>JARWIR010000013.1:18782213-19996856 GCA_029959085.1 Nemophila menziesii | reverse complement strand
CACCAGCGCAGCTCCTCTAGCTTTTCAGATCTGCCCCTCCAGCTTTTCAGATCTGCTCCTCCAGCGTTTCAAGCGTTTCAGATCTGCTCCACCACTCCACTCTGCTGCAGATCCAGCATCTCGCCGCCCCACCACACTCTCGTCCAGTTCAAGAAAACCCGACCATCATCTCCTCCATCTCCGCAGGAAAACCACATCATCTCCATCTCCTATTCTCGCGCAGGAAAACCACCACCATCTCCATCTCCTATTCTCGCCCAACCACCAGTCCAGTCCCTATGGGCCGTGCTCCAGTCCCTTTGGGCCGTGCTCCAGCCCCTTTGGGCCATGGATCCAGCCTGGTAAAAAGAAGCTGATCAGTCTTGGATCAGCCCCATCATGGTCCAGCCCCCACCTATCATGGTCCAGCCCCCCCTAAATCATGGTCCAGCCATTTCAGTCAATTTTTTTAAAGCCATGGTCCAGCCCATTTCAGCCAAGATTTTTAAAGAAAAAGCCTTAAATTTTTTTTAAAGGGTACAACCCCTATGGTATAGGGTTGGATATATACTTGGACAAGGACTTAAAAAATTATTCATAAATGTACAATCCCTAGGGTATAGCCCTTCGTGTATAATGGACATATCTTGACTTAATAAGTATGAATTTATAAGAAAAACGAACTCTGGTACAACCCTTTGTACGAAAATCCAATATAGGTTCGTACCTATAGGTTCGGACCCATTCGCTAAATGTAAAGAATAGGAATATTAAAAAACGGATTTCTAAAATAAAATAAAAAAAAAGGAAAAGGGTAAAATTGAAAAAAATCCAACCAAAATTTAAAACTAAGCTTTATATAGAACTATTTTCTAACTAGACCTTAAAAAATAATTTGGGAGTTAGTTGGGCCTAAATTTGTGATACTAGTATTAGTTATGGCTAGGTAGGCCCTTACATAAATGTGATCCATGACAAGATAACCGACGAAAGCATTTATATATAGCGCTTCAATATATGAAGTGCATCTAACTATTGTGCCTCGATGGATTCTCACTTCCTACAACTTGCTCTAGTATTATCAGCGGTAGTTGTCTACATATTCACAAAGCTTTTCCTCCACAAAATTCAAAATCTCCCACCAAGCCCTATCCTCAACATACCTATAATTGGCCATCTTCATCTATTAAAGAAAACCCCTCAACTCCATCGAAGCTTAGCCAAGATATCAGATCGTCATGGCCCTATTCTTCTCCTCCACTTCGGTTCACGCCGAGTCCTCCTTGTATCCTCACCTGATGCAGCCGAGGAATGCCTCAACAAGAACGATATCATTTTTGCTAATCGCCCTCGTTTGCTTGCCGGAAAACACTTGGGTTACAATTACACTTCTTTGGGCTGGGCATCATACGGAGATCACTGGAGGAATCTTCGTAGAACTGCCACCCTGGAAATATTATCAGCACATCAGCTACAAATGTTACAAACTATACGTGTAGATGAAGTTAAAGCCACGTTACAGAGCGTTTACAAGGCCTCTCAAGCTAGCCATATTGTCGACATGAAAACAACAATTTTCGAGCTGACACTGAATGTAATGATGAGAATGATTGCCGGGAAAAGATACTTTGGTGATAGAGTTGAGGATGTTGAGCAAGCTAACCAATTCAAAGAGATCCTGATAGGAGCTTTCAGGATTGCTGGTTCGCCAAATATGGGTGATTTTTTACCAATCTTGACTAAAATAGGATTTAGAGGACCTGAAAATGAATTGATCAAGCTACAAAAGAAGAGGGATGTTTTTATGCAAGCTTTGATAGATGAATTTACAACTAAAATGGAGAATACTGCAAGTAATATTCATTCAGGGAAGAAGAAATCAATGATTGAAGTTATGTTGAGGTTGCGAGAAACAGAACATGAATACTATACTGATGAAATGATAAAAAGCCTCACTCTGGTAAGTTACTTCACTCATAATTAATATACATGTTATATCACTGTCGTAACTAATTAATTTGTAATTAATTATGTGTATATGTAGACTTTATTGTTAGCAGGAACTGATACCTCATCTGGAACTATAGAGTGGGCATTGTCACTTTTACTTAACAATCCAAAGATATTGAAGAAAGCACAAAAGGAAATTGATGATCATGTTGGACAAGAAAGATTGTTTGAGGAAACTGATTTAGCTCATCTCCCTTATCTTCGATGCATTCTGAACGAGACAATGCGGATGTTCCCAGCGGGCCCTTTACTGGTACCTCATGAGTCTTCAGAAGAGTGCAAAATAGGAGGTTACAACATACCAAAAGGAACAATATTGATAGTAAACTTGTGGGCTATACAGAACGATCCCAAGATATGGGAGGAACCAAGAACATTTAAGCCGGAGAGATTCGAAGGGTTAGAAGGGACAAAGGATGGATACAAATTCATGCCTTTCGGTTCTGGAAGGAGAAGTTGTCCTGGAGAAGGGTTGGCAAATCGTATGGTTGGATTGGCATTAGGATCACTTCTTCAATGTTTTGATTGGAAAAGAGTTGGAAAAGATATGATTGATCTGACGGAAGGCATTGGTTTAACAATGCCAAAAGCTCAACCTTTAATGGCCAATTGTAAGCCACGTCCAATCTTGGCCAAGTTTCTTTCTGTGGAGTCTTTTCTAATTGTTTAATTAACCTTGTCTATTAGATTTTTGAAAAAAAAAAAAAAAACTCTCTTGAATGATTTATGCAGCCAAAATTGATGCAGCATTGCATGTTCTATGGGTTGAGTCTGTGATATCCATGTGACCAATTTATTAATTTTTTATATTCGTCTTATATTTGTAATGAAAAGAATCGTTTCACAGATAGCAAATTTTTTTTTTTAATACATTGGAGAGCCACCTTTTAGATTCAAAGTTATTTACTCAATTTAAACAAAAAACTAAAAACTAGTAACTCCAATAGGTTACAAATATACACTTAGCATAATACTAAACTTACATAGAACAAATATTAATTATTAATTTAACCATCACTGAACGCTAATCGTGTGGGGGTGTAGTTCCATCGGGAACAATTAACATTTCGCAAGGATATTAGCTTTTTATGGTAAGATCTAATTTTTTTGGTTAATACGTAAGATCTACCGGTTAGAAGTGTTCGTGGGTAAGTTTAGGATAAAAAATTGCTCGATCCGAAAACTGTCCATTATTATATATGTTGGAAAAATTACAATATCACTGGTTTTCAAATAGAGAAATGGAGTTCCAAAAAAAAACAAAAGATAATTTTCAATTAAAGTAACATTACACTATTACAATAAATTGAAAATAACGAAAACTTACACAGAATAAAGAAAAGATTACACAGTATATAACTTGCGTTAATAAGATATTCCGGTCATGCCGGTTATCTCTAACAAATTCTACTCTAAATTATATCAGAAATTTGAGAGAGAAGTAGAGTAGTCTTTTCTTGTTCTTAGTTTTCGTCTACATACTATTCTATATTCTATTCTCTATAGAATAGCTTTTTCCTATTCTCTCTAGGATAATTTTTCCATTCTCTCTAGAATATTTTCTTTTCTCTTCTCTCTAGATTTTTCCATTCTCTCAAAAATAATCTTTTTTCTTCTCCTCTTTAAATGAAAGTGACAAAATCACTATTTATAGAAGAAAAAGCAAGACAAGAAAACCGTCACATTAATGCTCATATTAAAGTCATCCGTTTTTTTTCTTTATCAAGTTTTTGTAACTCCCATAACAACTAATACATAAAGAACCATTAATCCATAATGAAGAATAAGGAATAATTCTAATGGTTTTTTCTCCAAATAATAAAGTGGGACTATTATACACAAATGGTATTTTCCACTACTTCCAAAAACATGAAAGAATTAATAAAATAAATTGTCTTTATTTAAAAAATTCCAACAATCCCCCACTCATGTTCTTTGGGAAAGAAGGTGAACAGGTTTCCATAAATATCAGCATTTGGGTGAATTGTACTTAAGTGTCAATATCTTTCGATTTGAATTGACACGTAGTGAAGTGAGGCAACCACCAAAAACATATCAAGTGAACGTACTCTTGAACTTGATAGTTTTCGATCGAGACCCTCACAGCACATACTCTACCCGACTGATAGTTACAGATTCCTCAAACATCACCCTTTCCATGCACATAGGTGATCTCCAAGAGCGTCTAGCCTCATTAGCCGACCCTCTCGGATTTCGAGATCATTAAGAGCAATAAATCTCATCCTCATTATGTGTCTCTCTAATTCATCAAGTCCTTTCTCTTTAGGACCAACCTTACGGGCTATGAATTTGTGGTGATTCTAACAACTCATCCCTTGGGAACATCAATGACGTCCCCTTGTAATCATATTATGAGCAATATACAACAACCTCAACGGTGAATTCATCAAATCCATCTCAAAAGGACCACCACGCATGGCTATGAATTCATTAAGTATGAGGAATATATAACAACCTAAACGGTGAATTCATCAAGTCCGTCTCAATAGGACCACCACACATGGCTATGAATTCATTAAGTTTTAATTTGCTCATGTATGCACAATTTACATTATATGGATGAGAAGTTAGTGAATCATATAGATCAATAGTACATATCTCGTACTTTATTAAATAAAAAATAATAATAACCCAATGGTCACCACTTTAGTCTCTTTACAATATGGACAATACCAAGTTGGGTTTTATTCATTAAGAGCATCATAATCATTATAATTATTTTATATCCATTAAGGGGTACACACCCCCCACAATTCTCTTATTTATGAATACTAGTATTATAAAGGTTTTTTTTTTTTTTACTAGATATTATATCAATGGAGTCAAACCTTTCCAACAAAGTGAGACTAACTAAGGTAAATTCTATAATTGACTCTAACGAATTTTTCCCTTAGGCTCATCTTTCCCCACATATTTCATTCACAAATAGAAGAATAAAAGAAGTAAGTCCCATGAATGAAAGTACCAAAAGTGGATCATGTCGTACACATATTGATAAAAGTGTAGCACAAACCGATCCATCTTTTATTAGGATTCTATTTTATTAACATGGTGCCCATTAAAAAAAACAAAACAATTTCCTTAGTTTTCATACTTTATCCCCTTAATCCAAAACCACCAACCTTCATGTTGCAACATATAGATCTCTTCACATAGATCTTCATTCACACATATATTTAATATCCAATTGATATATATTCATGTTTGTGAATGAAATTTAGGGCAACAAGAGTTAAAAAGTGAAAATATAAGGGGCCAAAGTAATCCTTAAACTCATAAAAACGAGGAAACCTAAGGACTTATCCATGAGTCGGTTCACTTTTCGACTTGTATGAGACTAATTAGATCTTGTTGGGTCATTTCCCGGTGACGTACTTATTCTCATCAGAATCATCACCCTCATGCCTTTTCTAAACCGTTTCACAGATAGTCTTTGTTGACTTCTCAACGGTACACAAATAAAAGGAGGGTTTCGTCACATTATCCAAGATCTATCCTCTAACCACTGAATTAGCTTTCTTGAACCCAATTTTTAGGGCCAGAAACCTAGCATGTAGTTCTTTGGTATATTCCCCATTGGCCTCAATGGCAGGGAATACCTTGAGAACGGCAAGGTCTAGTTCATGTTGTTCAAGACATATCAGTGGCTTTTGTGCCCAACGTTTGTAGTTGGAACCATTGAAAGGCTCCAACATAGTCACGTCGGAAAGGCATTTGCATTCAATAATGAAGCAACTGCCAAGATAGGAAAACCATTTCAAAAAAATAACAACCAGTGATATAAAAGTAATATCTTTTTAAATTGTTTGAAAAATTACAATATCACTGGTTTTCAAATAGAGAAATGGAGTTCCAAAAAAAAACAAAAGATAATTTTCAATTAAAGTAACATTACACTATTACAATAAATTGAAAATAACGAAAACTTACACAGAATAAAGAAAAGATTACACAGTATATAACTTGCGTTAAAAAGATATTCCGGTCATGCCGGTTATCTCTAACAAATTCTACTCTAAATTATATCAGAAATTTGAGAGAGAAGTAGAGTAGTCTTTTCTTGTTCTTAGTTTTCGT
This sequence comes from Nemophila menziesii, assembly GCA_029959085.1. Taxonomy (NCBI): domain Eukaryota; kingdom Viridiplantae; phylum Streptophyta; class Magnoliopsida; order Boraginales; family Hydrophyllaceae; genus Nemophila; species Nemophila menziesii. The sequence continues at coordinate 19,990,769 of JARWIR010000013.1, read as the reverse complement.
CTACATACTATTCTATATTCTATTCTCTATAGAATAGCTTTTTCCTATTCTCTCTAGGATAATTTTTCCATTCTCTCTAGAATATTTTCTTTTCTCTTCTCTCTAGATTTTTCCATTCTCTCAAGAATAATCTTTTTTCTTCTCCTCTTTAAATGAAAGTGACAAAATCACTATTTATAGAAGAAAAAGCAAGACAAGAAAACCGTCACATTAATGCTCATATTAAAGTCATCCGTTTTTTTTCTTTATCAAGTTTTTGTAACTCCCATAACAACTAATACATAAAGAACCATTAATCCATAATGAAGAATAAGGAATAATTCTAATGGTTTTTTCTCCAAATAATAAAGTGGGACTATTATACACAAATGGTATTTTCCACTACTTCCAAAAACATGAAAGAATTAATAAAATAAATTGTCTTTATTTAAAAAATTCCAACAATATAAATCTTGAAAATTAATTTTACAACCGCCTAATACATTATATAAATCGTTGTGTTTTGGATGTAACAAATTTTAGGTATATTATAGATAATTTGGGTCAACAAACGATTTGGATATGTTGTATTTGACTATCGGTCAATATTAATTTACAAATAAAATTGTAATAAACACTTTGCATCTTTATTTAGCGATTTTTATCATAATCATCCTCTATTTTTAATTAATAATCTTCCTTCATCCTTCTCTATTACATTATTTATATATTTTTAATTAATAATCTTCCTTCATCCTTCTCTATTACATTATTTATAAAAGTTTTAACTAAATAATTTATATCAAATATACCTTTAACTAAATAATTTATATCAAATATAGGATCAAAATAATAAAATATGTCAGACCAATTCCAAGCCCATACCCACCCAACGTTGACGCACTTAGCTTCTCAACCCAGGTGAAAAGTACCTACCACCAGCGCCGCCATCCACTATACTGTTATTTCCAATCTCTCATTCATGACATTATCCTCCCCTTCTCTAACATACCCTTAACTCTCTCTTATCAATATAATCGTTCAGTTATTTATCCGACAAAGCTCACCGTCTCGATGATGCTGCAACTTGTGATTTGGGCATGGAAAATGACGAATCTTCATTACCTAAAGGTAACAAAACTTCTTATATCACTAATCAATGTAATTACTTATAAAAAATGGAACTCTAAAGAAGGTATTAAAAATTGAACAGTGAGCAAATATGGATACAAGAATTTTTGCGACCTCAATTGCCTAAATCCCTTTTCTCCAAGGTTTCGTGCTTTTTGTTAACTATTCCTTGTATAATAAAATAAGCCCTTAGAAAATGAAAACTCGATGATCTCCATGTGATAAGAGAGATTTATGGAGCATCGAGTAATTGTAGTTTCCTTTCCGAAAACTGTTAAAATCATGATGATGAGTTTTGGGTTTTAAGCCTCTTCTTCCACGTGCATTGTACATGTTAAATACAAAGTAGTCATGCATTTTTCATTTTATCATTCCTTTAGATATGCAGTTGATGGATTTAAATCGGAGCTTGGATGTTTATAATTTATGGAAAAACCACCCAATCGAGATTATATACAGTGTGTTGAACCAAATTCTTCTTACACTTGTAATAATTGTCTATATAGTGTTTGAAGAATTAGCCAAAAGACAAAAAATTGTCTCTAATCTTCATATACTTTTCAGCTTCTCCAGAGTCTCGAGGTTACCTTATGGTTCACACAGATGGTGGACTCAGTTAAATGAGAGTTGGGGTAAGTATTCTTTTCTCTCGTTTCTTCTTTTTTGTTTTCAAATTTCTAATATATTCACAAATGGGGTTTCTTTCTTCTTTCCTTCAACTTAACTAGTTAAACACTAACATGACATGGGGGGTATTATGGTCTTAGACTGCAGCTCAAAATGGAGTCAGGCTTTGGGATCTGCGCAAACTAAAGAACTCCAGAAACTTTTCTCCTTACGAAGATAACATTCTTACCCAATCTTGTGTAATACCCGAAAACTTATTTTCTCATCAATCATTAAATTGCATATCTGGTGATAATGTCGTGGTATTATTATTATTATATAAATTGTAGTTGAATCTGACCGTAGTGGAAGTTACCTTGCAATGGAAGGTGCATATATAATGTAAATAAGTTTATGGTGTTTTGGTGATAAGCATAAGTTTAGTTTGTATAATTATGGTATTGCAACAGAGTATATCAAGTTTCTAATGTGAAGTTTGAATGGAACCTTGTCAAAACATTCCCAGATTTGTTGGGAACATGTTTGTTTGTTGGTTCTCTCATCTATTTTGATTAGATATATAAAAAGGAGAAATGAGTGTTGTTATTGTTACATGTGATGTGTAGGTAAGGTAATGAGTGTAAATTTTGGAGCAAATGCAAAATACATAGCAGTTGGGTCAATGGATGGAAACCTGAGAACATTTGGTCTTCCTGTGCCTGTTGAGGATGATGAGACTTTTCCATCTCCATCATTAGAGTCTTCTTGTGAATTTCTTTAACTTCCTAGTAATTCTCGTTGCTTTTACATAGTAATTGATAGAAAGGGATTAGAGTAAACATTTGCAACAAAACAAAACTAGCTCGAGATGAATTTCCATCATTTTTGTTAAGAAAGTTGAGAGCACATTTCATTAGAGGAGTACTGAGCTTTCATATATTTCAAATTAAGTTTAAATGTTAATATCTGAGATATACAAGGCTTAAAAACGACAGTTCGAGTCAAATGCGTTTGGATAAGAGACGATGTGCAACTTTTGTAATTTGTTTCCCTATAATTCATCTAAGGATGTGTTTGTATTGCTTTCAAATAAAAGTAGTGAGATATCACTAAAATATTAATAAAATACATATCCACCAAAATCGGTCACTTTTCCCACCAAACAACATAAAACAAACAACCTAAACCAAAACTATCTTGGTGGTATTTGTCCCACCAAACAACAACATAAACCTCTAAATGTAGTTTGGTGGGATTCGATTCACCAAACATCATAAACACTAATGTATAAACCTAAAAATAATTTGGTAAAAAATAACAAAATGAACCAAAATATAGTTCGGTGAGATTTGTCTACCAAACAACATAAACCTCCAAATATAATTTGGTGTGATTTATTCCACCAAATAATAACATAAATTTTTCGTGGGAATTTCGCTGGGTGAGAAAAGTTTGGCGGGAAATTTTGGTTAGAAATTTTTTGGCATGAATATTTGGTCGAAAATTTTTTGGCGGAAATATTTAGTGAGGTGGACACAATTTAAAGGTATTATTGTCTATTATGTCTTTTATTTTAGACATGACTTTTACAGGTAATATTATATTGCATTAGGTGCTTATGGTAATTACCTCATTTATCTATATTTATATATTTTTTTATTTAAAAAATATAACTTGAGATTTTTGGAAAATAAATTTTAAAAATAAATCTAATATCATAATATAACAAATTAGACTTATTAGCTAGAATATTATTAAAGTTTAAAAATTCTAAAAGAAACTGACAAAAAGGAAAAATGTAAAGAGAGAATAAAATGATCTCCATAAACTTTTGTAAGTAAAACATGCTATATGAATTTATATAATTTTTTAATACTAAAAGGACAATTAGTTCATGCGGATTTGTGGGTTTCAACTTCAAAATTTGCTACCCGCTAATAATGTATTTATAAAAAAAAAATTCAAACCACAACCGTCCAATAAAATAATGACCCACATAGTTTTGGGATAGGTTGGTTGATTGGGTTTTAACCTATTTCTCTGCCCTACTATTGATATATACAAATTTCACCAACGAAGGATCTCCACTATATTCTTAGTTCTTCCAATAATAGGTTGAATATTCCAACGAGTCTTTGACGAAAAAAAGAACCCAATAAAGCACCAGGACCTGATGGTTTTAATGGTAACTTCTTTAAAACATATTGGAAGATTATTAAATTATATATTATGAGAGTTATTAACAATTTTTGGAATAATGAGGGTGATCTTTATGATTTAAATCAAACTCTCATCACTGTCATTCTAAAGATTAGCAACCCTACAAATATTAAACACTATAGACCTATAAGTTGATCTAATTTTATTTATAAAATTATTGCGAGGATACTAGTTAATATATTACAACCTCTAATGAATTTATTAGTAGGAGAAAATTAAAGTGCTTTCATTTTCAATAGGTTTATCCAAGAATATACGATGATTGCACATGAAGTTATTACACATATTAAAAGGAGGAAAAATACTTAAAAACATATGGTAGCTGTGAAAGCAGATATACAAAAAGCTTATGAATTTATAGAATGAGATTTCTTTAAGAGATCTTATGATTAAAATGGGTTTTAATAAAGATTGGGTTAGAAAAATTATGATTTGTATTAACTCAGTTGCTTACTCAGTTCTCATAAATGGGGATATACACCAAATTAAAAAACCAACTAGGGGATTAGACAGGGAGACCTTCTCTCCCCCCTTCTTTTTGTCTAATTTCACAAACCCTAAGTGATTTAATAAGGGATAAAAAAGAGAAGGATCTTATCCAAGGAATAAAAATATGAAATAACTATCCGGAAATCACTCATCTTCTTTTTACAAATGATAGCCTTTTCTTCTTAAAAGCTGATATTTTTGAAATTGAGACTTTAAATGATGATATGAACAAATACAAAAATGATACAAGGCTTTGTTTAAATCTTAATACATGTGGATCTATCTTTAGTCCTAATACACACACTTAATATTCAACATATTATGGCTAATAGACTTAATTTGAAGTTAAGAAAAGATCTAGGAGATTACTTGGGCCTCCCAAGAGAATGTGGAAGGGCCAAATCAAAAGATCTACAATATTTAACTGATAGGATTCTACAAAGAATTGAAAAGTGGAAAACAATCTTCTTATCGGAATGAGGTAAAGAAATTTTAATAAAGGCAGTTCTTCAGAGTCTACCTAATTCTATTATGTCAAATTTCATTTTACCAAAAAATATAATTAATAAAATACACTCAATTATTGCCCAATTTTGGTAGGGTGATAAAGGTAGAAAGATAATACATTGGGCCAATTGAGATTTTCTTACCAATTCAAAATTTGAAGAAGGTTTAGGATTTAGGGACCTCCATCTTATGAATAAAATATTATTGGGTAAACAAGGAATATAGTTAATAATGAAAACACACTGTTACATAAATTACTAAAAGAGAAATATTTCCATTCAAACAACTTTTTAGAAGCCAAGTTGGGTAGTTCTTCCTCATGGGGTTGGAAAAGTATCCTAATTGGTAGAGATACCTTTATTAATAATATTACTTGGAAATTGGGAATGGGTAATAAAATAAATATTCATAAACATTGATGGATTTGTAATAATAATGAGAATATAAAACCTTCAAGTTCAAGAATAACAAGAGTAAACCAATTAATAAATATAAATAAAACTTGGAACATGGAATTTATTAACAAACTTTATCCTAACAATGTTAGTAAAAAATTGAAATAGTGCTGATACCAAAATTTGAATATCAAGACCATATCAGCATTAATTACTGTAAAAATGGAACCTATACATTGAAAGAAGCTTATAATACACTCAAATCGGGAAGAAAATGATAAAAATAGAGTTAAAGAACAACAAAAACCAAATTATTCTATTAATAATACTAAAGAAATTCGGAACATGATTTGGAAAATAGAAACTCCTACTAAAATTAGTAATTTTATGTGGAGAGCTATAAAAAATTTATTACCATCTGAAGATAATCTATTAAAACGTAAATGTAATGATACTAATATATGTAAAATTTGTAATGAGAATGTAGAAATTGTAGAACACATTCTTTTTAGATGTCATTGGGCCAGAGGTGTATGGTACATAAGCCCTTTTAATATTAAAACCGATAATGAAACTACTAATAGATTGGATCAATGAATTGTATGCCATACCCAAGAAATTATTAATAAATTTAACAAAACAGACAAAATATTGGAATTAATCTGTACAAGTCTATGATAGATCTGGAAAGACAGAAGTAACTTCGTCTATAATAATAAAAAATGTGATACGGTAGCAACATTGAATAAAACATTAATGGCATGGAATGAATATTATAAAATTTCAAACCCTAGTGATTCAAATTTCATGAAAGTACATGACTTAAATAAATATCAAAGTAATGAAAATAATACTAATCAAAATTACAAGCCTAAGAATACAATTCATAATACAAAATTTAAAGAAAAATGGAAAAAACCACCTCCAATTTTTTTTAAAATAGAATATGATGCAACTTTCTCGGATAAGAAAGCGACAATTGCATGTATAGAAAGAAACTCTAACAGAGAATTTGTATCAGGTAAGAGTTGGAAAGTGGGAGCAGACTCGATTTTGGAGGCAGAAGCGACAGACATCTTTAAAGTTATAGAGATGGCGTCGGAGTATCCCTACTGAAAAGTTATCATTGAGAATGATGCAGAAAAGATTATGAAACCTTCAAATCAAACAATTATGTGTCGTTCGATTAAAAAAATTAATTTATAATATTTACGGTTTTGCTGAATTGTCAAATCCTAGTTTTATCTCTATTCAAAGGAATAAAAATGAGACCGCTGGGTTGCTAAACAAGAGTTTTTGAGCACCCTGTTTGGTAACTGGGGAACGTGTATTCCATTCCAATTAACTAACATATTGTATAACGACAACAAACTTAAAGGGATAGACTAAATTTTGTAATTTTTTGAACATTTTTTTTAATAATATATCTATGCTTTAAAAAAAAAGAGAAAGGCATGGGATCTAGACAAAAAAAGGGCATGTGATCATGTGAACAGTTTCTTATTTACGTTGATAAGTGTGCCAATAATAGAAAGTACTATTTCGAACAAAAAAATAATACTAATAAAAAATATTCAGGATAAATTCGTCCTACTAAAAATTTAGAGTACTAATATTTATCAATTAAATTATTTAATATACTATTTATAATGTAAGTGATTCAAGTAAACATAAATTATTAATTTTTTTATTTAATTAACAATTTACTTTCACTTAAATTACATAATAATAATAATAATAATAATAATAATAATAATAATAATAATAATAATAATAATAGTATATTAGAATGAAAAGGAAGGTATGTACCATTACTCAAAAGTTTATATCCAGCTTTTTCGGAAACTTTAGCGCTGCATTTTGGCTTGAAATGGGCAAAGAATCGAGGCATCACGGAATTGATTGTCGAAACCGACTCAAGAGATCTTCACGCGCTAGTGAAGGGCGGTGGTAGTTCTACGAGTTGGAATTGTCAAGTAGGACGTGATTGTAAAGAGTTTTTACAGAATCAGCCGGGGTTCGAGATTCAGTGTATTTACCGAGAAGCAAACACGTGTGCGGACTTGTTGGCGAGGAAGGGAGCAGAAATGAACGAAGGGCCTTGCTCATTAACGGATCCTCCAGATTACCTATGGCGGAACATCACAAATGATAAGAGTGGTTGTATGGTGCCTAGACTAGTTCTCGACCCTCTATGAGGGTTTTTTAGTTGATTTTTAGTTAGTCAACTTTCGGCTTTTACAGCCTCATATGTATGCAAAAAAAAAAAAAAAAGTTTATATCCACTTAGATATCAATACTTTTTTGTATTTCGAACAAAAAAAAAAATAATACTTTTTTGTCAATATCCCTGTGACTTTTTTTTTTTTTTTGTTCAAATAATATCCCTGTGACAAGAAAAGCGTCAAAAGCATTTTAAAGCATCGCATACAAAACAATATTTCATACATAAACTCCATTAAGTATATCTAACAATTGTGCATCATCAAATGGATACTCAATTCCTGCAACTTGCTTCTGTATCAGCAATAGTTTACATATTCACAAAGCATTTCTTCCACAAAATTCGAAATCTCCCACCAATTCCCATCCTCAACCTACCAATAATTGGCCATCTTTATCTATTAAAGAAAAGTCCCCAACTCCATAGAAGCTTAGCCAAGATTTCAGATCGCTATGGCCCTGTACTTCTCCTCCACTTCGGTTCACGCCAGGTCCTCCTAGTATCCTCATCCTCAGCAGCCGAGGAATGTCTCAACAAGAACGATATTGTTTTTGCTAATCGCCCTCGTTTACTCGCTGGAAAATACTTGGGTTACAATTATACCTCTCTAGCTTGGGCTTCGTATGGAGATCCCTGGAAGAATCTTCGCAGAATCGCTTCGATGGAGATATTGTCAACACATCGGCTACAAATGTTACACGATATTCGTGTAGATGAAGTTAAAGCTACGTTACAGAGAGTTTACAACGCTTCCCAATCTAGCCAATTTGTCGACATGAAAACAATAATATTTGAGCTGACTTTGAATGTAATGATGAGAATGATTGCTGGGAAAAGATACTTTGGCCTTGATAAAGTTGAGGATGTTGATCAAGCTAATCAATTTAAAGAAATTTTGATTGAAACTTTCAGGGTTGCTGGTGCGACAAATATAGGTGATTTTGTACCAATCTTGAGTAAAATAGGATCTGGAGGACTTGAAAATAGATTGATCAAGCTACAAAAGAAGAGGGATGTTTTTATGCAAGCTTTGATAGATGAATTCACAACTAAAATGGAGAGCACTGCAAGTAATATTGATTCAGGGAAGAAGAAATCGATGATTGAAGTTATGTTGAAATTGCGAGAAACAGAACCTGAGTACTATACTGACCAAATGATCAAAAGCCTTGCTCTGGTAAGTAACTAGTAAATTATGTCTTTCCTTTTTCATGTTCTAACTTCTAATTATGTAAGTATACGTAGAGTTTATTGCTAGCAGGAACTGATACCTCATCTGGAACTATAGAATGGACATTGTCCCTTTTGCTTAACAATCCAGAGATTTTAAAGAAAGCACAAAAGGAAATTGATGATCATGTTGGACATGAACGATTATTTGATGAAACTGATTTACCTCATCTCCCTTTTCTTCGATGCATTATTAACGAAACAATGCGGATGTTCCCGGTAGGCCCTTTACTGGTGCCTCATGAGTCTTCAGAAAACTGCAAAATAGGAGGCTACAACATACCAAAAGGAACAATATTGATAGTAAATTTGTGGGCTATACAGAACGATCCCAAGATATGGGAGGAACCAAGAACATTCAAGCCAGAGAGATTCGAAGGGTTAGAAGGGACAAAGGATGGATATAAATTCATGCCTTTTGGTTCTGGAAGGAGAAGTTGTCCGGGAGAAGGATTGGCCAATCGTATGGTGGGATTAACATTAGGATCACTTCTTCAATGTTTTGATTGGGAAAGAGTTGGAAAAGATTTGATTGATATGTTGGAAGGAATTGGTTTAACCATGCCTAAAGCTCAGCCTTTAATGGCCAATTGTAAGCCCCGTCCTATCTTGGACAAGTTTATTTCTGAGAAATCTTTTTCAATTGTTTGATTAACCTTTTCTGTTACAATTTTAATTGTTGACGTAACTCTCTCTTGAATGTTTTCTTTAATAACGTGATTATCATATAAAAACAAAGCGAACAACATACAACATGATTACTAAAAACAAAGCTAACAACCTACAACATACTTACGAATAATCAAAAGTTACCCACAATAGAAAAAACGCTCCCGAAAAAACGCTCCCGAAAAAGCTCCCAAATATCGATCCTAACCCTCCACTGCTGTCAACCGTCGACACCCCTTCTCCCCCCCTTCTTTTTTTGGTTAGTAGCGTCTCTCTCTTCTCTTTCCTTTTTGCTCCTTTTTCTTCTTCTCCTTCCTTTCCTTTTCCTTTCTCTCTCCTTTTTTCTTAGTTTCTCAACCCATTTGTGTTTTTGAATCCACTTCACAGTCAGTAGCCAACTCTGTTCGTCTCAGTCAGGTAGGTCCCTGGAGAGCTTTCCAATGCCGTGGTAGTTCACCGTTGGTGAACTTTTCTCTCCTTTCCGCTGGGATTCACGAGACTATATGTTACTCTTGAATAAAAAACAAGAAGGTTTATTAGACAAAGCTTATACGCAGCGGATTGAAATGAAGAGTCCTGAATTTTGGCCTTCTTGTAATTGATTGAATTAGAATGAATCACTTCTTCTATCTGGTCGTAAGTTTAATTACTAGAACTAAATTCTTTGTTTTCACCACCTAAATGTCTCAGAAGTATCTATGGTGTGTTATTGATTTGGAGAGAAATATTGTACGCTTGTTAGCTCCGTGTTGTTGTAATTTTGTGAGAAAGAGAGGCTCTATTTATAGAGCTGGAGAGTTGGTTTATCTCCTGTAAATAAACCACTCTCCCACTTTCTCCACCTCCTCCACCATCTAAGTGGGAAGTTATCTTTGATGACTTCCCTGTACGCTCATGTCTTTCCCATCATGGGTGACATGGGATAAAAATATTTATTTTTTATTTCTTTCATTCTCCCACTCGCACATGATGGAGTTACAATCATTTCCTTTAGGTACATGCATTTCAATGCACCATACATCAATATTTCTCAAATCTTCTCATATACACATTTCTAGAATAATTCATCATACTTGACAAAATAGGTCGTGCGACCGACAAGCATACGAGCATACGTTACTAATAACCTGTTAGGGTACATAGTTGCTCAAATGAAACCGCATTCCTTACGTATCTTGTAGTACCCCAGACTAATAATTTGTTGTATCATATTCAGTAACTCTGACCCCTTCAAATTTATATTACATCGTTTATGTGATCAAAAGAGTTCACTGACATAACTTCATGTGTCTCACTATCATGTTATGGTCCAAATTGACTTACATGATCGGTACCTGCAAACACACACTTTGATACAGAATTTTAGTCTTCTTATATCCTTTTACGTTGATTAGGTTGCTTTCCCAAACATACCCCATTAGACCGAATCATTCATGATCATTAGTAGTATGTTCAAAGTAGCATACACCTAATCAAAATATCAAGACATAGTCAAAAGTAATAAGGGCACAATTTTGAAGGCATCACACAATGAAGAGACAGGGATCGACTCTTCACTTCCTTCTGGTCGAAAGCACACGTGGTATGACACACGTGTTATGGTATTATTCATATAGCTCCAATTGTATGTCATAATTTTATAAATACCATACAGATATATAATTAGACAAGCCTCGTTGCCTAAGATGAATTTTTCGATTGATCAACCCTTCTATGAAATCAATCAAGCAACTCATATCTGGCTCTTACAGACTAAGTAGATAGTGGGATTCTACTTCGATCATAATATAAGCTTAACACGGTTCATCCATGTTTATGATCTCATCTTAACACTTAGTTAAGGCGACTATCTTAACTCAAGTTATCTTAAGGGTTCTTCACTACTATGAGTTAGTCTCATCTTTACACACTTCTTGTGCCAAAGGCGATAGCCCGTGTGATAGGGCCAATCTCAGTCTATAGGACATACATACTTCAAAAATACACGCATTATAATATATATCAAACATGATATTATTAAAAGAAACAGTTAAATAAACATACTAATGAAAATATATACATGAATGCACATAAACTCGCAATATTATATCATGCTTAATCGTATAGATTTAACATATCCATAAATATATCCCTTGGGATATCCTTTGTGAATGGATCAACAAGCATATTGCGTGTGTGTATGTATTGCAATATCCTTTTGTGCAATAATGTCTCTAACAACTTTATACTTTATATCAATGTGTTTGGTCATACTGTGATACTTAGGAGCTTTCACACAAGCCTTTTCAGCTTGACTATCACAATGTATAATAACGGGACTCCCACTACCTCCTGAGAATCCTAAATGTTCAAAATAACCTTTTTAACCAAACAACCTCTGGAACCACATCTGAGCATGCTACAAACTCAGCTTCCATTATGGACAAAATTATACAGGTTTGTTTCTTGCTACTTCAAGAAAATGCGCAATTATTCGACATGAATACATCACCTAAGGTAGATTTACCCCCATATATATTACTACCCCAAATAGCGTAATATATCCTTCTAGGTGTAATCTATTTCCTCGAAAGCATAAGGCATGATCCACAGTGCCTTTTAGATATCTCAATATCTTTTTCACAGCTTTCGGATTTTCTTGTCCTGGGTCCAATTAAAAATGACTAACTAAATCTACCACATAACATATGTCTGACCTAGTTCACATCATAACATATATAAGACTATCCATGCAACTAGAATATGACACTGTATACATTTTCTATTTCTCTTCTGAAGTATTAGGACACATGTCGAGAGTTAAGTTTATTCCATTTGCTACAGGAGTGTCAATGGTATTGCACTTAGTCATGCTAAACCGCTCAATTATATTCATGATGTAAGGTTCTTGAGACAAAGATAATAATCCTCTAAACTTAACACCATGAATATAACTTGCTTTTCCCATATCTTTCATATCAATTTGAGAAGCTAGCTACTCCTTATTAGCTTGAATAAACTCTTTATCATCCCTTGCTAATAGGATGTCATCCACATATAGAGATAAGATTAAAAAAATTCTTGGAACATTTAACATAAACACAGTGGTTTTCACTTATCATCTCAAATACATTAGATGAAATGACTTCATGAAATCTCAAATTCCACTGTCTCGAGACTTTCTTAAGATCATAGATTGATTTTAACAATCTACATACTTTATTCTCTTGATCTTTTATAACGAAACCCGAGGGTTGTTCCATGAAAATAACCTCTTCTAAATCTCCATATAGAAATGTAGTTTTAACATCCATTTGGTGCAACTCCAGATCAAGATGCGCCACAATAGCTAAAAATAAGACGTATTTAGGTAAATCTTACAAGTGTACAAAAAATTTCCTCAAAATCTATTCCTTCCCGTTGAGTTTAGCCTTTCGCTACCAAGTGAGATTTATACTTGTCAATGGAATTGTCAGGTTTCCTCTTTATTTTGAGAACCCATTTATTCCCAATCGTCTTACGTCTTTTCGGGAGATTGACCAGTTCCCATACCTGATTTTTCTTCATAGACTCTATTTCTTCTTCCATTGCTTTCTTCCATTCATTCTTAGCAGGACATGAGAATGCTTCATTAACTGATCGAGGTTCTTCTTCGTCTTATGGAGTTATCATAAAGACTTCTCCTTCAATTTCAAATCGACGACGAGGAACTAAACCTCTAGCACTTCTCTTAAGTTGAGAATCCTGAGAAATAGGATTACTAGATGATGCAATGGTTTCTTCCATCTTAAGATTTAGAGGAGTGTCTGTCTCTATTTCTTGAGTATGTGTTACCTCATCAGGTGTCACATTTGTTTGCATATCATCTTCCTGAATCTCATTTAATTCACATAAAATAGAATTTCTGTCAACTTCACCTCTACTGGGAAAATCATTCTCTAAGAATGTAACATCTCGTAACTCGATTTCCATAAGACCCCCATCGTTATGTTCACCAATAAACACATATCCTTTAAAGTGAGCTGGGTATCTAATAAAGGTACACTTCTTACCTCTTAGACCTAACTTCCCATATTGATGAGATAGATCATGAACATAACCTGCTGACCCTAGGGTCACAAGTAGTTCATAAGGAGTTTGACTGAAAAGTCATTGTGGGTATTTGGTTAAGTATATAACTAGCGGTAGGCAAGGCATCTCCACAGATTAGCTTGTGCCATCATAGACTTAACCATTTCTAGGAGAGTTCTCACTTTTCCATCACACAGTTCTTTCAACTGATCCAATAGATATTCACGTATCCAATAGATATTCACGTGATTAAGGTTTTCATCTTCCTCTCTAACTGATTTTATACTTCATTGAAATATATCATAAGAAAATTTCAATGCTACAGATGCATGAAAAATCAGGTAGACATAACCAAAACTTGTGAAATTATCTATAAAAGTGATAAAATAATGTCCCTCCTGTATATTTTAACATTCATTGGGTCACAAATGTCTACATGAATTACTTGCAATGGATACTCGACTCGTTTAGCATTGTCAGAATGGTTTCTCTTTGCTTATATGCTAGACAATTTTCATAAGTTGGCAAGTTGACTTTAGTCAATGAACCCAAAAAGTTCGTCTTAATCATCAAATTCATATGGTCTTGTCCAAGATGACCTTGTCTAGCATTCCATACACTTTCTTCTACTAGAAGAAGTATTAGTAGAAAAGCAACTACTTACATAATAACTATTAAAAGAGTTATCATCATCTAGTACTACTAAAACATGAGAAATAAAACCAAAAACTTAATACTTAGCGTCATAATAGATGTCTACTTGATTGTTATGAAAATGCATATTAAAACCTAATCCTAGAAGAACAGTGACCAAGACCAAATTCCTTCGAATTTCAGGTGCGTAAAGTGCATTATCCAGCTATAAGGTTTTACCACCTTGCAAGTTCAACTTGCAAGTGTCAAATATGTTGGCTTCAACCTTGTTGTTGTCTCCTACCTCATATCCATCACGTTTCCTCTGGAATTAGATGGTACTCTATATATGTCTCTTGGTCTTAGGCTACATGGTCTGTCACTTTTGAATCCACAATCCACAAAGGATTAGAATCAACTAGCGAACAATACTGGTAATATTTGTAAAGTTGTATGAAGTAAATGATATTGCTATCTTTATCCTCACTCGCGAGCGCAGTGACCTATCTTGTCACAATTATAGCATTTTACTTTACTCTCGTCTTTCTTAAAAAAAACGTTGTTACCACCATTCTTGTTCTTCTTGGAAGCATGCTCATTTTTGTTTCTCTTCCCATTGTTCTTGCACTTAATTCTAGAACCTTTGTGGGAACTTGACTCGGCAATATATAAGTCTGATCCAGAGACTTAACTACATCAAGACGTCCATCTTCCAACGTCACATGATGAGCAACATCATCAAAAGTTATGATATGTTCATTTTGAGTCAAGTTTATCTTCAAATGCTCCCACTTATTTGAAAGAGATTGGATCACAGCTTGAACCTGATGTTCATCAGCAAGGTTATGACCTGCAGTCCAAGTTCCCTAATCATATTAGACATCTCCCAAAGATGCTTGGTTTGATTAGGCTTCCTCTTGTAAGTGTCAAACTTAATGATCAAGTGACTCATCTTAGTCATAGTTGTACCCTTGTACTTTTCATTAAGAGCGTCCCATATCTCGTGAGCAGTGGGGTATTATTGACATTCATGAACAAGATCGTCATACATGGAGCTTATCAAGATGCCTCTTGTAGTGGAATATCTCTTTTTCCACTTCTCATAAGCCTCCATGTCTCTTTTTGAGCTGTGATACCTTCCTTAGGTTGAGCCATGACATTGTTAATAACCTCAAGAGTTCTTGTTCCTCTAGAACATAATGTATTTTGAGTTTACCATGGTATAGTTTTCACCATTCATTATGTCTCCATTGAGATCATCAATGACGGTTGTCATTTTCTTATAAAGTAAGAGATTTTCATTAGTATACATACAATTATTTAACTACCCAATGCTATTTATGCAAATAGAATGAATAAGAAAGATAACAAAATAAGTGATAAAGAAAGTTCACTATGTTCCCAATCATGAACCACCATATTTTGTTTGTCTTAATGATTCAATCAATTTCATTAACTGCAAAAAATAAGTTCTCCAAGAACTCCCACTTACTCTAACATAACTAGAGTGAAAATGTATGAATATAAACAACTAATAACATAAAAATAAAGTAACTAGTTGAATTCATACATGTTCAATAAAGAAATAACTGAATCAAAGCAACTAATGCAATTCCTAACAAACAGGGATTAAAAAAACATTGGAAAAACAAACCACTAAGCAAACTACCTATTGCAAGTCCTAACTAGCATACGCCTTTCATATCCAAAACCTTAATTTAGGAATTGACTGCTCAAAGTTCACTTCCTCATAGAGTCTAATTGGGAAATAATTATCAACACTAGTAGTTCGATAATGCATTCCACAATTGCACTGATCCGACCTAGTAGAATTATTATAGTGCCTCCACAAGTGAGATTCAGTCAAAGCATAAACTAGCCACTCATATGTAGCTTGTCTCCCATGAACATAGTTCTCCGAAAAAATCATACTCCCATAAGATTTCGATATCCCTCTTCATCTCTCTTGGTAGAGTTTTGTAAAGAACTTCAATCTTATGTCCTTTACATATGATATCACCCCAATTTATGACATCTTGAATCAACTTATTGACAATTGCCACATGTTGCATTAGGGTGTGATGAGGTTTCTTCTTATAACTGAGTGCTTTGATACTATTTTTCAAAGACTTTTTTTCTTTCGGTGTCCTTGCAACTTTTGGTCTATGGATCTCTGATGATCCATTAGGATTTCTTACGTTCCTGTTGAGCCATCTGTAGACTGTCAGTTGCTCAAGCCTTGCTGCTCGTGATCCCCTGGATCGTGTCAACACCATTTTTCTACATATAGAAAAAATTAAGAACGGTAAAAAATAATATACCAAAATTGATTAGGAAACAAGAAAATATTAATGATAGTATCTTCCCAGAAACTCTATTCATTAACAACAAGTTAAGGTAGGAAATTTGGTAAGGCTACTAGTCACTAGCTTAGGTGGTTTGGGTTCAAATCCCCTAACATGCATTTTGATTTTTAAAAAAAAATATATAGGTCCGAAAAAAACAATAAAAAAATCGGCGCCCCAAATTCCAGAAAAAAACGGTCCAATAAAAAATCTAGAAATCCATAATGGCTAACCTAACTTATATATACATTGAAAAAAAAATATATAAAACATATCAAAGCCATTTTTCTTTTTTTTCTTCTGTTCGAAAAAAATTGCTCAATTCATATATACAAATGGTAACATGCTCTGATACCAATTGTTACTCTTGAATAAAAAACAAGAAGGTTTATTAGACAAACCTTATACGCATCGGATTGAAATGAAGAGTCCTGAATTTTGGCCTTCTTGTAATTGATTGAATTATAATGAATCGCTTCTGCTATCTGGTCGTAAGTTTAATTACTAGAACTAAACTCTTTGTTTTCACCACCTAAATGTCTCAGAAGTATCTATGGTGTGTTATTGATTTGGAGAGAAATATTGTACGCTTGTTAGCTCTGTGTTGTTGTAATTTTGGGAGAAAGAGAGGCTCTATTTATAGAGCTGGAGAGTTGGTTTATTGCCTGTAAATAAACCACTCTCCCACTTTCTCCACCTCCTCCACCATCTAAGTGGGAAGTTACCTTTGATAACTTCCCTGTACGCTCATGTCTTTCCCATCATGGGTGACATGGAATAAAATAATATTTATTTTATTTTACTATAATTTCCGACGATCTCTGGAACTCTATCAAGGCGATCGAGGTTCTTTTGCCATGGCCATCGTTGGGGAGCCTTCTGTCCGTGATGCACTCGTCCAATCCGCTACACTGCTTTGAACAGCAAAATCAGAATCATTTTCCCGACCATTTTTTCATCCTCTTAACAATACCGTGTGTTTTGTGCTGTCATGAGAAACCATTTTCGTTTTCTCTTCTTGTTCGTTGTGGAGTCGAAGCCTTTTTCTTCTTTAAAGCTGAAATGGCCGGATGTGGAAAATAGGAGCTAACTATATATATATATATATATATATATATATATATATATATATATATATATATATATGTTCATAGTATATTAAGTTTTGAATTTTTTTCAAAAACTCATCATTATTGCATTTCTCTTTGCAGTTTATGTCAAGTTTTTTTTGAATTATTTATGAGATAATTCCCAATTAATTACATTTTTTCACTTTTCATTCTCAAAAAAAAGGAAGGAGGAAATTACTTCATACTTACTCACAAATTTTCAACTTAATTCTCAAATAAGCACATGGTCATATTTACCTTCCATTATTGCCCTTATATGGTTTTTTATTTTATTATATATTTATATTATATTTCTATATTTCTATATTTAATATCTGAATTTTTTTTTTCATTTTTTTAAATTTTTTTTTTCCCGAAAAATATTTTTTTTTCCCTGAAAATATTTTTTTTTTCCGAATTTTTTTTTTTCGAATTTTTTTTCCGAAAAATATATTTTTTTTTTTTGAAAATATTTTTTTTTTGACACTGTACACTATTATCTATTTCTATATACAAATATTTTGTATATCTTATTCTGTGTTCCTGCAACACACAATTGTTATTTGTGTGTGTTTAAGCAACACAAAACTGTAAATGACGCACAAGTCCATACTGTTTTGTGTTACTGTAACTCACACATCAAGCAATTGTGTGTTACATTAACACACAATTAGATGTTCAGACTACCTGTCCACTATTATCTATTACTGTGTACAAATATTCTGTATATCTTATTCTGTGTTCCTGCAACACACAATTGTTATTTGTGTGTGTTTAAGCAACGCAAAACTGTAAATGATAAACGCGTGTCTTACCAACACAAAACCCATACTGTTGTGTGTTACTGTAACACATACTTTCAGTAATTGCGTGTTGCATGAACACATAATCAGCCTACATATACATTATTCTATACCTTTGTGTACAAATATTCTGTCTGTCTGATTTTGTGTTCATGTATCACACAATTTGTTATTTATGTGTGTTTAAGCAACTCAATATTATACATATTGGGTGTTCATGCAACACACAACACATATGATTTTGTGTTACTTTAACACACAATTATCATATGTACTAATCTTACATCATGTTATCATGGAAAAAAAAATTCCTGGGGAAAAAATCGACAAAAAAAAAATTAGGAATAAAAAAATTTCGAAAAAAAAAAAATTTCCGAAAAATAAAAATATTTTTCGGAAAAAAAATATTTTTTAAAAAATATTTTAAAAAAAATATCTGAAAAAAATAAATAAACATTAAACTATAATTAATAAAATATATAATTAAAGTAATTAATAATAGGTGGAAGGATATTTTGGTAATTGGATAATATTTTGTGCTTAATTGAGAATTAAGTTGAAGTTGTAATTAATAGAGAATATTTACTTTCTCCGCGTAATTAATTGGGCGTTGCCCCTTATTTATAGGTAATTTTCAATAACTCAAACACATAAAAGTAAATTTTAATATAATTGAACAATACATAAACAATATTTTCATAACTAACTAATATAGTAATATGCAAATCATATTTAAATAAATTAACAATATACTTTATGTTTTGTTGATTATGGGTAATTTCCTATAATTTACAAAATAGTTATTAAATCACAATCTACTTTACCCATACATAACGTATTATTTGCATATCTATTATACATCTAATTTATACTTGTTTTAGTGTTTTACACTCATGTATTACTCAATTTTTAGTAAATTTTTTAAAACTAAACATTATGTTATATTTTCTACTAAAACACGTCAATTAATACATATACATTATCATATAATCAGTTAAATTTAACTAAATATACTCGGAAATCAAAATAAAAAAATTGGTAGGTTTTACAGTTTTTTACCGCATACACTTACGTACTTCATTTTGGATCAAACCGATAAAATAGAAGTTTTTTTTTGGTTTGAACATTTTAGAGATTCTTGGAAATATTGGTCCTTTTTGTCGATTTTTTTGTTATTGTTATGTTGCGGATCTTGTGACTTCGGATTTTTTGTAGTATATATGTATCTGTGGTAATGAAGGTATCTAAAAGCATGCATCTCACACCGTGTTATTGGATAGATTGCAGATATTTATTGGTGATTGATCCATCTTAGAACTAATATAACATAAAAAATAAGTTTAAGTAGAATATTATTATGTCTAATTTTTTTAGACTGGTAAAACGTCTAATTGATGAGTAATTTTTTTACACTATAATAAAGAAAATATACCGAAATTTCAAGGGTGCGACTAAGGTAAGTTTGGCGTTTCAATCGAAATCAATTGTGCTACATTTCAGACTCAGTTTGGCTATAAAGAGAAATCATGAGGCGGTAGTTGTCGAAACTGATTCGCTTGCGTTACACGTGCTAGTGAAGGGCGGTGGGAACAATGGAGATTGGTTAGACGAGCTACTTAAGGAGTGTAGAGATATTCTCACAAATAACACGAGGTTTGAGATGGTTCATGTGTACAAGAAAGCTAATTATTGCGCTGATTTCATTGCTAAATTGGGCAAACGCTTGGTGGTAGATCTTATCTATTATAGCGACCCCCTAGAGGAATTGAGGAAGCTTCTCATGAAGAACAAATGTGGTTGGCCTACTCCTAGAACTATATTGTGCACTTTTTCGGGAGTGTAGTAAGTTAGATTAGATTTACTGGCCTTTTAGACCTTAGATATATGGGAATTTTTTTTATCAATACAATCGCATTTTCTAATTTCCATAACTTATTTTTTTATACATGGTGTCAAGGCTAGCTTTCGCGCACCACGACTAATCTCATGGGAAAGATACACACCTCCCCATGCATATTCCCAGGTAAATCAGAACTAGATTACCCATGTTCAGGAAGGGGATTCGAACTCTAACCTCTTGCTTTACCTCCTTTTTTTTGTCCAAAACCTTTCTATTAAAAACCGATAGAGTTACAAAATTTAGCCTACCCCTACACTCGGGGATTCAGCTTTGATTAAATCAGCTAGTCTGGATAGGATAATCCCTCTACCTAACTCATAACTAATGCCAAATGGCGAGTTTTTGGTTAGCCAGTCCGCTACTACATTATTTCTTCTCGTAACAAAAGAGAACTTACTACATTACTTTAATTTTATGAAATGGGTGGCTTTTGTTAGGAATTGTAGCCTGAAAAGTAAAAAAAATGAGGCTTACTCAGGAGAACTTGCTTTTTTACTTGGTTTGGTTTATTTGGAAAGGGAGAAATCAAAGTATCTTTAGAGGCACTATTCCTGACCCTTTACTTGTTATGCAGGAAGCTTTGAAAGCCTATGATGAGAACAACACCATGAATAGGTTTAACTCTGAGGCAAAATTGATTTTCAAAATGAGAGAAGTCTCCGATACAAATGTTATAAATGAAAATTTTATCTCAAATTCTGTAAATCAAGGTCTTACCTTTGGAGAAGACATAAATGAGAAATGGAAACCTCCTCCTTATGGTTTTTTTTAAATTAATTCAGATGCAACTTTTTTGAAAAATACTAAAAAGGCCTCACTAGCTTGTATTACTCGTGATTCAACAGGGTGCATGGTGGATGGTTTTGCGAGGAACATGGATGCAAATTCAAGTCTTGAAGCAGAGGCTAGAGGGTTGGCTCAAGCTTGTGTCATGGCAGCAACTCTTCCTCCTGGTTCAGTTGAAATTGAATGTGATAGTCTAGTCCTTGTTAATCAAATGTATTTTGGTAGGAAAGTTTTTTGTAATATCCATAACTTAGCAAACTTCATTCTCAAATGTAAAGTTAAGTATAGGATTAAAATCTCCTATGTTAGGAGATCTAAAAATTATGCTGCAGATTGGGTGGCTAAACAAGTGCTTAAAGGCGCCTTGTTTAGCCTTTGGAACTTATTTCCACCACCTCAATTGGCAAGGTTACTTAGCTCGGATTTTGATCCTCTAGGGATAAGCTGATGTTTTTTTTCTTGAAGTTTTTTATATAAGTACTTCTTTCGACTAAAAAAAAAACAAAAGAGAAAGAAGGATTAAAAGATTCACTAATGAAATAAATACTACGAATTATATTTTTAATACAAGCATTAATAATTGGAGAATTGGATGCTAAAGGCACCATGATATCTAAACAATCGTTCTCGATAACGCATCTAAAGTTCTTGAAATCTCTAGCCCATAGACACGCTTTCAAGATGTCGAGAGCTTCAGCTTCAATAGGGTTATCAGCACCGATCTCCCACGAGCTTAACTTGATTACCTTTCCAGTATGATCTCTGAGAACACAAGATATAAAAGATTTATCAATTTTAAAAGAGGCATCAAAGTTTATTTTGTACCAGTTCATAGGGGGAGGTTGCCAATTACTATTCTTTTCCTTACAATTAATAGCAATATCAGATGAGTTCATACTGTTCTTACTCTTTATAGCATTATTATCATTCCTAAAAGATACCAGTTCAGAAGGATTCTTTACCTCCTTTAAAAGTGAAGAAATAGCAAAACTTTGGCTATTTTAATTTTTATAACTTTAAAAAAAAAAAAATCTCCATAACTTTCTTTCTAGATGGAGTTGGTTATCTTAGGTCACCAATGACTTGAAAATAAACCTTTTCTTTGACAAAAATAAATAATAAAG
The DNA here is from genome assembly GCA_029959085.1 of Nemophila menziesii. Taxonomy (NCBI): domain Eukaryota; kingdom Viridiplantae; phylum Streptophyta; class Magnoliopsida; order Boraginales; family Hydrophyllaceae; genus Nemophila; species Nemophila menziesii. The sequence continues at coordinate 19,968,569 of JARWIR010000013.1, read as the reverse complement.
AAAAAGAAGTAAAAAGTTTTCCTCGAATCTTATTAGTCAAGTTTAATTAGTCTCGTTTCACATATCCTTTCCACGTATTTGGAGTGTACCACATACAATGTACAGCCAAATGTTTCCGATGTATATTTAAGGCACTCTTATTGGCACTAAATCTTCAAGTCTGCATCATGGATAACCAAATTGTGCAACTTGCACTCGTATCAATAGTTGTGCTCTACATATTCAAAAAGCTTTTCCTTCACAAAATTCAAAATCGCCCACCTAGCCCGATTCTAAACCTACCTATTATTGGGCATCTTCATCTATTAAAGAAAACCCCCCAACTCCATAGAAGCTTAGCTAAGATCGCAGATCGCTTTGGCCCTGTTCTTCTTCTCCACTTCGGTTCACGCCAAGTCCTGGTTGTATCTTCACCCTCAGCCGCCGAGGAATGCCTCAACAAGAACGATATCAATTTCGCAAACCGCCCTCATTTACTCGCCGGAAAACACATCGGCTACAATTACACCTCCATAGTTTGGACATCTTACGGAGATCACTGGAGGAATCTCCGAAGGATCTCATCCGTGGAACTATTATCAACACATCGAGTACAATTGTTACACGCCTTACGTGTGGATGAAGTTAAAGCCATGTTACATAGAATCTATAAGGGCTCTGAAACTAACCATAATAATATTGTGGACATGAAAACGGTTGTTTTCGAACTGTTGTTGAATGTAATGATGAGAATGATTGCTGGGAAAAGATACTTTGGTGATAAAGTTGAGGATGTTGAGAAAGCTAATGAATTTAGAGAGATTGTTGTGGAGACTTTTAGAATTGCTGGTGCAACAAATGCTGGTGATTTTTTGCCTTTGTTGAAGAAGATTGGATCTGGTGGAATTGAAAATCAATTGATCAAATTACAGAAGAGGAGAGATATTTTCATTCAAGGATTAATTGACGAATTCACGAATGAAAAGGAGGGTAATATTGATTCAGAGAGTACTGAGAAGAAGAAATCATTGATTGAAGTAATGTTGAGTTTGAGAAAAAATGAACCTGAGTACTATACCGATGAAATCATTAAAGGCCTTATGCTGGTAAGTAATTTCACTTGTTACATTTCACATCCTCGTGATTATTCATATAATTTCATGTCACTAATCCAATTAACTCTTGAAGAAACTTTGAATAGTCAACTATCTTTTTTTTGTCAAACAAAACAACTATCACGTTCACGACACAGTCTACTTTGTGACTACGTTATTTGTATGCCACGTACTCATATGGATAAGATCTTTGAATTTTAGGGGATCGATACTCTTCTACTAACCATTAATAGAGACCACATGACACACGACAACTAGCCGCTATAATTGAATAAAATATAGAGACCACATCGCACACCTCTTTACATGTCAGTCATCAATTCATTTTAATTTTCAAAAGGGAAGTTGACTAAATAATTTAATCATATTTCTGGGAAGCAATTTACTTTCATATTGCCCTGTTACCATACCACCCCTTAATGTTAGAATTGGAATTTTGAACACTTTCTTCTCTTTTTGTCCCTTGCTTATTCTAGAATTTAGGTGTGGGGTCGGCAGCTATGAAGATAAATATTATAAAAAGATAAATTGTAGATTACTCTTGTTATTTGTATGAATGAATTAAAATATAAAATTGTACTGCATATTTTACTTTTCAATAATGCATTACTATGTTCTAGACTTTTTTTGTACGTAATTAACTAATAATTTTGTGGGTACATGTAGGCTATGTTATCGGCCGGAACTGATACCTCATCTGGAACTATAGAATGGACACTATCACTTTTGCTTAACAATCCAGAGATTTTAAAGAAAGCACAAAAGGAAATTGATGATCATGTTGGACAAGAACGATTATTTGATGAAACTGATTTACCTCATCTTCCTTATCTTCGATGCATTATTAACGAAACAATGAGAATGTTTCCCGTGGGTCCGTTACTTCTCCCTCATGAGTCTTCAGAAGAGTGCACAATAGGAGGTTACAACATTCCAAAAGGCACAATGTTGTTAATTAATTTGTGGGCTATACATAATGATCCCAAGATATGGGATGAACCAAGAACATTCAAGCCAGAGAGATTTGAAGGGTTAGAAGGGACAAAAGATGGGTATAAATTTATGCCTTTTGGTTCTGGAAGGAGAAGTTGTCCCGGGGAAAATTTGGCAAATCGTATGGTTGGTTTGACGGTGGGGTCACTTCTTCAATGTTTTGATTGGGAAAGAATTGGGGAAGAGATGGTTGATATGTCTGAAGCTACTGGTCTAACTTTGCCTAAAGCTGAACCTTTGATGGCCAAATGTAAGCCACGCCCCATCTTGGTGAAGCTTCTTTCCCAGGAAAAAGTTTCGGCCTAGATGTGAACAAATTACTGTACATGTCAGCTAATTTGTTAATAAGATATAAACGAGCCATATTTATGGTAGAATCGACATATATCAACAACATATTGTAACACTCCTTAGCATAATAAACTGTTTAACCAACAAATTAAAGCACATCTATATAATAGCCTTACAATGAAGATAAGATAACGATGGATCTAGACGAAAATGATATTTTATTGAAAGGCATTATCACAAACTATTAAAAAGGGGATATCAAAGATCACCCGTGCATAACAAAAAAGGGTCGAAGTATACAAATAACAAAAGTAAACATCTCTGTCTCTAATATCGGATCTTATTGCCGGAACCATACATGTTTGGGTTTTCCAACACGGAATTCAGTAAGAGATTGATGTAACTAGTCACACGCAACTTGGAGCACGGAATGAGGTCCTCCAAGGACTTAAGGGGATGTCTCCAAAAGGAGGCTAGGTTATCGAGTTAGTCCTTCAGTCTTCCAAAATTATATACATCGTGTAGCTGACACCTTTCCGCTGAGGTGTCGAGGACGTTTGAGGCTTGCGGTGGAATCTCTCCTTGGTGGCGAGAAAGTAGTTACACATGCAGATCGGGTAACTGCCACCTTTCTGTTGAGGCATCGACGCATCGTGAACGTGTGAGGTTTGCGGTGAAATCTCTTCTTAGTGGCAAGGAAGCAACCAACCAAGGGTCTCTTACCAATCTTCGAGAATCTGCCAACATATCTAATCATTGGCGGATCTAGCTGGGGCCCAGAGGGGGCTCAAGCCCCCCCGAACCCGTAAATTTTTTGATATGCAAGTATAATTTTCGCCCGAAAAAAAAATTAGCCCCCTGTCGACGTTTATATTTTCATTCTTGCACTAAAGTGTACATAAGATGTTGTAGCTTAGTGGATATTTATGCTTGGTTTATAAGAGTTAGAATGGAGGTTGTGTGTTTGAAACATAGCAATTACTTTATTTCATTATACTGGTCTTTATTTTAAATTTTAGATTAGCATTGCTATTATATATTAATTAATAAAATTATAATATTTATCCTTTTAGATAATTAGGATATGAATATAACATTTTAAAATATTAATATAATTTTAGTGATACTATGTAAAATAGGTGTGATGTTTTATTCCAAAAATGTAACGTTAATAGTGTTATTTTGCATCATTTTTAGGTAAATGCTACTTTGTAAGTTCATTTTGTTGAATGAACGAGCATCACAATAGTGTTGCATTTCCCTATCTATATTTTGACATTAGAAATTACAAATTTATGTTTTTTATATTTACCTTAAAAAAAGATTAGAAATGATAATCCTCAAACTTCCTACATATATTATAAGCCCCCCCTCATTTTGTCTCTTGGATCCGCCCCTGTATCTAATACATCATCATTAGAGTCTCTAGTTGACGGCAGAAGGGACACACCCGCAGTGAGATGGTAAATGCCCAAAACTTCATCCACCTAACCACAAATGCTTACTAGATATAACCGGATTGAAGTAAAAAGATCACTGTTACCAGGTGCACGTTCGCCAGAGGCCTTGGTATTAGCCAAAAGTTGTCTGTTGTAGTGTAGTGTAATCCATCTGTTCAGTCAACAAACCTAAGGTTACACGGTTAAAAATATGTGAAGACCTTAAGAGAACCTTCTATTAGAATCATCTACATAAAAATTAGACGCTAGAACATAGAAAAAATTATGCACGAGAGCGTGAAATTGCATTTGAAAGGGAAAAAGCGAGAAGAGCAGACTGAAGACTAAAAAATTCATCTGAAAATACTTGTAGCATACAAAATGAAGAAGAAAAGCTAGAGATTCAAGAGATTTTATAATTGATCGTAGCGTACGCAAGAAGTAACTGAAAAATGAAAAGGTTAAACTTGTCAGCATACCTGATGTCTTAATTAGTCATGATTATTTGGGTTTCCTAGGAAGAGGGTATATCAATGAGGCGACATGATGGTTCCCACTCAAGATGTTAGAGTCTTTGAATGACACAACCCCTGAGATAATTAAGGAAGAAGAAAAATGATTCAACCAGTAAACCTCGAATTTGTTTCGAAAGCAAAACAATCTGATGTTTAAATGGATAATTGATCGAACGAATACTAACCCCTTCTCACATGCGAGGTTACCATTAGACCAAGATGAATTTTATGGTAACAAAGCTAAGCGGTACCTAAAAGAAAACTTCCCTGACTTGCCTCGATGGGGAGACGATGTGGGGAGGTCGTTCGCCTCTACTCCGCGAGGTAAAAAACAACAACAAATCGTCAATTTCGGATCACGTCCACAAGATCATGAGCCACTACTCCCATCTCATGTACACCAGAATCATGGAAAGATAAGTTGGATTAATCATCAGGGAGTAACTACCTATATAAACTCTATAAATGGAAGTATAAATGTATGTGAAATCATATATGCCTTAACACTTGCAATAAAGATCAATATATTCTTTTGCATTTTTGTTTTTTCTTAGTATATATGGGAAAAAACAAAAGAAGGTAGAATAGTAAATGAGAATCTAGGTTTATAGTGTTAATTCTTGTTTGTCGCTTTAGAAGAAGAGATTATTGAGATCTTTTGTTCTTTTTTTGATATTGTGGGTGTCTGTACCAGTTTGCGTGCACCTCGACTAATCTAATGGGAAATATAAACGCTTTCCCATGCATATTTCCAGATTAATCAGAACTAGGTTACCCATGTTCAGAGAAGGGATTCGAACCTTGCACGTCTTGCTTTACCCTTTTTAGGGACTCAAGAAATAACAAGGTTGAAGGAATTTGAACCCTGTACCTTCTAGTTGAAAGAAGCCATTGAATTAACCTCAATGGTTATTATTGAGATCTTATTAGATCTCGATGTGTTTTTAAGACTTTTTGATAACAATCTCATGATTTTTTTAATCTTTGTGCATTAGGTGGTGGATAAATAAAAATGTAGAGATTGAGTCGTTAAGTTCAATTTAGTCTCGTTTCACATGTACTTTCCAAGGATTTGGACAAATGTGTCACGTACAACGTACAGCCAAATGTTTCTGATGTATATTTAAACCACTCTCAGTTGTACGTAAAATTTTCAAGTCTATCTGCATCCATGGATAACCATATTATTCAACTTGCACTCGTATCAATAGTTGTACTCTACATATTCAAAAAACTTTTCATTCACAAAATTCAAAATCTCCCACCAAGCCCGATTTTAAACCTACCTATTATTGGGCATCTTTATCTCTTAAAGAAAACCACCCAACTCCATAGAAGCTTAGCTAAGATCTCAGATCATCTTGGCCCTGTACTTCTCCTCCACTTCGGTTCACGCCAAGTCCTGGTTGTATCCTCACCCTCAGCCGCCGAGGAATGCCTCAACAAGAACGATATCAACTTCGCTAACCGCCCTCAATCGCTCGCCGGAAAACACCTCGGCTACAATTACACCTCCATAGTTTGGACATCTTACGGTGATCACTGGAGGAATCTCCGTAGAATCTCATCTATGGAACTATTATCAACACATCGAGTGCAATTGTTACACGCCTTACGTGTGGATGAAGTTAAAGCCATGTTACATAGAATCTATGAGGGCTCGGAAACCAATCATAATATTGTAGACATGAAAGCAGTTGTTTTTGAACTTTTATTAAATATAATGATGAGAATGATTGCTGGGAAAAGATACTTTGGCGATAAAGTTGAGGATGTTGAGAAAGCTAATGAATTTAGAGAGATTGTTGTTGAGACTTTTAAGATTGCTGGTGCGAATGCTGGTGATTTTTTGCCTCTGGTGAAGAAGATTGGATCTGGTGGACTTGAAATTCGAATGATCAAGTTACGAAAGAAGAGGGACATTTTCATTCAAGAATTGATTGACGAATTTACAAGTAAAATGGAGAGTAATATTGATTCAGAGAGTACTGGGACGAAGAAATCATTGATTGAAGTGATGTTGAGTTTGAGAAAAAATGAACCTGAGTACTATACTGATGAAATCATTAAAGGCCTTATGCTGGTAAGTAACTTGACTAATACTCCATTTCACATACGTACATACTCGTGATTTATGTGAGTATGCTAGGTAGGATTTTGATAGTTTAAAATTCACATGATCTTGGATTTTCATGTCACTAATTCAATTAACTCTTGAAGAAACCTTAATTTTTTTTCTCACAAAAAAACCTTAAATTTTCTAATATTTTACTCTTTTGATAATGTCAACTATCATTACCTATTTAGGATGTATAATATACTCTTTCATTTCAAAAAATACTGTCCCACTTTTTTTTTTCATACATATAAAAAAAAATCTGTATTTACTAATATATTTTTTATAATTTTATTCGAAATCTTAAAGTTTTATTTGAAATTTAGATTATATTATTTAAACAAAAATATGTGGTATAAATAAATGTCACTACAAGAAAGATTATCTGTAGCGACAAAAAAATTTGCCACTAAAAGTGTTGATTTTACTGTTAATAGGTATTAGCAGTAAATATTTATTTATTTGTCGTAATTAGTTCATTTTTAAAAATATATTTTGTATCAAATTATTTATTTTTGTTTTTATTGTCTTTATTTTTAACAACAAATATGCTGTTAAAAATATAATTAAAAATTATTTTAATATTATAGTAATAAATGTTTGACGTTAAAAATATTATTAAAGATCATTTTTTTTTTTCGATGTATGGGTGTCCGGGTCAGCTTACGCGCACCACGACTAATCCCATAGGAAATATACACGCCTCCTCATGCATACTCCCACTTAATCAGAACTAGGTTACCCATGTTCAGGGAGGAGACTCGAACCATGCACCCCTTGCTTACCCCCTTTACGGGCTCAAGAAATAGAGTAAAGATATATATCACCCTTTTTGTCTTCACTTTTATATCACCTCCTATGTGGAGGTTTTAAAAACCAATAAGATCGTTTCTCTCTCATAATTAATTATTTTCTCTTTCTTTTGTTTAATGCCACATAGGGTGACACGTAGGAGGTGAAATAAGGGTGAAGCAAATAGGGGTGATATATAGCAATGCTCCAAGAAATAACACGACTGAGGGGATTCGAACCCTGTACCTCCTAGATGAGAGACAGTGTCCTGGCCACTGAGCTAGTCCCAGTGGTTTAATATATATCGTCTTTTGATATTATTTGTTGTCGTGTGTCTTCATTTTCTAAATCATTTAAAATAGATAACTTTTTTTTGGATAGTGGACAAAAGGAAGAGAGTACTTAATTATTATAGAACTTTTCTTTGAGAAAAAAAAACAAACTTCATGTTAGAGAAAATTTTATATCAACTGATCGTATGACATTAATTTGTTTTGTGTCATGATTTTTTTTTTTTCTTTTTTGACGATTTTATGTCATGAACTTAACACGAGATTATGATGAAAACTACTCCAGTTTGTATTACATATATCCAGTTTCTTTTTTGTCGAAAGATATTATATCCAGTAGAAGAAAGAAGGATGTTTGTTTGGATTGAGGGATTAGAAGGGATAGGATAATATTAAAGGATAATACTAATCCCCTCCTTTGTTTGGATTGGAAATAAAAAGAAAGGAAAGTTTATTAAAGGATTGTTTTAATCCCTTCTTATACAATATATCCAATCCCTCCAATTTGGTGTCATTAGAAGGGATTAATTTTTTATTATGTCATAATGTCTAAATTATCCTTATTCTTTATATATAAAATATATTACTAAGGCTATAAGAGTCATTTAGTTATAAAAATAATCTCTTCCTTTCATTATCCTTCTAATCCAAACACCAAATATATGTAATCCTTTAATAAAATTATCCCCTCTATTTTTTTTCTAATCCAAACAAGATTTAATACTCTCCTTTCCAATCCTTTACTAAACTTTCCTTTCCTATCCTTTACTATACTATCCCTTTTTAATCCAAACATACCTAAGGTTCAATTAAATACTCTCCCTCTAGATTTGTTAAAAGTATTAGTCAAATACTTATTCATTTTTGTTTATAATTCTTGAGTGAATTATACATAGGGTCATACATAAAGTTTTGAAGACAATGATTTTTCTTTATAGAGTATGATCCAGAAATTCCTTTTTATGAGAGATCTCAGATTTGACAATTGTTTTTCATACTCTTACTAACACTAAAAGACAAAAAAAGTGTGATGTCACTGTTTCTCTCTCCACTACCTACCACTACCCACCTACCTCCGACCTCCGAACACCTACCACCGACCACCGACCACCAACCTCCAACCTCCGACCACCAGTCACCGGTCACCGGAAAAAACATAGAGTACTCCGAGAATTTGCTAAGTACTCTGTGAATTTGATTAGTACTCCGAGAATTTGATGAGTACTCCGAGATTTAAACGAATACTCTAACGAATAAAACGAATATAAAATAGTCAGAGTACTCTATGAAAAAGTCGGAGTACTCTATGAAATAGTAGGAGTACTCTTTGAAATTAAAGTAATACTCTATAAAATCAATGTGTATTTAATACCATTTCATTCATTAATCAATGTGTATTTAAACAATTTACAAAAGATAAATAAAAAAACCTAAACTAAATACAAAGTTGACTAGATCTGGTCAACAACGGTGTGATAAAAAAAAGGAGATCGAAGCTTTTCGTCGGAGAACATGACAGTAACACCACCACCACCAGGACGGCGCTGAGCAACCTGTTCTCCTTCTCGTCGGAGCAGACCACCACCACCAGTTACTTCCTCTTCTCCATCGAAGCAATCCACCACCACCAGCAGCAGCTTCTTGTTCTCCATCGAAGCAATCCAGTCTTCTCGACGAGCAACACCACCACACGGAGACGGTAGTGGTGCTCGATTTCCATGGCAGCGGATCTAGCCTCTTCGGAGCTGCAGGCCTCAAATCTATGCAGCAGCGAGCTCTGCGAAGAAGGAAGGAAGCTTGTTGTTCGCCGGAGTTGTAGTGTCTTCGTGCTCAGCCATGGAAGAGTTCACAGCACCGAACTGCTGTGGTGGTCCTCTCACCGGAACTGCTGCAGGTCCACATAGGTGTTGTTGTTGTTCTTCGCCGAGCTCCGGTGGTGGTGTTATTCGCCGAGCTCCAATGGTGTTGCTGCTGCTGCTTTAGATCGATGGTGGTTAGGTGGCTACAATGGATGAAGCAGCTTGGTTGGACGGAGTAGGGAGTAGATAAGAGGGAGGAGAGAGGATTTTTTATTTTAGATTGTATGGTTACGGGGAAAATGAAAGAATGAGGAGAGAGAACCTATAGTTTATTATATATAGGGAAATAAAAAACAAAAGAGGGTAGAAAAAGTAATTAAAATTTTAGATTTTAGTGTAAGATTCAAATTGAGGTCTTTAGTGAGAAGAGAAGAAAAAGAGAGGTTTGGATAGCGAATAGGGGGGGTGTCTTCAAAACCCTATGGAGCATTTTCTCATAATTCTTTACAACAATTTTACCCCAATATTTGATTTATTTTAACAAAAATCTCTTATTTTAAATTTACTTATCATAAATTTATTGATTTTAGCTAATTAATTATTTTTCCGCTTCATACAAAAACTGCACAAAATATAAGAATATTGGAAACCAAATAATTTATTTTTCCATTTTTTCAAGCAACTAAAAATTATTACTATCGGAAATAAGAAATATCGAAATTATTTCTTGTAGGAACCATGCTTCAATTGGGAAGAATTCATTTTTTACTACTGAGAATTATGAAAATTATTAGAAAATGAAAGATAAAATGTAAATTTTCGAGTTTTTTATTTTAGCTTTTGGCATAATAGAGATGGTGTTTGAACAACTATTTTGTTAGTATTTCTTTATTCTAGCTTGGACTTTCTTTTGTTAATAATTTTTTTTAATATATGGGTGTTTGGACCAATTTTTGTATACCATGACTAATTGTACATGAAATATACATGTTTGCATGTGAAATATACACATCTTTCTTATGCATATTCCCAGTTAATCAGAACTAAGTTACTCATGTTTAAGGAGGGAATCCGAACTTTGTCAACGAGTCTATAGCCTTGGCCGACAGGCCCGGGTAATCTTTGAAACTTCATCGTGATGGGGATAGATCATTGCAATTGTTGGTCTTGAACGAGGAATTCCTAGTAAGCGCGAGTCATCAGCTCGCGTTGACTACGTCCCTGCCCTTTGTACACACCGCCCGTCGTTCCTACCGATTGAATGACCCGGTTTGGAAATCGGTTGATTTTTTTAAGGTTAGCCTTGACGATTCTTCATCTTTCCTTGTTAAGGATGTTATCTCTTTTTTCATCCCCTTTCCTTCTTGGTCTTTCCTACAGACTTACATTTCAATCACCGTTCTTGTTACCTTTTACTTAGAAATAGTAGTAGCCGCCGCAATTGTTACATTTTGGATGGGTGAAGTTATTTCTGGTTTTGCTCAGCATAACCTCATCTACTCCAATTTAGAAGTGGAAATTAAGGCGATTCGTGATGATTCATGTTTCGTTTCAGAATCTACTTCACAATGTATCAAGATTGAATCTTATGCCGCAGATCCCACACACAACTCAATTATCATGGAATTAGAAGGACAACTAACAAATTGACTGTTTAGATTGCGAAAGCTTTTTCTAGTTTAGATTGGTGTTTGTTATTCGTCCTTGTCTTTTATTTTTTCTTGTTTGGTTATAATCACTTTGGTTTTCTTGTTTCAAGTTGAAACTTTCAACTAGAGTGAAATTTTTTCCTTTTTTTTTGAATACATATGAGAGCCACTTTGGACTCGGGAATCATTTTGACTCCGGTAAGATTCGATCCCAGGACCTCTCGGTCTCTGCGGAGTAGCCTAACCACTAGACCAACTATCAATCTTAAATTTTTTCCTTTTGGTTTATTATTTTAATACAAGGCTTGTTGATTTAAAAAAAAAAAAATACAAGTTCTAAATTATTGAGAAAACCTGTATTATATGTAGATAGTATGTCATAGACTCATACGAGATAAAGACTTAATTCAGATGACTTTATTATTTAATTTGTACTAGTTTTTTGATCAATAAACTCCCCAAAGGGGACAGTGTCCCCTTAACCTTTCAATATTATATCTGAATATTTTCTTTAATCTTTAAATGTCTACATCAATTTATTTTAATTTTCAAAATTGAAGTCTTTTTCATGACTAAATAATTTAATGAAATTTATGAGAAATAATTTACTTTTTTTCTGTTGTTGTGAGAATTGGAATTGAAAACAGGTAGACTACACCGTATCATACTTACCTGTTAACACCAATAGATGTTAAGAATTGGAATTTTGAAAAGTTTCTTCTCTCCTCTCTTTTTGTGCTTTTTCTAAAATTTAGCTACGGGATCGGCAACTATAAAGAAGTGGAGCAGAAGCAAGATATATCATAAAAAGATAAATTGTAGATTAATTTTCTTATTCAGTTATTTGTTATGAATTTTCAATGTATATAAAACTCTACTGCATTTTTTACTTTCCAATAATGCATATCTATGTTGTACACTTTTACTATAAGTAATTAACTAATGGTTTCGTTTGTACGTGTAGGCTATGTTATCAGCAGGAACTGATACCTCATCTGGAACTATAGAATGGGCATTATCACTTTTGCTTAACAATCCTGAGATTTTAAAGAAAGCACAAACGGAAATTGATGATCGTGTTGGACAAGAACGATTATTGAATGAAACTGATCTAGCCCATCTCCCTTATCTTCGATGCATTCTCAACGAAACAATGAGAATGTTCCCCGGGGGTCCTTTGCTTCTCCCTCACGAGTCATCAGAAGAGTGCACAATAGGAGGTTACAACATTCCAAAAGGCACAATATTGTTAATTAATTTGTGTGTTATACAAAATGATCCCAAGATATGGGATGAACCAAGAACATTCAAACCGGAAAGATTTGAAGGGTTAGAAGGGACAAAAGATGGTTACAAATTTATGCCTTTTGGTTCTGGAAGGAGAAGTTGTCCTGGCGAAAATTTGGCAAATCGTATGGTTGGTTTGACGGTGGGGTCACTTCTTCAATGTTTTGATTGGGAAAGAATTGGGGAAGAGATGGTTGATATGTCTGAAGGCGTTGCTTTAACTTTGTCTAAAGCTCAACCTTTGATGGCCAAATGTAATCCACGCCCCATCTTGGTGAAGCTTCTTTGCGAGGAAAAAATTTCCGTCTAGATCCGAACAAATTACAATACAACATGTCAGCTAGTCTGTTAAAAATATAAAACGAACCATATTGATGATTTAGAATCGAATTAATCAATAACAAAATTATAACATAGTCATTGTATAATAAATTAACAAAATTTAAAGTCATTGTATATTGAGGGGTCGGATGTATGGTTTTTAGTAAGTCAGATGCTGAGTCTCTCTGGCCCTCTTTCTGAAATTCGCACTACTATTCTATCTAGATTGTTTTCTTGTTTATCTGATTTGAGGACGGCTTGTTACTCAATTAGCAATTAATGTCCCAACTTTCTTTAGATTTATGTAGTATTTAGTTTGTAGTTTAACGGATATCAGTATTTGCTGCCAGATGAATCCCGTTAGCATTGTTGAATGCGCTCCCGCCTAAGAGGTTTTCTTTGTAGAGGTGCACATGATATACATATCATCTCTTTTGATGAGTACGGTTAGGTCCAACAACCCTGTTTAAAATCCGCATTCACGATCGGGAACCCAGTTTCTGCAAACAGGATACCGGTTCGTGTCGGCAAGAAAAACCTAATCCTTACGGAAATCTTCTTCTTCCTGTCTACTTAGCGTCCCATACTAGAAATTTCATTAATGACGAACCCAAACTCGTTAAATACCTATAATCCACTATCAAAACACCGAAATCACATCAATTCTTCCCTCTTAACCAATCCTAACACACAATCATATCACAAATCCTTCCAAAACACCAAGAAATTAATACTTTAATCTAAAAAAATTTCTTCACCAAAAACTTAAATTTTAGGGTGAATTATCTATAGGGTCTTAGGAGCACTATTTTTTCTCTATAGAGTAGTGTCTTGAAAGTTGTTATTCTTAGGGACCTCATTTTTGACAATAGTCTTTCCTACCCTTACTAACACTAAAAGACAAAAAAGTGATGTCACTGTTTCTCTCTCCTCTACCACTACCCACCTACCACCTACCCACCTACCACCCATCTCCGACCTCCTGCCACCGGCCACCGACCACCACCACCACCACCGACCTCCGACCACCGACCTCCGACCAACAGTCACCGGTCACCGGAAAAAACACAGAGTATTCCGATAAAACACAGAGTACTCCGAGAAAAACACAGAGTACTCCGAGAAAAATACAGAGTACTCCGAGAAAAACACAGAGTATTCCGAGAATTAAAGGAATTTAACGTATACTCTAAATAAAAAAGTCGGAGTACTCTATGAAATAGTCGGAGTACTCTATGAAATAGTCGGAGTACTCTGACAAAATTGGTGAGTATTTTAAGCAATTAGAGAGTAAATTAAAAAAACAATGAGCTACAATAAAAATAGTGAGTATTTATTCAAATATTCAAAAAATTACATTATCTGGTTTGACCAGATCTAGATCTGGTCAACCTACTAAAAAAAAAAAAAAAAAAAAAAAAGCTCAAAGCAGCGACCCCATCATCGAACCGGCGCTGCTTCCATCTCCGGCGAGCTTCGAACACAGCAAATCTCCGGCGAGCTCACAGATCTGTACCACCACGTGACTGCACCACTCGAACCAGCGCGTGACTGCACCACTCGAACCATCTTCGAACATCACCGCGAGGAATGCAGCAGCAGTAACCATGGAAATCTCCGGCGAGCTTCGAACACAGCAAAATCTCCGGCGAGCTTCGAACATAGCAGGAGCTTCGACCCTGCAGCACCACCACCATGGAGTAGCCATGGAATCGCGAGATCCAACACAGCAGGGGCAAGGTAGTCACGAACACAGCTTGGCGAATGGATCTCGGCAGCGAAGCAACGAAGCTGCTTCTAGGGTTGCGCGAACGGATCGAGATATCACCTCGGCTTCTCCAGCAGTGCCTCGGTGGTCACGAGCGCGAAAGGGAGGCGGTTTGGGAGCTGTGGGGGGGGGAGAGAGAGAGATACGGGAGGATGGAGATGGTGGTTGTGGTGGTTGTTCTCATGGAGGAGGAGATTGGTGGTGGCGGTTTGGGAGATGGGGGAGGAGATTGGTGGTGGCGGTTTGGGAGATGGGGGAGGAGAGAGAAATAGGTGAGGGGGAAGGTGAGATAATAATGAGCTGAATTATAATGGGAATGAAATTAGAAATATGAATAATTAGTATATATAGGTGTAGAAAAAACAAAAGAGGGGTAGTCTAGTAATCGGGGTTTTGGGGTTCATGTGTTAAAAAGTTGCTGAGGTCTTTAGTAAGAAGAGGCTTTAGGTGGGGGTGCTAACTCGAAGAGGGTGGTGTCTTCAAGACCCTGTAGGTAATTATCTCTAAATTTTATCTATCAAACCTCTCCATACCAAGAGTTAGTGATCACCCATCTCTCCAACCACCATAGCCACTAACCTGTCACCTTCAACAACATCAAAAGATCTAAATTTCATCAATAGCTTTTGAATTTTGAAGGTTGGAGCTTGCAATAGTATTTGAGGTATCAAATCATCACAAATTCCACGGCCAGTCCGGTAAAATAGTTAGAACTCTTCTTTTCTTTCTATCACTAGCTAAGAATTAAGTATATTTAGGTATTTATTAGAGGAATTGTGAATTGTTTAAGCTTACTAACATATATTGTGCAAGTAATTATTCAAGTAGGTGATAAATTGAGTTGGGACTCATTTAAGATGACTAGAAGAACCAATTCCTTGTCCTTTATTCGTAAGAATTCTCTTGGGAAACTCTGGAGAAGGCAATTGAGATAACGGGTTCGAGTTCAAAGCCTAAGGTTGGAGAAGTTAGGAAGAACGTGAAGAGAGAAGAATGGACAAAGTGGAAGGAGAATTCGAGAAGAGCTGTCAAAGAAGATGATATGACGAAGCGATTAAGAAGGTTAGACGAGAAGCAAGACGGTGTGATTGAATCCGTGCATGCGATAATGAAAGCGATTGACCTAGTGCCGATTAAGATATGTTCCCTTATTCTTTTTTATTTAGTAGTGTATATTAGTTCATTTTCTTTTGTGTCTTTTCGAGTCGTGGGAACACTACTTAGTTTTGGGTTGGGGGTGGGTACTCGTTGTTCTCATCCTCGTTTTTCCATTTTTTTCACTTTTGAAATATTTGAAAAATCAAATAAAAATTAGTTTAAGGAATGATCTGGGTGTAGAGTTTGTTGAATGCCTCCAAAAGCGAACTTTTTGTGAAATAATGATAGAAAATAGTAGACCTTAGAGTTATTGCATAATGCGATTTGGATGCATGCAAACACTAGATTGTAGATAGGAAAATTAACGAACAATGCAAAATAAGTAAGTTTGAACTTAGTAAGAATGAGTGGTGTGTAAAACGTGAGATCTAAACTAGTTGAGAACCCACTTAATTATGAACTAGAGGTAAGAATGGAGTTAAACTACGTAGATAGGAAAATTATAGAGGCATCTCTTAGACAGCCACTTGAGCCTTTTAGCTTTCTAACAGAATATTAATGTTATATCCTTCTTAGCTCTATTTTAAGCCTTTAAGCCTTACTTTTGTCGCAGCGATATAAGTCATACCCCTTAGTTTATAGGACTATCCATATGACCCGTACTTGAATCGCAACCCTGAGACTTCTTGTCTCTAGAGCTTGAGTTTGGGGTGGTGGGTTTCATTATGAAATATTACATTAGGTGGGAATCATATGCATTAGTATTTTGTGCGAAATTTTGATGATGTATTAATTGTAACCCTTTGTCGGAGTCTTAGAAAAAAAGAAAAGGAAAAAAAGACATGACAACTCACATTAAAATGGGTGTCACATGTATCTTATAAAAAGTGCATTAATTGAGAAAAAATGAAAATGAAGTAACCGGCAAAGTAGATTTTTTTTTTGGAAATCATCATAAGAAAGATTATAGGTTAAACGGGAACGCTAAATTGGTGCATCAAATGGGTTGAGTGAGAACATATTCGAGTGTAAACTCAAGCTCTAGGACAGTATGTTGATGGTTAGTAAGGAGATAGCCAAAAGATCACTTCACATTTCCCAAATATACTGGTGTAGCCTAAGGTGTGATAAAAATATGATACATAAATACGGATAATAATGCACTAACACCCTAGACTAAACACGTTACTCACTGCAATCACAGATCGTATGCAAGTTTTACTAGTAAGTAAGATTCGTTCCACAAAGACTTAGTGTGTTATGCTTATGGGTAAATAAATTCGAGTAGCAATTAATAATTAAAAGACAGGAAAAAAATATGATGATTGAGGATATAAAATTAATGACTAAATAAAATAAATGACAATAAAATAAAATATGAGAGAATGAGATGAGAAAATATAGCTTAGGTTTTGCGAGTATGCACTAATCTTTTTATTTCTTCTACTAGTTAATAAGGGTGATAATAGCTCTTAGATAAGCAGTCAGGATTATAAATTCCTCCCTATTCCCTTCCGGGCAGACTAGGGTGGCGACCTCACAATCACGAGGGGACTTAACTAAGTTTCTCCTACGCCACTAGGTTTTTAGATGAGACTGACCTTCTAATGATGATTGGTAATTAAATCAAACCCTAATGACTATCTAGTTAGACAAGCCCTTATGGATCACTACCGCACACTAGACTTTTATGTGGTGTTTCAATAATTAGACACTCCTTCCGGGTGACCATCTAACTACTATTAGCACAACACTAAATTGATCAGGTTTAAGACAGACAATAAATCAAAGCACATTAACAAGTATATAGTTAAGAAGCTAGAATCATTTTAAAATAGTTCTCCCAAAGAAACATAGATGGAAGAAAATAGAATTCATAGATTATACATATGCAAAATCCAAGTTATGGGAAAATTAGTTCATACTAGAAAGAAATAAAGTAAAAGAAAGACACATAGTGTCAACTTGCTTCTCTTGAATGACTCAGGATTGGACTAAGGTTTAGAATTGAGAAAGGGCATGTTTAAAATAGTTAAAGGGTGTATTTATAGGAGTTTAGGAAGCCCTAGTTTGGATTTCTTGGAGTAGAAGGCAAGCAATTAGACTCCTTTTCCAAATCAAATTGGTAGCCCTAAAATATAGAAAAGGTAATAAACTGTTGATGTCTTGTTTTGGCCATAACTTCTTCAATATTGCTCCGACTGACGCGTTCTTTATATAGAAACTGATCGACTTGAAAAGTTCTACACTTTTGCTTCAGGCCATTCTTCCAAATTCCTATCCAATCTTGAGTTATGATCATTTTTGTGGACGAGGCTGCTGAAATTTAGATTTACTTGACAAATTTCCAAATTCCAGGATTTACTGGATCTTTCCTTAATTTCTTCAAGAGTGTCATGATGTGCACTTGATTAGCTTTGATTTATGCCACATCATTGGCTAAGAAAGTTTGAGCTGCTTCAACTTTATTTAATCGCTCCTCCATCTTTTCTCGCCAAATACGACCCTATTCTTCCTTCGAGAGTTGCATAACTCCTGCTCCTCTCAAAATTGTCTTAATCCAAGTGTTGTCAATATTGTCCATCATGTTATACATTAGCTTCTATTATTTACCCGAAATCACATTCTCTTTTCGAACAAGGCACGTGATCATAGTAGGATATTTCAAACAAAATAACGAAGTAGGAGAGACCGAAAATCGCACCACCTCCTCAAAGATCAACTGTGCCACATCCACTTATTCTCCCATTTAAAATACAATTCAACAAGATTGCGTTCTTCTTAGTTACCTTCGAAGTTATCATGTTCCCAAAGACATTTGTTGTAAGGAAATTGTGCCAAACTTTTGTATCTGCTTGGAGATATTTGTAAGGCCAAGGTGCCTTTACTTCTCCCTTATGTGCTTGCACTTTCTACTTATCTAATACATGCTCAAAAAGTAGCAATCGATAGAAAGTTTTGATATGTTCTACCGCTTCTCTATACTTACATGGTCCGACCAATTTCTTGAACTGGAAGTGGCTTTGAATCTCTTCAATTGTGAAAGGAACTAACTTGCCTCTAACTGGAACACACCTATTACTATCTCGGCTAAAGAGGCTTGAATATAAATCAGAAACTAACTCTCTACATAAATTCGATCTTCGCAACATGAAGTGGCTTTGAATCTCTTCAATTGTGAAAGGAACTAACTTGCCTCTAACTGGAACACACCTATTACTATCTCGGCTAAAGAGGCTTGAATATAAATCAGAAACTAACTCTCTACATAAATTCGATCTTCACAACATGAATGTATACCAACCCAATCTATCTCCCATCTCTATGAATCTCTTGAATTCACCTTCTCCAACTTCTTCTTCAAATACTCTATCATAAGCCAAAGGAAGTTCCGGTAAATGTTTCTATGCTGAAGCTAACAAGGCCTTGGAAGCTTCGTTAATCTTGGGAATAGGACTCTCGATCTGTAAAGGTTGTGGTGTCTTCCTTATGAATTTTGAAATCTTTTTGCCTTTTGAATTTACCAAAGCTAGCTTCCCTTTATTTTCTGAACCTGTTTTAACCTTTAAACTTGAACTTGAACTTTTCTCGATTGATTTCGTCTCACTAAAACCCAATACCTTATTTTGATTCTTCTTCATCTCCTTAACAATAGATAATGTTTCTGTTCTTTTCATCATCTCAATTGACCTCCAACTCAAAGCTTTGAACACTCTTGAAATTTGAAACCTTTGAATATAGCTTCAACAAGCTTTATTTGGGTTGGGAAAGGTGTTATGTAGATGATTCTCTATATGGGTAGGATGAATTCTTCTTTAATTGGTATGGATATAAGTAATTGTTGGGTGAAATTTTGATATTTAGGCTTTTGATTCTTGGATTCTCGGTGTTTTGATATGATATGGGTGGTTAAATCTTCTTTATAATGGTGTGGAGAATGGATTGGATGTAAATTATGGTGATGGAGTAGTGTTTTGATGTTTGGTGAAGGTTTGGTAAAGCTTTAATGGAGTTAGGAGAGGTTTGGGGAAGAAAGAGAGGGTTAAGGATTGATAAATTCGTGTAAAAACTAACCTGCTCTTTACATCCCATCATATAACCCTTCGGATCATGATTTGGCGGTGCCGTGTGGTGCACCGGATGTGAGTCGCGGTACACCAGACTCAAGGGTTGGAAACCGTGGTCGCAAGTTATCGACACGGTTTTGTCTATGTGGCCTCGGAAATATACCGTATTTGAAAACCGTCGCCACCGTTTTTGGACTTGCGGTACACCGGAGGATTGGTGCGGTGCACCGGGCCTCTCACGTGCTCAGACCTTGGTCACGAAAATTTGACACGGTTTTTCTCCCTTTGTCTCGGTCATGAATCGTAGCGCAAACCGTTGCCACGGTTTTTCTTCATGCGGTGCACCGGACCCCCCTTGCGGTGTACCGCAAGAGTGGTCTAGTTTTCGCCAAATTTTCGTATTTCTTTCCCTAACTTGATTTATTATGTACCTGAACATCAAAAACACTCATACCTTTCTCAAATATGCAATATCAACTAAAAACAACTAACTTAAACAAAATTTAAAAGACATTAAAACATAAAAAATTGCGGGTTGTCTCCCGTACAACACTTTCATTTAATGTCTTTCAAAGTTAGACGTGTTACCTCTATCAATATTTGAGAATATAGCCTCCCTAGCAACGAGAAAATATATGAACTTATACTAACATTCGTTTAATGCCCCTCTTGGGCCTGATCTCTATCACCTTAGCTGAAACAACCTCAGTGACTACAAATGGCCCCATCCTCGAATCTTTGTGACTTCTTTGCCTATTCTATGGTTTGTGGGATTTCCATACAACTTCATGGCCGACCCCAAACTCAATCTTTGGCTCAGTATCTGATGTCTCCTCATTTTTGATAGATTTATGTTAAGATGAGACATCATTTTTAGTGATTTAGAAGTCTTACTAATCAATTTTCGTGAGAAATTTTACACTTTCCTATTTTGAGTCATGATTTAGTAAATTATTATTTTTAGAGCATATTGGGTTTAATTATTTATTTAGTGTGAAGCTTTAAAGATAATTATGGAGATTAATTATAGTCCAAGTCAAAGACTAAAGGATATGGAAAGAGATAAGCATGGTAACTGGAGATAAGGAAAGAAAAGCTAAAAACATGGAAAAGGAAAAACTGCCTTAATCCTGAATTTCACCACCTACGACCACAAATCAGCTTATATCTCAAAATCAGTGTGGAATTTGGAGAAACGGTCAAGAGAAAGGTTAGATATCTTTCCGAGACGATGAATTTCGACTACTCATACGCATCAAACGGATGAGTATTGAAGCTGCTAGGAACAAAACAAAAACGGGTCTGATTTCATGTTTTAGGGTTACAAATTTGAGTTGGGCTTGGAGTCCACTACTTACCTTCTCCTTCAAGAAAACGAATTAGGTCTTCTAAACACCTATAAATACACCCTTATATCACTTGTAAATCATCCTTGCCTCATAGTTTTTAGTCCTTATGGTTTTTAAATCAGAGTTATTATAGAGAGCAAGATGATGTCTTTTATTATTTCCTTTAGTTTATTTCCTTCATGTATGAACTAAACTTCCCATAGCTTGGGTTTTGCATCATATATAAACTATGAATTCTAATTTCCTTCTATCTAAGTTTGTTTGGAAATTATATGTTTTAATCTGATATTAGTTGCTTACCTTTAAATTTGTTTATGTGTTTTGATTTAATGACTGTTTTCCTTGCTAGTGCACGAGTATAGGATTACCTTAATAGTAGTTAGATGATTTCCTTAGCTGGGTGTCTAATTATTGAAACACCACATAACGTCTAGTGTCGATATTGGTCTTGACAACACTAATTCTAACTAGATAGTCATTAGGGTATATTTTAATCACTATCACCATGTATGGAAATTGATTGCTTAGGGCCCTAGTAGCGCAGGTAAACCCTATTTGAACCAGCCTCGTGGTGTGACTATAGCCCCCTTAGTCGCTCTCAAGGTCTAAGGTATGGGAATTTAGAATCTTGACTAAGTATCTAAGAGCTAATTATCTCCCTTATTAACTAGATTTGATAGAAAGAGTTAGAAGGATTAGTGCAAACTAGCAAAACCTAAGCTATACTTCTCATTTCATATTTCTTCGTATTTAATTTATTATCTTTAATTTCCTTAGTTTAATTTAATAATCTCGAACTTACTCTCTTTATTTTCCTGTCTTTTAATTAATTACTTCTTACTCGTTATTATTTACCCATTCGATTAACACACTAAGTCCCTGAGAACGCACTCAACTTATCATTAAAACTTGCATTCGTCCTGTAATACTTGCAGTACTGTGCCTGTTTAGGGTGAGAGTGCGTTGTTTTCTGACTTATTATTTATCTTATTTTATCACACCCTAGGCGACACCAAGTTTTTGGCGCCGCTACCGGGGACTTGTGTCTCGTTAGCGTGTGGGTTATCTATTTCGAGCAGTAGTTTTTAGTTAATTTTTATTTTTCAGTATTTATTTTTTGTTTTTCCGGATTTACGCTTGTGGTTTGCTTTAGTCTTTTTTAGGTTTCACAGTGTTTAATTCTTGGCCTCCGTTACCGGAGCCTGAGAGGAGATTTAGACCTTATAACAAACGTGTTCGTGAGGAAAGAGCCTTAAGAAGAGCTATGACATGCGTACAAGAACAGTTAGATCCACCACTCGTCCCACTTGGCGGACAACCATTCGTTCCACCAGGAGGACCACCACCACTTGTCCCACATGGAGGACAACAACAGGGACAACAACCACTAGGAAGAGGTAACGGGCACAACAATGTTAATCAGAACCGAGTTGAACAAGACCTTCCTGGCTTGAGAGTGCCGTTTCATGTTCAGCCGATAGGTTACCGTCCTCTGGAGATCCAAAATATCAAATTTCGACCTGATCCGGGTATGCTCAGTCAGTTTCAAAGTTTTGGACTCTACAGTGGTACAACAATTCAAGATCCGGTAAGAGCGATTCAGAAGTTTATGCAGATTTGTGATGCTTATGTTACTCCAGGCTTTACACGCGAGTAACTGTATTGTCATATGTTTTCGTTCTTTCTGACCGGTAGAGCTGGTGAGTGGCTAGATAGGCAACCACCAGGGACAATCAATTCATGGACAGAACTTCAAGCCGCTTTCTTTAACCGTTTTTATCCAAAGAGCACGAGACTCAAAGACCAAAGAGAGCTTGCAAAGTTTTGTCAAGAAGATGGAGAAGAAGTGGGAGAAGCATGGACAGGGTTTCAACATAAGTTAGCTAGATGTCCTCTCCATGGTTATACCCCCTCTCTACAGTTAGCTATATTCTACGAAGGTATCAACAGATAAGGTAGACTGAAGGTGGATAACATTGGGAAGGGAAATTTCGTGTCCATGGACCCTACTGAAGCTATCGAGGTTTTGGAAAATATTATTGAACAAGAAAGGAGTTGGCCATCTTCGCGAGCTCCTGTTGCAAAGACCCGAGGTACGCTTCGTTTAGACGCAGAAACTGCAAACTCAGCTCAAATATCCGCATTAGAGAATCAGATTAAAGAACTTAAGTTTGAGATGCAGAAGAATTTAGCCGCAGCAAATGTAGTGCAAGAAGCACAAGGTTGTCAACAATGTGGGGTTAATAATCATACTTGGGAATAGTGCGAAGGAAATCCACAATCTGTTTATTTCATATCCAACCGAGGAGGTTATCAATTTGGTAACCGAAATCATTCGGGTATGCAATATTCAAATCCTTAGGGGGGCGCTAATCCTGGTCATTATCAACCACGTCCACAGAACAACCTTTTCCAACCAAGAGGTCAGTATCAAAATCAATATTAGAATAAACCTGCTCCCCCACAACAGCCTGTTCAAGATGCCTATGCCGATTCATTAGATCAGAAAGCCTTACCACAATATCCTCAAGAGGGAACTGCGGATAATCAACAATTAAAGAAGATCATGGGTCTTTTGACCACGAAGATGGACGCTCAGAGCGAGAAGTTACGAGAACAGGGAGCTTCAATTCAGATTTTAGGTACTCAAGTAGAACAAATGAACAAAGTTCTGACAAACATTATGGAGCAACAAGAATTGAAGGCTATCGAAGGAGGTGATGACAATGTTGGGTTCGAAGCTTGTAAGGCTTTTTGCCTTGAAATTGAAGAAGAAAAGAAGGAAGTACCATATGCTGCCGTTAGTGCCGTGGAGGTTCCGAGTACCGAAGAAGAACCAACCAAGTCTAGCCCCGTGGACTCTAACTGTTCTGAGAGTGATGTGGAGGAAGATTCAGAAAAATCCGAATTTATACAGCTTCTGAAGGATATGCAAGAGGAGATTAGATCAGTTATGGATTTTCAAGCTGAGCTGGCTAAAGAGAAAGAGGAAGAAGCCTCAAAGGAGGAACCAAGAGTTGAAGTTGCACCTGCTGTGCAAGAAGAGAAAGAAGAAGAGAAGGTGGAATCGCCACCAGTTGGTCAAACAGTGTCATCAACCATCCCCGATACAAATCCAAAGGATGACACTGAACTCAAGACATTTTTAGAGGCGTACACTCCTGAAAATATCAACGCCCAAATGTTTGAGATTGCAAAGAAAGGGCTTACACTGCAACAAGTTTTTACGCAAGTTTTTCCTGAGAAAGAAGCGAGGGTAGAAGCCCCAAGAGAGAACTTGAGAGTCTCAAGAAGAAGTGAAAGACAGCTACCAATGAAGCTCAAAGATCCGGGAAGTTTTAACCTTCCTATTCAAATAAATGGTATTCTCAAAGTGAAAGCTATGTACGATGTGGGTTCTGGTGTGAATCTTATGCCTAAGTCCGTGTTCGATAGACTTGGACTTCAGAAATCAAAGATAGCTCCAGTGAAGTTGCAGTTTGCTGACAACTCAGTTACCAAGACATGGGGAACAGTGGAGGACGTTCTTGTCCGAGCAGGTAGTATCGCCATCCCTACTGACTTTGTTATACTTGATTTTGATGCACATAAGCAGGTTCCAATCATACTTGGACGACCTTTCATGGCCACAAGTCAAAGTGTCATCAACTTCCAAGAAGGGACCATTACCCTTCACGCAAAGAACATATCCGAGACCTTCTATGTCTTGGGCAAAAAACCGAGAAAGTTAGATCACATCGTTCCTGTCATCCACAGCCTTTCACATCACAAAGTCCCTACAGAGAAGATCCACTTAAAACCTATGGATACTGAGCCAAACATTGAGTTTGGGGTTGGCCATGAAGTACTATGGAAAACTCACAAACGCGAAAAATAGGCCACAAAGTTTCAAAGACTCGTGGATGGGACCATTCATTATCACTAAGGTTGTTTCAGCCAAGGTGATAGAAATTTGACCCAAGAAAGGGATCAAGCGCAGATTAGTTGACGTTCATAGCCTAACTCGTTGTTGAGGAGGCTATATTCGCAAATCTTGATAGAGGTAACGCGTCTAACTTTAAAAGACGTTAAATAAAAGTGTTGTACGGGAGACAACCCGCAATGTTTTATGTTTTTATGCTTTTTAAGTTTTTAGTTTGAGTTTAGTTTAGTTGTTTTTAGGTTATATTGCATATTTGAGAAAGGTATTAGTGTTTTTGATGTTTAGGTGTTAGAAAAATCGAGTTCGGGAGGAAAAACGCGAGTTTATGGAATATTCAGACTGCCTCACCGGCATGCCGGTCGATTTTTCCGGTATACCGGCGAGCAGAAAACCCGAGACCACGGGGTAAGCCACGCGTTTTATGCTGAGAGGTCCAGAATCGAGAGATGTCAGCACCGGTATGCCGGGCCGTAGCGCCAGTATACCGGCCAGATCAAAACCCGTGCCCTCGGGTGTCATCACGTGTTTATTGCCGAGAGGTCCACAAGTCGAACAACTGCAGCACCAGTATGCCGGGCCCTAGAGCCGGTATGCCTGCCAGAAGAAAACCCGTGCCCATGTGTTCTTGCCTCGGGTATTTTGACGTAACTCGGGAATCAGCAGCTCCAGTACCGGCATGCCGGGCCCCACGGCCGGTATGCCGCCCAGCGCCGCTGGAGAGAGAAAAGAGCTTCTTTTTTAGGTTATAAAAGAGAAAGAGTTTGGTCTATTCTGAAATTATTAAGCCTTAAGCCTCATTTTCTTCTCCAAACCTCTCCCAACTCCATTGAAGCTCATTCAAACCTTCCCCAAACATCAAAACACTACCCAATCATCATAAAAACACATCAAATCTTCTCTCCACATCATTACAAAGGAGATTCAATCACCCAATTCTCACCAAACACATTAAATTGAAGAATAAAAAGCTTAAATTTTCAAAATCCATCCTACAATTTCTCAAATCCATACCAATCCATCAAGAATTCATCTTACCCACATAGAGATTCATCATCAATTCACCTTTCCTAAACCAAATCAAGCTTGTTCAACCAATAATTCAAAAGTTCAAATTTAAAGAGTTGTTAAAGCTTTGATTTGGGGGTCAATTGAGATGACTAAAAGAACAGAAACATTATCTAACAAGAGGGATGTGAAGAAAAGTAAGGTATTGGGTTCAATTGAGAAGAACTCAAATAACAAAGGTTCTAGTTCCAATTCAAAGGGTAAAATCGATGTTGAAGAAGGAGGTAAGTCGGCTATGTTCGATTTAATGGGAAAAAGGGTTTCACTTTATTCCAAGAAGTGAACAGAACCTCTTCTTTTCAAAGGTCCTACACCCATAGATAAAGAGGAAGCTTCAAAGGCCTTGATAGCTTCTGCAAAAAAACAATTAAAGGAACTACCTTTTGCTTATGAGAAAGTATTCGCTGAAGAAGTTGGTACATGAGAATATAAAAGATTCTTGGAGCTTGGTGAAAGATTGGGTTTGTCTACGTTCATGGTAGGACGTTCTGAATTATGTCATGAGTTACTTTTAGAGTTCTATTTAGGCCTCTGTAGCCGAGATAGTGAAGGTTGTGTTCCGATTAGAGGAAAGTTAGTTCCTTTCACAGTTAATGAGATTAGAAACCACTTCCAGCTTAAGAAATTAATTGGACCATGCAAGTATAGTAAAGCGGTGGCTAAACAAAATATCTTTGACGAGGAATTACTTTTTGAGCATGCTTTAGACAAGGATAAAGTGCAATTACATAAAGGAGAATTGAAGGCACCTTGGCCTTACAAATATCTTCAACCGGGTGCGAGAGTTTGGCACAATTTCCTTGTTCCTAATGTCTTTGGAAACACACGAACTTTGGATGTGACTAAAAAGAACGCTCTACTTTTGAATTGTATTTTGAGAGGAGAAGAAGTGGATGTGGCACAGTTGATCTTCGAGGAGGTGATGCGATTTTCGGTCTCTCCTAAATCGGTTTATAATGTTAAATATCCTACTATGATCACGTGTCTTGTGCAAAAAGCGAATTTTATATATTGGGTGAAGAAGAGAAACTCGAATTTAAGAAGAGTTATATTGATAATGCTTGGATCATGAAAGTCTTGAGAGGAGCGGTTTCTACGCAAATCTCGAAAGAAAAAAAGGAGCAAAGTTGGCAAGAGAAGATGGAGGAGCGGTTAAACAATTTCGAAGCAGCTCAAACTTCCTTAGCCAATGATGTGGCACAAATCAAAGCTAATCAAGTGCACATCATGACACTCCTTGAGCAATTAACGAAAGATCAAGCAAATCCTATCTTGGACGTTGATAATGCGAGGCAATAGCCTCGAGAGTATGTTCTCTTTCTTCCTTACCATTTCTGTAAATGCTTTATCTGCTAATTTTAATTTTTGTTTCGAGTCTTTTTTCGAGTCGTGGGGACACGGCTCATTTTTGAGTTGGGGGCGTGGGGATTCGTTGTCTCTCATCTCCATTTTTCTGTTTTTAGGTAGAAAATAAATTTTTTGATACATGGGAATTAGATGTAGAGTGTGTTTAATAGCTTGAAAGCATAAGCTCAGTGAATTGATGATAGTAAGTAGTATGTTTATGACCTATGTTATTTGTATGCTTTGAGTATTTGCAGGAAAACACACATTGATAGTAAAGAAAAGATTAGTAAACAATGCGATAGAAAGTATGTTCAATCTCAGGGAACCTTGAGAAGTGTGTAGGCCGTGATATCCAAGCTAGTTGACAAACCCATTTGATGAAAGTGCTAAAGGTAAGAAAATAACGAAATTACATGGTGTAGAAAGTGATTAAGGCAGTTCTTTCATATTGAAGCCACTTGAAGCCTTTTTATACCTTCTCACCTTGTTATTTGATTTTATATGCTATATCCTTCTCAGCCCCTTCTAGCCTTTCTAAAGCTTTTTATTGAAACACGTTATAAGCCATGTCCCTTTAGATTATAAGACTTTTCCATATGACCCGCACTCGAATCGCGATGCATAGACAGTTGTTTTAGAGCTTGAGTTTGGGGTGGTGGGTCCACCATTATGGGAATTGTTATTGGGATGGGATTTTTGAGCTTATTAATTGTGCTCTGTTCTTTATAGTGATGATGATTCACAGGATTATATTGTAACCCTTTGCCGGGGTAATAGTGAATGAAAAAAGAAGCTACGAGCTAAATTTGCCAACAAGGGCATAAAAGAAAAGAAAAAATATATATAAGAAAAATAGCGTGATATCTCAACATTAAAAAGAGAGTCATAGCTGAAGGAATTGATTTGAAAAGAAAATATATATATATTCGGACCGGCAAAGTGGAATTTTTATGTGAACATCTTATGCTTTAATTGGGTTATTGTGGATGCTAAATTGTGCATCAAAGAATTCACTAGGTTGAGTGAGAACTGTTTTATGAGAGTAACTCAAGCTCTAGGGCGATTCGTTGATAGCTAGTGAGGAGAGAGCCAAAAGCTCACTCTAAATTATCCAAATATACTATCATACCGTCCCTAAGCCTAAATTATAACCTTAAAGACCTTTTGATTCTTTGTTATGTAATTGAAAAGTGATTGAGCCAATATAGAGTAGTTAAGTGGATCTTTGGATACTAGTGAAGTTCGATGAACAATCTATATCTTCCATGGTGAACTGAGTAAAGTCCCAATCCTTCTTACATTGCGAAACTAATTTGATCTTGAATTCAAACCGTGTTGATGATGAATATGAGAAGTGTACAGGTATGTAGTTTGTGAATATTATTGCATGAAATTTTCTGAGTAATTGCTTTATGTCTATTCTATATATTCTGCTATGTTCTTCCCATTGTGTTAAAATTACCTAGGTGTGTATTTAAAGACTTTCCTTTGTTTTTATCTTTATTGTATCGGGACGATACAACTTTGAGTTGGGGGTCTTGATGTCTCCTCATTTGTGATAGATTTATGTTAAGATGAGACCTCATTTTTAGTGATTTAGAAGTCTTTCTAATCGATTTTCTTGAGAAATGTTACACTTTCCTATTTTGAGTCGTGATTTAGTAAATTATTATTTTTAGAGCATATTGGGTTTAATTATTTATTTAGTGTGAAGCTTTAAAGATAATTATGGAGATTAATTAGAGTCCAAGTCAAAGACTAAAGGATATGGAAAGAGATAAGCATGGTAATTGGAGATAAGGAAAGAAAAGCTAAAAACATGGAAAAGGAAAAGCTGCCTTAATCCTGAATTTCACCACCTACGACCACAAATCAGCTTATATCTCAAAATCGGTGTGGAATTTGGCAAAACGGTCAAGAGAAAAGTTGGAGATCTTTCCGAGACGATGAATTTCGACTACTCATACGAGTCAAAAGGATGAGTATTGAAGCTGCTAGGACCAAAACAAAAACGAGCCTGATTTCATGTTTTAGGGTTACGAATTTGAGTTGGGCTTAGAGTCCACTACTTACCTTCTCCTTCAAGAAAATGAATTAGGTCTTTATAAATACACATTTATATCACTTGTAAATCATCCTTGCCTCATAGTAATTAGTCTTTAAGATTTTATTCATCAGAGTTATTATAGAGAGCAAGATGATGTCTTTTATTATTTCCTTTAGTTTATTTCCTTCAGGTATGAACTAAACTTCCCATAGCTTGGGTTTTGCATCATGTATAAACTATGAAATCTAATTTCATTCTATCTAAGTTTCTTTGGGAATTATATGTTTTAATCTGATATTAGTTGCTTACCTTTATATTTGTTTATGTGTTTTGATTTAATGACTGTTTTCCTTGCTAGTGCACGAGTATAGGATTACCTTAATAGTAGTTAGATGATCGCCTTAGCTGGGTGTCTAATTATTGAAACACCACATAACGTCTAGTGTCATATTGGTCTTGACAACACTAATTCTAACTAGATAGTCATTAGGGTATAATTTAATCACTATCACCATGTATGGAAATTGATTGCTTAGGGCCCTAGTAGCGCAAGTAAACCCTATTTGAACCAGCCTCGTGGTGTGACCGTAGCCCCCTTAGTCGCTCTCAAGGTCTAAGGTATGGGAATTTAGAATCCTAACTAAGTATCTAAGAGCTAATTATCTCCCTTATTAACTAGATTTGATAGAAAGAATTAGAAGGATTAGTGCATACTAGCAAAACCTAAGCTATACTTCTCATCTCATATTTCTTCGTATTTAATTTACTGTCTTTAATTTCCTTAGTTTAGTTTAATAATCTTGAATTTACTCTCTTTACTTTCTTGTCTTTTAATTAATTACTTCTTACTCGTTATTATTTACCCATTCGATTAACACACTAAGTCCCTGAGAACGAACTCAACTTATTACTAAAACTTGCATTCGTCCTGTAATACTTGCAGTACTGTGCCTGTCTAGGGTGAGAGTGCGTTGTTTTATGACTTATTATTTATCTTATTTTATCACACCCTAGGCGACACCAGTATCCACAGGTTCTGTGTGGATTTCTTCAGGGACACGATGATGTGAAAGGTTGTGGATGATGGGAACTGTGGGATCTAACTTCCTTGGTTTCTTACCCAAGACATGATGTCTCTGATATGTTTTTAACATGAAGGGTAACTGTCCCTTCCAAGAAGTTGATGATGCTTTGACTTGTGGCCAAGAAAGGTCGTCCAAGTATGATCGGAACCTGCTTATCTGCATTATAATCAAGTATAACAAAGTCAGTAGGGATGGTGATGTTACCTGATCGGGCATGAACATCCCCCACTGTTCCCCATGTCTTTGAAACTGAGCTATCCGCAAATTGTAACTTCACAGGAGCTTTTTCTGTCTTCTGAAGTCTAAGCCTATCGAACACGGACTTCGGCATAAGATTCACACTCGAACCCACATCACACATAGCTTTCATCTCGAGCATAACATTTATTTGAATAGGAAGATTAAAGCTTCCTGGATCTTTGAGATTCAACGACAACTCTTTTTCAACTCTTCTCGAGACTCTCTCAGTGTGAGCCATAGTCTCTTTCCTGGCTACTACACTCGCTTCTTTCTCTGGAATAACTTGCGTATAAACTTGTTGCGGTGTAAGCCCTTTCTTTGCAATCTCAAGCATCTGGGCGTTGATATTTTCAAGAGTATACGCCTCTACAAATGTCTTGAGTTCAATGTCAACCTTCGGATTTGTATCAGGAATTGTTGGTGACATTGTTTGAACAAACGGTGGCGATTCCACCTTCTCTTCTTTGTGCACAACAGGTGCAACTTCATCTTTCTTTTCTATCGAGGCTTCTTCCTCTTTCTCTTTAGCTCTACATGTAACTCCATAACCGATCTAATCTCTTCTTGCATATCTCTCAGAAGGTCAATAAATTCGGATCTCTTAGATGAATCTGAATCTTCAGAAAAGTTAGAGTCTTCGGGGCTAGACTTGGTTGATCCTTCTTCTGTTTCTGGAACTTCCACGACAATTTATGCAGCATGTGGTACTTCCTTATTTTTTTCAATTTCAAGGAAAATTACCTTACAAGTTTCGAACCCAACATTGTCATCACCTCCTTCAATAGCTTTCAATTCTTTCGCTTCCACAATATTCGTTAAAACCTTAATCAATTGCTCGACTTGCGTACCTAAAATCTGAATAGACACTTCTTGTTCTCTCAACTTCTCGTTCTGTGTATTTGATGTCTCCCTAATTGTTCTTATTTTCGACCCTTGGGAGACATCATTTTTTATGTTTATTTGAATATTTTGATAGACTTTTGAGTTAAAAATGCAATAATCCGGAATTCCCATTTTATTTCTAGTTATTTTGATTTATTAAACTTTTGCGCGTAATCTTGTGTATTTTAGTGAAAAGTTTGTAGGTTTTAAATACTAGCTAGGAATGGAATCCGAGAAGAAAGTCAAAAATCGTGATATGGAGTCAAGACTTGAAGATAAATCCCGAAGGAATTTGATTTTAGAGCTGCAAATCTGGAAAACAGGCCAAAGATTGCTGATTTCGAGGCACTTAAGAGATGATTTAGCCGCTGACCGTTGAAGAGAAAACGTTCCTTATCGAGTTACGGAACTTTAGCAAGTGATTTCAGGTCAATCGGAGTTATAACGAAGCGGCTAGAGCCGTTTTAGTGAAGGTGGTGCAGCAGTTACGGGATTTTGGGCTTAGAAATTGGGCTTGGACATTTAATTAGTGATTTATTCTTAAGTCCAAGCCCTAATCCGTTTTTCCACTTATAAAAGGAGCTCTTGACTTCTATTTTCAACACAATTCACTTTTTACAAATTAAAACATCAGAGAGAAGCAACAGAAGGAAGAAAGAAGAAGCTGAAAGAGCTGGAGAGGGTCTATATCTCCATTCTCAGCCAAATCCTATTCCGGAAATTAGTTTTCTTTAATTTTAATTCTGTAATACATTATGAATTCCATATCTATTAATTTAGTTTTCTTTTTAATTAGTATGAGCTAATTCATTTTAGTACTTGAGAATGCTTTATGGGTGAATCCCAATTCTATTGAATTTCTATGTCTGAATTTGGGTTTTCGTTGAATTAAATTAAATCGGGTCTTTTACTCTTTTCGATAAATTGAGATTATTTACTGTTTTTGGAGTAGCCAACTAAGAACAGGTGTTAGTATCTAGGCTATTCCACATATGTGGCGTGTGGATCGTCCTGACGGAGGGTTTAGGTACGGAAATATTTATTCAATCTAAAATAGAAGCTATTGATTCTGACGAACTTAGCTAATTTTAGGGCCAATGTAGTAATTAACTTAACCATCTAAAAGTGGATCATATTTACCCTGACGGGACTAGTGACACTCTAGGATAGCCTTATAGTCCACCCTGACGGGGGTATAAGGAATTTAGAATCCCGACCATTGTAATTGACCAATTTAACCCTTAAACAACATAGGTTATGAAATAGGATTAGGAGGATCCCTTGCGTTCTCAAGTGCTTCCTTTTCATATTTGCGTTTCACATTTATTTACTTGCGTCTTAGTATTTAATTCCATTTTCCATTTAGTCTTTCATTACTTAGAAATAATAAAAACAAACAATCAATCATTATATCTTTATTTGCTTTCCTAAGTGCAACCATTCATTATTCGATAAGCATTGTAATTAACCAAACCGTCCCTGCGAACGATCCTAGAATAACTTATTACTACTTGGGACAACCGTACACTTGCGGTTGTGGTTCGATTACTTTTGCATTTATTTTAGAACACACAAAGGACCACCAGTATTCATATTAGTTGTCATTAGATCCATAAAATTTTTTAATTTCTTATCACTCACAGCTCCCTCTTGAGAATGATGGGGTAAAGTCTTCTGAGCTGAAGTATCGTAATGCATCATTGACAGGTTGTTGTGGAGGCGCAGGTCGATTATAATTCTTATTTCCCTGATATTGATTCTGACCTCTTGGTTGGTAAGAGTTATTCTGGGGACGAGTTTGATAGTTACCTGGATTAGCGGCCCCTTGTGGATTTGAATACTGCATACCTAGATGATTCATGTTACCAAATTGGTAATTTACTCGGTTGGATATGAAATAAACAGATGCTGGATTTCCTTCGCGCTCTTCCCATGTATGATTTGTTACCTCACATTATGGACACTTGGTCTGAAAACTTGTTGAAACATAACATTGAAGTTATGCATTGTGAAAAGAATGTGTGTGATAGTCTACTTGGAACCATGGTTGGACTAGATGAAAAAATTAACAAAGATAATGTGAAAGCGAGAAAGGATCTACAAAATATGAATATCAGACAAGAGTTGTGGTTATTCGAAAAACAAGGTAAATTGATTCTACCAGGCGCAGAGTATGCGATGAAACAGGACAAGCGACATATGTTTCTCGAATGGTTGAAAGTGAAAAAGTTTCCCAATGGAATTGCGGCGAGTTTGAGAAATAACGTTCATAGTAATTTGGGAAAGATAATCGGTATGAAATCCCATGATTGTCACATCATGATGCAGTTTCTTTTCGTGGCTAGTATAACCGGACTTATCAACGATAAATCGGTGAGCGATCCAATCATTGGGTTATGCAACGTGTTCAGAAATGTTTGTAAACAAAAATCTAAGTATGCGAGAATTGAGAAGGGGAAAAGCTGAAGTGGTGGTACTTATGTGCAAGATTGAAATGATGTTTCCTCCAGCATTTTTTGACATTATGATTCATCTCGTCATACATTTATACGAGGAAGCACAATTAGGAGGTCCGGTTCAAATGCGTTGGATGTACCCTTTTGAGAGGTACTTGAAGAAATTAAAAGAATATATTCGAAATCCAGCTAGGCCTGAGGGTTCAATTGTAGAGGGATACGTTGTAGAGGAGGCATTGACTTTTATATAGCGGTACTTACAAGAAGAAAAAACCAAATTTAATAAACCGGGTAGATACGGTGATGCGCTCGAGGAACCCAAACAAAATTCTGTGTTTAAGAGTCAGTGTCGATCAGTGGGTAAAATAGAGTTTTGTAACCTAGCACACACAGAGAAGGAGAGAACTGATTGGTACATTGTCCACAATTGCGACGAGATCGAATAGTATATGATGTAAGTAATTTTGTATATGTTTATGTATTAACACATGTAGGTGTATATGTTTAATGCTAATGCTAATGCTTATGTACAGTGAACACATGTCTTCACTTCCAATAAATAACCAAGAAAAAACTCACCGGGTAAAGTTTCATGAATTGATCTCAAAGAAGGCATATATATATATATATATATATATATATATATATATATATATATATATATATATATAAACTTTTCAATTTTTAGTAATGTTATATTTTTTTACTTTATATTTTAATGATAAATGTTTTTGTTGGTGGGTTTATTCAATGCGGGTAGCCGGAGATCCACGGGTTAATGATGAACTTATTTCATTGACCAACATGTCACACGGTGCCGTCTATATATTTGATTCATGTGTTGTAAATTGTGTCAAATGGGTAACTCGTGTAAAAGGGGAAAAGAGAGTGACTCAAGATTACAGGGTTTGCACAATCACCGATGGTGAATCTTATTACGGTGAACTGGTCAAAATTTTGAAGGTCATGTTTAGTAATAATTGTTCAGTTGTGTTGTTTGAGTGTAAATGGTATAACACCGACAGGGAAGCTAAAAAGAGGAGGTCGGAACACGGAGCAATCA
This sequence comes from Nemophila menziesii, assembly GCA_029959085.1. NCBI lineage: Eukaryota > Viridiplantae > Streptophyta > Magnoliopsida > Boraginales > Hydrophyllaceae > Nemophila > Nemophila menziesii. The sequence continues at coordinate 19,933,594 of JARWIR010000013.1, read as the reverse complement.
TGATCAACACAACTTCTTTTTGTTGGAGTGACTGGCCTTATATTCTTGCTACACAGGCAAAAAAGGTCTTTTATATTGATGAAGTAAATGCAAAGAAGTCACAAAAAGGGTGGAAAGTGGTATGGGAGGTAAATGACCGACACAGATGGAGTCCCGATCCGTGGGGTGCTGAATCAGTAACACCTATCACCATTCCTTTAGTCGATGAAACAGATGGGGGACATTTACGTTTGGGTACCGGAGAAGGAATTGAGATTGATCCGAAAGAGTTGGGGTACGATCAAGTGACTGAAGATGATGATGAACTTCCAAACAACACATTGGATGAGTACGTAGATGACTTGGAGGAGCAACCGATATACATAGACAGCGACAATGAATTCATATCCCTGGAAGGTTATGAGACGGATTAGTTTTATGTTTTTGTAATTGAATTCATAACCCCATAACCGACGATGATTATTTTTATAATTGATTTAATTTTCTTTGATTTTGTTTTTTCGTATTTGATTTGGTGTTACGTGATTCGTGATTTTGTTAGTGTCTTTTATATAGTAGGTAAATTTTCTGGGTAAGTCTATATCTAATTAAGTACCTTGTATATTTAAAAAAAAAAACAATTTTTAGGTAATTCTACATATAAATTTTTTGGGTGATTTTATATTTTATTTTTTAGGAAATTCAGTTAAAAAAATAATTAAGTAATTTTATATTTAGAAAAATAATTTTTTTATTTTTTTTGGCAATTCTATATAGAACGAATTCTTTGGATAATTCAGTTTTAAAAAATAATAATATCGAGTGATTCTATATTTAAAAAAATCTTTTTTTTCAATTTCTTTTGGTAATTCAATATAGCACGAAATTATCTTTGGAACAAAAAAAATATACCACGAAATTTTGTAGCTGTCTATTTCCCGCACTTTTTATTTTGACACTATATCCTTTCGTCGTCGTGATAAATTAAAAGGGAAACACCACCAAACCCTCACCGCTCTTCAAACCAAATCTTCATCGCAACCAACATTTTTCTCACTGAGACAAGCAGCTCAGTTGCCGCCGCCGTGCTTCTGCTGCCGTCACCGAACCCCTGTAGAGACCCTTTATATTTAGAAAACTATTTTTTTTATTTTTTTTGGCAATCCTATATAGCACGAATTCTTTGGATAATTCAGTTTAAAAAAAATAATATTGAGTGATTCTATATTTAAAAAAATAGTTTTTTTCAATTTCTTTTGGTAATTCAATATAGCACGAAATTATCTTTTGAACAAAAAGTATATACCACGAAATTTTTCAGCTGTCTATTTCCCGCACTTTTTATTTTGACACTATATACTCTCGTCATCGTGATAAATTAAAACGGAAACACCACCAAACCCTCACCGCTCTCCAAACCAAATCTTCATCGCCACTAACATTTTTCTCAATGAGACAAGCAGCTCAGTTGCCACCGCCGTGCTTCTGCCACCGTCACCGAGCCCCTGTAGAGACCCTTATGCCTCCTCTATTACATTTAAGTAATTTCTTTTTAATATTGTACAATTTAATTTTGATTCTTCAATCAGGGGTGGTTTATGAATTAGTAAATAGAACGGCTATACTAAAGAAGCTTTTTGGCGTCATATCATTCTGTATCTCATACTTTCTTTCGATTAATTGCACTGTCGGTCTTTTTTTATTTGCAAATTATTATTTTTGAGTTAATTGCACTACAGGTCTATATATTATGCAAAATTACACTAGCTCCTTGTAATATTCTTAGTTTGAGTTGACTGCCCTAAAGGTTCCTAACTCCCCCTTATTGATTTAATTGCACTGTCGTCCTTTATCATATAGTTTTTGCACTTTCGGTCCTTTATCACATAGATTTTTTACAATTAATTGCACTGTCGATCCTTATATTATGAAAAAATAAATTGCGCTAATTGCATTGAATGCAAATTAGTATTTTTTTTTTAGTTAATTGCACTACAGGTCCATATATTATGCAAAATTAAAATGTAGCTCCCTGTAATAATTTTTTATGAGTTAACTGCACTAAAGGTCCCTAACTCCTTTTATTGAGTTAATTGCACTATAGGCTCTTTATCTCATAGCTTTTTGAGTATGAGACTGTTTGTCATAGCTTTATGTCATAGCTTTTTGGGGTTAGATAAAGCAGGTGAAACACATCGGTATAAACCACCTGACATTGGTGACGAGATGCTGCAATCAGGACCCTGCAAGGGAGTGATAATCGACCTGGAGCAGGTGTCTCTAGGTTCTGAGGTGAGGATGTTCGCGGCGAGTACAACAGATAGACCGAGCTCTTCACGAACGAACAAGGACATCATGGAGGACAACTCAAAACTAGAGCATGGAAGGGACCGAGTAACCAAGGTCTTGACATGGTCGTGTATCCTTTTTATTCTCTCTTTGTTTGTTTATCACGAATTAGTGCTTTTCTTCGATTTTTTTTTTGCAGATTACGTTACGATAAGAATTTTATTTTCTATGATGCTACAAAACAATTCTAATTCTAGTAGGTGCTCGGATATAATCGAGCAACCAAAAGATATATTTTTTTGGAATTGCAAGGGTGCGAATAGCGAGGAATTCAGAAGGGTTTTTAATGACTATATGACTCAATACAAACCGCTAATATCTATCGTTGTGGAAACCAAAGTGGAAGGAATGGAGGCAACGAGAATTATTAAATCTCTTCACATGAAGTTTTCTATTAGGGTAGATGCGGTAGGATCTTCGGGTGGTATATGGGTGATGTGGAATGCGGAAAATGTGTCGGTTCAGCTTCTCTCAGCCGGTAGGCAGGTTATTAATGTAGGGGTAGTTAGTGAAGTGGGGTGTTCGTGGATTATATCTTCTGTATACGCCAATCCTACCAGCCCTTGGTTAAGGGATCATTTGTGGGACGCGTTGGAGGCTGCGACTAATAGTATTTTTGAACCTTGGTTAGTAGTAGGCGACTTTAATCAGATTGGAGAACCAGAGGACAAATGGGGAGGTGTGGAAGGGATCACACCATCGATGGGAGAGTTTGGAAGATGGTGTAGAAGTTGTGGTTTAATTGATTTAGGATTTGAAGGCCCGTGATTTACCTGGAGCAATTCGTGGAATATGGGAACTAGATTACTCAAACGCCTCGATAGAGTGTATGGCAATAATAAATGGAAAATGGATTTCAGATTTTCTACGGTAACACATCTTCCCAGGATACACTCAGACCATGCTCCCATTCTTGTTAGTTTAGACTATAGAAGGAAACACGAAGTCAAGTCTACACGGTTTTAATTCAAGAGCGCTTGGGCAAGACATGATAAGTTTAGAGATTTTGTGAAAGACATGTGGAGGGGATAAGAGGCTACTTTGGAGGAGAATTTAGAGTCGACCCGAATCGGGTTAAAGAAGTGGAAATTCGAGGTATTTGGGGACATTTTTAGGAAAAAGAAAAGGGTTATGGCACGAATTAAAGGTATACAGAAAGCGGTTCAGGTTGCTTATAACAGCTCACTAATCGGATTAGAGAGGCGACTATCCAAAGAATATGAAAGTCTACTTGCACAAGAAGAGCTTTTTTGGTTTCAGAGATCGAGGTCGGATCGGATTTACTCGGGAGAAAGAAACACCAGGTTCATCATCTATCGGTATTAGTAAGAAAAGGCAAGAAAAAGAAGTTCCGAATTCGAAATGATAATCATGAGTTCATTGAGGATAAGGAGGAGGAGTCATGGGCTCGGGATTTTTTTAGGCTGCTATACGAACTAGAGGAGGGGCTGGAAGGGGACTGTGGCCTTCCTCGGCTAAGGTCTTTTGATTCGGCAAGCGCATACTTTCTTTCGGAACAAGTAACAGACGAAGAGATTAGAGTGGCGTTATTTCAGATGAGCCCACATAAAGCGCCTGGGCCGGATGGGATGACGGCAGGTTTTTTTCAAACCTGTCGGGATATCGTGGGTATTTCGGTGTGTAACATGATTAGGACAGCGCTTCAGTCGGGCTTTTTCCCTCGGGAAGTGTTAGGCACGTACATACATCTAATTCCAAAATTGAAAGATCCAGAATATATCTTGAATTTTAGACCTATTAGTCTAATAAACGTTAGTTATAAACTGTGCATGAAGGTGATGGTAAATCGACTTCGACCTATGCTGGCAAGTTATATAGGACCATATCAGAATAGTTTTCTGCCCAACCGATCAACAATTGATAATGTGGTGCTCGTAAGTGAAATAGATTATGTAATGAGACATACTAAAGGGAAAAAAAGCTATATGGCAATTAAAGTCGATTTGGCCAAAGCGTATGATAGGCTTCGGTGGAATTTTATTCGGGAATCGATGGAAGATTTGAAGATACCGGGACATGGGTTAATCTTATCATGTCAAGAATAGAGCAGAATGATATCAGTATATTATGGAATGGGGAGCCCCTTGAGGCGTTTTTACCACACCGAGACATTAGACAAGGGGATCCGCTATCTCCATATATCTTCGCCATTTGTATGGAAAGATTCTCGAGACTCATCCAGCAGCTAGTAGAAGAGGGAAGATGGAAGCCGTTGTGTATTTGTTCAGGGGGGATTCCTTTATCGCATATTTTTTTTGCGGATGGTCTAATTCTTTTTTCCGAGGTGTCTAATCAATGTTTTGATGTTTTACAGGAATCTCTAGGCGTTTTCTGTAGAGCCACATGACAATCAGTGAGTAAAGATAAGTCGATGATATATTTTTCTAAAAATGTGGATGAGATATTGGCGGGCCAGATAACAAGTAGGAGTGGTTATTGTAGAGGAGACGGGTTAGGCAAGTATTTGGGAGTCCCCATTCTCTTAGGAAGAAGGCCACGAGGATTTTATGGGGAAATGGTGAGCGGATTGAGATAGAAGCTTGCGGGATGGAAAGGACGTTCATTATCGTTAGCCGGTAGAATTACATTAGCTAAAGCCGTTCTAAGTGCGATGCCGGTATATATCATGCAAGTGGAAGTGCTGCCAGGGTATGTATGCGAGGAATTAGATATAATAGTACGGGATTTCATTTGGGGATCCGATGAGACGAAACGGAAAATAAGTTGGGTATCTTGGGATAAGGTTTGTTCGCCAAAGGAGAAAGGGGGGCTAAGACGGATAAATAATAACAATAATCAAATAAAAGGGTGAGAAGGTATAAAAGGATTCAAGTGGCTTCAATATGAAAGAAATGCCTTATTCATTTTTCTAACTACCGGATTTTGTTACTTTTTCACTACTAGTTCATAATTAAGCGGGTTTATAACTAATTTCAAACCTCACGTTCTACACACCAAATAACTCTCCCTAAGTTTCAACTTAATCTTAGCATTGCTTATTAACTTTTCTATCTTTTATTTCCTGTTTTCATACATGCATACTAAACATATTTGTAACATCTTTCAAAAACATACTACTTACTATCATTAACTTAATTAAATCATGCTCAATAGGTACATTCAACATATTCTATGCCTATTTCAACCCAAATTTTTTTAAATTTTATGAAAAAACAAAAAGGAAGACGAGGACAACGAATCCCCACCCCAACTCAAAAGTGAATCGTTTCCCCACGACTCGAAAAAGACTCAAGAAAGAAATAAAATTTAAAATTAGCACACATATTGCACATAAAGAAATGGTAGGGAAGAAAGAAAACATACTCTTCGAGGCTATTACCTCGCCTTATTGACATCCAAGATAGGATTTTGCTGGATTTTTCTTTAATTGCTCACGGAGTGTTATGATGTACTTATTTTCTTCTTTTGAAAGTTGCGTAATTACTCTCAAAACTTTAATGATCCAAGCATTGCCAATATTGTTACTCATCTTAAACTCACGTGTTTCTCCTTCACCCAACTTCTTATTCGATTTCTGAACAAGACACGTGATCATAGTAGGATATTGAATTAAATAACGAGATAGGAGAGACCGAAAATCGCATCACCTCCTCATAGATCAACTGTGCCACATCTTCTTCTTCTCCTCACAAAATACAATTCAACAAAAAGAACGTTTTTTAGAACGTCTTACCATGAACGTAGACCAACCCAATCTTTCCAAATCTCCAAAAATCTTCTTGTATTCGCCTTTACCAATTCCTTCATTAAATACTCTCTCATAAGCCAAAGGTAGTTCCTTTAATTGTTTCTTTGCAGAAGCTATCATGGCCAATGAAGCTTTCTCTTTTTCTTCGGGTGTAGGGTCTTCGATTTGTAGAGGTTTCGTTGTTTTCTTAACGAAAGTTGGAACCTTTTTTCCCATTGAATCGAACACAGCATGCTGACCTTTCTTCTCTTGACCTGTTTTACCTTTTGAATTGGAACTAGAACTTTTCTTACTTGATTTCTTCTCAATAAAATCCAATACCTTGCTTTTCTTCATCTCCCTTATAGTAGATAATATTAATGTTTTCTTACTCATCTCAATTGACCCCCAACTCAAAGCCTTAACCACTCTTGAAATTTGAAACTCTTGATTATTGGCTGTACAAGCTTTATTTGGGCTAGGAAAGGTGTTCTGGTGATGATACTCTATGTGGGTAAGATGAATTCTTGATGGATTGGTATGGATCTAAGAAATTTTTGGATGAATTTATGAAATTTAAGCTTTTGCTTCTTGGATACAATGTGTTTTGGTATGATATAGGTGGTTGAATCTTCTTTGTAATGATGTTGAGAGAAGATTGGATGTGTTTTTAAGGTGATTGGGTAGTGTTTTGATGTTTAGGGAAGGTTTGATGAAGCTTCAATGGAGTTGGGAGAGGTTTGGAGAAGAAGGAGAGGGTTAAGGATTAAAAAATTCGGATTAAATCAACCTCCTCTTCCTTATAACCTGAAAAATACAGAAATTTTCTTTCACCAGCGGGGTCGGAAAGTATACCGGCCATAGGGCCCGGTATACCGGAGCTACTGTTCTTCCAGACTCGAGTTACGGCAAAATACCCGAGTTATAAACACGTGGGCACGGGTTTTTGCTCTGGCCGGTATACCGGAGGTATGGCCCAGTATACCGGAGTTGTCCTCCTTCGAATTTTACCTTTCTACCTTGAAAACGTGACACGTACCCGAGGCCTCGGGTTTCTGACATGCGGTATACCGCCGGTAAGGCCCGGTATACCAGTGGCAGATCAGAATACTCCCATAAAATCCGTTTTTTCTCCCCGACTCGATTTCTTTAATTTCCTGAGCACTAAAAATACTAATACCTGTCTCAAATATGCAATATCAACTAAAAATAACTAAACTTAACATGAATTTAAAACCTAAAAACGTAAAAATTGTGGGTTGTCTCCCGTATAACACTTTTATTTAACGTCTTTCAAAGTTAGACGTGTTACCTCGGTCATGGTTTGTGAAATTTAAATCCCTTGCCTTTAACTTCCACGAACTCTTCAGATCTATTCTTTGTAGCAATGGATGGTTTCATCCATAAGTTCCGGGGTGTTTGCGCGTCCTGTGGTAACTTTATTTTGTTTGTAGCATTACACTTCTCTGGCAATCCATTCGTCTCTCGTTTGTTAGAAAGAATGTACTTCATGAACTTACGATATTTTGTTATTCTTGTGAGAGCTTCTACAGTCGGGATGTTGATCTTTAACTCGTTCACCATGTCAAGGAACTTCTTGAATTCTTTTTCATTGTTCTGATTTCTGACACGTGACGGGAATGGTGGAGGAGGACGTGTGTTGGATACCACTGGGCTCTCTTTCTTTTCTTGTGTCTTCTCTGGGACACTCGTTTGTTCAATTACCTCTTTAACCTTGTCTTTAATTGTTTCTTCAACCACTTTTTCAGGAATAGAGGTTGGTTCTGGTTCTATTCTAGGTGGAGGTAATTGTTTTCCACTTCTCAATTCAACCGCATGACAAGCATGATCTTCGGGAGCAACGGTATCACTTGGGAGTTGCCCTTTTGTCCTATTTTGCATTGCACTCGCCATTTGTGATATTGTATGCTCAAGATTCTTAATTCCCTTGGACTGGTTTTGGATTCTTTGCTGGCTCATCTTCATAATTTCTTCAACTAGTTTCATCATTGAAGTCATACTTGAATTCAAACTCGAAGGTTGCTTTTGTGTAGCTTGTTGCATTGAATATTGAGGTGGTTCTTGATAAGCTTCTTTATAAACTGGCGCTTCTTGATAGATTTCTTTGTAAATCGGCGCTTCTTGATAGATAGGTTGTGGTGGATTGTAAGATTGAGGTCGAGGTTGATAATAAGTCTCTTGATTTCCGACCCAATTTCTATTTTGTGGGGGCTGATAATTAGCGTAACTTCCTTGAGGATGATGATAACCATTAGAATAATGGTTTCTTTGATGAGATACGAAGGAAATTGGGGCTATATTATTCATGCAATTCTCCCACAAATGGTTTCTTGCTCCACAACCTGGACATAAAGGTAAAGTAGGTACTAGATTCACCTGAGCTATTGTTCATGCTTGTTCTCGTAATTCCTCAAGTTGTTGGTTTAACTCCTTGAGCCTTAGATATTCTAAGGGCTCTTCTTGTTTTTCTGATTCAACTGGCCAACTTCTCTCGGTCTCAGGAACTTTCTCCATAATAATTTCAGCTTCTTCAGGATCTAATAACACAAAACCTTTATCTCCTAACATATCTGCTCTTCTTCTGGACTCGTCATTAAGTCCTCCATAGAACATGGTTAATGAATATTCTGGCGATGATGTATGGCATGGACATTTCGCCTTCATCTCGTTAAAACGTAACCATGCTTCACCCAAACTTTCTCCATCTTCCTGCATAAATTGTTCGAGCTCCAACATATCTTTTAATCTTTTACTAACCGGATAAAATCGGGCTAGGAATTTGGATTGAAGTTTGTCCCAATCTGGAATAACGTGAGGGCGTTGGGTATCGTACCAATCGCTTGCACTTCCGATCAAAAAGAACTGGAACATAATGTAATACTTCTGCTCCTTTGTAACGCCTCTGGTAATATGATCGTCACAGATCTGCATAAATTTATGAACATACCGGACCAGATCTTGTTGTGCAGCACCGCTAAATTGTCCATGATTTGCAAACTGCGCTAACATCCCTGGATCTGGTCTAAATTTAGCGGCTTGGATTTCTAGAGTGCTGATTCCACGTGGTTGCACTCTATATGTGATGGGAAGATAAAGTCTCCTTGGGCTCGCCATCTGTAAAAACCTGTAAAGACAAAACTAAAAAGAAAAGCGTAAAATAGAACTAACTAAAATATAAGATCTAGATAATTGCACAAGGACTAACAATGTAGTCCCCGGCAGTGGCGCCAAAAACTTGGTGTCGCCTAAGGTGTGATAGAACAATGATATAAATACGTGCAAATAAAGACCCTAGGCTGAGCACGGTTCTGTAAGTATTACAGGACGTATGCAAGTTTTAATGATAAATAGAATTCGTTTCTCAAAGACTACGAAAGTTAGAGAGAACTTAAGCAAATTATCAAGTGCAGATACTAAAGCTAGAATAACAATACGCAAGAGAAGGAAAGATAGAAAGATTTTTATTTGGTTTTTAATAAAGGAAAATTAAACTAATAAACTAAATATAGAAACTAAATAAGCTAAAAACAAATAGTATGATAGTTTAGCCTGAGTAGTTAGCAAGTAATCCCCACTAGTTTTGCCGTTCTAAAAATGTAAGGGTGAATCATGTAGTATTTTAATGTTCGGTTTCAATTGCGCTAGGTAGATAATTTTAGGGTTTCCCTGTGTCAATAGGGACCTAAGTAATCTTTTCCTGCAATTGATTAAATAGCAATACACTAAACCATAGTGACAATCTAGTTAGGTTGATTTGTCAGGTCTAAACCTTGTTCTAGGCGTTATGTGTTGTTCCAATGATTAAATATGCCTTAGCTAATGACTTTTATAACTACAATGAAGGTAATCTTATACGGTTGCAATCTGCAAAGAAAACAGATTATAAATCAAACACATAGATAGAGAAATAAAACATGAATTCAATTTAAAACATATAATTTCCAAATTCAATATATGTCAATCAAAACTAGGGTTCATACATATATGCTAAAACTCAAGCTAAATTTATTTAATTCATACTAAAGAATGAAAAGAAAAGAATTACAGAATTGAAGGTTGAAGAAGACATGATTGATACACAGCTTCTTCCAGATTTCTCTCTTGTGTTGTAGCTTCTTCCTGACCTAAGGTTTGGCCAAGGATGATTTTCTAATGTTAAGAGGCTGTATTTATAGGGTATATGTAGACCTAATTCGTTTTCTTGAAGGAGAAGGTAAGTAGTGGACTCCTAACCCAACTCAAATTCGTAACCCTAAAATATGGAATCAGCCCCGTTTTTGTTTTGGTCCTAACAGTTTCAATTCTTATCCATTTGACGCGTATGAGTAGTCGAAATTCATCGTCTCGGAAAGATTTTTAACTTTGCTCTTGACTGTACTTCCAAATTTCTCCCCGATTTTGAGATATATGCTGATTTGTGGTCGTGGGTGGTGAAATTCAGATTTATGGCAGCTTTTCCTTTTCCATATTTTTAGCTTTTGTTTCCTTATCTTCAATTTCCATGTTTATCTTCTTTCCTTTAGCTCTTAGAATTTGACTTGGACTCTAATTAATTACCATATATCTTTAAAGCTACACACTAAATAAACAATTATACCCAATATGCTCTAAAAATAATAAATAATTAATTCAAGACACAAAATAGGAAAGTGATCAAATCGACCTATACTATAATAAATACACCTAAAATGATGTCTCCAACTAATAATAAATAATCACAAATGGGAAGACATCACCCTTACACCCGCCAAATATTCATTCGTAAAGACATTATTTGATTTAGTTCATTACTTCTCAATAATCGAATCCATCATCTTAATTGAGAAAAACATATAAGTATGACCAAATAAAAATTGAAAAAACATATATTAAAATGAATAATTATATAAAAATATATATTATAACCCTTAAAAAACCCACAATAGTACACATTTTATTCACATAATCCAAGCATAGCTAAACACTTACTTAATTTAAATGAATTAGGAAAAAGTTTGAATTTTCAAAAATACCTATTTTGGCCAATTCAATGGAGTGTTTGAATTAGAACTAGGAAACAAACGTGTTAGATGGTGTTGGGAAGCTCCATTAATGATGTGGCAGATCACGGATTGCGGATTGGAGAAGTCTTTGGAGAAATTATATAGGCTCAGGTTTGATAATTGGGGAGTGGAGTTCTTTTTGATGGAGTTCATTAATGGGTTTCTGCCCACTGGAACTTAAATATGCGTTGCTTATTGACGAAGACGATAGTCATCGCCAGTGACTAAAATTTGCGGCGACAATCAGGTCGTCGCGGATAAACTATCCAACAATGATACTATTTTTTTCCCCCAATAAGCACTTTGTCTCTAATTTTTTCCACTCGCGACTAAAGAATTCGTCTCTAATAAAGATATGGAACGGGAGACAACTTCAGTCGTCACTGGTCTAATTTCTTTGCAAATTAGCCATCACTAGCGACGACATGAATGTCGTCGCAAAAGGCAACACGTGTAGTAGTTTATCTTAGTGTGCCACTCAGAGTTTCAGTTTTATTTTCTATAGATTATAAGTCGTTTATTGTCAAAGTTGAGAGCTATGTTAGATCTTGGAATGCTCATTCTTTGTTTCATGCGCGTCGAATAGAGCTTATTTGAGTGGTGTTTCAAGAGATGGTGTGTTTTTGGTTATCTATATTGCCAATTCTGATTGGTGTGAGTGTTCGTATTATGAATATTTGTGGAAATTTCTATTACATGGAAAATCTCCACAAATCAAATAGAAAATTATATGTTCCCCAAAGTGAATGAGGTACTGGTTCCACAAAAAACTACTCATAAATGTATTGTGGCAAATTATGGATAAGAAAGATTAACTTTGGATCTAACAGGCACATGTGAAATATTAAAAAGATTAAAGTGTTTGGACGTGGGAAGTATCTAGAACGAGTTCACCGCTTTTAAAATAATTTTGGACGTTGAAGGATGAAACTGAGACTTCACTCGGTATCATAGAAAGTCGATAAGTATTATCGAGACGGTTTTCCTCCGCCATCGATCTTTCCTTCGTTGTCGAACTTCCTAGTGGTGGGTATTTTACTTTATATAAGAAGACCCATAATGTCTTTCGTCTCCATTCTTTTTAGAGTTGTTAGGGAAAATATTGTATGAGATCCATGAGTAACTCATGAGTATGCAATCATTGTTTCGATGACGCTACAAAAAAGACTAAACCAAGGATATACTGGTATATATGGAGTTGGTACCATTTCGTGGGTTGTGTGGTGATAATATTGAGTCAAACAACCACCTATTCTTTGAATATGTTTTTTTATTGTTATTTGAAATGATGTGAGAAATCGTTGGGTACTAAGAATAAAATGAACATTATCTCTAATTTACTCAAATGGCTTATGAAAACAGGCGTTTTATAAAATTGGAGAAGAAAAGTGTGGCTTTTGTCTTTGTACCAATAGTTTATCATATTTAGAGAGTAAGGAACAATCTTACAATGAGAGATGTTCCACTTCAAAAGATACATTACTCAAGAAAGTAAAAATTTGTACTTTTCACATTCGATTTGTATTATAAATGCATCATTCCTTATGGATAATATTGAATTTTTAGAATCGAACATTGATTTAATATATGATACGTATATAAATGCTACTTTAATTTTTTTTGGTTTGAATAAATCTTGTAATTATACCATATATTATATTTCATTACATTTATATAACCGTTCACTACTAGAAACAGCGTCTTTATGGACGAAATATTTGCGGCGACCGCGTTTCGTCGGTAAGTTTTTAGACTTACTGACGAGTTTTGTTTAGCGACGACAAAAACATTGTCGCAAAATAGCGACGAGAAGAGCATATGAAGATAGAGCAGATGAAGAGGAAGAAGAAAGATTGAATGATCTGTGAGTTGTGAGTGTTGTTTGTTTTGTTGGTGTTGGTTGGTGTGTATTTGACTTTTTGTTGGTTTATTTTGACTTTTATTATCGGATGTTAGAATTTAAGTTGACTTTTATATTTATATGTTTGACTCAATTTTAATTTTATTATGGTATTTTCTATAAATTTGTGGATTCTTATTTATTTATGAATTTTATTTGCATTGTATTTAAAATAAAAAGAAAAATTAAATCAAAATAAATTAAAAACAAAAAAATCTAAAATATAATTTAAGAAATTATAAAAAAAAATCAAATAATTAGCGACGAGGTATTTCGTCGCTAATATTATATACGAAAAAAAATCAATAATGCAGAATTAAAAAAAAAATTATATACTTAGCGACGACTAATTCTTTGCTAAGTAAATATATAGAAAAAAAAAGTAAATCAATAATTCTAGAATAAGAAAAAGATTAATTAATAAAATAGCGACGAACGTGGTCGTCGCTAAATATATAATATAGCGACGAAAAGCGTATATGAAATTAGGGGCGAAATCAACACTTTTCGTCAGTAAATGACTATTTACCAACAGATTTTAAGGGACGACAATTTACCGACTAGTTGTCGTCGATAATCGCTTTTACCGACGAAAACACAAGATTTGCTGATGACACGCATCGCCCCTAAAAATGTAGAATGTTGTAATGGTTACCTAACCTAAAAAAAATCATATAAACTTAAGTGCTTACAAATACGTAAAGCTTTATTTGGTTACTTGTCTACATCATATATCTTAAAAAATTAAAAATATCTAAAAAAGGTATCATAATTAAGTTATTACTTTTTAGGATAAGACGATATGTATGCATATTATAGTTTTTGAATTTTGAACTTTAAAAATATCTAAGAGGATAAGACTTCTATTTAATATTGGATAGTTCAATATTACATTGCAATAATTGATTAATATCACAAAACATATATCGTTAGATTAATAAGTTAGTTATTTTTGTAAGTTTAAAAATATAGAATATGTGTATGAATATAATTAGTGTAGGATCATCCACTACTACTTTCGACCCGACTACTAGCACTATGAAGAATTTTCCTATGCAAGAAGGGTATCATAAGTTGTTACTCTTTATGATAAGAATATCTGTATACATATATACAGTTTTTGAATTTTAAATCAATTGTGCTATATCATGTTCTTATCAAAATTCATCAATTATACGGTCAAGTGGGAATTAAAATATTAATTTTAAGCCAATAATCTGAAGACGAGACAAAATCAAGTGTGACACCCGTTGTTGACTATCTACTATATACCAAGTTATAACCAACGTATATCTTCATGATTTCATTAAATATTTAAAGTTAGTCTTTCTTGGTTTTATTCCATTTTTTTCATAAATATTTGCAACTACCTCATTGACTCTTAATGAGTTCACATGGATAGCATGTTATTAAGCCTCCTAAAATATAAATTGTTGCATGTGAGAACTAAACCAAGTAAACCGTCCTAAAAAAGCTACACACGTTGTATCCTTGAAATCAAGACATACATATAGTTCGATCTTGATTAGTTTTGCAATAGATCTATGGAAATGTTGTTATACTTATATTTTTTATCATTTTTCTTAGCTCTATACTTATTGACAAACCATTTCATTCACAAGCTTCAAAATCTTCCACCAACTCCATTCCCATGTCTACCCTTTATCGGCCATCTTTATTTATTGAAAATACCATTTCATAAAGCTCTATACCAAGTTTCAAATGGATATGGTCCATTGGTTTTCCTTCGATTCGGTTGTAGGAAAATCCTTCTTGTTTCATCTCCTTCGGAAGCAGAAGAATGCTTTACAAAAAACGACACCATCTTCGCTAATCGGCCACTATTTCTATTCGGAAAATACTTCGGTTACAATTACACGAGCTTGGCATGGTCCTCGTACGGTGACCACTGGAGAAACCTTAGAAAAATTTCGAGTACTCAAGTTTTTTCGTCTCATAGAATACATATGTTATCATACATCCGAGTTGAAGAGGTTCAAATCATGATTACCAAATTGCTTGAAAATCCAAACAAGATTATAGATATGAAATCAACTTTATTTGAATTTACCTTCAATGTTATTACAAGGATGATTATGGGGAAGAGATACTATGGAGAGAACGTGGATAATGCGAAGGAAGCAAAACTATTTCAAGACATAACTGAAGAAACAGCTAGCATGAAAAACAAAGCAAATCTTTTGGATTTCTTTCCATTAATGAAATGGTTTGGAATTGGATTGATGGATGTGGAGGAAAAGTTGATGGAAATACAGCAAAAGAGAGATAAATTTATGCAAAGTTTGATAGAAGAGTCTCGACAAGATGTTACTGTAGCTGCGTGTGATGTGGGAAACAAGAAGACGATTATGGAAGTTTTATTGGGTTTGCATGAGACACAACCTGAATACTATACAGATGAATTCATCAGAAATCTCATGTTGGTAAGACATCATTATCTGTCTGGTGTACCAGATTCTTGTTTTTTCCTCTCCACTTGTGTTGTTTACCATAACTAACGTGATATCTGTATTCTAAAACTTTCAACTACAAGAAGATAATTTAAGTGGAGCCCATGTCAATTTTAAAAATGTAAGAGGTTGCTTGCACGTTTTGGAAGGCCTAGACAACTCTTTTTTTTGTTAGGTGACTGGACGATCAAATTAAGAGTACGATATATATATTTTATCGTCATATTAAACTAAAAATTGACTAGGCCGTCTAAAATGTGCAACCTTCTAGAATTTCCTACTTATTTTACCTAGAGAAATATAGGTTATCACTAGAGTATTTAGTTTAGCAAACATTTTTTCCATCTAAGATCCTATATGTCACAATTCATTTGAATAAATAACTTCCCAATAAAATGATTAAATTACTCTTTAACCGACTGGATAATCAACCAGGGACGGAACCAGAGTTTTAACTTTGGGGGGGCCAATACAAAATTTTGAAAAGTTTGGGGGGCCAAAAGGTTATTACATTTTATTTTTATATTTTTATAAGGGTGAAAATTTACTTTTTAAAAATTTTGGGGGGGCCTGGGCCCCAATTTCTATAAGGTAGATCCGCCCCTGTAATCAACATTTTAAAAATTTAACATTAATTTGTAGTTAATAGTTGATATTAGGTACTTGAAATGTAGATTATTATTTTATTTCTTATAAAAATTAACTTAGTAATATATAGTTTAAGCTTTTAGTTTATTTTAACCACCCAAGTCCCGGCTAAGTAGCTAGACGCTTCTAGTCATCTGACTACCTACCTAGCATCTAATTTTTACAGTATTTCAAACATAAGGAAAACAGTATGTGTTTTAGGAAAATGTTGCAATACAGTTAGGATCATCTCATCATTTGTATTATATTGTAAACAGGTTTTACTTCAAGCAGGATCTGATATCTCAGCTATTACTTTGAAATGTGCATTTTCTCTTTTACTTGATAATCCAAATGTTCTCAAGAAAGCACAATCTGAAATCAACAATGTTGTCGGACAAGAACGTCTGATTGATGAATCTGATGTTGCTCACCTTCCTTATATCCAACATATCATCTCTGAGACATTGAGGTTGCATCCCCCAGCACCATTACTAATGCCTCATCGATCATCGAAAGAGTGCAAAATTGGAGGTTATTACATTCCATCAAACACAATTCTATTGGTTAATGTATGGGGAATACAAAATAATCCTAACCTTTGGGAAGAACCTGGAAAATTTATCCCCGAGAGGTTTGAAAATTTTGAACAAGGAAAAGAGAAAGATGGGTTCAAGTTTCTACCATTTGGTTCAGGTAGAAGAGGATGCCCTGGAGAGAGCTTGGCGCAACGAGTGATAGGGTTAGCATTAGGGTCATTGATACAATGTTTTGATTGGGAAAGAGTAAAAAGTGATGAAGGTATTTTATTTGATGGACCTGAGGTGAAGCCTTTGATGGCTAGATGTTATCCTCGTCCAAACATTGCAAAGCTTGTTTAGATAATGTTAACACGATAAGTTTGAGAGTCGCTTATGTAGTTAATTTGTAGTTCAGTTAATTAGTAGTATTTCTGAATTTCATCTTACTTAAAGTTAAGTTATAAGACATTTCGTTGATGTTTAAGTTATTTTAATTCTATAATATGTTCAACACTTCTTTTGTTAGGTCATACATATATTAATTACTAATATTTTTAGTGAAATAAGAGTTAATGGCTTAAAATGTCTAAAAACATGTTTTCTCATTTTTAACGAGTCCAACTTTTTTTTCTGAAGGATTGCAAATTTTGTTTAATGTATTATGTTTTTAATGGATCGTGTGTATTTTTTAATAATTTGTGTGTCTTTTTCAATAAATTAAATGTATATCTTCTTTTAAATTAATGCGAATCTTATTATATAACATTTTTTATGCGTAGATCTTTTATATCAATCTCATGTAAAATAATTAAACTAGCCTTATAAGATCTCTATTTAAATGCAAAAGTTTTAATTCTATAACGACTACCGAAATTTAGAAGTCTCACATGAAAATTATCATAAATATTTAAACATTTTCATTGCTACAATGACGATCATTAGCGGCGACACATTATCGCTGTTAATGATAGGAAATTTTGTCGATAAAGAACATGTTTTATTATTACGACGAAATATCGTCGCAAAAGAGACGTCGCTAGTTATTTGTCACTTAAACAATTATTAGCGACGAAAAAAGAAAATTTGGCACAATTGTGCAACTTATCATTACCGACAACATCTATGTATGATTAGCGAAAACTTTTGTTAATCATTATCGACAAAAATGTTGTCGCTAATGTGGACGTCTTTAGCGACAAAAATCTTGTCGTGAGTGACAATCACATTAGAAACAACAAGTTAGTCGATAATGAGGTCCACATTAGAGAGGAAATTTTGTCGCTAATGATGATCCCATTAGAGATGAGACTTTTGTCGCTAATAAGCTATGCTGTAGATCTCCTCGCCTAGGCGCGCCTATGTGCCGCCTAGGCGTCAACTCCCCTATCAGCCGCTTACGCCTAGTTAAAACTCTAGGCATTTTTGCCTAGAGCCTTAGTCACCGTAGAATAGGCGCGTTGCCCGTCTAGGCGCCAATTAATGACAAAAAATGGCCGACGAGGCGCGGATTAATGGAAAAATATGCTAGCATAGGCCTTCTTGTTATATTTTTTATTCTCGAGAGTTCTTTAATTGATATTATAACTTAGTATTTAGTATTTTTATATTTACTATAGTGTTGTTAGATGTATTTTATGACTTAAATGGTTAAAATTTCTATATTTACTACATATATATTAGTAAATATACAAAATTACACAGCGGGATTTAAAACCGTATAATTCCGCCTAGGTAGGCGCTAGGCCCCGGTCGACCGCCTAGGCCGCGAAACCGAGATCTACAGCATAGCTAATAAGGTCCACATTAGCGACAAGTTTTTTGTCTCTAATGTTGACCTAATAAGTTTCGTCGCTAATGAGTTCCACATTAGCAACAACAAGTTAGTCCCTAATGAGGTCCACATTAAAGAGTAACTTTTTTTTGCTAATGACGACCCCATTAGAGACGAGACTTTTGCCGCTAATGAGGTTCACATTAGAGATAAAATTTGTCTCTAATGTGGACCTAATATGCAACAAGCACATCATATCTTTTAGTGATGAATATGTCGTCGCTAATAAGTAATTTTGCGTTAATTTTTGAAAAAAAACTTGATTCAACTGTTAATTGTCAAGTCTAAAGACAAAATTGAACAAAAAATAGTTGTTGAGTAACAAATGTTTAGCATAATTGAATTGATACATAATTTAATATCTCCGTACAATCCTCCTTTTTCCGCCATCAAGAAATCATGCAAACAAATTTTGTGTAATATAGTGACGTGGTTCGTAACTAACTCAAAAACAAATTAATGTAGGGACTAAAAGTGAAATTAATAGAAATTTCTAGTTCCGAACCCTAACAACTAACCTTTTTTTTTCTGGTACATGGGTTCCGGGATCGCTTGCACGCACCCGACTAATCCCACGAGGATATACACGCCTCCCCATGTATATTCCCAGGTAAATCAGAACTAGGTGACCCATGTTCAGGGAGGAGTTCGAGCCTTTTACCTCTTACTTTACATCCGTTAGGGAGGGGATTCGAACCATAGACCTCCCCTTTAAATGCTGAAGAAATAGCAAGGCTCTGGCCAGTTGAGCTAACCCAACTGGTTTCGAACAACTAACCTTTGCCTTCCCTATCCGTGGATACATCCTTAATAGCACTGGAAATATCCAGTTAAGAACATATACACCATAATATATCAAATCACTCACCTGTAATTTAACAAATCCATAAAATAACATATCAAAAACTATTCTCGGGAAAAAATAAAAATAATTGAAGTGTTGCGTTTTAGTCATAATTAAACATACATAAGTCTCGGTAAGGAACATGATGATGATCACCAACCCTTCCTTCAATTGACACAACCTTTATAAATGAACCACACACTGAAATAGGTAAAACAGATATTCAAGATATGGACAAAGCAAGAAAAAGAGAGGTTCCTTGATGTTATTTGCAATAAAAAAAAAAACATGGTTAGGATAAAAAGTAAAGAGTCAAAAAATATACGCGTCAAGAACAAAAGTTTCGATGATCAAACAAAGTTATCAGCTTACAGTTTTTGTTGCATATACTTAAACAACTCCATCCTCCATTTGAATAACTTGCTGCAGGAAAATGTAATATATTCTGGGTTAACCTATGATGTCTCCTCATTTGTGATAATAAAATCTATTTCTGAGACAACATTTTAGGCGTAT
Organism: Nemophila menziesii; assembly: GCA_029959085.1. NCBI lineage: Eukaryota > Viridiplantae > Streptophyta > Magnoliopsida > Boraginales > Hydrophyllaceae > Nemophila > Nemophila menziesii. The sequence goes on along the minus strand of JARWIR010000013.1, from coordinate 19,913,784 downwards.
TTATTAGTTTATAGGTCGATTTTCACATGATTTAGTACACTTTCCTATTTTGTGTCTTGAATTGATTATTTATTATTTTTAGAGCATATTGGGTTTAATTATTTATTTAGTGTGAAGCTTTAGAGATATATGGTAATTAATTAGAGTACAAGTCAAAGTCTAAGAGCTAAAGGAAAGAGATAAACATGGAAATTGAAGATAAGGAAGTAAAAGATAAAAATATGGAAAAGGAAAAGATGCCTTAAAACTGAATTCCTGCACCTACGACCACAAATCAGAATATATCTTAAAATTAGTGAGGAATCTGGAGAAACGGTCAATAGAAAAGTTGGAGATCTTTCCGAGACGATGAATTTCGACTACTCATACGCGTCAATCGGATGAGTATTGAAGCTGCTAGGATCAAAACAAAAACGGGTCTGATTCCATGTTTTTTGGCTACGAATTTGAGTTGGGCTAGGAGCCCAATATTTACCTTTTCCTTCAAGAAAACGATTAGGTCAACCTATACACTATAAATACAGCCTCTTAACACTATAAAATCATCCTTGGTGAAACCTTAAGCCAAGAGGAAAGCTTACAACATAAGAAATGAAGTCGGGAAGGATTTGTGCATCAATATGTCATCTTCAACTTTTGAATTTGTAATTTCTTTCTTTTCTTTTCTTAGTATGAACTAAATTTCTATTAGCTTGAGTTTTAGCATATATGTATGAACCCTAGTTTTGGTTGACATCTATCTAATTTGGGTATTCTATGCTTTAAATTGAATTATTGTTTTTATTCTCTGTTTATGTGTTTGGATTTATATTCTGTGTTCTTGTGGATCGCGATCATATAGAATTACCATCTAGTAGTTAGGTCACCATTGACAACGGTTTTTAATTACATGTTTAGCACATAATGTCTAGTGTACGGTTTAGATCTGACAAATCAACCTAACTAGATAATCACCATGGTTTAGTGTATTGCTATTTACCAATTGCAGGAACAGTTTGCTTAGGACTCCTTATTGACACAGGTAAACCCTATTTAAAACTACCTAGCGCAATTGGAACCGATTATTGAAATACTACATAATTCGCCCTTACATGTTTAGAACGGCAAAACTAGTGGGAATTACATGCTATTTACTCAAGCTAAACTCTCATACTAACTTCTTCTCTTGCATTTAAATTTATGTCTTTACTTTATTAGTTTAATTTAGTTAATTGAAAACCAAATAAAAATCTATTTGTCTTTACTTTTTCTGCGTTTTATTTGTTCTAGCTTTTACTTGATTATTGCATAAGATTCCCCTAACCTTCGTAGTCTCTGCGGAACGAATCTTACTTATTTATTAAAACTTGCATACGATCTGTATACTTGCAGAACCGTGCTAGATAGGGTGATTAATTGCACTTATTTATATTCTAATTTTATCACACCCTAATCGACACCAACCTAGTAATGACCAAAATCCACTATAGAACTTGTAATAAAATTCAAATTACAAACTAAGACATTGAATAGAGGGTGAAAAAAAAGGTGAATGCTTATATCAGATTTTGCAAATAGAGTATAATCAAATGAATTTAGATTAGGCTTTTTAGTGCATGGATGAGATGTAATTTATTTCTCCCATGAATAATTAATGGTGTTATTAGTTTCCTTGCATTTTTCACATCCTATATGAGAATGGCTATATGTCCTCGTGATTTTTTAATCTATAGTGCAACATGAAACAAAAGAAAAAAGATAAAATGTATTAAGTACCAGCTTTGTCTTGCATGTGATGATCTGATAAACAGAAAGAAGATTGTTAAATTCTAAGCTGTATAGAGAAAGAGAAAAGATTATAAGAGCCAAAAATACTACGTAAGATGTATTTACAATGTTCACGAGAAGTGAAAAATATAAAGACAACAGACAGGCAATTCAACTTCTAAGGAAGATTAAAAGGAAGAAATTACATTATAGTCCTTATGAACATATTCTTTTCCCAATGACGATGAAATTTAATTTCATTAGACCCAATGAATCGTGCAAAAACAAAAATATAAAATCAAAGAGAGTGAACTTAATTGCAAGTAGATATAAATAAGAAAAGGTAAATAAGAACTCACATCTCTGGTATTTAGCACAAATTACCATGAAATACCAGTTGGGAAATTCTCAATTACACTAAAGTTCCATGTTCCGGCTCTACCCTGCAAGATCAGGTTAAACACTGTGAAAGTCACCAGTTTCATATTTGTTAGCATTGACGTGATAGGCAAATTCTGAAACATAGTTTTACACTCTGGACCTGTTCACTCACAGTAAAATTTCCGACTAAATATGCATAGATTAAAAGTATGTAAATAGAATTAAGAGCTGGTCAATCACTTCCAGGAAAGAACTGAAAAAAATAATTATATATGATATAAGTACGATTTACTGCTTCTCCATTTTGTGTCCAGATACAATGTTTCTAGGTTAGCATTGTCAGTCATGTTATCTTAATCATTAGAACCTAAAACACAAGAATTCTACAGCCACTTACAATTTTCACTTATACCAGCCCCCTAACTTATCATAATCACTTAGCTCACCAGATTTCCTAATCGACCTTATGGCATAACTTTTCTGTGTTGCTTTTTGATAACATTTAGTTTATTTCTCATAAATAGGTACATATTAAGGCAATCAACTCATAAAAATTTATTGTGGGTGTCCCCTATAACTTGTTTTGTAGTTTTACATATTTTTATGTTATGGTAAGATGCATTTATAAGTACCTATGGTACAATTAAATTAAATTACACAATCCATGTTTAAATGTTTTTGGACGTATAAAGATTAATAAAACGTACAATTACTAACATATTTTCCCAGATTTGACGATATCAATTGGATCTTTTTGGGATCCACTTCTTTATAACCACACAATCAATGAGTTGAGACGTCAGAAAAGTAAAAATATAACAAAAGAAATGATCATGTATGAGAAAACCTTGCTTCTAAAGCTCCAACTCTTCCCCATTTCCCACTTTCAACTACACCCAGTGTTGTTAAAGGCGAAAAGCGCAAAAAAGCGACGGGATCAAAAATAACGTTAAGCGCAAAGCGCACGATTAATCGCTAGATTAATGTACCGAAGCGTTTTTAACATACATAAAAATAAAAATTATATTAATATTAAAAAAATATTAATATAATATAAAGAATACTAAATATAATCAAAAAGAAAAAAACTTAAAAATTTAACATATCCAAAAACACAAACATATTGTCTGATTCACCGCCGTCGATCTGCAAGGCTGCAACAAAAACAAAAGCTGTAAATGAGATGTTCTTTGAAATATGAAGTCTGAATAAAATAAATATAAAACATGGCTAATCAAATAAGAGAGCAGAAATGTTTTTGTAAAACATGTATGAATTAGAACTTTTGAAAAGAAACATAATATAAAGCGCTTAAAAAAACACAATAAGAATTTTTTTAAAACATGAATTAGAATTGCTGAAAACAAAACACAGTGAAATTGTTGTAAACATAACTTATGACGTGAAAAGAAATAGAAAGAATTTCAATAATATAGGACAAACCTTGAAACTTAGCGTGATGATCATACGCAGTCCATTGAATTTATAGATTCTATGGGCATAGGGTTTACTGTTGGCAATCTTAGGCCTAGAATGTTAGGGTTAAGGAGTTAACTGTTAAGGCTGATAATTTTTTTTAAACGTCATTTTAATGCTGAAGCCCAAAATCGCCTTAAGCGGCCGATTCATTTCAAAGCCCAAAGCGCAAATAAGCGGGCAAAAAAGGCTGGATTCTGGTTTAATCCCGATTCTCCATATACTAAAGCGTAGAAGCCTCGATTCACGTCGATTCATGGATTAATCGAGCAAATCGTACGATTTTAACAACACTGACTACACCCAGCATGTGAAATTCATATATCAAGATATATAACAAAAATATTCATCTTTAGCCTTATTCTTTTTGTATGAACTTGAAATATCAAACAGAATCTTCGTCAGCATACATATATTTCTTCTCAGCCTAGTTATTTTGAACTTCAGATTTATGAGATTTGTTATGAGCCTTGATATAAAAAACAAGCATTATCAAAATTTAGGTGTAGTAATAGTACCATCATCTTGATTAACTTGTTCTCGTGTTTCTGTAATTTCACATACATCTTCGTCATCTAAAACCACAAAAGGTTGCCCAGAACTTTAACATTACTTTACATACCATATAAGAAATGATCATATATATATTTGTGAAAAAATGATGGAGTAACTTACATTATAGCTTCTCTGATCATATAAATCTTTCCCTAGATAAGATTTTCTACTTAAAGAAGGCAAAAAAATGTCAAAAAAATATCAAATAACACAATATTTGAGAATAGATACTTTCCACTTTGAAGTGTTACTAAACAAGCCCACTGCTTCACTTTTTGAGAGTTGCCTTGTTTCACCTCATGTACCAAATCACGAATTTGAGCAATGAAGGCCAAGAACTCTTCATTTCCTCCATTCTTCCGAAATAAACAAGATTAGATAGTGAAGGATAATCACAAGGCAATTTACTGATTCTACTCTACTTAGAAACCCTAACATTATCACATTCCAGAGGATGAAAAGTGAAAAACGATAATCCCTCAGTTACTCAGAATCTAAATTATATAAGACGGGGAGCACAGTAAGTTATTGCAACTCTAGAAATTAAGTATGAAAGTTCACGTCTTAGCATACTTATTCAATGCATTTACATTTCATAAATAAAATTGTAAATAATTAAAAAAAAAAAATTAAATTAGGATAACTAGAGCGAATTGTTACAGGTGTTGAATGACTAAAGTCAAAGAGAAAGCAACATTGATATTCGAAACAACTGATATATACACGGATGCGTGAATAGAGAGAGACATGGCCGGAGTTAGAGATCGGAGATGGAGATGACGAGAGAGACAAAGTTTGGTGGGGGAAACAACAGATTTCTTATTGACATAGGAGGTTCTCGGTGCTGAGCGAAGAGCTTATGTGCACACCACGTTCTCGCGCCGGAGATGGCAGGAGGTGGAGATCAATGGAGATGCCTGGAGGTGGAGATTGATGGAGGTTCCTAGAGGTGAAGATCAGCGAAGATGCAAAGAAAGATGTGAAATGGATAAAGTGAAAAGAGGAATTAGGATTTGGTTCAAATTTGATTGATCATTATTCAGAGTTTTTTTTGCTAAATTTGTATTAGTGGTGTGCTTGTCTAGTGGTAGACATATATACTAGAGGTGAATAGTTCAATTCTTAGTGGGTGGCAGTATGTTATTTTTTAAAATTTAATTACTAGTGGCTATTATGGTTAATGTTATAAATTAACTGGCACCTATGCTAAGTTTTTTTAGTAAGTGTATTAGTATGTTCATATAATGCCATAGTATGTTTATATAATGCCAGTATTGCATTTGAAATATATCATTTATAAAAAAAATTGATCAAAGAGGTTTCGACCACATAAAAGTTTTCTACAAGTCAAACTATTAAAGTACATCACATGATAGTTTTCTCTAATTTTTAGATTATATGGAGTTTTCGTGCTATTAAAGTAGACAAGGAAATATAATATAATTTACCCAAAAATTATTATTCATCTTTATTTAATATTGTTTCTTTAGAATTTATAATTAGAGTATAATAAGATAATTATGTCACTTGGCACAATGGGGATAAAATTAAGAATACCAAAAAATAAGAATACATGATCGCAACTAATAAGTCAATGTAATTTGCGTTTAAGGAGCACAAACAAGTTAAGCTCTTGTCCTAATGGATAGGTTCCTGCATCCGTCAATATTTTTACATACAATTCAAATAGTTCATCTAAGATTTCATGTCCAATTTTTTCAATGAGTAATTCCTCCAAGATGGCCCTCACATGCGATGAAGCCGTGAGCATCGAGAATGGAATGTCGGGAAATTCCATCACTTGGGGTAGACTCTCCATTGCTTCAACGGTAAAACTTCCATTTTTGCTAATGATTTCTTCTAACTCTTGAGGAGACACTAAATACATCGGCACATTACAAGAATCTACATTTGCTTCATCAATTTTTCCCTGTAATTTAAAAAACAAGGGTAATAAATAAGAGTAATCAATAATATAAGCTTAATTGTGATCAATATTGCATTGAAAGTGGTAGTTACAAAATGAAATTACCATTTTTGCCAACTCCATAAGGATAGACCCTAACACTTCAAGAAACAGATTAAAATTAACTTGAGAATGAGGGACACCATTTAGACGAGCAGGGACAATAATAGTCATTAATCCACCTGAGACGACCTCTTGTGCTCTAGCATGCAAGAAAGAATCCATACCCCTGGCATATTCGTTGGAGTATGCTTTAATAACCTCTTTGTTAGCTTTACCATAATGAATTCTCCCTTTGTTATAAGCTGGTGAATTTATATCCATGATCTCTTCAGGCAAATTGGAAAGCCAATGGAGAGAATATGAAGAATGGATAAAATGAAGAGAGGCACAAGGAAACAATCTGTTGTAGAAAGAACCTGGAACACCTGAGGCATAATATTTCTTATCTATTGGAAGAGATCGAAAGAGTGTATTGAAATCATTCGATGTATGATCGTTAAAGAAGACATGAAACTCCGGAAGGATAGTGTTGGATCCTTGGTTTTGGTAGTTGAGCTCTACTGATTCGATTATGTTTTGTATAGCAAGGAAAGTGTTTGGCCCTGTTGAACATCCTAAATCACCTATACAAAAGGTGTTATTACTGATCAAATTCTTGATGCTAAGTTTCTTTGACACTGCTTCTTGTATTAGAAACTTGGTTGCATCAACTACACCTCTCTGCATAATAACATATTATTAAATGTTAGTATGTTAGGTTAATCATCCAAAACCTTGGATTCGATTATTAAATCCTGAGGAAGTGAAACCACTCGCATTGCCCCTAACTTTTCAAGTTATAAAGTTAATTCTTTAAAATGAAAGGTTAATTATCTATAGAGTTTATGACCCAACTATTGTTGCCCAAAGAATTCAATCCAACCAAACGTTACAATTACCTATATTACATGCTACAGATCAAACATTTTCAATTCAAATGTTTTGAATCCTTAAATTCACTATCCAACCCAACAATATTCATCCAAACCCAACAAGTAGTAAGCAATTGTATGTTTCTTGTTGTATTCCTTCATTTAGATGTAAATTTATTTATTGTAGACAGAATGAACATTCGGTAAGGTGTGAGTTTATTTTTCATTTGTGTTTTTTAGTAGATTTTGGAGGGTTATATTGTTGGATTAAATCGGAAACAATATGATTTTGATGGTTTATGAGTAATCAACTGTGGTGTGTGATGTCTATTACAGATTATGAAATTGCAAGATTTTGATGTTCTTCACTTGTTTGTGCTGCACTAGATATGGCAAAGATTCAACAATGGATTATCAGTATAGGAATAATGGATTATAAGTGTGTAGTCGTGGGTCATCTTCTCAAACTAATAGGTTATTGGTGTACAAGTTGTAATTCAATAGGTTACACTTAGAGAAACAATGAATTATATGAATAACTGAGTTCTGGTAGAATGGTAGGAAACCACCTGAGTGACTACATAACAACAAAAATAATATACCTGAATTGTCTCTTGCGTATAACGTTTTTGATGAATGTTTGAACCCAAAGAATGAACAAAACAAAAGATATATATTAAGATAAATCATCTATTTGAAGTTACTTAGTTAGAATGTTGTTGATGTGCAATGTGAAATATGATTAATGAGTTACTATAGTAAAGGTAATGTTTAAGTTGAAGAATCTTATTAAAGGTAAAATAGACCAATCACTTTTTATTTACATTTTTTAGGAATAAAAAAATCATAAACTTTTTAAAATTGGGTAATTATCTTGTTACACTTTTTAAAACAATTAGCTTTAAAATGAATTATATTTTTATTTACGATTTTTTCAAAATTTACGAATCATATCTAGTGTCGTTTGTTTTTAAGTAATAACTTATAATTTAAGATGGCAAACGTTTTGGTCTAAACCAGTTCCAAGACCAAACTAGGTTAACGGTTTTGGAACTGGTACTGGATCGGTACTACTGTTCATCCATGAACCGAACCAAACCACTTTATTAACCATCGGTCTAGTTTTAGCAATAAAATAACGTTATAAACCACCGGTAAGGCACATATATAATAAGTTTTTTTTTATTATCATTCATTTGGTATTAATAAAAACTGGAATTATCAGTGTATGCTAGCGGTTCGGTTTGATCTTATAGCCAAAGAAAGAACCGAACCAGAACCGGCCCGGTAAAGGGAAGCCCATTAGCCCGGACCGGACCAAAACGAAAAAGAACCTATAAAAATAGGCCTGAACCGGACCGGTGGAAACGTTAGTCGGTCCGACTTATATACTAATTGAATAATTAAGGAATATAAATATGCAATTTGTGCATAATATAGAGATTTATAGTAAAATTATTCTCTTTAACTAAAAAAATATATTGGGGGCAACACAGAAAGTTCTACCTCTATCCTTGTCCAAAAGTAATTTTAAAGTGTTGCTCTAGAATCCAACTTATACTTTGGCAACCTAACTCAACAGACTTTTACTTCCACTACTATTTTTGGCTCTTATCGGAAAAGTTTCTGGATACACTCTATCGGGTCTCAAAATGGCGCCCGTTAACACCATTATGCGAAATATGTTCATAATTCATTATTAAATTCTTGGATTATGAGTTGTGAAAAGCATATATATACCTGGTAAGAAGAATTTTTTGAATAGCTGAGAGGACCATCTCCACCCACCATTGCATAAAGCTGATTGTTCTCATGTTCTGTCATCTCTCTCTCTCTCAATGCTATGCAATTCAAAAAAAAAAAAAAACTTTCTCTCAATGGTATGGGATGTGTTTTTTCTAATAATGAAGCATTATCTTATATGGTTGAATCGCATGAAAAAAGTCCAAGTTGTTTGCTTGTTAGTGGTTATTTTTTTCTTTTTTTTCAAATCATAATATACAGATGGATAAAAACCACGGGTGGCTCTTGATCTTTACCCAAAATGCAGCAAAGGCCTCCTATCTTTAAAAATCTCCTGAATGGTCTTACATGTTCTATTTTTGACAACCGTGACCTTTTTTTTAACATTTTTGTCATTTGACTGTTAGTCAACGCCATCTGGCACCACGTCAGTGCTACCTCAGTGCCACGTCTGCTCCACTTTAGCACGACGTCAACCGTATCTACACGTTATTAATTTTTTTTTTGATTTTTTTAGTTCCCTCTTCTTCTTCTTTCGCTTAACAATCGAAGAACCAAAAAATAGCTTGTAAAAGAATCATTACTTTCCATCTTCAAATTAAGGTATATATAACCAATACTGATTAACTTTAATTAGCCAACCACTTATTGTTTCCATCTTTTTATCTTTTTATTACACTGGAAAATTCTGTCCAAATTGGATTGAGAGAACTGGAAAGAAAGGAAAAGAATAGAAATGATTTTTTATTTTTTACGTTGTTTGTATTAGAAACTTTTACAAAAGAAAAGAAAGGGAATCATTCCAAAAATCACTCCTGTAACCTTATATATAATCACTCCAAATTGGAGTCAAATGAAGAGAAATGAATTTTATTAAAGATTAGAGACTAAAATTAATCTTTTATTTTCTTTCCTTTCGTATTTTTTTCAATCCAAACAATAAATATCCAAAATCATTTACGAAATTTTCTTTTATAAAAATTTCTAATCCAAACAAAAAAATTCCTTTCTTTTCTTTTCTTTTATAATTTTTCTTTTCTTTTCCTTTATTACCTTTTTCCCTCCCAAATACAAACAGACTCTTAGAGTCTGTTTGTATTTGGGAGGAAAAATAATAATAAAAGAAAAGAAAAGAAAGGAATTTTTTTGTTTAGATTATAAATTTTTATAAAAGAAGATTTCATAAATAATTTTGGATGTTTATTGTTTGGATTGAAAAGAATACACAAGAAAAGAAAATAAAAGATTAATTTTAGCCTCTAATCTTTAATAAAAGTTTATTTCTCTCCATTTGATTCCAATTTGGAGTGATTATAAAAAGGGTCAATTACCCAAGAAGACTTGAGAAAAATCAATGTGCCACTTAGGAGCTAGTCAATTCCTCTCTCCTTCTTAGAGGCCAATAAAATGTCCAATGTCATAACTACCCTTCTAGTGCATATAAGACAAAAAAATAGATTATTTCTCTCTCCTCCACTACCATTAATCTCTCTCCTCTTTTATCATTTTTTCTCTCTCCTCTTTCATTAATTATCAAATATTTTCCAGCTCCGACCACAACCACCGATCACCGCCGGCCGCCTCCGGCCACCGCCGGAAAAAGTTCTGAGCATGGGAAAAAGTTCTGAGTCTGGAAAATAGTTCTGAGTCTGGAAAAAAAGTTCTGAGTCTGAAAAAATAGTTCTGAGCATGGAAAAAAGTTCTGAGTCTGAAAAAATAGTTCTGAGTCTGAAAAAATAGTTCTGAGCATGGGGGTATTGGACATGGAAAAAGTACTGAGCATGGGCTACTGAGCCTGGAAAAAGTTGTTGAGTATTGTAAAAAAGTACTGAGTATCGGAAAAAGTGTTGAGTATCGAAAAAATTTGCTGAGTATTCGAATTTTTTTATTGAGTCGCTTTACTGAGCATGCTCGTTTACTCAGTTACTTTACTCATTTTAAGAAAATACGAAAAAATCACTTTAAAAAACGTTGAAACGTTGAGCTTTCAGAAGCTTCTCAACAAAAAAAAATACAACATTATTCACACGAAAAGAAAAAGAAAAGAAAAAGTAAATTGTTGTTTTGATTCGCCACTTGCAAGGTCACTGGAAATTCCGAAGAAGATGGGGTTAATGACTGCAAGCTATTGGTGTTCTACTCTAGGATGCTTAGTACTGGGACTCAATATTCCCAAACTTATTGAAACAAAATTGATACAATACAATACAATTGATTAGTCATATGGTATTTTGCTATTGGTCACATATGAACTATGGAAATGGAAAATAGGTACAAAGGCTAAACTGCAACAGTAACTTACTTTAGCAGTACACCATCACCACTCAGAGAGGAGTAAAAAGGAAATATATTGATTCTTCACCATTTCATTTTAAAAAAATTGATTCTTCATTGTTCCAAACAGATTTAACAGATTTAAAAAGAAGATTAACGCAGCACAGAGTAACAAATCGATGTGATTCAACCACTTCGAACCACCATTTTGCAGTGGCCCCACAAGCAAGCTTTGTAAGTGTAACACTCCCTATTCAGAGTCTGACGAGATCATGAAGGCGACCGGAGAAGCCCGCCGCTGCACAAGTGATCCGCCGCCGCTGTAGATCCGTCGCCTCTGCAGATCCGCCATAGACGGAGCTTCGAGCTCCAGCTCTTTTACTTTTCTCACATCTTGAAGAACACAAGACCACTTCGTGGCCATGGAGCTTCAAATCGCGACCATGGAGCTTCCAAACTCAGGTGACCGGATCTTCGGATCCATTCTCCGTGAGATGAGAGAGCAGAGAAAATAAAGAGGCTGAGATTTGATTTTAGGGTTTTTAATTTTTTTTAGAATAAATTAGTATATATAGGGGAGAAAAAATAAAAGAGGGTACAATAGTAATTAAGAATTTGGTTTCTAGTGTTAATTTTTATTCGTGGCCTTTAGTAAGAAGAGAGAAATCACCTAGTCTTGTTGGGTCTTGAGGGGGTGTTTTCAAGACCCTTTAGGTAATAATCTCTTATAAAAATGGTTACAGGAGTGATTTTAGAATGATTCCCTTTCTTTTCTTTTATAAAACTTTCTAATACTAACAATGTAAAAAATAAAAAATCATTTCTATTCATTTCCTTTCTTTCCAATTCTCTCAATCTAAACAGACCCTAAAGCTGAAAGAGTAATCTTTCATTTATTCCCACAACAATAAGATTCCTTTACAAGAATTTTCCATATCAAATCTGTAACTATGTACACAAGACCTAAGAACACTAAACAAAATATCTCAGGCAACTAATAAACAACCGAGATTCGAATCATCACACAAAGAGAACAAAAATCTAACATCTATAAGATAGAGTTCCTAAGAATTATGAGCTCTCACGAAATTTCAATGACCGAGAAAGTGTCGTTGTATTAGCTTGCATTACTGGAGATGTTTCGGAACCAGGAATATTTTCCTCGACCTTTTTTTCAAAGGTCTTGAAAAGATTACCTCCATGAACTCGTTCGAATTTGTCGGTTTTATCCTGAGAGTCGCCTATATCGAACTTTTCGCCGCTTCCCCCGGGTCATCGATTCGTAAAGTTTTCCATAACCATTTTCCTTCTTCGTCCCTTCTTCCTCATCTCCAGCCCGCAAATGCTTTCCCAAGTTCGGCAAATTTGGAAACCCATGGGCTTGGGCTTGGGCTTGGGACATAGTTGGTGTACTGAACCAAGGGACATGGCCCAATAAGGTACCGATGGGTAAAATAGCATTAGAAATCTTGTCGGGCCAAATCCTAGTGAGGGTGGAGGTACCGAAGGACTCCATGGAACTGCATTCCATGGGTAAGCCAATGGACCAGGCGGAATGTAAGGCTCGTTCGGCAACATAGGCCCGCGAACCTCATTCACTGGTCCTCTGATGAAGATGAAAACAATAAGGGGTTGGATAATTAAAGTCAATCAGCATTGGATATATATACCTTAATTTGAAGATGGAAAGTAATGATTCTTTTACAAGACATTTTTGGGTTCTTTGATTGTCAAGCAAAGAAGAGAGATTGAAAAATGATTAAAAAAATTAATAACGTGAAAATGCGGTTGACGTCGTGTTGAGGTGGCGCTGACGTGGCACCGGCGTGGTTCCAGATGGTGTTGACTGACGGTCAACTAACATAAATGTTAAAAAAGGGTCACAGTTGTCATAAAATGGAACATGCAAGGCCATCAGGGAGAATTTTAAAGATAAGGGGCTTCTGCTAAACTTTGGGCAAAGATCAAGGGCCACCCGTGGTCTTTACCCTATGTAGATAGATAAAGGATCCAAAATATAACAAGTTTAGGCTACCTATATATGTTTGTTTTCGAATAGTAAAATAGTGATCAATGGGGGAGGGATACAAGTATCCCAATTGTCAAACAATGTGCTCAAAAGTTTCTGTTTGGCAACCCAGTCGGCTGCCTCGTTTCTACTCCTATAAATAAGAGTAAAAGAAGGGTTTGAAAGTTCCGCAAAATAATAAATATTACAAACAACATTTTTAATGGAATGACTCGAAATATTTTGTTTTGAAGATAGGGGCTTAGTGATCTTCTCGGTGTCATTCTCTCGATAACACTCCGAAAAGGATACTCTGATGCCATCTCAGCAGCTTTTAAAATCCCTGTGGGTCTCGCTTCTAACACTAAATCTTCTTCAATTCTACAACGTTTCCCTGATACAAATTCACCGTCAACATTTCTTACTAAGCATGCAATGTCTGCTCCTTTTTCCGAAAAAGCAGCATCACATTTAATTTAAAATTTATGTGGGAGTGGTTTTTTCAGCTTATCTTTAAATTTTATATGTTTGTTATTACTATTTTGGGAGATATCTATACTATTAGTAATTTCAATTTGATTTGTCTCATTTATCCTAATCTTTTTTTTCAAAAAAATTAACATCATTACGGTTTGAGATCCTATAGTATTCTTTCCAACTTCAATGACTTTTTTAATAGTAATCATATATTCATATTTTTTGCTATTATAAACAAAATTATTCATATCTTTCCATATCTTCCAGGTTATTATACAAATAAGTTCTAGTATTCAATCTTCTTTATTAAATTTTCTATCGTTTGTTGGATATAATTCAATATCAATTGATCTTCTCTAGATGTAGTTTTGTTATAAGTTTTGATACTACGTGGGCTAGCAAACCACACATTTTTAGCCTAAGACATTTGAAAAGCATGTGTTCAATTGTTACAGTGCTATTATTGCAGATTCTGCATATGTTACTATTACTACTTTTCCTTTGAATAGGTTTTCCTCTGTAGTTAGTAGATTTCTCACTTCCCTCCACAATAAATTCCTAATTTTTTTTTTAGGGGGGGGGGGGGGGGGGGGAGTTATATTTTCCATATCAAGTTCCACAGCTGGTTTTCTCTAGTAATTGATATGGTTGGTATATTTTGATTTTTAATTATTTCTTTTTGGATTTCCTCATTTTTTAACTTGTGGTATGATTCCTTAATAATATATGTACTATTCTAACAGTAGTCAATACATATTTGATCTTCACATAATCACAGTTGACTTTTGGAATAAACATTTTAATTATTTTATCTCTAATATCCCTAGTAGTGTAAAGCTTATTTAATAGTTCAATATTTCAGATCTTATCCTCTTTAATAAGTTGATTAGCCTAAACGATTTCTGACTCATTTAATTTAAGATTAAGGTTATTATTACTAATCCATTTATGTTCATGGATTTTTATATCTAGTCCATTTCCTAATTTCTATTTAATATTTTTATGGAAATCTTAGCTGCCAATTAGAATGCTTTTCCACACCAAGTAGGTGAGCTACCTAATTTTGTTTCTAAGAAAATGCTATTGTGGAAATATTTTCCTTTCAGTAGTTTGTATAATAGATAATCTTTTTTGTTTGCAATGTTCCATGCTTGTTTACCTAATAGAGCTTTATTCATTAGGTGTAGGTCTCTAAACACTAGTCCACCTTCATATTTTGATATGGTAAGATGATCCCATTTTGCCCATTGAATTCTTTTCTTCCCTTTATCACCCCACTAGAAGTGTGCCATGATGGAATGTATTTTATAGATAATATTTTTAGGAAGTATAAAGTTAGACATTATATAGTTTGGTAAACTTTGGAGAATTGCTTTTATGATAATCTCCTTCCCTCATTCTGAGAGAAAGAGTGTTTTCCAATACTCAAATTTTTGTAAAATCCTATTAATTAAAAACTATAGATCTTTAGATTTTGCTCTTCCCCATTCAGTTGGGAGTCCAAGGTAATTACCTAGATTTTTTTGTTTTTTCATATTTAATCTTTTTGCCATTAAATTTTTAATAACAGTTGGTGTATTAGGGCTAAAAATAATCCCACATTTATTTAGATTCAGACACACCCATGTGGCATTCTTATATTTATTCATAATATCATTAAATGATTGGATCTTAATATTGTTAGCTTTTAGAAAAAATAAACTGTCATCAACAAACAACAGGTGAGACGTTTCAGGATAGTTATTTCCTATTTGAATACCTTGTAAGAGTTTTTTTTGTTTTTTTTCTTTAATAATGTCATTCAGGGTTTGGGATATTAAGTAGAAGACTGGAAAGAGGGTCCCTTTTCCTAATTTCTCTAGTGGGTTTTTGAATTTGGTGTCTTCCACCATTAATCAGTACTGAGTATGTCACATACTTAATAAATAACATCAGATTCCTTATCTAATCAGTGTTGAAACCCATTTTAATGATGAGACATTGTAAAAATCCATTCTATATATTCATGAGCTTTTTGTAAGTTAGCTTTAACTGTCACCATGTATTTTTTGGTATTTTTTTTCTTTTAATATGTGTAATAATTTTATGGGCTATCATTGTGTTTTCTTGTATCACCCTATCAGGGATAAATGCACTTTGATTTTTTCCAATAAGTGTATTCATATAGCGTTGTAATCCATTAACCAGTATCCTTGCTATAATTTTATAAATGAAATTGGAGCAGTTGTTAGGTCTATATTGTTTTATATAAGAAGGTTTACCAATTTTTGGAATTAGAGTGATAAGTGTCTAATTAATATTAGCCATATCCCATTTTTAATTCCAAAAGTTGTTAATGACTCTCATAAGGTCAAGTTTAATGATATCCCAGTAGTTTCTGAAGAAAATTCCATTATAACCACCTGGTCCTAGAGCCTTATTAGGTCGTAGTTCTCAGGTGGCTTTTTTAACTTTGTCCTCATTAATGGGATTATTGAGGTTATCAGCTTATGTTTTATCAATCTTGCTGGTTATAATGTCAACAGTATTTTTATAATCTCTTTTACTCACAATTGTGAAGATATTATTAAAGTAGTTAAAATTTTTATTGTTAATAACTTAATATCCAGTTTACTATCAAGCTGAGTACCATATCATTTGTGATATTGATAATTTTATTCCTACTTCTTCTCTCTTTAGTACAAGCATGGTAGTATTTAGTGTTTTTATCCCCTTTATTAAGCTAGAGGTTTCTGGATATATCTTTCGAGAAACTCTCCCCTCTTATAATATTAGGGATAATATACCAATCATCCTTTTTGGTTTGAGAAAGGGTTAAGAAATCCCCTATATTTTAAAATAAATATTTTCTTATGGTTTCCTAACTTGTGATAGTTTACCTCCTCTACTAAATATTACACTATAATTTTTAAGAACTCGATGCAATTCATAGCATAAGATATATTGTACTCTTTATAAGATGAGGTGAGTTGTCACAAGTTAGAAAATAGAATATTTTTCCATTTTAAAACTATATGAGAGGATTTTGATCCTTTATCAAACCATAGGGGGTATTTGAATTTTACCCTCATATTATTCAGTTATCGTTATGATTAGGGACGTAAATGAACCAAACAGCTCGCGAGCAACTCGAACTTGACTTGGAGAAAAAATGTTTGAGATCGACTCAAATATAAACAAACTCAAATTCAATCTCGTCAAGTAAACAAGCCTGCTCGATCTCGTACGTGAGTGACTCGTTTATATTTATGAATTATATATTAATATATTATTAAACCTTCAATATCAATTTAGATATTTTTTATTCTTTAGAATTTTATTTTTTCATTAATATTACGATTCATATATGTATACCGCATACTTCATCGAGTACCAACAGTTCAAGAAAGTCCCATTTCAACTATAAAAAACATATTGTTCATGATCAACTTGAACTCGGCTCTAAAAATACTTGTAATATAAGTTGAACAATCAAGTTTAAACATCTCTTACTTGGATCGTTTAAAGATCGGTTCGGCTTGTTTAAATTTGAACCTATCTCGGCTCAACTCGAGAAAGTAAACAAACCACCCTACACACTTAGTATTCATCTCGGTTCGTTTACTGCCCTAGCTATGATGTGTATAAATGATGATTAAGGAAGTAGGGAAAAGAAAGGAGATGTTAAACAAAAATATACTTTGAAAGAACCGTTCTGGTGCAACTTCGTGGATCTGTTTAAACAAAATAAAAAATTCAGCCAATGCCTAATCTGTTGAAGTCTTCAGTCACTTCACCCACGCCGTTGTTATTCTGGTGCAACTTCGTGGATCCGTACCTATCCTCTTTTGCAAGCTTATCCTATTATATGTTGAACCTTCTAGGGATGTATTTGAAGGAGATAGGTCCATATTCAACGACCATTTGGTTGATCTTCTTGATAATCGGCTAGATATTCCACCTTGCGACTCACACCTACCTGATACATTGGATTAAACAGAGGTTGTCTGAAAGGATAACTTTACTGTTATTAGGGAGATTTCTATATTTTTTGCAGATTTGAGGACCGCAAAGGCCTCCCTAGCTTTACATTTTTTTACGGTGACGCCTCCCTTCCTTGTACTTGGACAATCCCACTCCCCATCTCCTCGTAATTCTGATCGAATGAAGCATCACAAAATAAAACGTAATCGACACCATTATTTGGAATTTCATCATGTTGAACCTTTGAACTTGTCAAGAGTTCACTGGAGGTGTTGTTGATTTTCTTCCAATGTATGCCATATAATCCAGTCATCAGTTTGTTGGTAGAAAAAATGATATGATCCCCATCTATATTACAATTTTTCGTAATAACTTTCATTTTTACTTTCAAATGTTCCATGTGCAGATAATGATATAATTTGTAACAATATTTTTCTCCCATCCATCCTCCAAATATATTTTAATCATATTCTCTAGCCAGTTCCCCAAGGGAATCTATGAATTATCACAAGGCAATCTACTGATTCTACTCTACTTAGAAACCCTTACATTATCACAATCCAGAGGATGAAAAGTGAAAAACGATAATCCCTCAGCTACTCAAAATCTAAATTATTTAAGACGGAAAGCACACTAAGTTATTGCAACTCTAGAAATTAAGTATGAAAATTCACATCTTAGCATACTTATTCAATGCATTTACATTTCATAAACAAAATTGTAAATAATTAAGAAAATGAAACTAGGAGATCCAGAGTGTAATAGTTACATGTGTTGAATGGCTAAAGTCAAAGAGAAAGCAAAATCGATAGCCGAAAAATCTGATATATGGACGGATACGTGAATATAGAGAAACATGGTCAGAGTTAGAGATCGGAGATGGAGATGGCGAGAGAGACAAAGTTTGGTGGGGAAAACAAAAGATTTCTTATTGACACAGGAGGTTCTCGGTGCTGAGCGAAGAGCTTGATGGGCACACCACATTCTCACACAGGAGATGGCATGAGGTTGAGATCAACGGAGATGCCTGGAGGTGGAGATTGACGGAGATGCCTGAAGGTGGAGATCGACGGAGATGCAGAGACAGATGTAAAATAGAGAGAGTGAAAAGGGGATTTAGGGTTCGATTTAAATTTGATTGATTGTTATAGAGGTGAATAGTTCAATTCTTAGTAGGTGATAGTATGTTATTATACTGCTACTAATGTTTAATTAGGTGGCAGTATGTTATTGTATTGCTACAAATATATTTTTTGAATTTAATTACTAGTGGCTATTATGGTTAATGCTATAAATTAACTTCCACCTTCTATAAGTTTTCTTTAGCAAGTGCATTAGGATGTTTATATAATTTCAGTAATGCACTTGAAATATAGTTTTTATAAAAAAAATTGATTAAAGAGGTTTCGACCACATAAAAGTTTTCTACAAATCGAACTATTAAGGTAGATTGCATGATGATTTTCTGTAATTTTTAGATTATATGAGGTTTTTGTACTATTAAAGTAGATACAGGAATATAATTCACCCAAAAATTATTATTCATCTTTATTTAATATTGTTTCTTTACAATTTATAGTTAGAGTAGAATAAGATAATTATATAACTTGGCACAATAGAGATAAAATTAAGAATACCAATATATAAGAAGACATGTAAGTCAATGTAATTTGCGTTTGAGTAATGATATATATCATTACTATTTGCGTTTAAGGAGCACAAACAAGTTAAGTTCTTGTCCTAATGGATACGTAGTTGCCTCTGTCAGTATTTTTACATACAATTCAAATAGCTCATCTAAGATTTCATGTCCAAATTTTTCAGTGAGTAATGCCTCCAAGATGGCCCTCACATGCGATGAAGCAGTGCGCATTGAGATTGAAATGTCGGTGAATTCAATTACTTGGGGTAAACTCTCCATTGCTTCAACTGTAAAACTTCCATTTTTGCTGATGATTTCGTCTAACTCTTGAGGAGACGCTAAATACATCGGCACATTACAAGAATCTACATCGGCTTCATCAATTTTTCCCTGGAATTTGAAAAACAACATAAATAAATAATTAGTAATTTGAGCTTAATTGCGATCAATATTGCACTCAAAGTGCATATTTGCAAAATGAAATTACCATTTTGGCCAACTCCATAAGGGAAGATCCTAACACTTCAAAAAACAGATTAACATTAACTTGAGAATGAGGGACACCATCTGGACGAGCAGCTACAATAATTGTCATTAATCCACCTGAGACAACCTCTTGTGCTCTAGCATCCAAGAAAGAATCCATACCTCTGGCATATTCTTTGGAGTATGCTTCAATTACCTCCTTCTTAGCTTTACCATAATGAATCCTCCCTTTGTTCCAAGCTGATGAATTTATATCCATGATCTCTTCAGGTAATTTGGAAAGCCAGTGGAGAGAAAATGAAGAATGGACAAAATGAAGAGAGGCACAAGGAAATAATCTGTTATAGAAAGAACCTGGAACACCGGAGGCATAATATTTCCTATCCATTGGAAAAGATCTAAAGAGTGTATTGAAATCATTCGATGTATGATCGTTAAAGAAGACATGAAACTCTGGAAGGATAGTGTTGGATCCATGGTTTTGGTAGTTGAGCTCTACTGATTCGATTATGTTTTGAATAGCAAGAAAAGTGTTTGGCCCTGTTGAACATCCTAAATCAGCTATACAAAAAGTGTTATTACTGATTACATTCTTGATGTCAAGTTTCTTCGACACTGCTTCTTGTATTAGAAACTTGGTTGCATCAACTACACCTCTCTGCATAATTACATATCATAAAATGTTAGTACGTTAGTTCATCATCTAAAACCTTGGATTTCGATCCAGTGTTTATTTTATTAACCTCTCTGCATAATAACATATCCTCTATTTTTTTTTTAAAATCTTACATTCTTAAGATTAAAAGATCTAATTTTTTTAACAGCTAATCTGCTTTGGTACGTGGGTGATCTAGACCATCTTACGCGCACCACGACTAATCCTACAGAGATATACATGCCTTCTATATTTCCCAGTAAATCACAACTAGGTTACCCATGTTCAGGGAGGGGTTCGAACCTTGTACCTCTTACTTTACACTTGTTAAGAAGGAGATTCGAACCATATACCATTATACCTCCTTAAATGCTGAAAAAATTAGGTAATATGCGTATTATATATATACCTGACATATAACTAATAAATTAGAAAAATTAAATTACCTATCAATAAAAATTGTATATTTGTTATATTACATTAGGACCCACCCCTAATTTTTTTTCTTCATATATCATGGGTGTCTGGGCCAACTTTCGCGCACCACGACTAATTCTATAAAAAATATACACGCCTTCCCGTGCATATTTTCAAATTAATCAAAACTAAGTTTACATCAGGACCCACCCCCAATTTTAGTAAGTTAAGTGGGAGATATAAAATTAGTTCCTGATATACATAAATATCTTTGGTAGGGGTGAGCAAATGAGAACCAGAAAATCATACCGAACCAAAATACCGGAAAAAACCGAACCAATATAACCAAAAACCGAATAACCATATGGTTCAGTTTTTAATTTTTCAAAAACTGAATTTTTTAGTTCGGTTTACTACACAAAAACCGAACCAAAAAAACTGAACAAAAACCGAACTAAACGAAGGAAAAAATAGGGAATGTGTGAATTTTTTTATAAGAATTATGTGGGAGATTTGTTGAGAATTATATTATTCATTAGTTGATTGATTTTATAAATCATGATTGTATGAAGTAGGAAGTAATATATATATAAATTTATTGTAGTATTGTAAATTAAGATAAGTTTTGTTAGATTATAAGTTTATCTCACATGGACAAGTAATAGTAGTATAATTGTATTGGAATATTGGTCTCTATTGGACAATGTATTTCAAGAAATGGGCTGAAAATATTATTGACCAAGCATCCGAATTCGAAGCGAACCAAAACCGAACCGAAACGAACCAATTCAGAACCAGAAACCGAATATGGAACCAAATGCGAACCACCCGGTTTGGTTATTAAATTATAAAAAACTAAAATATTCGGTTCGGTTCCAATTTTGGTAAATAATCGAGACGAACCGAACCATGCTCACCCCTAATCTCTAGTGTAGGCCACTTCAAATAATTTCATTTTTCCGTGCGATTAATCCAGTATTGGCTAAATAACCCCTAGTAATTAATAAGATAGGTTGATAAGTTTGGCATTCTCGGTCCACCAAGCAAAACTTGTGGTTTCTTAATCATGGCCCGTTAAAACTAAAGTCTCCAGTTAATGCTAAAATCTCAATTACAAGTGTTTCTACTTAATAAAATTAAACCCTAAAAAGTGAAACCACTCGCATGGACCCTAACTTTTTCCTTTTTTTTTAATACATCGGAGAGCCACTCATTTTGAATTCAGAATTATTGACTCGGTTCAAACTTCAACAGGTTGCCCCTAACTTTTTAAGTTGTATTTTTTTCAATACATATGAGAGTCACTTTGAACTCAAAATCATTTTGACTCTAGTAAGATTCGATTCCAGAACCTTTTTGTCTCTGCGAAGTAGTCTAACCACTAGACCAACTATTGATCTTAACTTTTTGGGTTTGTTTGGATTGAGA
The DNA here is from genome assembly GCA_029959085.1 of Nemophila menziesii. Taxonomy (NCBI): domain Eukaryota; kingdom Viridiplantae; phylum Streptophyta; class Magnoliopsida; order Boraginales; family Hydrophyllaceae; genus Nemophila; species Nemophila menziesii. The sequence continues at coordinate 19,891,653 of JARWIR010000013.1, read as the reverse complement.
GAAATGGAAAGAAAGTAAAGGAATATAATGATTTTTTTATTTTTTTACGGTGTTTGTATTAGAAAATTTTATAAAAGAAAAGATTTGAAATGATTCCAAAAATCACTCTTGTGTCAATTTTATAATCACTCCAAATTAGAGTGAGAAAGAAATTTTATGAATGGTTAAAGGCTAAAATTAATCTTTTATATTCTTTTATATTGTTTTTGTATTTTTTTCAATTCAAACAAAAAATATTTAAAATCTTTTATAAAATCTTCTTTTATAAAAAATTATAATCCAAACAAAAAAATTCTTTTCCTTTCTTTTTCTTTAAATTTTTTCATTTCTTTTCCTTTACTGTTTTTTTCCCTCTTAAATACAAACATACCCAAAGTTATAAAGTTATTCTATAAAATGAATTATTTTTTTACTTATTATTTTTTCAAAATTTTAGAATCATCACTTAATTTTTTAATTTTTAAAATTTATCTTATTGGGCTTAAGCTTATTTTATTTTTATTAAATTTAATACAGGTTATATTCTATATTTACCAATTTGGAAAGAATACCAACATTTATAATGTAATATTTGAATAATTTAGGAATCTATAAGAATAATTTACATAAAACAAGAAGATATGTAATATTTGCATAATTTATATAGAGACTCATAGTGCAATTTTTTCTTTAACAAATTAATACATTGGGGGTAACATAGAAATCCTACCTCTATCCTTGTCTAAAAAGTAATTTTGAAGGGTTGCTCCCGAGTCCAACTTATACTATGGCAATCTAACTTAACAAACTTCTACTTCCACCACTATTTTTGGCTCTTATTGGAAAAGTTTCTGGATCCACTCTATCGGCTATCAACATTACCAGTTAACACCATTATGCAAAATTTGTTCATAATTTATTACTAAATTCTTGGATTGTGAGTTGTGATAAGCATATATGTACCTGGTAAGAAGAATTCTTTGAATAGCTGAGAGGACCATCTCCACCCGCCATTGCATAATGCTTATTATTCTCATGTTCAGTCATCTCTCTCTCTCTCAATGATACGCGATGTGTTTTGTCTAATAATGAAGAATTATAATATATGGTTGAATCGCATGGAAAAGTCCAAGTTGATTGCTGTTTATAATATTATTGATACTTGTATAAACGTTGGTCATATTCAGTTATCGGTATGACGCGTGTAAATGATGATTAATTATGAAGTAGGGAAAAAGAAAGGAGAAATTAAACAAACAAGTAGTGGAGTGCTTTACTTTGCCTCACATATTCTCTCTGGGAATCGACTAATTTAGTTCGTTTCCTTTTGCTTGTAACCTTGTCGAAAAAATATGAGAGGCTGACAATGTCAAGTTTTAAAATTTATTTGATTATCCGCAGGAGATTGCAAAACTAATAGATTAAAATTAATCTAATTATTGTAATTATTTTGTAGATAATATTTAAAATTTTGCAAAAAATTGATATCGACTAGAAAAGTATTTGATAATTTTACGTCGAGTATTTATACATAAGTAACGTTAAATATCATTTCAAATCACATCATTCTTTTCTTACCTTCTAAATGGATTTTAATTGGGCTAATTATATAATTTTTTTTCCTATTTATTATTTTCTCCCTCTTTTATAATTGATTCACATAAAAGATGATAAAAAAGTAATGTAATTTGGAATGATATCCAGCATTACTCATGATATATATCTTTAGAATTCATATCATCTATAATGTAATTTAAATTTAGTATAAGTAAATTGTTAATTAAATTAAAAAAATTAATATTTTATTTCTATTCAAATCTTATCCTTAGTGGTATAAATTAAATAGTATATATCACTATTCTTTTGTATAATAAATTGCTCATTCTGTCGAAAAAAATTGATTTTTTATATAAACTACTAAATATTTATTATTTATATAATTATTAAAATATTTTTCTAAAGTGTTTTAAAATTTTAAATATTTATTAAAAATATAAATTATAATAGTTAGTTAAAGGTAGAACAAAAAAAAAACTTAATTTTTTATAAGTAGCTATTTTTTATTTTTATAATAACTGCAATATTTTGTAAGAAGAGATACTCTTCCCAATAAAAAGATATCTTGTAGTTTACATTTTCTGCCTTCCTAAGGATATATGAGCCCCAAAGTAGGGATGAGTAAGTGGACCACTCTCCCTTCTTAACTCACTTGATTTGTGAAAATCCGACTCATACAGCCTGTGCCCACGGGGTTTGAGCCTATGCCGGATTTTGATTTTAGCAAAATCTGCGGGTTTGAATCTAAATCGGGATTTAGTGTTATCAAAACTTACTTAATCTAGGTTCGACCCGCTATATATGTATATATATGTGTGTGCATATATCTATATTATATTTCAGAGTTTTTTCTACGGTCCAGATTTACCTGCATAAGTGGTGGCCAGGATTACATCTGACTAAACATAAGTGGTGACCAGGATTTAATTTGGCAATACATAAGTGGTGGCCATGATTGATTCTAACCCCACTTATTAATTTTTTTTTTGAACCTGGGTTCGATTCCTGTCAACGGAATTCATTTTTACTTTATTGTCTTCAGACACAGACTTTTTTTGAACCTGGGTTCGAATATTATATATATATATATATATATACTAGGTAAGTCCCGTGTCTGAAGACACTAAAGCAAAAATGAATTTCGTTGACGGGAATCGAACCCAGGTTTCCTAGGTAAAGGGGCTAGAAACGATCCTGGCCACCACTTATGTTTGGCCGGAATCAATCCTGGCCACCACTTATATTTGGCCAAATTTAATCCTGGCCACCACTTATGCGGGTAAATCTAGACCGTAGAAAAACTTTGAAATATAATATAGATATATATTTTATATATTATTCCTGTAAAATATAAATTTTATATATGACTCACACCCATCAGTATCTATTAAATATGTAAAGAAGCAATATCTACATCTTAGTATGTAATGCATGATAGTATGGAAAATTATTGTACAAATTTATTTATTCTGTAAAATTGATTTTTTTATTAAAATTATAAAGATCAACATATTTTTTGAATACAGCGGAAAGCCAATTTGGACTCGGAGTCATTGACTTAGTTCAAACATGTACCACTTAGAAGGAGAACCAAGACCCTGTCACTTGAGCTAACGCCAACTGGTTAAAGATCAACATATTGATATGAGAAGCATGATAATATTTAACACATTAATCTCTTCTCCAGTCTTCGAATGGAAACGTTTGAGCTGCTGCGTGACCGAAGATGGTCTGAGCTTCGCGAACGAAGTTGGATCTGCTGAGCTCCGGAGTATCAGATCTTGTGCTCGAACGACGTTTTTCTTGTGCATAAGGGCTCGAACGGCTCTTGGTGGTGAGAAACGGTTCCTGGTGGCTTCTGCACCAAATCTCGCACGACTTATCCTCCATGGCTGTGAGCATCTCTGAGGACGCAGAAGAGGAGTTGTCTGCTTCTTTGATGGTTGTGCAAAAGTTGGTTCTTCACGAAATCTTCTATGCCTACAAAAGAGAAGAAAAGAGATGGCTGGAAGAAAATTAAAAGGAAGGAAAGGGAAAGAAAAGAAAGAGAGAGGAGATGATGTTTTGTAGGAGAGAGAGAATAGAGAGACGAGAGAAAAAGATGATACTTTTTTATTTAGGGTCGGTTGTGTATGGATTAGATGTATTATAGTGTAGTATATATAGATGTAATTGAGGTTAAAATATAAATAATTTTAATTTTAATTTAATAAGTTTGACTTTTCTAGAGGATATATAAAAAGATTAATGCCCAAAAAACCCTTCACACTAGTTTTATTTCTTGCTTACGACAGTCATTAATTTTTTTTTTTCTATAAAAAGTACCATACATTTTGTTTTTTTTTTTTTTTTGTCCATAAAAAAAACAATTTGAGTTATGAAAAAATTCTCTAGAACTTAAATTTTAAGTTATAGAGAAATTTCTAAAACTTGGATTTGAGTTTTAAATTTTTTCTAGAATTGTCTTGTTTTTATAAAATATTAATGTCTTTTACAGTATTGGTTAATAAAACTGACAAGACTGTAGAAATTTATTAAACATTAATTTATATAAAATTTTATATAAAATTATAGAGAAACATCGGTCAATCAAGAAGAGGTGTTTATAATTAAAATAAATCTTCTATCAATATCCTTAATAATATAAAACTAATAAAAAAGAATCTGATCATCAGATACATCCTCCTGTTTTTGTTTCGAAATTAGCCACATCATTAAACTTGAAAGAAGTAAAAATCTAGGACTATCCAAGAACAAGTCCGCTGTTTGACAAAAAAGAAAAAAGAGCAAGTCCGCCATTGGGAGGACAAGTCCAAAATGCAAATTTTGGTTAACCCATGATGCGAAGACTTGACCTCCTCTCTTTTATTTTTCCATGAAGACTTGAGCTCCTGGGTTGACCGTCCACATTTACATTTATGTTGGCTATCTAAATGGAACACTGAATTATTAGATAATTTTTTTCCACAAAATGTTGTTTTCCAAGTAATACCGAACAAAATTGTATAATTGACAAATTCAGGATATGTTTATTTGTCTTTATCAAAAGAATATGACTTATACCACTAAATTTAGATATCGATTGTTGACTGAAATACATGTATATTATCACAATCTTCTACTCAGTTACATACAAATCATCCACAAATATGGACAACAATATAGAAATCAAATATTCTGACTAAGGACTAAGGTACATAACTTCACGTAGAAAGCTTGTAATAATGCCACTCTGAACAAATCTTGATTTATATAAAAGTAGATGTGCTGATACAAAAGATTATATTTAGTGTATGCATCAAACAGAAACCACTGAACACCTTCTGCTGAATTGTACAATATCACGAATTATATGTGTAAGATCAGCACTTCAAATTCATTTCCAGGATCAGGACACTCAAAACCTTAGTTCTTCGATACTTGAATTAACCCAAAACTTTAGCAAAGGGGGATGGGACATAAGGAAATTGGAAGCATACATATGCTTAATATGTTGGAATATCTAAAAATCTAAAAATGAGATGCCTCCACAAAAATATATCTATTGATTTGCGAATCAGTTATATTAAATACGAATAAGGTAATGCAGGAATTATTTGGACAGATGTGGCAGTCAGGGAAACCAACACAGGTAACCCGAGGCAATGTCAACCAACAACTGGATCCGACTCTTTTCAATGAGTCAGACATTACCTGGCACTGCGACGCGTCTTTTCAGGATATGATTATACTGACAAGTATTTGTTGCGTGCAAAATCATAAGCGTATGTGAGTGATAATTGACAATACAAAGACACTACAATGCATCTCTGCCTTAGACGGAGAGGAATGGGCGGTTCTGGATGCTACTAAACGATGTAAGGACTTCCCAAATGAGACAAAAACTATTTTATCAGATAACCTTAAACTGATTCAAGGTATAAAGCAACTGTCAGCAGCAAGCTGAACAATCCACCCAATAATCTTGGAAATCCACAGACAGACTAGTACTGGAGGGCCAGTAAGGTTTAAACATGTTCTGAGACGTTTCAATGGGCGGGCATACACACTTGCAAAGAACTCTAGACAGAGAGCGACCATATCCCTTCTATGGGACACACCAACACTATGTGATGCATTTAGGAATTAGGAATAGGATAAGAACTCTTTGATAAGGACTTGTACTTACCCGACAAAAAAACAATTGTCAAGAGATTATATATAAAGTAATTAGCTCATAAAGTCTAAAAACTCATAACCCATCTTTTAAGAAGTTTATTTTTTCTAGCTCTATAAAAGATTCAAAGTAGCACAATAATCCTAGATTTTGCCCCTATACTTTCCTGCTGTCTTAATTATTACGTATAATTTTATTATAGTAGAAAAAAATTAAACCATCATATATATATTTTTAATTAAAGTTGATATTAACCCAAAATTAAGTAATGACCCTTTTTAGCAATATACTAAGCTCTTTATTAACGAAAATTCATTCAATTATATTAATATTTGTTTTGATTTCATCCCCTTCACAGCTCGGGCTTTTTAATTTTCGTATTCAACAATTGTGAACTTCAGGTACAAGGTTGATGTTTCATTTATATGTTGTTTCAAAAGTATATTGAAAGCATTTTTGATAAGTTTCTTATTGAATTATATAGTAGTGTTATTAATTATTGTATTGTGTATCCATGTTGTATGATAAATTAATCACCCTACGGTTTTGGTATGATAAATTAATCACCCCACTATTTTTACTTGCTTTATTGGGTTGGTTGTTCGAGTTTCTCTTTAGTTAGTTTCTTTTTTTGGTTAGTAGAATTAATACTATACAATGAATATTTATTATTTGGGGTAGTTAGTATTAATTAATTACCACATATGTATGATAATTGACTCACTTTCTTTGTTTGATTGTGTTATTTTTTTGCTTTTATATTACAGATTAATATATGGGTTCTGTTGTGTATCAATACAATCACGAGAAAGAACTGGGTTTATTTCGTGTTTTTGATTCCTTTAATTCAATTAAGATTTACGTAGCACTCACATGGCCCGTTATTGATGATAAGAAACAAGACTTCTTTTACTCGGTTGGAGAGCACAAGGACTACAAATTGTCTAGCAAGGGAGATTTTGTAACAATAACATGGTTGCTGGATCACAGCCTCGTGGGACAATTCAAAATTCTAGTTTGCACAATTGTCAATAAGTGGTTCGACTATGTCGCACACTAGACATACATTTGTGTTATGTTTTTGTTCTCTTTTTGATATTAATCGATATATTTTGTTTTTTGGATGTTCAGGTTCATATTTTTGTATTGTGTAACACAGTTGGTGTCAACCATCTAAAACCATAGTATTTATTTGATTAACATTCACACAAACACACACACCAATAATGTTCCAATTTACCCCACCATTTTTTAACCTGAAACCCGAAGAAGGAACTTAGTCTATAACTATTACTTGTACAATTTCCATTAAATTTGACAAACAAACAAATTTAGCCCATATTTTAACAACCATACACCACCATTGTTGAATATAAAACTCATCACCACAATACCATTTTATTGCACAAAACAAATTATAGCACCCTTTTTTATTTTTCACATCCTTTTTTTAACTTGCAGATCCCCTATTAAAACTTGTACATGTACAAACTCATAACTCATAGTTTTACAATTATCTTCCCCAGCTCGCACACTTCAAATGCACAAGCCATTTATTTATCTATACTAAATTGAACTCGAGTACATGTACAATACATCCAGTTTGTACTGATCAACCCATATACTAACAAATGAACACCAACAAATATTCAAGTACGAACCAACATAAATATTACTCTGTTAGCAAATGAACACCACTATATTTTACCTAACATTCCAACATAAACTTTCGTCTAACACACCATATATTAACAAAAAAACATACTTATATACCTGAAAGCCCAACACCATTCATAAAAGGAATATCTTCATTATTACACTACCCACACATTTCAATCACAACCCAATATTTAACAAGACAAAACCCAAACATAAGGTTTAATAATAAAATAAAAAACCACTAACACAATAAGTTATTCAATAAAACATTAAAACCAGCAACAAATAAAGTATAACCATACACTGAGATGTTTAGACACACCATAAACGGTTTCACAAAATGGAGAGTAGTTCAAAACAACCACAACCAGTTAACATAACAAAATAAAACTAAAGTAAAACCGACCACCACCGCGCACTACCCCTACCATTAGTCAACAAGAATAGCCCTCCGATTCTCAAAAATTGACACCAAAGTATGGACATCATTCATGATCCACGAATCAAGTTGTATACGCAAATCGGTCACTGCCTCGTGGGTGTAATTACTTCCGTCTGCTAGGTCGCACATCACGTCATGGTTGTAGAGGACTGCATACATCCCAGTATCATTAAATCAGTTTTTTACATGCTCCAACTGGTGATGCTCGATTCTCAGCAATTCCTCGACGCCTCTACCCTATTCTGCGTAAATTCCTTTCATCACGCTATCCAGCAAGAAATTGTACATCATATCCCCGTTTTCATTTGCTCTTGCTCTTATTGAGGCCGGATGTCCGCTGCCTAGCCCGTTATAGTGCGTGAAATTCCCAAGCTCATGATTCCATAGTAAAATCGACTATTGTTTTTGTTCCTTAGTTTTTGTCTCGATTGGAATTATCACATTCTTTTTTCCTATTATCGCTAAGCTGAAAATTTCTTTCACATGATCCTCGATAAAATTCGTTATATTCTGGGTTATATAACGCTGCGTGCACAACATAAAAAATGCTTCAATCTATAAAACATATTTAACATAAAAGATATAAACATACCGCAAATCCCCTTACCATTGCAGATGCCCTCATATCTACGCTTTTCAACAATACATTGGATATGTGACAATAATTAACAGTGAAATGTGTTGTTATCTATGTCATTATTTGCAATTAGAATATTTTTATGTCTTATTATGTTCAAACATTAAAGCACTGTTATATTTAACTTAAAATTATTCTTTTACCTATTCGGACAATGATTTGATGTGTTCAAACTCGGCCTGATTATCGGACCGGACTGGCCGGTTCCAGGACCGGAATCGAGACGGAGGAATAGTAGGGAACCGGACCGGACCGAACCGGTCCTTAGCTTATTGGTCTGGTTCTGCCAAAAAAAAGGTTTAGATACGGTACAGACCGGACCGAAACGATAACATAATTTAATTTTTTTCATTTGCCTAAACTATTAATAAAAATAGGAGAATCGGTTTGGAACTGGACCGGAACTGGTACCACCAGTTCTAATAACTGGTTCGCTCCCCAACTTTTCCACCAAAGAACCGGACAGACCTAGACCGGTAAGGAGGAGGACCGGAACAGACCAGAACAGACCGATAAGTGAGAGGTCCGGTAAGAACCGGTCCGAACAGGACCGTTAGCCAGGCTGAGTTCAGACAATGTATTATTGTGTTTATTAAGATTTATCAACATCCCATATTCAGTTTATGACAAATAGAGACACCACAAGTTATATTGACCACACAACAACCTACACCACAAAACATATTACTTGATTTTCGAACAAACAAGGAACTATACATTAACAACAATTCATATACATTAATTGGACAACAATTCACCAAGTACAGCATAAATATTAAGAAGACCAACACAAATACACAACCCATACTTATTGGACAACATTGCATGTAAAAGGTATCAAAAAATCAATTGAATCGTGTACACTGTTACGTGGACACTAACACGTAGACAAGCAATACACCCAACCCAGATTCGGTTTTACAGTAGAACCCATTTTACAAACATTCAAACTTTCTTGATACCCATATTAGATTACTACAATAACCCACCCATAAACTACAGATTTTGTCTCTAGCAAAACCTTACTATTTGTCTAGCGATATGTTGGTGTGATTGCATATTTTCAATGGTACGTGGATTATTTTTTATTTTGATCGCTGATAAACCTTTCACGATTTTGCATTAATAAATGCAGCTAAGCGTTTTGATAGGGCGTGTGTTAAAAACATAAGATAAATTAAATGAGAGAGTAAATAAAAAAGAGTGAGCTGGAGGGGTATTTGAGTCCAGAGTTTGGGGTACACCCTTTGAGCCAGATTTGATGGGTCACAATCCTTCTAAGTAACTAATTATGTCTCATATTTTCCACCATATTTTTTAGCCTTTAGATTTATGTTAACTAATGGTTCAGATCGTTCAAATTAGAAAACGACCAGAAATATTTTGATTTCTCTCTATATTTTTCATCCATAAGATATATCTTTATTTTATTTTTAAGCATGTGATTTTCTTTTTATTGTTACGTTAAAATCCTCAAATGGCTCAACCAATTCTTAATTCTTATCTTTATCTAATTATAATACAAATTTACACTCAAAATATAACATAAAACTTAAAACTCATCTCTTTACCCTCGCATTCATTAAAATATTCTCACAGAAACATAAAATTTAAAACTCATATCTTCACACTCGTATCACATTGGGAAAAAAACAAAAAAAAAGTCTCTTCACACTCACCTTCCCACCAAGCCGCTCTCCTGCACAAGAAATTCGCTGCCACTCGGGAACAATTCTTCACCATCATCAACCAGATTGGCTACGCCATCAACAATCGAAGAACCCAAATTAAGGTGAAAAATGATTTTTTACGATTGAAACTCTACAAAATTTAATTATTCTCACTTACTCTTCACACTTGCATTGGAACAAAAAACAAAAAGAAATCTCTTCATACGAAACCATCCCACCAAGCCATTCTATTGCACAAGAAAATAGTCGCCGCTCGGAACCATTTTCCACTTTCATCAACCGGCTTGGCGAATAGCCAATTTAAGGTTAAAAAAATTATTTTTTACCATTGAAATTCAAAAAAATTGAATTATGTTTAACCTAATCTCATTACTTTTACAATTTTTCAGAATTATAGTTCCTTTTTCTGCAGAATTTGTATTAAATTTTTAACATAATGTGAAATACTTTCTCAATTTTATGATTCACAACCTTCTTCAAACTCCATTCAATATTCAAGGCAAACGATATGAGCAAGTTGAGCAAGGCATCTGATTTAAGTATAATTACAGTCGTGTTGTTTGTTATTTTTTATACAAATCCTACAATGGCTGTTTTATGAACATTGGAAGCCTTTTACATACGAGAAGTGATGCTACGTATATGGGGAGGAGATGTTGTGTGAGTTCTCTTTTCTATTTTTTTACTATTTTTTTATTGTGAACATGAATGTCTTTTTTTATACATCTTTTTTGCGCATATATGACACCATTTTCTTGCGCATATATGACACCTTTTTTTTTGCGCATATATGACACCATTTTTATATAATATATAGATTGGAACCTATCCATTCTAAATGTTCCTTTTGGCCTATCAGATGGATGAAGGAAAGGAAGTAGATTTTACCATTTTGGAAATAAATCTAAAGCCATGCATCAAATTGTATATCTAGACTTGAAATATGTGGTTGCCTTTCCATATCTTGATTAAACAAATTACTAGATATGATGCATAAATTGGAATTGTGTAATGGGTTTATGTCTTGACTTGCTAGCGTCAATAATTTTTCTTAGTTTCTTAATTAGACGATTTTGGATAATTTAACTAGACAAGTTTTTACAGGCAATCATTTTTAAATTATTTTTATTTCAATTCAGCACGAAATCCTTAAAGCTTCATTTAAATGAGTAAGTCTTGGCTCTCTCCCAAGTTGTAGGACATATTTATTTATATTTTTGCAGAATGCCCTTTATAATTAAGGCTTATATTTTGCAGAAGGCCCCCTTATATGGTATGGCATCTTATATATAGCAGAACGCGCCCTAGATTTGAGTGGTTTAAACTTTACGGTAGCTTCCTATCTGTGTTGAGTGTTATACTAAAGAAAACTGAGTAAAGTGTTAGAGATACATTAGCATTAACTACATGGTAGCTCGATATGCAAATGCAATTAATTCTTGGGGCCACGATTGAGTTATCCACTACTTGCCTGCATGCAATTACATAAACATTAGCATTGAAAGGAAAATCTAAGATTCGTTAATTAATTTGCTTTCATGACTAACATTCCCATTAAACCAAGGGTGAAGAGTTAATACTCATTCATCTTCAATTATTTGATACACTAAAAATATGTGTAATAATTGTAAAGGAAACAACTAAGGATGGGAGTTAATTAATTGGTGCTACCCTTTACCCTTTTGTTTTGGACAAATACATTTTACCTGACAACGATATGTGTTATACATTAGTCCCTCGAAAAGGGAAGGCTGGAAATTTTAATTCACCCATTCAGCCAAAAGATCTTTTTTATTACATTTTTCAGCCTTAAGATCATTTTTATATATTTTATAACCTTTATATCTATGTCAACAAATGGTTCAGATCGTTCAAATTAGATCGACGGTCTAAACTATGTTGATTTCCCTATATATTTTTCAGCCATCAGATCAATCTTCTATTTTTTTTTTTTATCTTTAATCATGAAATTTTCTTTTTGTTTTGATAATGCTGCGTTGAAATCCTTAAATTGTTCTACTAACTCTATCTCTATCTAATTATAATTCAAATTATAATAAAGCAGGATACAACGTCAGTCCTATTAACACTCAAAATTGAACTCTGTTTCTATTTTCACACCAAAGCTTTCACAACTCCCAAAGCCTCATTAACCATCCCATCTCCCTGGAACAATGGAAGCTACAAAAGCTAGCAAAGCTTCTGGTATAAGAAAAAACGTCGGAGAAAGAACGAAATCAGTTACTAAATCGGTCTAAGCTGACCTTCAAATTATAGTTAAAGAAACGCCGTTGTTTTATGTATTCCATAATATTAATATAAGTATATGTCTTTTTAAAATATATAAAAAATTCTAAAAATTTAGCGATCTAGGTATGAACCCGTGCCTGAATGCACTCTAACCATATTAATTTAGAAAAATAAATATAACACATGATAAATAATCAATCCTTGAGGTAAAAAAATAAACTAAAAAATATATAACCAAACAAAAAAAATGATACATTTTGCACAAACAACTACATAAACTATATATCAATCAACCAAAATATACTTTTATGTAATAAGAAATAAAAAACCTCAAATAATTGAGATGACATGAATATGAAATAGCTCATAACTACTAAATGTCCTTTTCTTGAATAGTAGAATAATATAGTTATAAGGAATATGAGAGAAGGGCCAACTGCCTAAAATGTCTCATATTTTCTTCTATATTTTCTACCTATTAGATTTTTTTCTATGATTTTCAACCTTGAGATCAATTATAGTTAATGGTACAGATTGTTCAAATTACATCAAAATTTAAATATCTCCTACTTCCCTCTATATTTCTCATCCGTTAGATTAATTGATAATAGTGTGAGATTGGAGTTTTCATTGAAAAATGAAACAGTCTTGATCGAATTCGTAGCGAGAAGAAATATGATATGGTGCTCTGATCCATACAAATTTACTCAGATCTCATTCCCTTTTTATATATTGTTGATTTTCTTGGCTTGTAAGATCTCGCACGATTTCATCAGCATAAAGGTTCTCGTATATGTGAACTTGTTCCATGATCGGTGATTGAGAGTTTGAGCCTGTTTTCAACCACATATTTTTTCTTACCAGAATTGTCGCCTCCATACTTAGTGTGTAAACAGTCCCAAATAGTTTTCGACGACTTTTCGTTTACATATAAATCAAAACGGGGGTACGACATGTGGTTTAAAAGATGACACCGAGTTAGTTTATTTGCCTTATCAAATTCTAAAATTTTAGCGGTTGCAGTAGCATCCGCGTTATTAGTTGAAACAGGAGGGTCGTCAAGTAGTACAAAGTCGAACTCCAATTGTTCAAAAAATATAAAGTAGTTTTTTGGACCAGCGTTTAAAATTAGAACCTTTTAAAGGTTTAAGTTTAGACAAATCAAGTAAAGTTTTTAAAGTTGTAGTTAAAGCAGAAGACTACGCCATTACAATTTAGCTATAAAAATTCGTTCTTAAATTGTCCGAGAAAATAAACTGTAACTGGTTTTAGAAATATTTATGTGTAGAAATACTTTATCTAGGTAACGTGAGACAAATGAGTATTTAAAATTAAATTAAATAATAAGCCAGATTAGTAGAAGAAGGAAACGAATTGGAGTGTCGTGGAGAATCCACTGCCTTAAGAACGAATTCCGGGACAAACAAGATGTTATATTGTTTTTTTGAATCTCCCAAAGGTATAAACACTACTACCTCGTTTGTTTGCACTCACAAGTAAAAGTATGGAACCTGTATATTTAACTCATGAAGGAAGTAAGATGTAGGTGAATAATATCGTAAGTTGTGATGTTGTAAGTGTATAAAACGAACTGCACTACACCTTTATATATAGGTGTAAAAACTAAAGAGTACAAATTAATCGTTACACGTAGTTAAAGCTGTTAATCATGGCTGAAATATACCAACAATTACAGCAAATAGAGTTGTTATAAAACATGGGGAAAAATTGTTATAAACGTGGAGGTCAACAACTAATTTAAGTAAAAAGTGGTATTAAAACTATGGGTATGCTTGGATTAAAGAGGGATATTATAGTAAAGGATAGCAAAGAAAAGTTTAGTAAAGGATTGGAAAGGAGAGTATTAAATTTTTTTTGGATTAGATAAAAATAGAGAGAGTAATTTTATTAAATGATTACGTATATTTGGTGTTTGGATTAGAAGAATAATGAAAGGAAAAGATTCTTTTTATAGCTAAATGACTTTTATACCCTTAGTAATATATCTTATATATAAAAAATAGAGATAATTTAGACATTATAACATAATAATTAAATTTATGCCTTCTAATAACACCAAATTGAAAGGATTGAATATATAGTATAATAAAAGATTAGAAGAATCCTTTCATAAATTTTCCTTTCTAATTATTTTTAATCCAAAAACAAAAAAAGATTGTTATTATTTTTTAATATAATCTCATCTTTTCTAATCCCCTATCTAAATAAACCCTAAAGATCTAGACGTATGGTAGTGCATGAATACATTATATATATTTTTTTTTTACATGGAGTTTTTTTTTTTTTTTTTTTTTTGGACGAAATTGAAATGCGTATCAAATTTGTTATCCAATTCCCATTCTTGATATTCGTGTCGTCATTTCCCTAACGTCCGTCGCTTGCTTCTTGGCTTCGCATCTAGCATTTTTGGCGAGCATGTCTGCCTGGCTGTTGAGTCGTCTTGGTATAAATCGAAACGACACCGGGCCATTCACCTCCGTCACCCTCCTAATCTTTTGGATGATCGGCAGAATTGTCCATCTCGCTGCTGACGCCTGCCGGAGTTAGTTATTTGAAAAGTAAAGAGACTCTTGTAAAGAAAAAAAGAAGTAAAGAGACTATCAATAGTTTAACTGATATTTTCCTTTTCGTTTGACAAAAAAAAGATATTTTCCTTTTCGTATCTATCGATGTGGTATATACAATATTAAGTCACGTAAGTGACTAATCACCTAGACTACCAAAGTTGACCAAGCAGTCACCACATATATTGGACAATAAATGAGTCCAACAGGTTTAAGATCGGGCTAGGTGGGAGAATTTGATGTGTGTGGAAGAAAAGCTTGGTGAATATGTACACAACGGCGCCCAAAAAAAAAAAAAAATGTACACAACGTATTGCTGATGTGAGGCCAACTTGTAAGAGTTGGGTTTCCATATATTTGGACAGACTTGAACCCTTACACTTTGCATTTGTTGCTTCAATGCAATGTGATATCGTTATGGGTTTTTTTTCCCAATGATATCGTTATGGGTTTTTTTTCCCAATGATATCGTTATGGGTTTGTTTTATATAGAAACCATTTATTTAATTGAGGATGCTTCATATACCGAAGTCCTCAACAGTCAATCGCTGTTTCAAAGCCACCAAAAAAAAAGAAAAAGGGTTTTAGTCTTTTAGACCACTTAGGAACAAAAATTTAAAAAAACAAAACCCTTATAAATTTTAATCAAAATATTAAATTCACTTATGTACTCGGTGTTTTTTTCTTAAAAACAATTTTATAACGCGTACCATCTACTGTTTTAACCGATTCTTATTCAAGAAAACATTTAAGGCGAATCCTCGTCAAAACTCGTTTTGTGGCCTTCCGTTTAGTCGACTTTACGATGGTGTCAACCCTACAATCCAGGGTCTTGAATAATGATGGAACGTAACAAGACCGAAACGTTTCACCACTTCTGCGATCCTCCTAAGCACAGACTGAATAGGCTACCTCATTACTGACAGTTGCCTTATACCTTGAACTACGTCAAGGTTATCAGAGAAAATATTTTCTATACTTCCAAAAGATTTCACATAGTTTAGTTGCAAAAAGCACAACATGTGACTCCCCTTCAATAGCAGACGAACATTGTATAGTTTTAGAATGATCAACCCTAACCCCATTGGACTCATGGATTTCTACCATGCCAATACTCGTATGGTCCCATTGACCCATCATACAAAAATAAAACGTCGCCCAACCTGTGTTGGCTCTCTATCTACCACTCTACTAGTAGCATACGTGTGTTTGTAATTACATGTTGACAAACTCTGGGCCGAAAACAAAACCTCCTGAGAAAGAAACACATGAAGCACCATGTTCTTCCCACCCAATAGAGAAATCAAAACCCATTTACTATTAAAAATAAGGAAGATTTTAACGTTACCTGACTTAACAGTGATGTGAGGCCCATCTTGATCCAAAATCATCCCGCAGTTGGAGAAAGGAGACCCATTTCGATAGCATTATCCAAAATCCAATCAACACCCGTTAATGGAGGCGGCAAGGGTTTAAATTGAAGACCCCCAATATCAAACCTTAGTATCTTTTTCACATCAAAACACTTTTTAATCACCTTGAAATCTGATAAACCAAAAAAAGATCTTACACTTTTTAGATATAGTAGCGAAGGGGCACCATCTACATAGACGGAGAGGCGGGCTTCGAACTCATCAAATAATTTTTTCCGAAAAGTTTTATCGCCTCGCAAAAATTATGTAAATATATAAAGGATATGCTATTAACATGATACTACCCAAACATATCATCTTAACGTGATTTAAATTAATTGGAAATGAATTATAATTGAATTGAAAAAATAAAAAAATTGATAAATAATATTTCAATTAAATAACATCATAAATGATACTTTTGGAGGGTATAATTATAGACTTATATATCGTTATTCATGAAATCTGTTTGGTGATTTAGTAAGGTTCCGTTTGGTTTGTAAAAATAATAGTTATTTTCTGTTTTTATTCTTTATTTTTACAAAATACTAAAAAAATGTGTTTGGCTAGAGAAAATGAAGACAATTTTTTGAAAAGTTAAATGAAAACGTTGCTATATTAGAGAATGTGAAAGCAGCGTTTTCCATGTTTTCTAAAAAGAAAACGAAAAAATATTATCTAAAAATATATTCAGAAAACCAGAACCGATCCTCAGAGATTGGATGCCCTGAGTGAGGCTATTAAAATGGACCTTATAAAGGTTTAGGACAACACCTTCTATATATTATTTTATTTGTAAATTGCCACATATTTTCATATTTTATTTTAAATAACTAAATATTTGAATTATACACATGCAAAAATTTCATGAATCTTGGTCAATATATCAGTAACACAGTTTTGATAAGTTATACAATTATTTGTGAGAATTGACGTAATATTTTTACCTTTTATCTTTTTATAGTATTATAATTTTTTTTTTGCAAAAATATAGATATTATTATAAAGTTAAATAATATATTTTATCAAAATTTATTTAAATTTTCATGTGAATAAATGAATAGAATATATGATATTTTATTGACAAAATAAATTGAGATAATTCCCAATTAATTACACTTCCTCACTTTTCATTCTCAAAAAAAAAGAAGGAGGAAATTATTTCCTACTTACTCACAAATTTTCAACTTAATTCTCAAATAAGCACATGGTCATATTTACCTTCCATTATTGCCCTTATATGTTTTTTTATTTCATTAGATATTTATATATTTAATATCTGAATTTATTTTTTCATTTTTTTAAATATTTTTTTTTCGATTTTTATTTAATTTTTTTTTCGAAAAAATCTTTTTTTTTTTTGAATTTTTTTTTTCGAAAAATATTTTTTTTTTCTGAAAATATTTTTTTTTTTTTTTGAAAAATATTTTTTTTTTCGGAAATTTTTTTTCCACAAAATTTTTTTTTTTCGAATTTTTTTTTTTTTGAATTTTTTTTTTTTCGAAAAATAATTTCGAAGATTTTTTCATTAACACACAAGTCTATACTGTTTTGTGTTACTGTAACTCATACATCAAGAGATTGTGTGTTACATTAACACACAATCAGATGTTCAGACTATCTGTACACTATTATCTATTAATGTGTACAAATATTCTGTATATCTTATTTTGTGTTCCTGCAACACACAATTGTTATTTGTGTGTGTTTAAGCAGCGCAAAACTGTAAATGATAAACGCATTGTGTGTCTTACCAACACAAAACCCATACTGTTGTGTGTTACTGTAACACATACTTTCAGCAATTGCGTGTTGCATGAACACATAATCAGCCTACATATACATTATTCTATACCTTTGTGTACAAATATTCTGTCTGTCTGATTTTGTGTTCATGTATCACACAATTTGTTATTTATGTGTGTTTCAGCAACTCAATATTATACATATTGGGTGTTCATGCAACACACAACACATATGATTTTGTGTTACTTTAACACACAATTATCATGGAAAAAAAAATTCCGGGGGAAAAATCGACAAAAAAAAATTTCCGAAAAAAAAAAATTTCCGAAAAAAAAAAAATTTTTGAAAAAAAAAAATTCGAAAAAAAAAATATTTTTCGAAAAAAAAATATTTTAAAAAAAAATCTGAAATAAATAAATAAATAATAAACTATAATTAATAAAATATATAATTAAAGTAATTAATAATAGGTAGAAGGATATTTTGGTAATTGGGTAATATTTTGTGCTTAATTGGGAATTAAGTTGAAATTGTAATTAATAGGGAATACTTATCTTCTCCGCGTAATTAATTGGGCGTTGCCCCAAATAAATTAGCTGTTATTGTTCAAGTTTTTTATAAATTAATAACCTTCACATATCGATTAGTTTCCATCAAAAAATATATTGCGAATAGTAAACTAAATATTTGATGTATACAAAGAAGATATAATTAAGATCGATAATTAATCTAGTGGTTAGATTACTCTGTAGAAACCAACAAATCATGTGATCCAATTTTATTGGAATCAAATTTCGAGGCTCTCATATGTATTCGAAAATAATAATATAATTCATTTACTTATAAAAAATTTATAGTTAAATTTAGTAGTCTCGAAACTATCCCTAACATGAGCATAACACCACATGATCGAATACCAAATAGCATAATCACATGATCGAATACCAAATAGCATAATAACAAACCAGTTAAGGTAGCTCGACTGACCAGAACTTTGATATTTCTTTTCTCTTAAAAAGGGGTAAAATAAGAAGTATATCTGGCCAGACACCCAAATATAAAAAAAATAACACAATAACAATATGGAGTTTTATATTTATATTATTAAGGTGATAATTTTTTACAAGGCTAGAAAAGCTATAATATTTGAACTTTTTAAGAGATTGCATTAAATTTTCTAGTAAATCTAACCAAAATTAAAATTTGTTATTCAAAATATAGCAAATTTAAACTAGTTTGTTCTATAAACATGACTCAGGCTTTTTCCACTAAGATCATAACATCTGCCAAGCAAGTTTATTTTTATTATAAAAGTAATCAAATTTATATACTTGCACATACCAATTACATTCATACACATACCCCATGTTTTAAACTTGCAAAAGTAACTATCACATTAATCTAATGACATGTGTTTTGTTTTAATATTCAATGACAGTGATTTAAATATTGTACCATCCTATATTGGATGGAAGTATTACCTTTCAAAATATAGCAAATTTAAACTAGTTTGTTCTATAAACATGACTCAGGCTTTTTCCACTAAGATCATAACATCTGCCAAGCAAGTTTATTTTTATTATAAAAGTAATCAAATTTATATACTTGCACATACATATTACATATCCATAAATATTTTGGGGCCGTTTAATGTTTGGGCCCTGAGCGGTCATCCCTCTTGCCCCTCCAAAGGACCCCTCTGCTGAAAACAAAAAACAGAAAATATTTTCCAAACCAAAGCCTAAGTATTTTACATAACTAATGCTCACCAAATAGACAGACAATTAATCTAAAAAAACTGCTGAGAAAGAAGCTTCATGAAGACAGGACGTGCTCTACATCTTGCCTTTAAAGGTTGAGCTTTAGGCAAGTTTGCACCAGGCGCTTCAGACATATCAACCAACTCTTTTCCAGGTCTTTCCAAATCAAAACATTGAAGAAGTGATCCTAATATCAGTCCAACCATACGATTTGCCAACCCTTCTCCAGGACAACGTCTCCTTCCGCTACTAAAAGGCATAAATTTGTACCCATCTCTTGTTCCTTCTAACCCTTCAAATCTCTCCGGCTTGAATGTTCTTGGTTCCTCCCATATCTTGGGATCATTTTGTATAGCCCACAAATTAACTATCAATATTGTTCCTTTTGGGATGTTGTAACCTCCTATTTTGCACTCTTCTGATGACTCATGTGGACACGTTACAGGACCTATTGGGAACATCCTCAGTGTTTCGTTTATAATGCATCGAAGATAAGGGAGATGAGGTAAATCAGTTTCCTCAAACAATCTTTCTTGTCCAACATGATCATCAATTTCATTTTGTGCTTTCTTTAAAATCTCTGGATTGTTAAGCAAAAGTGACAATGCCCACTCTGCATTTCCAACTGTACCATCAGTTCCTGCTGCTAATAGAACCTACATGTACATGGAGTAATTAGTTAATAAATATTTTTTCCAAACAATAAAAAACCATCACATCACAACTTACCAGCATGAGGCCTTTAATAATTTTCTTGGCCATGCTGGCTTTTATAGGCGTTTTATTAAGGATTTTTCTTAGATTACTAAACCGTTATGCAACTTACTCGAAAAGGATTGCAAATTCCTTTTTGATGAAGCTTGTTTAGCGGCTTTCCAAGCAATTAAGGAAAAGCTTATTTCTGCTCCTATAGTGTTACCTCCAGATTGGAATTTACCATTTGAAGTTATGTGTGATGCGAGTGATTTGTGTATGGGAGCTGTATTGGGACAGAGAAAAGAGAAGGTTTTTCATTCGATTTACTATGCTAGTAAAACTTTTAGTGGTGCTCAAATTAAATACACAGTTACAGAAAAGGAGTTGCTAGCAGTTGTCTATTCGTTTGATAAATTTCGCTCCTATCTTCTTGGAGCGAAAGTTATTGTTTATACAGATCATTCCGCGATCAGATTCCTTATGGAAAAGAAAGATGCGAAACCAAGGTTAATCAGATGGGTGTTATTGCTACAAGAGTTTGATTTAGAGATCAAAGATAGAAAGGGTTGTGAGAATCAGGTTGCAGATCATCTATCGCGCTTAGAGGGTTCAGAGATGAATAGTGGTACTGAAGCAGTGAGAGAAGAGTTTCCTGATGAGAGTTTATTCGTTGTTCGAGATTATGAAGCTCCGTGGTATGCAGATATTGCAAATTTAGTGGTGAGTGGTGTCTTTCCTGAAGGTTCTACTTATCAAGAAAGAAAGAGGTTAGCTCATCGTGCTAGACAGTTCTTTTGGGAGGATCTGTTCCTCTATAAAGTTTGTGCTGACCAAATGATACGAAGATGTGTAGCAAGGGAAGAGACTCAAGCCATTATAGCTGGATGCCATGATTCACTATATGGAGGACATTTCAAAGGAGACAGAACTGCTGCGAAGGTATTTCAATCAGGTTTCTACTGGCCTTCTCTTATAAAAGATTGTCATGAATATGTTAAGAAATGTACGAGATGCCAGTTTACCGGAAACATATCTAAGAGGGATGAGATGCCACGTAATAATGTATTAGAAATTGAGATATTCGATGTTTGGGGTACAGACTTTATGGGTCCTTTCGTTCCTTCAAATGGTAACCTCTACATCTTATTAGCTGTTGATTATGTGTCTAAGTGGGTAGAAGCGGTGGCTTTACCTACTAATGATTCACGAGTGGTGATCAAGTTCTTGAAATCACATATTTTCACTAGACATGGCACACCTAGAGTGATTATTAGCGATGGAGGATCTCATTTCGTTAATAAATATCTGAAGACTGTTCTAGAGAAGTATGGAGTTAGACACCGTGTATCTACTGCATACCATCCACAATCCAATGGTCAAGCTGAAGTATCGAACCGTGAAGTCAAGTCAATCCTAGAGAAAACCGTTGGTCCTACAAGAAAAGATTGGTCAATGAAGTTAGATGATGCGTTGTGGGCCTATCGTACTGCGTTTAAGACTCCCGTAGGTGCATCTCCCTATCGTATGGTGTATGGTAAGGCTTGTCACTTACCTTTAGAGCTTGAAATGGGTGCCTATTGGGCAATTGCGCAGTTGAACTTATATCTTATCTTAGCCGGAAAGAATTGTATGATGAAGCTTAATGAACTTGATGAATTCCGTTTGCATGCGTATAAAATGCCAAACTTTACAAAGAAAACACAAAGAAATGGCATGACAATCGGATTCGTCCAAAGAACTTTGAAGTGGGGCAAAGAGTATTGAAGTATAACTCAAAGTTCAGCAATTATCCGGGTAAGTTAAGATCTAAGTGGTCAGGTCCATACATCGTGACCAAAGTTACACCTCATGGGGCGATAGAAATAGAACATCCGCTAGAGAACCGTACCTTTATGGTTAACGGTCACAGATTGAAGATATACCATGGAGGTGAAGACACCAATCGCTCGGAAGATCCACATCCCGGGGAGGTCAGGTATCTCCTCGAGACTCCTTAGAAGTGTGAGGTAACCCGTCGAGCTTAACGACGTTAAACAAAAGCCAATTCATTGTATATTAGCTGAATTTTTACATTTTTGCAATTTAGATTAGTTTGATTTTCGTAATTTTAGTGTTTATTATTAAGAAATGAGGAAGGGTAGTTGTTTTTTATGATTTCAGGGGTAAAAAGGTCATGAGTTTGGGGTCGATTTGGCAAAAACAGGAGAAAAAGAGGATGGATGTCCAGGAGAAGCCGGGAACCCGGTTTCGAAAAAACCGGGAACCCGGTTTTGGAGCTGGTACCACCCTCTTCAACGCAACACTTGGCGTCTTGGTTCACGACACAGCGTCGGAACCGGGTACCCGGATTTTTGAAACCGGGAACCCGGTTTTGGTGCTGTGATTTCTGAAAAACTCTGACCCAGCGTTTTAATTTTGTAATCAATATGAATTCCATTTATTTTAATTTAGTTTTTAATTGTCATATGAGCTAAGCTTTTCATAGTGCTTGAGAACAAACAATGGGTAAATCCTAATTTTATGAAATAACGAATGTTGAATTTGGGTTTATATTAAATTAAATTAGATTGGGTTTATTACTATTTTCGATAATTTGTGATTATTTACTGATTTTAGAGTCGCGAACTAAGAACAGGTATTAGTATCTAAGCTATTCCACATATGTGGCGTGTGGATCATCCTGACGGAGGGTTTAGGTATAGAATTAATTATTCAATCTAGGATAAAAGCTATTGATTCTGACGAACTTAGCTAATTCTAGGGCCAATGAGGTAAAACACTTAATCATCCAACGGTGGATCATATTTACCCTGACGGGACTAGTGACACTTTAGGATCGCCTTATAGTCCACCCTGACGGGGGTATAAGGAATTTAGAATCCCGACCATTGTAATTGACCAATTTAGCCCTTAAACAACATAAGTTAGGAAATAAGATTAGGAGGATCCTTGCGTTCTCAAGTACTACATCTCATATTGTGTTTTCATTCATTTTACTTGCGTCTTAGCTTTTACTTGCATTTATAATTTGTCTTTCATTTAGTAGTCTTAATCAACAAAACCAAACAAACATTTTATTATCTTTTACTTTCATAAGTGCATTAATCACTATTTGCTAGACATTGTGATCAACCATTCCGTCCTTGGAACGAATCTGATTTATCAGTTATTACTACTTGGGACAACCGTACACTTTCGGTTGTGGTTCGATTAGCATTTGCATTTATTTTTAGAACACACAAAGGACCACCAAGTTTTCGGTGCTGTTGTCTTCAAATTTCTCTGACCCGGCGTTTTGAGAAGTGGCGTTTTGGCGCGTTTTGACTCGCGCCATCGAGAAAATCCGGGTACCCGCATTCCACAGAACCGGGAACCCGGTTTCAGCGAGGAAAATCTCTGACCCAGCGTCTTGGGGTCCAGCGTTTTGGTGCGTGTTGAAAAAAAAAATCTTTAAGTTAATTTTCCGCGCCGTCACAGCGACGCAAAACCGGGAACTCGGTTTGCCAAAACCGGGAACCCGGTTTGCCAAAACCGTGAACCCGGTTTTGAAGCTGTGATGTCGGTTTTTGAGGCCTTAACCTAGTTGTCTTAGCCTCTTTTGCAAGTCTTTACCTAAAACGCACCAATAGCCTCCCCACCTCCGAAATTCATCATCCAAAACACTATATATCATCAATTCCTACCCTCTTTCACCACAAAAACACAAAATCAACTCACCTCCTCTCCAAAATAACATCAAATCCTTAGTTTTTTCCAAGATTCTTCTTCACCCACTCATTAAATTAAACCCAATTCTTTCTTCTCCCATCCAAATTAAACAAGACCCATCTCATATTCACCCTAGTTCTTCAATTCCTAAGCCTCAAAACATCAAAATTCTAAACTTTTTCTCTAAGTTTTTCATTATTTGAAGTTTTGAGTTTGGGGTGAAAAGAGATGACTAACAGAACCGGTGATTTTCGAAGAACCGCTCCTAGAAGAAAAACCACCATTGGTGGCTCTCAAGAACAAGCTATTGAGATTCCTGATTCGCGTCCTAAACGAAAAATTGACGAAGTTAAGCTTGATTCTAAAAGAAAAGAAATCACGAGTCAAAAGAGAAGATTGATTGATGAGATTGAAAGTGAGAAGGAAGCTGAAGAGGAAATTACGAAGAACATTGAGAATGAAACTGAACAAGAGATTCCGGAAGCACCCGTTCAAAAACCTCCGCGTATGAAGATGTGGGCCCACAAGCCTAAGAGGGTTTACACGTGTTGGAATACTCAGGTTCGTGAAAGAATTGAATTTTTGAAATTTGGTGAGGAGACGAATTTTCCTAAGGGTATTATGAGTAGTGATTACAAAGAATATGCTGTGACATGTGCTAAGTTTGGTTGGAAAGAGTTACAAGAAAGGAAGCTTGAGTTTATTCCTACTTTTGTGCGAGAATTTTACGAAGGCTTAGCTACCTCCCGTGATGCCATTGATATCCGCAAAAAGGTAGTTCCTTTCTCTATTGAACGTATTCGGAAATCATTGAAACTACCCAACTTTTCTGGAACATGCCCCTTCCAAGAAACTCTTAATGACCCTTCTTTTGATTTTGAATCCCTTTGGGGGACCGTGCTTGTTAATGGGACTAGCCCAATTCCTGAAGGTGAAAGATATCTTGGACAGTTTTACAGCAGTAGTTTGACACCTCGTGCTAAGGTTTCGTCTCGTTTCGTAATACCCACTTTCTTTGGTATTAAACACACTTCCGAGTTGAAGAAAGAGCACATATTTGTTATTAAGTGTATTTTAGAGGAGAAACCATTTGATGTTGCTAAGATCATTTATGATACAATCATGGAGTTCGCGAAATCACCAATGAAACAACAAAATCTGAAGTTTCCTTGTACTATTACTCAGTTGTGTCTAGACACAAAGATTCCGCGTAAGGACGTAGATATTGATACTGTTTCAGTTGGTGTGAGTATAGCTTTGAGCACAATCAAGAACATCCATGAAGAGGCAACACGAGCTACAAGGAGTCCGAGAACTCCTCAATCAAAGAAAGTGAAAACTGTACCTGAGTTGGAAGCGAAAATTCCGGTGTTGGAAGAGAATCAGGAGAAGATGATTGCTACCTTGGGAAACGTTACAAAAGAATTAGACCTATTGCGAAATTTAATCCTAGGCGTAAATACACTTCAAAACGCGATTTATGATGCTGTTACGCGAGATAAAGGTCCAGAACGCAACACCGATAACCAGCCTCGCGCTGGTTAAGATACGTTTTCTAAACTTTCCTCTTAGTGTAGATTAGTTTACATGCTTTATTGAGTCTTTTCGAGTCGTGGGGACACGACTCATTTTTGAGTTTGGGGTGGGGTTCGTTGCCTCATCCCAGTTTTTATGTGTTATTTGCTTTATTTGCTTTCAATAAAAGAATTTTTGGAGTTGCGTTTGACTGTAGAAATTTTTAAATATCCCTTTAAGCATACTCTTGATAAATCTATGATAGTAAATAGTGGACTTTAGGGATTGATATAAAACGCACTTACAATTGCATGCGAACATAGGTAATTGATAGGAAAAATTAATGAACAATGCAAATGAAGTAAACTTGTACTCAAGGAATATGTTTGGTGTGTAGAACGTGAAATCCTAATTAGTAGAGAACCCACCTAGATATGAACTAAAGACAAGCTATGTACTTAGGAAAATGATAGGGGCAGTTCTTTGTTAGCCATTTGTGCCTTTTTAGCCTTCTATCCCTTGTATTAATTATTATCCGTCTTAGCCCACTTTGAGCCTTTAGCCTTTTCTTTGTAGCCACGATATAAGCCGTTATCCCTTAGATTATTAGGCATGACCATATGACCCGCACTTGAATCACAATCCTGAGACATGTCTCGAGCTTGAGTTTGGGGTGGTGG
This sequence comes from Nemophila menziesii, assembly GCA_029959085.1. Taxonomy (NCBI): domain Eukaryota; kingdom Viridiplantae; phylum Streptophyta; class Magnoliopsida; order Boraginales; family Hydrophyllaceae; genus Nemophila; species Nemophila menziesii. The sequence continues at coordinate 19,865,180 of JARWIR010000013.1, read as the reverse complement.
TACCACTTATGGGAAATTAAATGGGTAGGGATTGATATGCTTTGTATTGTAGCACAATTGCAGATGATATATACTTGTAACCCTTTGCCGGGAATGAGAAAAAAGTGAAAAAGAAAGAAAAAAAAATAAAAAAATGAAAAAATCCATACAGTAGGAACCGGGAACCCGGTTTCGTCAAAACCGGGAACCCGGTTTGCTTCTGTACAAAAAAAAAAAAAAAAAAAAAAAAAAAAAAAAAAGAAAAGAAAAATACATATGAATAAAACATCCGGCAAAGTGGAATTTTCTGAAAATCATCTTGTTAATAGTGGGTAGACATGGGACGCTAAATTGTTGCGTATATGGGTGAGTGAGAACATCTTTTTGAGCGTTAACTCAAGCTCGAGGACACTGTTGATGGTAAGTGAGGAGAGAGCCAAAATCTCACTTCAAATTTACCAAATATACATCCACACCCGTCCTTAAGCCAGTATTATAACCGTAAAGACCTCGTGATTCCTAAGTGCTTAATGAATTTATAATTCTGTTGATAGGGAATACACTAAGTGGAGCGTTCAAAGCGAGGTAGGATTAATGACCACCCTATAGCCATCATACAGAGATGAGTACAAGTGTAACCTTCAAGCATTGCGACTTTAATTTTATGATTGAAATTATTTATGTTTGATGTTGCATGATTAGTGTATGTGTATATTAGTTTCTAGAGTTTGCTATATGAGATTTATTTTGAGAATTGCTTTAGGGTTTATTTGCTAGCTTCTATTTGTTTATACGCTTACTTCTACCCCTTTGTTTTGTTTTACTTTGTCGGGACGACAAAGGTTTGAGTTGGGGGTCTTGATGTCTCCCTAATTGTTCTTATTTTCGACCCTTGGGAGACATCATTTTTTGTGTTTATTTAATTAATTTGATAGACTTTTGGACTAAATTTGCAATAATCCGGAATTACCTTTTTATTTCTAGCATTTTTAATTTATTAAACTTTTGCGCGTAATATTGGTATTTTTAGTGTAAAGTTTACAGGTTTTAGATGTTAGCTAGGAGAGGAATCCGAGGAGAAAGTCAAAGATCGTGAATTAGAGTCAAGACTTGAAGATAAATCCCGAAGATATTATTTTTAGAGCTGAAAATCCATTTTCCAGGCCAGAGATTGCTGATTTCGAGGTGCTTAAGTGATGATTTAGCAGCTGACCTTTGAAGATAAATCATTCCTTATCGAGTTACGGAACTTTAGCAACTGAATGAGGTCAATCGGAGTCATAACGCATCGGGAAAAGCCGTTTTAGTGAAGGTGTATCAGCAGTTACGGGATTTTGGGCTTAGAAAGTGGGCTTGGACATTTAATTAGTATTTTATTTTCTGGTCCAAGCCCTAGTACGAATTTATGCTTATAAAAGGAGGTCTGGACTTTTATTTTTCACACAATTCACATTCCACAAGATTAAAACACCAGAGAGAAGCAACAGAAGGAAGAAAGAAGAAGCTACAAGAGCTGGAGTGGGTCTATAGCTCCGTTCGTAGTCATTCCAATTCCGGAAATTAGGTTCTTTTTATCTTTTAATTTTGTAATCAATATGAATTCCATTTATTTTAATTTAGTTTTTAATTTTAATATGAGCTAAGCTTTTCATAGTGCTTGAGAACAAACAATGGGTAAACCCTGATTTTATGAAATAACGAATGTTGAATTTGGGTTTATATTAAATTAAATTAGATTGGGTTTATTACTCTTTTCGATAATTTGTGATTATTTACTGATTTTAGAGTCGCGAACTAAGAACAGGTATTAGTATCTAAGCTATTCCACATATGTGGCGTGTGGATCATCCTGACGGAGGGTTTAGGTATAGAATTAATTATTCAATCTAGGATAAAAGCTATTGATTCTGACGAACTTAGCTAATTCTAGGGCCAATGAGGTAAAACACTTAATCATCCAACGGTGGATCATATTTACCCTGACGGGACTAGTGACACTTTAGGATCGCCTTATAGTCCATCCTGACGAGGGTTTAAGGAATTTAGAATCCCGACCATTGTAATTGACCAATTTAGCCCTTAAACAACATAAGTTAGGAAATAAGATTAGGAGGATCCTTGCGTTCTCAAATACTACATCTCATATTGCGTTTTCATTCATTTTACTTGCGTCTTAGCTTTTACTTGCATTTATAATTTGTCTTTCATTTAGTAGTCTTAATCAACAAAACCAAACAAACATTCTATTATCTTTTACTTTCATAAGTGCATTAATCACTATTTGCTAGACATTGTGATCAACCATTCCGTCCTTGGAACGAATCTGATTTATCAGTTTTTTACTACTTGGGACAACCGTACACTTGCGGTTGTGGTTCGATTAGCATTTGTATTTATTTTTAGAACACACAAAGGACCACCAGGATTACATGCTAATTACTCAAGCTAAACGTTCATACTATCTTCTTTTCTTTTCTTTTATTTATTTTCTGTCTTTAATTTAGTAGTTTAGTTTTCTTATTAAAAACCAAATAAATATCTATCTTTCTCTTCTTTCTACTTGCGTATTATTATCTCTAGCTTAATTATTTGCACTTGATAATTTGCATAAGTTCTCTCTAACTTTTGTCAGTCTCTGAGGAACGAATCTTCTTATCATTAAAACTTTCATACGTCCTGTAATACTTGCAGTACCGTGTTAGCTTAGGGTGTTTATTTGCATCTAAATGATATCATCTTTTTATCACACCTTAGGCCACACCAAGTATTATATATTTTTGCAAAAATATTTTAAAATATTTTAAAATTGAATAATATATTTTATCATAATTTATTTAACTTTTCATGTGGATAAATGAATCTATAATGATATTTTATTGACAAAATCATTTAGTTGTTAATTTATTTTTAATTTTAAAAAAAATGTTTAGAAATTTTATAAATTACATTCATATATCGATTAGTTTTCACCAAAAAATATATTGCGATTAGTAAACTAAATATTTGAGATACACAAAGAAGATATAGTTTATTTAGGGTCATATTTACTTATAAAATATTTATAGTTAAATTTAGTTTCTCGAAACTATCTTTAACAGAAGCATAACTGAAAGTCCTAGAAGGGGGGGAGGTGAATAGGATTACTAATAAGATTAATGTCTAATTAAAAATCTTTTGGACAATTATAAGTTTAAAGAATAACTTCTAAGTAAGTCAATATATATCAAACATTAAGGGATCATGCAATAGGGTAACTAGGTTTGATATAATAAGAAATACGAGCAATCAATAAACGATAAGTAAAGAGATAAGAGATGGAAAGTACACAACAATGTATAGTGGTTCGGTTATCCCTACATCCACTACCTAAGGATGCCACCTTAGGATTTCAAAGCTTCTTAACTAAGCTTCTGTGTCTCTCTTAACCGGGGTGAGAACACAATACCCTTACAACCACTTCAATACCACGAAGCAAACTCTTGTGCTATCGCAACACAAAGAAATCGAGTATACTCTCCATACTCAAACTCTCTCTTAACCTATCTATTACAAAGACTAGGCTTCAGAGAATAAATATAAAATACGTAAGTGGTGAAATAACTTTGCTTAATAATCTCCTAAAGAGTAGATGTTACTTTAAGCATGAAACTCCTCTTGAGTAGATTAGAACTTTGAAGCTTCTTGGATTAACTCCTTGATTGAGTAGATAAAACAATGTTGAATGATCAAGCTTGGATTGCTACTTTGACAGCTTGATACCTCTATAGGCATATTCTGCCTCTTCACCGGCTAGTCGGTCTGTTGACCGGTATACATGTGTGGTTTGTCTCTTAGTCCAAAGGTCTACAAAGAGAGCAAGTGTGAGTGTTGTCAAGGGAAATGGGTCCTATGCCGATGAAAGTTGAGTTGCCATGATGTGAACCCTACCTAGCAGAGTGGAGATCCCACGATCTAGGCTCAAAGGGAAAACTGAATCATGAAACTGCAACTTGGTGCGACGCACTGTGGGGAGACCTCCCCAAACCATTCCTAGGACAAAATTAAACAGTGCTACTTGTAAAATTGAAGGATAAGTTAAACTTTTAATGGTTCTTGTATCTTCGATAACATAAGATAGAGTAATGCAGAATACTCTTGACAAGAGACCACCTATATGAATAACATGGGTAGGGCCGCCCTACGAGAATTTTTAAAGGCGAAATTCTCCGACGGTTATTCATGAAATATCAGGAGTTGTCCAAGGCCGTAAATGGACACAACCGTGAGAACCAAATAACGTTTGGAAGTATACTATGTAAGTTCTATTGTCTTGGTTTACACAAAAGCTGAATAGTTCAAGACATCACGTTCACTAGTTAGCAAGTAAATCTGATAGCTCTTACTACAAAAGGTTCAAGGCCAAAAGCTACCTTTCTCGATGTAGTATTCTTCTACGCTTCTCTCTCGCTCTCTCTCAAGTGTTTAGCATTATTTTGCATAATATTTTAAGGTGGTTAGTCAATTCTCATTCATGTGGGGATTGTTGGACAAATGGGATTCTGCCCAAGTGTCGACCATGTTTATGATGTTAGTCCGTGACTCAATTTAATGAAATGATTCGGATATTAATACGTTTATTCAAGTTGTAAAGATTAACGTAATATATTCACTTGGTTAAATCATTTGAAATTGAATGAGAAATTGAGTAATGTAATTTGGAGAAATTAAAAGGAAAAAAAACAATATATGTTTTTTTTATAAAGCAAAGAAAGAAAAAAAGGCCTGGTAGGGGTTGAACCTGGACCATTAGCTTTGTGGGCTTTTGGGCCTTAGTTCCATACCTTTGTTGGGCCTTAGGTAGGGTATGAACCTGGACCATCATCTTTATTGGGCTTTTGGGCCTTAGGTTCATACCATCTAGACCAGCCCAAGTTTTTGGGTCTTTTAAGTAAACGTTGTATCTTAAATTAATACAACGTAACTCCAAAATGAAACATCACAACCTTTGGCAAGCCACCTTTTCATTTTCTATAAATAGTTGGCCAACTAAACCATTTTCTTCATTCATTTTTCAAAGCATTAAAATTATAAGAGAGAAATAGAAAGAAGTAGCATTATTAAGTTCGTTGAAATTCTTAACAATTTGTGTTTCAGTTTCTTTTGAATAGTTTTGTCGTTGTATCCTGGAGGTTGAAGCCAGCAAACGTAAGACACATGTGCATGGCCTAAATACCTTAAAGACATCAGATCAAATCCAAGCCTCGACAAGTAAAGTTATTTATTTATTTACTTTTATTTTATTTATGCATTACTTTCTATATTGTTTTACTGGTTTATACAAATAAAACATAACAATATATGCGCAAGAAAAATGGTGTCATATATGCGCAAGAAAGATATATAAAAAAAGACAATCTTGTTCACAATAAAAAATATAGTAAAAAAAAGAGAAAAGAGAATTCACACGACATCCCCTTTGATGTACGTAACATCACTTCTCATACGGTAAAAGGCTTCCAATGTTCATAAAGCGACCATTGTAGGATTTGTATAAAAAATAATAAACAACACTACTGTAATTATACTTAAATCATATGCCTTGCTCAAATAGTTGTCCTTACTCAAATTGCTCAGATCGTTAGCCTTGAATATTAAATTGAGTTTGAAGAAGGGTGTGAATCATAAAATTGAGAAACTACTTCATATTAGGTATAATATTGTATACATATTATGCAGAAAATGGAACTATAATTCTGAAAAATTGTTAAAATAATGAGATTAATTTAAAAATAATTCATTTTTTTGAGTTTCAATACTAAAAATTAATTTTTTTTTTACCTTAATTTGGCTATTCGCCAAGCCGGATGATGATGGTGGAGAAAGGTCCCGAGCGCCTGACTGTTCTTTTGTGTAGGAGAACGGCTTGGTGGGAAGGTGTCGTGTGAAAAAATCTCTTTTTTTTTGTTCCAATGCAAGTCTGAAGAGTAAGTGAAAATAATTCAATTTTTTAGAGTTTTAATGATAAAAATGATTTTTTAACCTTAATTTGGGTTCTTCGGTTGTTGATGGTGAAGAATGGTTACCGAGTGGCGGCGGTTTTCTTGTGCAGGAGAGCGGCTTGGTGGGAAGGTGAGTGTGAAGAACTTCTTTTTGTTTTTTGTTCAATGCGATGCGAGTATGAAGATATGAGTTAAATTTTATGTTTCCGTGAGAATATTTTATTAAATGTGAGGGTAAAAAGATGAGTTATAGGTTTTATGTTATGTTTTGAGCGTAAATTGTAATTATAATTAAATAATGATAAGAATTAAGAATTGGTTGTGCCATTTGAAGATTTTAACGTAATAAATAAAAGAAAATTGCGTGACTAAAAATAAAATAAAATAAAATAAATAAATATAAGATAGATCTGATAGATGAAAAAATATCGAAAGAAATCAAGATATTTTAGGCTTTCGATTTAAATTAAAAATCTAAATTACCAAAATAGATCGAAGGGATAGAAATTACAAAATTTTGATTCAAAAGTTGAAAAAGAAAAATAGAAGACATTTTAAACTAATTGATTTTTTTTTGAGTAATGATATTTATCATGCTTTTTTAGTTCATCTTTTTTTTTTTTTTTTAATACATGAGAGAGTCACTTTGGATTCGGTGTCATTTTTAACTCCAATGAGATTCGATCTCAGGACCTTTTGGTCTTGCGGAATAAGCTAACCACTAGGCCAACTATCGATCTCTTTTATTTCATCTTTTATGTGTCATCTTATATGATATTAAATTTAAAAAAAATAAAAATAAAATATTCTAATTGATATTTAAAACTTTCATATAAGAGATAATATAAAAATAAATTTGAAAAGAATAATAAATATTATTACTTTTTTTTTTTCGAAAAAGACTTGAGCCCCTATGTTGACCGTCTATATATAATCTCGACATTTTAATTTAGGTAGCCAACATAAATGAAAATTGGACGGTCAAACCCAGGATCTCAAGTTTTCTTCGGAGAAGAAAAGAGAGGAGGTCACGTCTTTTTTCATCATGGGTTAACATAAATGCAAATTTTGGACTTGTCCTCCTGAGTGGCGGACTTGTTCTTGGATACTCCTAGATTTTAACTTCTTTCGAGTTTAATGATATTTTGACAAAAAAAAAAAGAAAAAGAGTTTAATGATATGGCTAATTTCGACAAAGAAAAGAGAGGATGTATCTCATGATGAGATTCTTTTTATTAGTTTTATATTAAAAATCAGAGACATTGATAGAAGAAAAAGAAAAGAATTATTATAAACATCTCTTTTGATCAATGTTTTCCTATAATTTTATATATCTCTAAAAAAGTTAAACTTATTAAAATTACTTATTTTTAATTTTTTAGTTACCTATTATATATACTATACTATAATTAACCTAATCTATAGGATATACATAATTTCTCTCTCTCTCAGCACTTAGTGTAATTTTTTTTTTTTTTTTTTATATATGGGTGTCCGGGCCAGCTTATGTGCACCACGACTATTCCCCTAGTAAATATACACGCCTCCTCATGCATACTCCTATTTAATCAGAACTAGGTTACCCATGTTCAGGGAGGGGACTCGAACCTTGCACCTCTTGCTTACCCCCCTTAAGGACTCAAGAAATAACAAGGCTGAGGGGGTTCGAACCCTGTACCTCCTAGTTGAGAGACCGGGGCCTGGCCATTGAGCTAGTCCCAATGGTTACTTAGTGTAATCTTTTTTTTTTCGATGTATGGGTGTCCGGGCCAGCTTACGCGCACCACGACTAATCTCATAGGAAATATACACGCCTCCTCATGCATACTCCCACTTAATCAGAACTAGGTTACCCATGTTCAGGGAGGAGACTCGAACCATGCACCCCTTGCTTACCCCCTTTAAGGGCTCAAGAAATAACACGGCTGAGGGGATTCGAACCCTATACCTCCTAGTTGAGAGACAGGGTCCTGGCCACTGAGCTAGTCCCAGTGGTTTACTTAGTGTAATCTTTGAATTCACTACTGGTGGAGACACTGACAGTGGTCAGTAGGTGGTGGTCGGAGCTATGTAATTTTTATTTTTATGTGATTTTTCTTTTATATAAGGGTATTTCGTATTTTGTCATTCATAAAATTAAATAGTGGCCTTTTTAAAGAAAAATCTAATTTCATGAAATAAACCAATCAACTAAAAAAAGAGATCCATATTCCAAAATAATCACTTTTTAGCATTTAATATACTTTATTCTTAAATATTATTTTTGAATAAATTGATATTTATTTCATTTTATTTTTATTAAATAATTCAAAAACTTATTAAAATATCAATCACATAAAGTTATTATGACAATATTATTTTCATGAAACTCCCACACACGCTTTTTCACCAAGTAACAATGGAGAAATTATCCGAGGCTCCATTTGAATGCAGCTCTTCCATCTTCAACGTCTTCTAGGTTCAGATATTTCTATAATATGTAATTAGCAGAGCTTGTAGCCTTTGAATGCATCACCACTATATTTGAACATATAGGTCTGATCTGCAACCAGTTGGTTCAAACTTTGTGATTCGATGATTAGTGGCGAGGGGGTGGCTAGATTATTCCTAGGTATCGCGATGGAGAGTCGAAGAGGTGGTTGGCGGCTCAAAGGTGGTGTACATGGTGGTTGGTGAGGTAGATATGTGGTGGAACTTCCATGATTATACTTTAACGAATGGGTTGTGCGTCTTTATAAATAAGTTGTGTATGGGTCGCGAATAGGTTGTGTGTTGTTTACGAATGAGTTGTACACTTTTAAGAATGGGGTACGTTGTTCATGAATGGATTGTGAGGCGATATATTGTTCTTGAGTTGAACATCAATAGAGTTTATGGATCTAATAAACTCTTTGAGACACTATATTAAGAAGATAATGTTTTTCTTGGTAGGTAGACTAAGAAAAATGCTTGAAGATACCATATTATGACCCCTCATCGTGAGAGGAGTTCGTTGGTCTTGGATTTGTCATCAGGGAGGATTGCTGTAACGCCAAAGAAGAGAATAAGACGATGAAACGACAAGGTGGTGTGTGCAGTGAAAATAGTTTATTGATCAAAATCATGGAATTACTCGATGTTCAACAAAAATCAAGATAATAGTGTGAGTTTGGAGTTCTCATTATCGAAAACGAAATAGTCTTAATCGAATTAGTAGCAAGAATATATATGATATGGTGATCTGATCCAAACAAATTTACTCAGATCTCATTCCCTTTTAATATATCGTTGATTTTCTTGGCTTGTATGATCTCGCGCATTTACATTCCCTCAGATACGATTTCATCACAAAGGTGCTCATATATGAGAACTTGTTCCATGACCGGTTTTTGGTCGGTGATTGAGAATTTGAGCCAGTTTTCGACCACATACGTTTTCTTACCATAATCGTCACCTCCATACTTAGTGTGTAAACGTCCCAAATAGTTTTCAAAGATTTTTCATTTACAAATAAATCAAAAAGGGGGTAAGACATGTGGTTTAAATGATGACCTTGAGTTAGCTTATTTGCCTTATCAAATTTTAAAATTTTAGCGGTTGCAATAGCATCTGCGTTATCAGTTGAAACAGGAGGGTCTTCATGTAGTACAAAGTCGAACTCCAAATGTTCAATAAATATAAAGTAGTTTTTGGGACCATCGTTTAAAATTAGAACCATCTATTTCAAGTTCAGACATATTAGGTAAAGTTTTCAAAGTCGTAGTTAAAGAAATAGACAACGCCATTACAGTTTAGCTATAAAAATCCGTTCTTAAAATGGTTAGTCCGAGAAAACAAACTGTAACTGGTTTTAGAAATATTTGTGTGCGGAAATACTTTAACTAGGTAACGTGAGAAAAATGAGTATTTAAAATTAAATTAAATAATGAACCAGATTAGTAGAAGAAGGAAACGAATTGGAGTATCGTGGAGAATCCACTACCTTAAGAACTAATTATGGGATAACTGTGATGCTATACTATTTTTTTGATCTTACCCCAAGGTATAAAAATTACTACTCTTGCTTGTGTGCACTCACAAGTAAAGGTATGAAACCTGTATATATGTCGCTTAAGAAGGAAATAAGAAGAAGGTAAATAATGTCGTAAGTAGTGATGTTGTAAGTATATGAAACGAACTGTACTACACCTCTATATATACCTGTAAAAATGAGTCAGTACAAACTAGCCGTTACACGTAGTCAAAGTTGTTGATCATGGCAAAAATATATCAATAATTACAACCAATGAAGCTGTTACAAAACGTGGGAAAAAAAAGCTAAAAAGTATAAACGTGGAGGAATTGGTAAACAACTATTTCGCTCAAGAAGGAAATAAAAAAAAGGTGAATAATGTCATAAAATATAGCACTAATTAATCATTGCTGAAACATAGCATAATTACAACCCCACTATATCCTTTTTTTTTAACTTTATTATATCTTTTTTTATGTATAGGGTTAGTTAATTGAAAAATGAAAAGACCACCAATAATTTAATTGATATTTTCCTTCTGTATCCATCGATGTGGGATACAATATTAAGTCACGTAAGTGACTTATCACTTAGACTACCAAAGTTGACCAAGGAGTCACCAAATATAGTGGACAACAAATGAGTCCAACAAGTTAATTATCGGGCTAAGGGAGATTTTGATGTGTGTGGAAAAAAAGCTTGGTCAAGTTAATTATCGGGCTAGGTGGGAGATTTTGATGTGTGTGGAAAAAAAGCTTGGTCAAGTTAATTATTGGGCTAGGTGGGAGATTTTGATGTGTGTGGAGAAAAAGCCTGGTCAAGTTAATTATCGGGCTAGGTGGGAGATTTTGATGTGTGTGGAAACAAAGCTTGGTGAATATGTACAAAACTATTGCTGATATGAGGCCGACTTCTAAGAGTTGGGTTTTCATATAGAGTAATGATATATGTCACTCTTTTTTATGTTACTCTTTTATCATCCTTTTATATATATGTTTTAATTTCCTTGAACAACAGATAGAGAAAAATTAAATAGGATAGAGAAATCAATTCATTGGTACATGTAAGCATACACATAGGAGGTGATAAAAAGGTAATATAAAAAGGATGACAAATATCATTACTCTTCCATATATTTGGACAGACTTGAACATTTGCACTTTGCGTTTATTGCTTCAATGCAGAGTTTTTTTCAAGGTTAGCATTTTTTTTATAAATAATTGGCAATTTGGCATATAAAGAAAAGTATTTTCAGATTTAGCACAAGGGCGGCATCCCGAACACCGCCCTTAGGCAAAATTGTAAGGGCGGTCATTCAACCACCGCCCTTAACAAAAATACAATTTTGCTTAAGGGCGGTGTTCAGGATGCCGCCCTTGTGCTAAATCTAAAAATACTTTCCTTTATATGCCAAATTGCCAATTATTTATTAAAAATATGTTAATATTAAAAAAAACTCTTCAATGCAATGTGATATGGTTATGAGTTTTTTTTTTTTTTTTGGACAGTATGAGTTTGTTTATATAAACCATTTATTTAAATATTAATGTCCAAAAAAACTTTAAGTTAGAATTTTTTTTTTCATTTTAACCATTATCTTTTTACCTATAAAAATCATATATATTTTGTTTTTTTTTCCTATAAAACAAGTTGTTTAAGTATTAGGAAGCTTTCCAAAACTCAAATTTTGAGTTATGGGAAGCTTATGGAAAACTTTTCAGAACTCAAATTTTAAGTTTTAGAAAGCTTTCCATAACTCACTGTTCTTTTAAAAAACGATATCTTTTATGTGATAGGATCTAAGATGCGAGGTGCCTATTAAGTACTAAACCCTTTATTTTCAATTAAGGAAGCTTCATACACCGAAGTCCTCAGCAGTCAATGGTTGACTCAAAGCCACCAAAAAGATGGTTTTTAGACCACTTAGGAACAAAAATTTAAAACTTAAAACCTTTATAAATTTTATTTAAAATATTAAATTAATTATATACTCACTGGTTTTTCCTTTTTAAAAACAATCCATTACGCATATCCTATCTACTCTTTCAATCGATCCATAGTCTAAAAACATTGAGACGTAATCCTTGTCAAAACTCGTTCTGTGGCCTTCTGTCTAGTCGACTTTACGATGGTGTCAACACTACAATTCAGGGACTTGAAAAATGATGGAACGTAACAAGACCAAAACGTTTCACCACTTCTGCGATCCTCACGGGCTGAATAGGCTACCTTATTGCTGACGGTTGCCTTATATCTTAAACGACGCCAAGGTTATTAGAGTAAATAGTTTTCTCTATACTTCCAGAAGATTTCACATAGTCCAGTTGCAAAAAGCACAACATTTGACTCTCTTTTAATAGCGGAAAAACATTGTATAGTTTTAGAAGGATCAACCCTAACCCCATTGGACTCGTGGATTTTCACCACGCCAATACCCGTAGGGTCCCATTGACCCATCACACAAAAATAAAACATATCCCAACCAGTTTTGGGTCTCTATCTACCACACAGCTAGTAGCATACGTGTGTTCATAATTACATGTTGACAAACTCTGGGCCAAAAATAAAACTCCAGAGAAAGAAACACATGAAACACCATGTTCTTCCCTCCTAATAGAGAAATCAAAACCTATTTACTATATAAAACAAGGAAGATTTTAACGATACCCGACTTAACAGTGATGTGAGGCCCATCGTGATCCAAAATCATCCCGCAGTTGGAGAAATGAGACCCATTTCTTCGATAGCACTATCCGAAATCAAATCAACACCTGTTAATGGAGGCGCTAAGGGTTTAAACTAAAAACCTCCAATCTCAAACCTCAATATCTTTTCTCATCAAAACACTTTTTAATCACCTTGAAATTTGAAAAAAGAAAAAAAATACTCTTACACTTTTTAGATATAGTAGAGAAGGGGCACCATCTACATCGAAGGATAGGCGGCTTCGAACCCATCGAAGAATTTTTCTAAAAAGTTTTATCGCCTCACAAAAATTATGCGATTCTTATTAAACTAGCTATCTTTTTTGTATATTTTACAAGATATCTTTAAAGAGTAGCAATATATACTATTTAAAATCATACTACCCAAACATATCATCTATAACGTGATTTAAATTAATTGGAAATGAATTATAATTAAACTAAAAAATTAAACAAAATTGATACATAATATTTCAATTAAATCACGTCATAAATGATACTTTGGAGGTATAATTTTAGACTTATACATCGTTACTAATGAAATCTGCTCGGTGATTTAGTAAGGTCCATTTTGGTTCGTGAAAATAATAGGTATTTTTGTTTTTACTCTTTATTTTTCTTAAATTTTACTGAAAAAAACGTGTTTAGCTAGAGAAAATGAAAACAGATTTGTAGAAAAATTAAATGAAAACGCTGCTATATTAGAGAACGTGAAAACAACGTTTTCCATATTTTTTGAAAATATTGAAAAAAAAATGAAAATTATTCATTATCTAAAAATAAATTTAGAAAACGAAAGCCGGTCATCGGAGATTGGAGGCCATGGGTGAGACTTTTAAAATGGACCCAGAGGTTTGGGAAACACCTTCTATTAATTTTATCTGTAAATTGACGTATATTTTTATATTTTATTCAAATAACCAAATATTTTAATTACACCCATGTGAAAATTTCATGAATCTTGGTCAATATGTTAGTAACAGCGTCTTAATAAGTTATAGAAAAGTTTGGGAAAATTGACATAATATTTTTACCTCTTATTTTTTTTATAGTATTATATATTCTTTGCAAAAATATAAACAATACTTTAAAATTAAATAATATATTTTATCATAATTTATTTAACTTTTCATGTGGATAAATAAATAGAGTATATGATATTTTATTGACAAAATTAATTAGTTGTTAATTTACTTTTTAATTTTTAAAAAAAAATTCAAGTTTTTTATAAATTAATAACATTCATTAGTTTCTGTCAAAAAAATATATTACAATTAGTAAACTAAATATTTGAGATACACAAAGAAGATATAATTTATTTAGGATCATATTTGTTTATAAAAAATTTATAGGTAATTTTAGTTTTCTACATGACCAAATACTATATAGGCATATAGCACAATAACAATATGAAGTTTTACATTTATATAACTAAGGTGATTATTGTTTACAAAGGTTAAAAAACCCAAAATATTTGAACTTTATAAGAGATTTAGAGTATTAATTTTTTTTAATAATTTTAACTAAACATTAAAATTTGCTACTTAAAATATAGAAAGTTTAAACTAATTTCACTTTTTTGCTAAAATCATAAAATCTACCAGCTAAGCAAGTTTATTTTTTTGTCCAAAAAAAAAAAGCAAGTTTATTTATATTTTCAAAGCAAATCTAATTTATATACTTGCAAATACATATTACATAGCCATAAATTTTTTGGGGGGCCGTTCATTGTTTGGGCTCCGTGCGGTCGCCACGTCTAGCCTCTCCCAAGAATCGCCTTTGCTGGAAAGAAAAATATATATTTTCACACACCAAACAACGCCCTAAGTACTATTTTACATAACTAATGATCACCAAGTAGACAGACAATTAATTTAAAAAAATTGCTGAGAAAGAAGCTTCATCAAGAGAGGACGTGGTCTACATTTTGCCTTTAAAGGTTGAGCTTTAGGCAAGTTTGCACCAGGCGCTTCGGACATATCAACCAACTCTTTTCCAGGTCTTTCCAAATCAAAACATTGAAGAAGTGATCCTAATATCAATCCTACCATACGATTTGCCAACCCTTCTCCAGGACAACGTCTCCTTCCGCTACTAAAAGGCATAAATTTATACCCATCTCTTGTCCCTTCTAACCCTTCAAATCTCTCCGGCTTGAATGTTCTTGGTTCCTCCCATATCTTGGGATCGTTCTGTATAGCCCACAAATTAACTATCAATATTGTTCCTTTTGGGATGTTGTAACCTCCTATTTTGCACTCTTCTGATGACTCATGTGGCAACGTTACAGGACCTATTGGGAACATCCTCAGTGTTTCGTTAATAATACATCGAAGATAAGGGAGATGAGCTAAATCTGTTTCCTCAAACAATCGTTCTTGTCCAACATGATCATCAATTTCATTTTGTGCTTTCTTTAAAATCTCTGGATTGTTAAGCAAAAGTGACAATGCCCACTCTGCATTTCCAACTGTACCATCAGTTCCTGCTGCTAATAGAACCTACATGTACATGGAGTAATTAGTTAATAAATATTTTTTCCAAACAATAAAAAACCATCACATCACAACTTACCAGCATGAGGCCTTTAATAATTTCATCAGTATAATATTCAGGATCAGTTTTTCTCAAACTCAACATCACTTCAATCAATGATTTCTTCATCCCAGCTGCTATAACCGTCTCTGAATCCATTTTACTTGTGAATTCATCTATCAACGCTTGAATGAAAGTATCCCTCTTCTTATGTAGCTTAATCAATTTATTTTCAAGTCCTCCAGATCCCAATTTTCTCAAAATAGGCAAAAAATCTCCCATATTTGTCGAACCGGCATTTTGCAAAGTTTCCATAACAAGCTCTTTGAATTGGTTGGCTTGCTCATACTCATGAACATCCTCAACTTTATCACCACTGAAGTATCTTTTTCCAGCAATCATTCGCATCATTACATTTAACGTCATCTCAAAAACCATGTTTTTCATGTCGACAACATTATTATGGCTAGCTTGAGAGACCTTGTAAACTCTTTGTAACATTGCTTTAATTTCATCAACACGTATGGAGTGTAACAGTTGTAGCCCATGTGTTGATAATATTTCTAGGGAAGCAATTCTACGGAGATTTCTCCAGTGATCTCCATAGGATGCCCAAGCTAGGGAGGTGTAATTGCAACCAATATATTTTCCGGCAAGTAAACGTGGCCGATTTGCAAAAATGATATCGTTCTTGTTGAGGCATTCCTCGGCTGCATCAGGTGAGGATACGAGGAGGACTCGGCGTGAACCGAAATGGAGAAGAAGTATAGGGCCATGACGATCTGAAATCTTGGCTAAGCTTCTATGAACCTGTGGGAATTTCTTTAAAAGATAAAGATGACCTAATATGGGTAAGTTTAGGATTGGGCTTGGTGGGAGATTTTTTATTTTGTGGAGAAAAAGCTTTGTGAATAAGTACACAAGTAGTACTGCTGATGCAATAGATAGTTGCAGGAATTGGATATCCATGAAGAATAACACATTGAAGCAATAAACGCTAAGTGCCACCAAGGTTTAATACTACCAAGTCAGCCCATTTCTTTGACGAGTCTTCTCAATTTACGTCGCAAGTCAACACAGACTTCCACATGCCAATATTGATTAAGGGAAAATATTTCGTGGTTCCCAGTGTTTTTATAATTACAATTATGTTTTCAATATTTTAAAAGTGACAAACGAGTACAAGTTATTATTTTATATTTTTCGTTAGTATATACGGTTATTTTTTACGTTAAGTGTCACGTAGGACGTGGTGATTGCGTTATGTCTTCTGTTAGTTATTAAGTTTTTAAAATTCAACGATTAAGTGCCTAAGTTTTTAAACATTTATTCAAAACATAGATATTTATTTGTCAAATTTTGAAAACTTATATACTAACAAAAGATATAACGTAATCGGCACATGACATTTAACGTCAAAAGTAACGATAATATAACATAAGACATGAATTAAAAATTTGGGTACTTGTTTATCACTTTGTATTTTGTTTTATAACATGTTATTAGTACGAGTTTACTCTTTTGATTTTGTAAAAAATATAAAGGATTTGATATGAATTACTGAGTATTATTCTTGTCTTATCTTAATATATTTGTTTGTTTATAATAACAATTCTTGAAAAATATTTAAGCATCTTGTTAAAATGCAATAAAAAATACATGAAAATATCCATGTGGTTTTAAACAATTGTTGAATAATATGTGGTAAGCACTTGTTATAGTGTAGTAAAAATTATATGAGTTTGTTTATATGGTTCAAAGCAATTCTTGAAAAATATACTCT
Organism: Nemophila menziesii; assembly: GCA_029959085.1. Lineage (NCBI taxonomy): Eukaryota > Viridiplantae > Streptophyta > Magnoliopsida > Boraginales > Hydrophyllaceae > Nemophila > Nemophila menziesii. Next base: position 19,848,209 of record JARWIR010000013.1, on the reverse strand, counting down.
ACAATACTATATTAAAGTGTATATTGTAAGTATATTTTTTATCATCAATGTAATGAAATAAAAAACCTTAAGACCAGGGGCGGAGCCAGGATTTTTGGTTGGAGGGGGCCAAAGGGGTTTAAGGTTACGACTCCGAATTTTTTTTGACATAATTACACTATAGGTCCCTATATTTTGCAAAAAGTACATAAAAGTCTATATTTTTTTAAAAATGCGTAAAGGTCCCTATATATTGAAAATGCATAAAAACACCTTATACTGTTAAAATTACACTATAAATCCTTATATTTTAATAATTAATTGCATTATCAGTTAAATCACTGTATTTTACAATCTCAACTCATAATATTAAATTTATAATCTAAAATTAAAACAAAATTACATGGCCACATTTATACAATTTCGTAATTCTAAATTCCATAAAATCATACCGTCTCAAGAGTTCAAATACAATGTTTTTACCAAAAACTTAGTGTTCATTCAAACAAAATATATCAAAGGTATACAAGGAATAAAGTTACAAAATTATTTTTTTTACTTCACAAAATTCACAAAATTTACTTCCTTTATACTTTCCCTTCAATTTGAATAATAATTATAAATATTAGAATGATTAGAATAATATTAAATTAAACTTGAATGAAATTAAGTAATGTAAAATACCTCATGAAAGTTGGACGGGGAGATTTTTTATAATATAGAAATTATCAAATAGCGTATTCGTGCTAATTTTTTCTGATCTCTCTCTCTCTCTCTCTCTCTCTCTCAAATAATCAGCATGGTAGTCATCTTTCATTTTGTTGCGGAGTCTTGTTTTTACGATTTTCATAGCCGAAAAAACGCTCTCTCTGCAGTAGTCGTTGAAACCGGAAGAGTGAGTACCAAACATTAGCCTATGAAGCATAGGGGATATCGTTGATGTTTTAGTAACAACCATTGCACGAAAAAGTTCTAAAATTGTTGAAAGACCGACCAAACCATCGTGACTAGACAACATTTTCTAAAAGTGTGTCAACTCGTTTTCCAACCCAAATCTTTCGTGACGTGTAAAATCCTTTGGATATAATTTATCAACAAGAGTCAATATCTTATTAGAGGATACAAAACAATTTTTAGGGTCCAAACATAAGATAGGAGTGAAAAGTTCCATCGATGCGTAATTGAATATTCTATCTAGTTCACTCATAGTGGAGTCTACAACAGCCGTAAAGATATCAAATCGATAGTGATGCTCAACAGTGATGGTATTCGCCTGTTTACGCGGGCGACCTATCCCCTTTGAGTAGTGCTTACTCATATTTGGAATTTTAACTTTATGTTTTTCACAAAATGACTTTACATTTTCAATAAGAGAACCCCAACCATTATCTCTTAAATTTTGAATAATCTCCTTTGTTATTGACACGCACCTGATAGCACCTGCCATATCTTGTGTTTATTTTTGCAATGATTGACATAGTAGATCGCTAAATTCCATTATTTTTTTCACGACATGTAAAATAAACACAAACTCAAATGACATAAGTATCTTATATGTGACATGGGCATCCCTACGTATTTCACTAGAAGTGGTTTGTTTGCCAAGATTTTCCAAAACCTTTTTGGATAGCCCAAACATTCTTTCCAAACTACAAATAGATTTTAAATGTGATCCCAAACGAGTATCACCGGCTCGTTACAATGTCCCTATTTCGTTCAATCCTTCCTGTTTCAAGTTCATTGTTTGCAATCAAACGAGCATATTGATCCGCTTGAACATCTTGTAACTCATCATTACGCTTGCAAGAACCACTAACAGTGTTGATGATGAGATATAAGTTTATAAATAATAGGCAAACATATGGTATTTCTCTTGAAGACGCTACCAATACTAGTTGCAATCTATGAGCCATGCAATGGACATAATATGCAAATGGATATTCTTTAAGAAATAAATCTTGTAACCCATTCCACTAACCTTAAATATGGCTAGCACCGTCATATCCTTGTCTACAAATATCTTCTATAAGAAGACAATGTCTAGATAACACACTACTTTTTGCTTCTTTTAGAGTAAGTGATGTAGTGTTGTTAACATGCACAAGATCAAGGAAACGTTCTATAACAAATCTTTCTTGATCGACAAATCTAATAATGAGACCCGTTTGCTCTCTTTTTGACTCATCTCTAGCTTCTTCTACAATTATGAATTTTTTTGAATTTCCAATATTTTCTCGAATCATACTACGTACCTTTTTTGCCCAACACTCAAGATTTCATTTTGAATGTCAGGAGAAGTATATTTTGAAATTTTTGGAGCATTTTCCAAGACAACAACATCGCCATCTTTATCATACTTGGATATTAGCTCTACAAGCTCATAAAAATTGCCACGATTTGATGACCCAACACTTTCATTATGATTCCTAAACGCACACCCTTGAGAAGCTAACCATCTAATTGCATCTATCGTTACCTTAAGTCATAATCGATTCTTTTCAATTTATTGAGTTGATTGTTGATTTAGCCTTTTATCAATTTAGATTGATGGTTTCAATAAGCTAATACCACTCATAACTGCATTTTCGTGACTTGAACAAGGATTGTTGCCAACATGAGTTAAGAAAGGAGACAGTTTCTCACTATGTTTCTTCCAACTTCGAAATCCATCAAAAGAAAATGTTGTGTTGTTTGATGGATTACCTCACTGTTTAGCAAGAACATAACATGGTAAGCAACACGCTGCATGTTCAGTATTAGAATACTCTAACCAGCTAGAGTCATCATACCAAGATGCATTAAATCATCGATTGAGAGTTTTGGTGTCAAAAACAAATTCTTTAGGTCGAGGACGATAAGGTCCTTCAATTAGATAACATCGACGAATTTCATCTTGAGAATTAGCTGGATACTCCAAATGGGACGGCGTTTTGCAGGATCGCGATTGAGAGCAAATTGCCAACTACATTATCCAGTTGTTGTCGTTTATTTTGCTCATCCAACGTAACCTCGGACATAGAAGACGATGTTAAATACAATGTGGAAGACGGTGTAGAAGATGTAAACGATTCAAAAAAACAAGAATACTTTTTGAATTACTAATCTATAAGTCGAAAAAATAGAATACCATTACTTCAGAATTCAATTTGAAAAATAAAAAATGAATTAATTATAATTATATTTAATTAATCATAAATACTAATTAATATTTTGATTTCGTTGTTATAAACATATATTAATTTTCTTATGTGTTTAATTATTTTTTTTTATAATTTTACATAACTATTATATCAATTTTTTTAAAATATAGTCAATTTTTTGTATAGTTAGGTATAATATAAAAGAACAAAATTAAATATTATTAATAATCATACACTTTTATACCAAGATGCATTAAATCATCGATTGAGAGTTTTGGTGTCAAAAACAAATTCTTCCAGTCGAGGACGATAAGGTCCTTCAATTAGATAATATCGACGAATTTCATCTTGGGAATTAGCTGGATACTCCAAATGGGGCAGCGTTTTGCAGGATCGCGATTGAGAGCAAATTGCCAACTACATTATCCAGTCGTTGTTGTTTATGTTGCTCATCCAACGTAACCTCGGAAATAGAAGACGATGTTAAATACAATGTGGAAGACTGTGTAAAAGATGTAAACGATTTAAAAAAACAAGAATCCTTTTTAAATTACTAATCTATAAGTTGGAAAAATAGAATACCATTACTTCAAAATTCAATTTGAATAATCACAAATGAATTAATTATAATTATATTTAATTAATCATAAAATACTAATTAATTTTTTGATTTCGTTGTTATAAACATATATTAATTTTCTTATGTGTTTAATTATTGTTTTTATAATTTTACATAACTATTATATATTTTTTTTAAAAATATAGTCAATTTTTTGTATAGTTAGGTATAATATAAAAGAAAAAAATTAAATATTATTAATAATCATACACTTTTATATTTGTTTATTTTTAATGATAAAAACAAGATAATTTATAAGTAAATAATAAATTATTATATTTCAAATAAGTTATGGATAATAAGGAGATCTTTTCCAAAACAATATAAGGAGATCTCGTCTCAAAAAAAAATCAATTCTAATTAATTGCCATACACATGTTTACTTATCCAAAAAAATAAATAAAAACGTCCAAAAAAATAATAATACACATTACCTAAGTTGAACATTTTGTTAATCCACTTTCATGTTCAATTGTCTCACTATGTTTTTTTTTTCTTTTTTTTTGTTGGACTCCACTATGTTTATTTTTCTTTAATATTTTTATTTTTTGTAATTTATTCTTTGATACTTGTTTTTAATTTCCATTTGTAATAGTTTCCACTACACGTTTTCCATTTATTTTATTTATATAGTAATGATATATACCATCTAAAATCATACCACCCAAATACCATCCAATGACGTGTCATGAATTGGTTTGTAATAGATCTTTAATTTATTTATTTTCTTAATCTAATTAAAAATTTATTGTCAACCAATTCACGCCACGTCATAAGTGGTATTTAGGCGGTATATATCATTACTCTTATTTATAATTGTTTTTTTCAAACAATCATATAAACATTCCAATTCTTACATTTTATTTCAAAACATTCTTCATCATCTTATTCATTTATCAGAAACGAATCAAAAACCCCTTTTTTTTCTTCTGATTCTTTATTTTGAATTTATTAATTATTTTTAAACACAAATTATTTCACTACATAATATATCTAACTATATTCCTCTTTCTAATTTCCTTTCAATTGATTTTTTTTATATACACAACACAAATTATTTTATCAAAGATTTCGAGCATAATAAAGGTAAGTTCAATAGTTCAATTAAAAATGCAATAATCTAAAAGTACATTTTGCAGATTGTTTATGGTTGATTGTTGATTTTGGTTTGGATAAATCAATAACCTATTAAAGACCCATTGGAGAAGAAGCTTCCTTTGCATAAAAGAAAGTCTGTTGACATAGGAAAAAGGAGAGACTGATCGATGGACAGGGCACATGGGATGGGCTTTTTCCATATAGGGCTATAAGTAAGATCTTTTATAGAGTTTTGTAAGAAGATATTTTATAAAGTTAGGGGTGCAAGTTCAATTCTGGCATTTTTTTAATTATGTACGTTAAATTATTATTTTTTTAAATCTCAAGGGGGCCATGGCCCCCCCAACTCTATAAATGGCTCCGCCTCTGCTTAAGACCCGGAGACTAGATTTTTTTTATAACGCCTAAAACCTAAAACGAATTTTATATACAGAAAGTATAAAACAAATTTTGCAGACCCGTAATCTAGAACCCAATTTCTATACTAGAGGCGTAGAGTAGCTTTATCTAAAGGCTTGAAACCTAAAACAAATTGTTTAAAGACTTGAATCTAGATTTTTTTTGTCGAAAAAGCAATTTTATTCCTAACATCAAACATTATATAAATGGATACATATCAGAGTTGATGAAAAACAAATAAAAAGACAGACCATTAACAACATTATAACATAGCACCCAACAAAACAGAAGATTAATCTCTTGACGTTAGTAACTATTCAGTAATATAACCATGCATTCGAGTCTGCCATCGTTGAGAAGCCAACAAAGATTAAAAATATCAAAACCAAGTGAAGGATCCTTATCACGGTTAACAAACAACAACAATGACATACAACAGTGAAAGACACTGCAATTCCTCCAAGACGCCCAACAACCATTTGGTTTAAGATCATGGAGACATCAAGAAACGAAAATATACCCAAATAACACCAACTTTTAGAGAAACACCTTCAACACTTTCCGACCACCTAAACACAACAAAATAACATGTACCGCAGATCTGAATTCATACCAAACCCAATTAGACAAAAGTCAAGACTAGAATTTGATATGAACCGATCTATGACCAATAGATCAGATCTTGGAACCAAGAATAAGAGCTTTTAAATAATATAAATATTTTCAATGGAAGTTTGAATAAAATGGATTAAGAAAAAGGTTTTGGAGTAGAAGATAGATGACACACTATTCAAGAGAGAGAATAAAATATCTTCATGTTATGGATAATAGTAGTTTAGAAAAAAAATATTTAAAGCTTGAAGTTTAGAACAAATTATTTAAAGACACAAATGCTAGATTGTACTTGTAGAACAAAATTTAAATGTCCAAAGCATTGGTCAATGTTTAGAGGCTTGAAGCCTAAATCAAATTTTTAAAAGGCTTGAAGCCTAGTTTATTTTAATATTCTATTTTTAAAGATTAGATGGTACTGAGCTTTTTGGTGGTGTGCCAATGATGAGATCCAAAATACTAAATTTGATTAAATAAAGCTAAATTATCATTCATTTGGAATCAATTTTAAAAATAGTCGTAACTCAAGGTTTCAAGTTTTAAATGTAATAAGTTTGAGCATTACATTTTACTATTCTTATTATGTCTGTTCAATTTATAATGAAAATAGGATTTGATAATTCTACTAGCGACATATGATGTGCAATGGAGATTTTTGTTTAATTGGTAGCGGAACAATACACCATCCTTTAAAACAAACATTTCTCTGTTTTTAATTGAAAAAAGACTCGTATTACAAAAGTTTTGAACCCCAGAATTACCTTATAAATGCATTAAATATTTACCATATGGACAACCTAACAATTGGTTAATAAGAAAGTGTTAGTACAAGTTCGGGTACTATTAACTTAAGAGATTATTACCCAACAGGTCTTGTAGACTCTCCTCAAGACCCATGCATTTCAACCTAATATATATTTTTTTTTATTAAAAACCACATAATATATCTAGCTAACACTATAACTAATTTTTTAATTTCCATAATACCTTTATTTGTTTTTTCCCTATTTATATACTAAATTATATCCATTAATTAGAAAACCTTAAAAACTCAATCCCCTATTCTCTTCCCACCCCAAATCAATAGGGCATCTTTTATCCTCTCGACCATGGTTCTCAAACGACAAAATAGCCTCTCCAACAAATTTGCTGAGGAAGCAACAATGTGGGGTTTGTGTATTGTACACATTGTATGGTTTACTATCACTGTTCTTCTTTTTCATGGAAATTTCATTTGCTTTATTATTAAACGGAAGAATTATACTTTATCACACTCAAATTCTACAACTCATGGAAGCACTATTCAAATGGTATAAAATATCACAAGATTTTAGTCGCACTCATGTCCAGTCAACATCTTGATAAACTACTAAATATTTTTTTATTTTTTTATTATTGTATTATAATTTTAGATATATCTTTGTGTGAAGCTTTCTGGTGCAAGAGCTATGGCGAAACCCTTATTTTTAACATTGTATTTGTATTTCTTTAAACTTTTAACTTTGCGTTAGATTTTTTGTATTGTTAAATTAGTATTTTGTTTATTTTTTCTTGAACAAGTGTATTAATATTTTTTGTCAATGGAAATGAAATTTTATGCATTTCTTTAGAATACACAGTGTTTTAAGAATACTAAATGTTTTTTCTTGAGTACTAAATGTTTTTCTCTAAGTACTCAGAGAAAATTCCTGAAACTCAAAGAAGTTCCCCCGATACTCATGTTCTTTTTATGATACTCAGAGAAATATCTCTGATACTTAAGTTTTGAATTGATGTCCACGTATCATTAAACAAACTCCTCTACCCACTAATATTTTTAAACTATCTCTTTCATCATTGTAAATTCTAAGAACATTCCTAACCACAATAGTACGGCATGGAATTTTTGTAAACTTAGGTAGTAGAACATTACAAAAAAATTTAAGCTCACAGCCTTCAAAAAATCTAAAGGACAACTCATCTACAATAATCATCTCGGCAAGACATTTTCTCGTATTATTCATAGAAAAACTAAAATCAAGAACACTAGTCCCATCCTCACCATCTTTCTTTTTAAGGAATAATTGAGGTTGTCTAGACCCATGCTCTCTATAAGGATATTTAGGACAAGTAAGAATGTGATGATTTAGATTACTAGTTTCATGGATTCTAGTATTAGCAGCAAATGTTTTCTCACAATATTTACATTTTCTATGCATGACTTCATTAATCAGTACTTTATCAAAAAAAAAACTCCAACTTTTCGTCGGCTTTCGGCCATTAACACGTACACGTTTCTTAGAATTTTTGCATATTGTAGTTATACTAGGTGAAGGATTTGGACTTTGATTGTTACCTTGAGTCAAAGTAGTTACACTATGATTTGAATATTGAGTGTTACCTTGAGTCAAATCCACGACAGATTGTTGATTTTGTTCCTCAGTCATAACTAGAATGTATAATTAAACCCTAAAAGTAAACAAAAATTGATGTTATTTTAAATAATTCAAGTATTTAAAACCTCTCGTATAGAATTATAATTTAATAACATTCTTACAAGTATGTATTACAATAACTTTATTTTTATGTAAAGAGTGCAAATTAAAAAATCATCGCAAACAAATTATATTTTCAAAAATTCAGCTTAGTACATATAATATTCTCAAATTACTGGTCTAATACTTTTCTCTCTTATTATGAAATCAATTATTTAAATAATTTACTAGTGAATGAAACATATTCTTCACCAGTTTTACAATATTTAGAAAAAACTTTTAACAACAAGTAGAAACAGCAGTATAGCATAACCGCACGTTTGAAATATATAAAGTATAGCACAACCGCTGCACGTTTGAAAAAAATAGCACAACCATAAATGTCTGCTTTTCTTTTCTAATTGTACAATCTGTATTAAACGATTCAATGGAAAAAAAGTGATTCAAGAAATGACAAACTAATTTAATTAAAGAAATATGTCCAAATTAAAAAAAAAACACAAATCAATAAAAATTGATCAAATACAAAATTAAAACTAATAATTATATCTTCCACCAATTCATCCAAAATTATAAATTATTAATACATGAATTCTAATATTTCTAATAGATAAACTAAATAAAGCTAATAATAAATCATACATGTGTAAATTGAAACTTGTGAAAATATTATTGGGTCTTCATATATACTCTAAGAATCATTATAATTTCAGAATTATAGCCATTAGCCCATAAAATGCAAAGATGAATAAGAAAAGATAATGTTATTAAAAGAAAAGAAAGAAGCAGAAGAGTATTTTAACGTTTTATGATTATAGAAATAAAAAAATTATTGAAATGTCTTATATATATATATACATGTGTGTGTGTGTGCGCGTGTGCGGGCGGGTATGTCGGGCTTTACATGACAAATCCGCAGCCCGCAAGGTTATTTTGTTTTGTTTTGTTTTAGACCCGTTATCCGCCCAATATTACTATTATCCTCTCAAATTTGTTTCTAATGGGCGGGCTGGACGGTTTGGGTGGTTTTTCACCTTTGTGCACACCCCTAATTGGTATGTTGTATTTAGGTAGTAATGTAATGAGCCCAGAAATGTAATAAGGTTGGGAATGTAAATAACTTTGTAATCATTATATAGTGCTTGATATGCTATACGAATGACAATATACTAAACTAGTTGATTTCAATCTTGTGCTAGTAACTAGTTTAATTATATATGATTGTAAATAAGATATTTAAGATACAAAGTAATATTTATATTTTATAATGTAGTATTAATTTTAATAAAATAAAATATAAAAAATAATTTTTTTAATGTTTTTAAATGGTTTGTATATACTTCGATTAATCTTAAATTTTTACATTTCGATTATAAGTTTTCCTGAGAATATATATATATGATAGTCGAACAGTTGGTATGATTTACTTTTCGATTTGCAACTTATTGATTAGATAACTTAATAATTATTATATAAAAGTAAAATTTGATAATTTAATTAGAATTGTTATTTTATGTTACTATTTTGATAAATATGTTGATTCGTGATTTATGGGTATGTGAGAAATAATAAATTTTTTGTTATAATTCTCCGTATATCGTAGTTAAATATACCACCGATATATACATAGATATTTTATATAATTTTTAATAATTATATATATATAGGATTTTATATATAATATACATTTTTTCTGAGTTTATAAAATTTATACTAATTTTTACACATATGATTTAATAAAAAAAAAGATATGAAATGTATATTATGTTAAATTTAATAAATTTAGATTAGTTTGTTAAGTGAAATGTCTATTATGATTACAATTGTGATAGGTTATTCATAGGTAGTACTTATGTAATGAAACACTCCATATTCATTGTAATGGTATTACAGAGTTGATTATGGCGTACCAAACACAATAATCAAGTTTAAATCAGTAATGCCATTACATTACTGATCCCATTACAATATATCAATCACACCCTAAGTGTTTTTTCTCAATAATTAATGTTTGTTTCTGATACTCAGAGTATTTTTCTCTGAGTACTCAGTAAAAATCTGAGTACGCCCCTAGTGGTGGCACCAACGGTGATCGGTGGGTGGTGGCCGGAGATGAAAAGAACTAATAATCAATGACTCATTAAGTTGGTGTACCATGCTTATTGTCACTTGTTTTTTTTTTTGTCTTAATGTGGTTTTTGTTTTATATGAGAGTATTTTAGTATCTGGTCATCTATAAGATTAGTTAGAGGTCTCTATAAAGAAGAATCTAGCCACAAGTTCCATATAGGCCATAAAGTTTGTCTCCAAAACCCCATAGGTCAATCACATTTAATTTAATCAAGGGGTTTGGAAGAGAAAATATAATATTACCAGATCAAATAGATACCAGTCTCCGTATCTCATATCAAGAATAAACTAATGAAGTAGCATTGTGAATAAATATTATATGAATTATTATGAGATTATAGTATTTTATCGTAAGCGAGGAATGTAATGAATTGTTTGTTTAAAATCACAATTCACCTTCCACTAGTTGAGGATCATTTCGTAGAGTGAATAAAAATGTATTCCTTGAAGTGAATGCATAATTTTTTATATCTTTCGAAATAGGTGCGATAGTGGCAAAACAAGTGGTTTAAATGACTATAAACTATTTCTTGAAAATAATAGAATGACGAATACACCGAACAAATTAAATTTTTTTTCTCACTCAAAATTATTCCACGAATTCAATGGAAATGTGTTTCTTGAATAAAACATCCAGTGTCTTATAATATGCTGGAATTGACATCTTAGTGACCCAAACATCAGTCAATTGAGGTCATAAATAATCAACCATTGATTCCACGTTAGTCTAAATACTACTAAAATAAATTTCTTACCACCAGAAGTGGAATAATAAGTAATATTATGAAAATAAAAGGTCACAAAATAAGGCATCACAAAATGATAACCATGTATGTTATCTACGGAGTGGAGCTATATAGTGGTTGTGTACTTGTCATATGCTAAACCATCTAGTCGATTTAATTGAATTTTCTTGGTGTCCAAAAAATTATGTTACCTTGTTGTACAAAATTTACATAGTTAACACATTATTTTTTTAGTAAATCCCTAAGAAATTTACTAATTTTAACGATATTTATCGAAATAAAAAACCAATATAAACCACAATTGTCGTAATAATGAATATCTTTGCATCATTTCCTAGAAATCACACCAAAAGTGTGTATTAGAAGAGTTTTTGTTATTTTTTCAGAGTTGTATTATATACACATTCAAAAATTTGAAATGCACATTGTGCAAAATCGAAGATATCACGACCCAAATAACTATGTATATGACGTGATTGAGATGGTCACCAATGGTTTGTATTGGTATATCAAATAATATAGAACTCGCTTCGTCTCTACTTAAAAGAGCCAGAGGATTATTTTACCAAGTAACTACCTATGTATTTTATAATCTCTAGTAAAAAATTATTGACTATCCAACTGGCGATTTGGGATTTATGTCGGGGGGCTTGATACTCATTCTACTATTTGAAAACTTGAACCCATGACATTTGATTTTTTTTGAACAAGTTTTGAGGATTACCATTTCAATGAGAAAATTTACCCCTTATCATGGAGAGATATACCGCAATATGAAGTATTGTGTGATATCTCGTAGAATACAATTAATTTTCTCATCTCAATCCACAAACTAAAGATTCTGAACTTGAATTTAAAAAGATTATATATTTTCTTAATATTGAAAATAATATACTAAATGCATTCGTTAAATATGTGAAATTCCATAAATCATGTTGTAAATGATCCAACACAAATTATTGTCTCATATGGACATATAACAAATATTCTAGGGAATGCATTTAACCAAAGCATGAAACGTGGTGAAACTATAATGCATTTAACCATCACATGAAGGGTAGACTTATAATGCATCTAACAACGCATGAGGCATGGTAGACTTGTCGATTCAAAATATACCATGCCTCGAAGAAGGAAATCTCACGAGTTATAAAATGGTAAAACAGTGGAATGTGCGCTCCACATATTACGACGTGAATTATTGAGCCAACTAATATTGTCAAATGTGTTACTCATAACGAAAGTAATTGTTATTGAAGAGACCAAGGTACCTCAACAAAGTAAAGTCGTGTAGATTAATTTATCTACTAAAAATATATGAAATTATGAGACTATTTATGAGATTAATATATATTCATTTACTAGAAATTTACATAAATAATATGGATCATAAACGACAATGTGGTGAAATATATCAATAAGAATACAAATAATCACAATAAATTTTGAAATCACAATTTTTTACTTGTACAAAGGATCCTGCAGAAACCAAGATTTAATTATGGGGATACGTCATCATTATTTTGTTATTGATACAATGTCGTGATGATAAGACGGATATAAAAGTTCTTAACGAACACAATAGGTGCTCAAAGCACCATAGGTTCCCAAAGAATGACATATGTCCAAACACGAAGGTGCCTGAAGCACGACAAATATTCAAAGAACGATAGGTGCCCAAAGCACTTAGAGCGTCTAAAATATTGAATTCTCGAATACCTAGAAGTGCCTGGAGCATTAAAGGTTCCTGAAAAATATAATGTGTTTAAAGTACGAGAGACAAGTGTCTAAAATATTAAAAGGTGCTTATAAAAATTGTTGTCATAAATCGTGTCACATTGAGGAGGATGGGATATATGTGTTAAACTCTTTTTTCTTCACTGGGGGTTTTCCCAATTGTTTTAAATTGTAAGGTTTTAATGAGGCAAACCAAATATCTAGTATCACAAAAAGAATTATATACTCCTCTCATGTCAAACCAATGGTGTTTATTGACGTTAAACAAACTCCAGTGAAACTCCAACTGATTTGTTCACTAAATTCTTACCAACAAAGATATTTGAGCTACAATCCCACAAGTATATAAATCATTAACGAATATGTTTAATGTCTTTATGAGTGGGAGAATATACTCATGTTTGATATTCTATCTCCTTCACCATGGTTTTTCCCAATGTTTTTTCCTGGTAAGGTTTTAACAAGGCAGATTTAATATGTGGTATACCCTCAAAGGAATGACGTACTTTTTTCCTTCATTAAGTTTGTCTCAATGGGTTTTCTTCATAAAGTTCTAATGAGGCATATCCTTCAGTGAATATTCAAGGGAAAGTTCTATGAAACGTGTCGAAACAATTTGTAGCATCTTATGAAAAAATACGCAACTTCTACTAGTTGTGCAACTACTTAATTCATTTTATACATATAGCCTTCTATATTCAAACTATATATTTGTACAATGGAATATTTGTCCATTAGTCAACTTATACAAAAAATTTAAAAGAAAATTCATATGAAAAAATCTCAATTGTTGAATTCTTCTATGGTGGTTCATTTCCTTAATATACAAAATGACCCATTTCCGTCCTCGTGAATATATTGAAGAGATTATTGGTTCAGTGGAACCATATCTTAGTGACATTGGATCATCAATGTACGTTGCAAATCACACAAGATCTGATATATCATTCCTATTTAACTTATTGAAAAGGTATAGCTTGATATTGACCCGGAAACATCAGAATGGTATTAAACATGTTTTGTGTTATCTCTGTGAACAACTAATATGGGCTTGCTTTACTCAAAATATTCGAACGGCAAATAGTAGGCTATGATAATGATGATTAACTTCCTAACCCTCAGAAAAATATATCTCAAAGTGGGCACATTTTACTTCTGGTGGCGCTTCTCATATTAGCCCTTTTGAGTTTGGGCTATATTAAAGTTGAAATAATATATCACCGAAAATTTCTAGACACATGCTACAGATGAATGGTGATATTAACATTCATCAAACACAATCAAGTAAAACTTTGCACAATTGTTAATGTAAGCGTTGTCAACCACAACATTCAAGAAGTTGATCCACAATATTGGAATGCGTCAGCTTGAGATATTTTTTTGGCATCAAGGGGGTCGTGAACAAAAAATTCTCATGATAGTCAGCGAATTATGTCCCTATCTTGAGAGCCCGGCAAAATTTAGCAATTGTCGGGGAGAGAAAGAATAATAGACATCACGCAATTAGGATTTTCTTGTAAAACAACCTTGATTCCTTCTGAGAGAAGCAAATTTTCCATTCCATCTTCACATTGAGAATGTCCTTAATCCATTGAAGAGCATTGGCTTGGGAATGCTGAAAATTCATAGTTATTCTCAGAAATTTACCTAATTGTCTGACCTACAACCTTGATTTTTTTTACTATATTATGAATGACATTAAAGCATAACTGTATATAACTTCCATAAAAAAGCGTATATCTCCTCTTTCTTAGTAAACATACAGAATAATGAGTCGTCTACAAACAACAAGTGAGTAAGAGCCGGGAAATTATGAGTGTTCTTAAGGCCCTTAATATTACCATTTATACATTGCGTGTTTATGAGTGCAACAAAACCTTCTCTCATAAGGATAAATAAAAACAGAGATAGAGAGTCCACTGTCTGATTTCTTTTGTAGGCTTTTCCAGAGGGAAGATTTTTCCCATGATTAATATTAAAGGTCATTGCTGAGATGAATGACAAAAAAAACATTGCTGAGATGAAGTTTTTAATCCACTCAATCCAATTTTTTATTCACATGATTTCTCCATTTCTACTTTAGCAGCTGTATAATGATTATTTATTTTACTATTTCGTTTCAAAAAGTAAGAAATTTCATGACTATTTAGGATTTTTTTTCTTGGATATTTTGACCCTTGATAAAAGATATTTGAGTTGAGACAATAATGTTATCTATATGTGGTTGAAGCCGCAATGGCAAGATCTACGATATGATTTTATATGAGAAGTTATCACAAGCAATGACAAAAAATTACCATAATTTCCTGAATATCCACTTTAGGAATGAGGGACATGAGAGCATTATTTAACCCTCTAGAGATATATTATTCAGAAAAAAAATCCTTTACCATGGAAAAAACATCATACTGAATGATATCCCAATATTTTTTAAAGATGAATCTGTGTAAGTCGTTTGATCCTGGTTCTTTAGATTGATACATAATTAACACCATTGTCTCCACTTATCTAAGTTCTAGAGGAGGGGGAGGGTAAATAGGACAATAATCTAATTATGCCTATGTAAAAACTTTTATCAGTTATCAAGATAAATATTAGTTAAAAATCTCATACTAGGTGTTCTATCAAACACTTAGGGCATCATGCAATATATCAATAATAGTTTAATATAAGCTAATACAAACAATCATATATGATATATAAAGAGATAGATATAAAGATCACACATGTATTTGAAGTGGTTCAAAATTTCGGAGGCCTAGTCCACTACCTAAGGTTACACCTTAGAATATTTAAGCTTTCCACTAAACTTCTTGAACCTCTTGAAGGTGAAGAAAAAACCTTTACAATGAGATTTTTACTGGGCTAAATCATAACCTATAACTGTGACTTTTACAGGTTTAGTCACAAACTAAATCTTGTGATTTTTCTGGGCTCAATCACAACCTAAATAAGTTTTTTGTTAGGCTAAATGACAACCTCTGGACACACTCTTCTCTAATATAAATAAAGAGATAAAATCGAATTGTTTATATGAATATTATGAAAAGAGTGCATACTACTTAATGAGGAAATAATACAATGATAATATTTGACTCCTTAATGAGTGAATTAAGCAATGAAACTTGTAGAGCTCCTTCTTGAGTTGATTATACAATAAAGATAGGTTGACCTTGTTCTTGAGAAGATACGACGTTAAGGTGTATCAAGCTTTGATTTAATGATGATAATTGATGAATAAGATTGAATATCTCTTTGATTTGGTCTCCAATGATATGAGGACTGTTGGAGAAGAAGAGTTGAAGTATGGGTGAAAGTAGAGCAAATATATAGCCAAAATAACCATCAGTGATCATAAAACGATCATAAAAATTTGTAGAAAATTATGAAAACAGGACCTCGTTTTTTGTGAAAATGGGATCCCTGGACCTTTCTACATTTTGAGCATAATTTTGGCTTTTGAATTTGATCAGTTGCTCAAATGCAAATACTTCTTTCATTATATATATTGAAAATTCAAATCTAAGAAAGTTTCTAGTTGTTCAGTAATTCATATTCCAATCATTAAATAAATTATATCATTGAACATGTTCAAGAGTATGAAAATGAAGATACATGTTTTCGCATAGGAAATGATACTCATATGTTTTTTTCACTTAACATATGAAATGTTATAATAGTGCATATAAACAAGTTTGTACTTTAACACTTTATAAAATTCTGCGCATATTAAAATTTATGCTCTAAAATTGTTTAACTCATGCAAATTTACACAAAGCCTAAAACATGTTGAGATAGATAAGATGTAAATGTATGTTTTAGTCATGGAGGTGGTGTTTATATTCCTTAAACACTAACATGAAATATGTTCTTAATGAGCATGTAAACAAGTATACATTTAATCACTTTAGAAAATTTGTTAAATGTGAAAAGTTATGCTCTAGAAAGTGTTTAACTTATGTGAGAGCTCATAAAGCATGTAGAGTAATACTTAAGATACTTGTGCTCTAATAATGTTATGCTCTAGTAGGTTGATGTCCCCCTTTTTTTGATGGATTAATCCACTCACGACACATTCTTTTGGGAGTTTATTGGGCCTAAGTGAGGCTTTTTTCCCTAATATGTGATATATTGTACTTTTGTCTCTTGTTTTGGACATATTGCTATTTATAGAGCTTTTGTGTCTTAATTTTATGTTAAGTGTGTATCTTTTAGGTACATAGGTAATAAAAAAATTCCAATATGAAGAGAATAAGTTAAAAAGTCAAAATAAACCTCAAGCCAAGGCGCGGAATAAGCTTAAAGTCACTTAGGAAAGTTAGGGCGTTTACCTGAGAGTTCTTAACATCACATTTTTTAATCACCATGAATTATTGGCCAGAGCTTAGGAATTAATTCCTATTGATTTAGAAAGAGCTTAAATTCAGTGACGAGTGAGAAGTGACAGAAGTCAATTCAAAGTTGAGATGAAGAAGTTGTGCTAATAACCGCTGCCATGGCTCGAACCAGAAATGTGTTAAGTGAAAACGGCTTTGGGCTAGTCTAACCTAATTGTGATCCCATGGAAACCCTAAAACGTTTTCCATCTCTTATATAAGCCTATTAGAAGCCCCTAATTCAATATGCAACATTGCAGAAGAAGACTATTCAGCCTTTAGTCCTTAGAGAAGAGCACAAAACTTGCGGAGCCAACAGGAGAAGAAGAGGGTTTCTACACCAAACTCCATGATTCTTCATCATCCGGACTCTGTTTGCTATCAATCCAAAGAGTAACTTATCCCATTTTTCATTTTAATCATAATTTTGCATTAGTTTTTATTAGTTTTCAGTTTTGATTACGAACTAACCCTCATTGCTTGAGGTTTGTTTATTTAAGAACATATGTTTAGCTATTTGGTGGGTCCTAGGGTGTTATAAAATTAAGTACAGAAAATAAAGGAACCACAATACCGCAAGTGTACGGTTGTCCAAGTAATACTCCGACAAGTCGGATTCGTTCTCAGGGATTGGACTGGTATAACCCAAGTGTTCAATAGATAAATAGTAATAATTTCAATTACAGAAAAGAAAATATGAAAGATATTTATTTGGTTTCGAATTATTAAACTACTAGATGCAAAGAAACAAATTAATGAAAATAAATACTAATTACTAAGATGCAGATATGAGCTATACTTGAGTCTCGCAAGGAATCCACTTAATCAATATAATCTATGCTATGTATAAGGGTAGAATTGGAATTATAATATTAGTCGGGACTCTAATATCTCCTAGCCCCCTGTCGGGTGGACCTAGAAGCTATCCTAAAGTATCATAAACACCTGTATGGTCGAATATGCCTCTTCGGATGATATGATTTTACCTCTTTGGCTATGTAACTAGTTAAGCCTGTCGGTCAATAACGGACATTACACGGGTATTACCTAGATCTGTATTCAAACCCCCCTGTCGGATGATCACTTCGCCACTAAAGTGAATATTAAATACTAAAAGCTATTTCTAGTTGTACGGAAAAGAAATAGTGATTAAGAACAAAGTAATATCCAATATCTAAGACCTAATTCAATTTAAATCATAACAATCCCAAATTCAAAACATAAATTAAATTAACAAGGGTTCATCCCTTTATTGCGATTCTCAAGTATATAAAAGTTTAGCTCATATTGAAAGTAAAAACAGTAAAGAAATTAATACTATACATGTTCCTAATAACAGAAATAAAATAAGAACCTAGATAGAGGAATTGGCTTGAACTGTTGTTGGAGATATGGACAGTCTCCAGCTTCTGCTCTTGCTTCCGCCTCTTGACGCTCTCTCTAAAGATATTGAATAAATTGTGAGAGGTGGTTCTGACTCTCTCTCTAAAGATGTATATATTGAAGAATAATTGAGAGGTACTGAATTATGAGGTCTAAGGGGTGTATTTATAGGTGTTGGAAGACCCTAGGTCGAAATTGCTTGGAGTGGAAGACAAGGCAAAGACTCTCAAATTCGTAGCTCTAAATTCTAGGAAATGTAAGATTTGCTGCTGATTTGATTTGGTCATATCTTTTTCAATACTTATCCGTTTGAGAAGTTCCAATATATGAAACTTCTTGTCTTGGAAAGAGCTTTCTATTGGTGCAGACCATTTGTCCATAATCCATGCCAATCTTTTATTATGATTTTATCTCTAAAACGTGGCTGAATTTCAGATTTCAAAAGGCAGCTTTATCTTTTCCTCCTTTGAATAAATCTTTACCAAATCTTCTTATTTCCATGTAAATCTTCTTTCCTTTCATCTTTATCTTGACTTGGTCTCTAAGTAATTACCATTTATCCTTTTAAAGCTTCACATTAAATAAATAATTAAACCGCATATGCTTAAAAAGAATAAATCAATAAATCAAGAAATCAAAATAGGAAAGTGTACTCTAAAAATAGAAACTCGACTAGAAATCATTTCCTAACACTCTAAAATACACGAAGACTCTGTTCTCACTTTCTCTCCTTGGATTGTTCTTTCATGAAATTCAAGAACCAATTAACTTTGCATTAAAAACAATCAAATTTACGCACAAAAGCTCAGATTCTGCAAATAGTTAATTTCCAAGGGGAGAAAGTGCAATATGATCAAATAAACCTAAAAGTCTATCAAATAACTCATTTATTCACCTAAAAGGATGTCTCCAATGGGCTAATAATTAGAACAAATAGGGAGACGTCACTATTTGGTTTTTAATGCATTTGAGATTAATTTTAACTGAGATTTGTATTTAATTTATTCCATTGACTAATGTTTTTAATTATACTATACATACCGTAGTTAAGTAGTGGGTAGCTCAAGTAGTTGAGCTAACACTGGAAGTAGGGGATTTAATTGCCGAAATAGCATATAGACAATGTAGTGTGCGGTAGTGATTCTAACGGGCTTTATCCCCTAGTTGTGTTGAGGTTGCTCTCTAAGATACTCTGACGGGGGTTAGAGAGATTTTTTATTCCCGACTAATGCGAATTTACCAACTCACCCTTATCAATAAAAACGTTAGATTAACGGCATAGGGTACTATTAGAAAAACTCAAGTAACCATTCACATCCATTTTATTAGTTTTATTTCATTCTCATTTTATTTTATAATTATTGTACTTCTATTTTAGCATTTATATCGCAAAAACCAAACAAATGTCATATTTACTTTTTTTTCATTTCCTTAGCAACTTTACATTATTATACTTTCAGAACACATTAATTTAACCTTGATAGTCCATGTGGAGACGATAACCCTTATACGTATCTTTATTACTTGTCAATGGTTTATACAGTTGCGAGAAGTGGCTTCTAGGGTGTTGGTTTATTTTATCACACTTCGGACGCCGACATAGACATATTTAGAAAGGTTGGTTGTATGACAAATACTATCAGGGGGTGCCCTTAGTTAGCCAAATAATCACATAGTCATAGGACAGTGCTAAATAGTAAATGAGTGCGCATATAATTCAACTGTTTATGCTTGTGTGCTTGTCTTCTAGCATAGGATGTGTTCTAAAAGTGAATTTCATGTAACAATGAATTTTACAATATATTGTACACACAAAAAATTCGATGCATAAAGTAGTGTTCATATAATCAAAATGAATGAAAGAATATTTTATCAAGTGAGTTATACTTGAATGCTTTAACATTTAACATTAAACATGTTAAATGGTTCAATGGAGCATACAAACAAATTCTTAGTTAATCGCTTATACGAAGGCAAACCATATAACAAGTTATGACATATCTAACAAAACTAATTATGCTAAAGATGAGTGAACTAGTAATAAAAAAAAAATATTGCGCAATAGAAATAATAATCATGTATATAAATGCAAATAATATTTAATTATAAAAAAATTTATCACATAAAAACACACACAAAATATGCCAAAAATTCTTCCATACTTGGCTCTCTTATAAAACTATCATTCATCTGTTTTGTAATAACTCTAGAACATGAGCTTAATACTACTCGCATTGCCATACCAAATGTTATGAGAGTCTTTAAAACTGAGAATCTTCTTCCTTCAACGTCTAACAATGGTTGCAGCGTGGAAGTACTTTGTGTTTCTACCACCTTTTCTCAACCATTTCCCTCTTGCACGATCCTCCCAATAGTTCTCCTTCCAAGCTAAAGATTATCCAACTCTTTCCTTATAGACTAGATCTGATGTAAGTTATTATTTGTTGAAGTATCATTCTGAAGTTTAGTAAGAGTTTTTCTAACTTTATTAATCTTCGCACGATTATTTTTAAATATTCTCGTGCTACAACCGTCAAGAATTATACACGCTACTTATTTCTTCATGCTGAAACTTTTGAGACTTATCGAGTTATCAGCTACTTACCCCAAGAAAATCTGACAAAATCTTCACAAGTATTTTCATCGCACCAAAAAGATTTAAACGGAAATTACCTTCAAATCTTTTGCTTAACCTTTTCTCTAAAAATGATCATAAGAATGATCAAAACCAACCATTATGACTAGCTCAATGGCCAGGACCTTGTCTCTCATCTAGGAGGTACAGGTTTGAATCCCCTTATCTTTGTTATTTCTTGAGCTCTCTTATGATCACGTATCCAATTTATTTATTTATTTTCAGAAAATGTAGCTATTTTGTTAAGATCACCAATTACAATTCAAGCTCCGATATTGTTAAGACCACAGTTAGAGATTTTGTTCCATAGTTCAAATCGGCCGAAAGGTGAACAAAGAGAATATATCAACAAAGACCTTCATTATCATAAACACAACATACAACAAGATGATGATTCCCCGAAACATATCCAGATTAATATAGTTTTTCCAAACTACTAAAATTATCACCAGACCTACTAAACGTTCACACCACTCCATTGATCAAATCGAGACTGCTTCACCCAATGTTCAACCACACTTTTCAAACAAATTTACAAGACAAAGACTAAACTTTAACAAGAGGAATTCAAAAGCATTACATATCAAAGATGCCCACACACGAGGCAACTCAGTTCTTTATTTAATATGCTTTTTTACCATTTTACTAAATGAAATACTATGTCACTTGGCGCGACAGAGATAAAAGTAAGCAAACCAATAAATAAGAAAGACATGATGGCAGACTAATAAGTCAATGTAATTTGCGTTTGAGGAGCACAAACAAGTTAAGTTGTCCGTGTCCTAATGGATAGATATTTGCCTCCGTCAGTATTTTTTCATATAATTCAAATAGCTCATCTAAGATTTCATCTCCAAATTTTTCAGTGAGTAATGCCTCCGTGACTGCTCTGAAATGCGATGAAGCAGCGAGCATTATGGATGGAATGTGAGTAATTTCCAACACTTGGGGTAAACTCTCCATTGCCTCAACTGTAAAACTTCCATTTTTGCTGACTATTGTTTCTAACTCCTGAGGAGACGCTAAATACATTGGTAAATTACAAGAATCTACATCTGCTTCATCAATTTTTCCCTGTAAATTAAAAACAAAAGAACTTTCAATGGAATTTAAATCATCAACAATTTGAGCTTAATTATTTGTAGTATGATTACCATTTTGGCCAACACCATAAGGGAAGATCCTAACACTTCAAGAAAAAGATTAAAATTCACTTGAGAATGAGGGACACCATTTGGACAAGCAGGGACAATAATCGTCATTAATCCACCTGAGACGACCTCTTGTGCTCTAGCATGCAAGAAAGATTCCATACCCCTGGCATATTCATTGGAGTATGCTTTAATAACCTCCTTGCTAGCTTTACCATAATGAATTCTCCCTTTGTTATAAGCTGGTGAATTTATATCCATGATCTCTTCAGGCAAATTGGAAAGCCAGTGGAGAGAATATGAAGAATGGATGAAATGAAGAGAGGCACAAGGAAACAATCTGTTGTAGAAAGAACCTGGAACACCTGAGGCATAATATTTCTTATCTATTGGAAGAGATCGAAAGAGTGTATTGAAATCATTCGATGTATGATCGTTAAAGAAGACATGAAATTCCATAATAGTGTTGGATCCTTGGTTTTGGTAGTTGAGCTCTACTGATTCGATTATGTTTTGAACAGCAAGGAAAGTGTTTGGCCCTGTTGAACATCCTAAATCACCTATACAAAAGGTGTTATTACTGAAATTCTTAATGCTAAGATTATTGGCCACAGCTTCTTGAATTAGTAGCTTTGTAGCATCAACTACACCTCTCTACATACCAACAAATCATTGAATGTTACATTAGTTTCAAAACTAATTAATGTCAATCCATATTCATAATTTACTATTAGATTATTGGATTGTGACAAGCATATATATATATACATAAATAAAAATACCTGGTAAGATGAATTCTTTGAATAGCTAAGAGGACCATCTCCACCCGCCATTGCATAAAGCTTATTGTTTTCATTTTCTGTCATCTCTCTATGCTATACGATGTGATTTTTCAGTTAATGAAGCATCATATTATATAAGGTTGGTTAAGACTTTGGTTCTCCTTATAAGCGGTACAGGTTTAAACCGAATTAATGACTTCTAATCTAAAATGATTTTCCGGTAATATTAAAAAGAAAAAAAAAATATAAGGTTGAACATAATGAAAATGTCAAGTTGTTTATCATCATAATGTTGATGCTTCCATTTTTTACTGTTACGTTTATTAAAATATTAAAATTCATACTTTCATACTTTTATCAAAAATTCCAATAATTAGGATATTTATAAAAGATAATTTAATAATTGAAAGTTTAATTATTATGTTTTGATGATTTATTTGATTATGACATATAACCTATTAATGTTATTAATATGGATAACGTTTTATCTTTCTTTCTTATTTGGATCCCTTTCTGCTGGAATTAGTTATTTGGTGATCCTTCTCTATTCGCTTCCAAAAAATATTTAATGCCTCAACAACTCTTTGTTCTATTAGTCTTATTTTTTCACAAATATATCTCTTGTTCGTGTAAGTAATGATAACACTACGAGAGACTCTCACTATAAAAAATAATAGCATTAGTGGCGAATCTATTGCGGCAACAACTAAAATGGCCTCTAATGATATTTTTAAAAACCAAAATAGCCTCTAATTATATTTTTAACGGGAATATTTGCCGCTAAAGATAAAGTTAATAGAGAAAAAAACAAATAATTTGCTACTAAAGGTATCTTTAGCGATGAACTTATAGAAGCGACAAATAACGACTATTAGCGGCAAAATTAAGATTTTTAATGTTAAATTTTTTGCCGCTAAAGATACTATTTCTTGTAGTGTCTAATAAATTCGCTATTTATTAAAACATTTTTAGGCTAGAAGATTTACAATATTCGGGATAATCTTAAACTTGGCATAACAATCACATTCTTAGTTGGATAGATCGAGTTTTAAATAATAGGAGGCTCGATATTTTGGATCACTATTCATGTGGAATTTTTATCGAAGTCTAATATCTCAAATCATCCCCCGTGCATAGTTTCACTATTCGTGCAAAATATGAATTTGTCTCAACTTGTTCTAAGAGTTGGGGAAATCAGGATATAATAAGCATATACTAATTTGTATTATGATAACAATTTTATAGGATGTTTCATCCCCTTCTGGAATTGCAGATATTACTGTTCCTCATCCAAGAATTTTGTGTTTATTGTCTCCAAGAATGTATGGAGTTGTCCTAGTAGAAAAATGTAAATGTGACAATTTCGGAAACTTGTCATTTGCCTTTGATATGGAAGAGCTTCGGATAAAAACAAACATTAATGTCTTGCATTTGATCGGGATAAACAATAATTGTTTAGAGTTAGAAAGAATGTTCAATCGATTCTTTTTAAAGTTTTTGACGTGTATATAAAATTTCCTAACGGGAGTTTCTAATATCATCCCAATTCCAAAGTTGAGCATAAATTGATGGATAATTTTTAGTCTTATACCATGTATAGTATACCAAATGTTAAAATTGACGGTTAAAATCACCCGACAACTTCAATTGAGAATTACAAATACAAAAATCGAGAGGCAAAGAAGACTTTCATTGATCTTACTTACATGTCGCATATGTATGAACATGATAAGTATTACCGACAATTTTGCGAGTTAAATGACGGAAAATACAAAGGTTGGATTGAAAGAATAGCGAAGGACAGATGGTCTGTTGCACATGACAGTGGGTACCGTTATGGTAATATGACAACGAACTTATCGGAGATTTTAAATAACGTCTTGAAGGGAGTTAGGGGGTTGCCTGTAACGGCTATTGTACGGTTAACATTTCAGAAAAGTGTCGGTTACTTTGTGGTAAGGAGAAAAGACGGGAAGGATGCTTTGGCAAAAAGAAGTGTATACCCACCGAAGGTCGCACTTAAACTTTATAAAAGTGAAATATATGGGACTGGTTATAAACCTGAACTTTTCGATGCAGAAGAAGATTTATGAGTCTGTAATGCGTTGGATGGTAGGAAATCGGATAGTGATAGAACGATTTTCATCGTAAATGTCAACGAACAATTAATGTACGTGTGGACTTTGGAAAATGTTGCACCGTCCATGTGGTCATTTCATTGTTTTTACTCAGACGTACGGTAAAGATAAAGCATACTACACGTATGTGTCTGAATACTTATCGTTGTCGAAATACATGGATTACTATGCCGGAAAGTTCCGTCCCCTTATGGATGTTCTCGATTATCCACCTTACAAAGGCGTTGAAGTTGTGGCATGTAAGAAAAGAATAATTACTAGGAGTGGTCGAAGGAGGTCTTTCCGGATTCACAACGAAATGGATGCTAGAGAAGATCGGGGTACGAATCGATGTGGTACATGCAAACAATATGGGCACAACAAAAAGACGTGTGGGAAGCCTCGAAAAAATAAAAAAAGTAGTTTCGATCAAGCTTTATTTAATTGTCGTATTTTGTAATAATGTCGCATTATACGTACTTTGTGTGTAATTGAACAAAAATATTGTTGATGTTTTAATATAATTGGGTTTGTGTTTTTAATGTGTAGAATTAGAGTTGGTATTTATTGTAATGTAAAAAAAAATCTGCAAAAAAGTTTTGCCTTGAAGGGCGGTAGGACGGGTACCGCCCTTCAAGGCAGAACTTTTTGCAGAATTTTTTTTTGCCAACTCCATCCACACCAACTACTACAAATGCAATAACACCAACTCAAGAATTTTCAAGCACAAACTCACTAAATCAAACACAAAACAATCACTTTTCAAACCAAAACAATCACCAAAGTATTTACAACCACAAACAATCACTAAAATCAGTACACAAATCTAAATACAAACATAATGTAATACGATTACAACTAAAAATAAACTAAAGTGATAAATAACTAATTTCGTCTCCTCCTTCGCGGCCTACTTGAACCCGGTGCTTCCTCCTCCTGTTGTGTAACGCTCAAACCGGAAATATGTCGAATTAAGCCTTCCTCTCCAGCATATGTCAACATTTGTCTTATCGGATCTATCAAATCATCAACAGTAACACCTGGGTCTGCTACACGATATGCCAAGTCGACAGTCGATCGAACCTGTCATTATCCAAAAATCTCAATATAATTCTAAAACAAAATAAAGACATAGGTTTAATTATTACCAGTCTCTGAATTTGAGATCCCCGAGGATGGAACCCTGGTTCTTGATCTTGTCCCTCGTTTCGACCTTGATCAGGGGGGATATATATCCGTGAATTTGCCCGATACCAAGCCTCATACCTCGGAGTACACCCAACCCCTTCAACTAGATTCTCTATCCTATTATATGTTGCCTCATTCCAAATTCGGATCTCACGCTCATATTTTAATCTCCCATTCTCGTGAGACTTACCTATTCGATCCATGGAGGTATGATATCGATCTTGGGATTGATCGATAGGAGCGGAAATATCTTGAACGTATCCGAATTGTCTCAAAACACGGTCGGGGCGGTACCACTCTACATTGTTGAAATGAATCAACGGTATAACATATAGGTATTCCACACGATCCACCAAACAAGTCTCGGCTACGGTTCCAATTCGAGTACCCTCGTAGGGCCTCCAATTAACCTAATCGGTATAAATATAAAAAATTAGAAATATGTACATTTCCAACTAATCCCAAAAAAACTAACCTGGTCCGCTTCTTGCATGTCTAAATCGTCTCAATAAATCCGTAAAGTTCTATCGCAACTATTGACCCCAGGTTTTTGCACCATTCCACCTAAAAAATACAAAAACAAAACATCATTAATAATTCATTCTTAGTAAGTATACATGAACTTTAAACAATTCACTTACGAGACACTAGCGGGACCGTATCCAGCATTTACGGCATAATGGACTAATGTGGGTTTACCATGCAAATAGTCCCAACACCATATCTATAAAAAATGAATAGAAACAACATTATAACTTTATACCATAACGCGAGTCATAAATAAAAGAAATACCTGCAAGAGAAGACCACACCCCTTGAGGGTTGCCATGTTTCCCTCGCACGCATGGCAAAGACCACTGTACAAGTACGATAATACTGCCGTACCCCAAGCATATGTCCGAGTCTCCCTCAAATCTCTCAACAACGGCATATACATCGTTGGAACAGTGTTTTGTTTACCGGATGGGAAAAGGAATGTCCCGAGTAAATGCAAAATGTGCGCGGACTCGAAGTGGCGTAAAACCTGGTCATCTGCTTCACCAGGTGGATTACGTTCCCCAAAATTAGTCCTTAACCAATTAACCTTGATTACTTTACCACCATCTTCCCCATCTGGCGGTACCATTCCGAATAAATGTATACATAATTCTTCAAAGTTAAAGTAGGTCGGTTCTGCATCGGTCACTGCACGACCGCGGATTGGTATACCTAATATCATCGAAACATCTCGTAAGGTGACGGTCATCTCACCTACGGGCATGTAAAAAATATGGGTCTCCCGTCTCCACCTTTCGACCATCGCAGAGATCAATGCGTGGTCCAATACAATACTGGCTATTTTACGAATCTCCCCGAACCCAGCTTCTTCAACTAGAGGAATTAGCCGTGGGTCCAATTGCCACATAGTAGTGGAGATGGGCTTGATCGTCACACCTTCATATCGGCCCTATTAACAAAAACAAATAATTAACAAATAAACTAAAATAAATTTTATATTTGAAATAATTAACTTACGTTAGTCACCGCTTCGGATTTATGTTCAAATTTCTCTTGTCTCCATAAAAGCGAGTCTGGATTGCTACTAGAAGATGCCATTAAAACCTAGCAAAAAACAAGAACCGTTAAATTAATAAATAGACCAATAGTGTAATTATTTATAATAAAAAGGACTAATTGTGCAATTACCTAAAATTGAAAGGACCAAATTGTGCAATTACTTAAAATTCAATTAAAATATACTTAAAGGACCAATTGTGCAATTACCAAACTTTAAAATGACCTATTATGTAATTATCAAAACTTATAAGGACCAATTGTGCAATTACCTAAAATTCAAGGCCCGGATTGTATAATTAAAAAACTATTATTTCAACTAAAAGTAACTAAAAGGACTAGTAGTGCAATTATCAAATTAAACAAGGAGTAATTGTGCAATTACCTAAAACTATGAAATTAATCTAATAATCTTTGCATCAATATAAAACGAAATTAAACACATTGCATTAAATTACAAGCATGCATTCATTCATCAAAATCAATAGCAAAAAATAAAATTTAAAAAATAAAAATAAATTGGGTTTTAGAAACTCTAACCTTAGGATTAGGGAAGGAAGTGTTTGAGAAGGTGATTGATTCACGTGGAAGGACTTGGCGACAGCAAGGTGGTGGTGATAGCAACTTGGTGGCGTCGGCAAGGTGGTGCGGTGGGATTTTGGAGTTTTTGTTTAAAATGAAAGAACTCCCGTAATGGGAGTTCTGAAAATTGCAGAAATATAATTTGCATCGAAGGGCGGTGGCTAGCCAACCGCTCTTACTATGCGGTAAAATTAACGCTAAGGGCGGTCGCTAGCCAACCGCCCTCCTCAAAATTAATTTTGTTCTTTGGGCGGTAGCTAGCCAACCGTCCTTTCCCTAAACCTATAATTAACTAAGGGCGGTTTGTTGACTAACGCCCTTCCAAGAAGGGCGGTATACGGGATACCGCCCTTATGCCAAGTTGAATTTTTTTTTTGTTTCTATGCCAAAACGCTAAATATTTTTTTAAAAATGCAAAAAATAAAAATACTCTATTACTAGGAGAGGTTAACTCACTTTGGTATCTCTAATTTAAAACTAGTGAAAGAATCTCAGCAATATAAACTTGACAAGTTAAAATCTAGAGGAGTATCCTTCTAGAACTAGTCTGGTGCTGATAGCTGGTCCAAATTTTGCATTTATATATGTTACCTCATGGTGTGAAGACTAATGGCCGCTTGATTTGACAACAACATCTAACAAAAAAATTATCCTTTAGTAATGCATATCGCTCATCCAATACAGGTTGAGTTTTCTTTTTTTTAGTAGTATACTGTTTTGCAAAACAATTTACACAAATGTACCAAAAGAAATAATATTTGCATAAATATACTATTTCGGCAAGTGAATTGCCGAAATGAGTTTTGGATTAAACGTCTTCTTTTTCCACTTCACACTTCTATACCAATGAATGGCCACATTAATTTCTTTTTAAAATTCATTTGTTTATATAATATTTTAAAATTTTTTTGATTATATTAAATGATAGATTAATAGTCTAATTTTGAACTGTTGTATTAAATTAAGTTAATTAATTAAATATATTAATTTAGAATTTAGATAGCGCGGTAAAATATATTAAGTTAATTAATTATATATATTAATTCTATTATTGCTACATCATTAAAGTCTATAAAAAAAAACTCTGTAGATACCCATATTTAATTTTTGACAAATAAAAATCTAAATATACAAAAGTAACTAACAGATACCTAATGTTCTATATTCAATATTTCGTTTTTTGTCTTCCGTTAATGTATACCGTGAAGTTTATTATTAAATATCACATGTTAATGACGTGACTATTTTTTCTTTTTAAAATTAAGTATCCAAGTTTACTAAAATGAACAAACATGTATTTAAAGTTCGTTATTTATAAATAGAGTCTTTGTGTTATTTATTGATACAAAATATTTGACGCTAAATTTCACTATAAATACTAACTGAAGGTAAAATATAAAAACCGTTGAGTGCCTATTTATTACTTTTGTAATATAGATATTAATTTGTCTAAGTACTCAAAGGAGGAAATTTTCCAAAAGTAAAATCTAGAGTAGTCCTTTCTAGAACTACTCCGGCACATGGGAGGACAAGTACAAAATTTGCATTTATGTTACCTCATGGTTTGCAGACTGGCTGACTCCTCATGTGCTGGGTAGAGCGCCCATATTTGCATTTACGTTGGCCGCCTAATCATTATTTTTCTGTCAAATTTGACCGAAACAACCTAAAGACGTTCTTTCGAATCAGTCTATAAATTAATTTAATTCTGAAACGGCTTTATAAAAAAAAAAAATGTTGGCCTATGGATTGTTTTTATTCTTTGTGCACTAAGATCAGTTTCTTTGTTCATTGCTCTTCCTTTTCTTTAGCAATCTATTATGCACTACTTGTTTTTCTTTTTGCAGTGCTTAAGTCCTTGTATCGGGAATTTGTGATCCTCTAGTTGATGTCTGGTCTTTTCTCAGTGCCTATGTTCTGAGAGACAAAAAATGAAACGATAAGTGGAATAATTACAATCCTATCATATTTCAATCTTTTTGCCTCACGTACTGAATTAACACTATGTTTGGATTAGTTAAGAGGACCTGCCAAGTTGCGTCATTGAAGTAACACCATGTTATGAAGATAGCCAAATAATCCTGTATTTCAGTATTTATCGTCCATATACTTATAACCATAAGTAGCTTCCATTCACATAAACTCAAACCAGATGAGTTGGCAACCTAGCAGGGCATATAGGACCAGATCAAGACAAAGAGAATATGATCTTTAGAGGATTCAAAATCTCCAGTTATATGTAGAAGAAGCATATCCTCCGAAAAAAACTCACAACAACCTCACCAAGATTCATGACACTTCATGACTAAACCTTGTTCCCGGATTTCAAGAAAAACATTATTCATGTCATTAAACAAATATATTAAAAAGAAGTGATTAATCCATATAAAATAGATATTAAACAACCAGATATCTTCATGTATTTCAATTATTTGTACATTATCTTTTGTCGTTAACACTACAGCGCGCGACACCTTTTGCGAGGACCACGGCCGTCGCTAAAGACCCAGATGTCCTTGCTAAAGATCGGATAGGTCTTTTGCAACGGACGGTCCTCGCTAAAGGTTCTCGCTAAAATTTTGTCACGAAAGACCCCCCTTATTGCGACGGTGTCACCTGTCGTCGCGTGAGAACCTGTCTTTTGCGACGACATGCTGTCGTCGCAATTGACTTGGTTTTTTGCGAGGACGTTGTTCTCGCTAAAGGGGGTGGTCAATTGCGACGGCAATCGCTAGTCAACTATTTAGCGAGGACTAGTCAACTCTCGCTAAAGACTTTTTTTAATTATTTATTTAATTTTTTATTTAATTTTTAATTCAATTATATAATTTATTTATTTTTTGTTTTTTTATTTCTTATATGAAAAGAGATAAAATAATACAATTCGAAAACTAAATTATCCGATAGTCAAGTCAAAGTCATACAAAAGTCAAAGTCATAAAAAGTCGAAAATTACAAACCATAAAACGAAAATAATAAAAGTCATAAAAAGTCAACAGAAATTCTAAATAAACACCAACAAACATCAACTCTTAACCAAACAACACACCATCTAAGGATTAGATAACTCCTCATCTTCATCTTTATCTTCTTCCTCACCTTGGTCTATAAGATGGAGTCGCGAGTATGACGGACCAGATGTAGTGGGTCAGGCTGCAGGTCGGGCTCGGGAGGGACCAGCAGGAGCAACGGATAGATTAACGGATGGAGGGACTAGTGCTTCCTCGTGACCACGTTCCTCTCGACACCTGTTGAGCAAGGTGATGGCTGTACTCATTTGTGAGTCCATCGTCTCCTTAGCCAGTAGCGTACTAGTAGTGGAAGTCGAGGATAATGAAATATCGTCTGGCACCGGGTCCTTGCCTAGGAGACAATGAACTCGTTCAGGGACCTCATAAGCCACTCGTAGTCCCGAAGCATGTTGTCGCTTACCGGATCCCAAGCATTAGAAGACCTCCTCTTCTCCGGAAACGGGTGGCCAACTCCCGGAATCCAGTCCCATCTCCTAACCCGAGTCGAGCCGCCTCCATCACGGAATCTACCTGCTCCTGTTGCGTCATGGGGTGAACAAGATAAGTCTCCACTTTGGCTTTGTAATTTCCGAACTCTATTCTCGAGAATCTCCCTCAACGCTCCTTGTACAATAAAATAAATATATTAAAATATATTAAAATAAATAAATTGTATGATATATTAAAATAATAAACTTACGTATGCCCTCTTGTACTCGGGACTCCTCCACCCGTTCTTCTTCTTGCTCCACCCGACCTTGAAGAAGAATTTGTTTATCTTTGGTAGAGGCACCGATTCCATGTTATCCCCGACCACTAGAGGGGGTTGACTACTTCCCTGTCCCTATAAAAAGTCAAACAGTAAAAAAAAAGTTACTCTAATAAATATTTTTAAAATATTTATTACCTCCATCAGATTATCCCTCCACCTGGTATAGCTCCTAGACCCGGGTCCACTTAGGTTTTGAAGCTACTCCCTATTATCCTTGTTCACTTGAGCTTGATGCTATTTTTAAACAACGAATGAAAAAAAAAATTGTTAGTCAATTAAGATAATATTTTAATTAATACAAGTTAAAATAGTACAATCACTTGAGCTCGCTCCGAATCCCACATCTTCAAGGTGAGCTCCCAATTCTCGGGCGTTTGGTCATCTGGTTTTTCCCGAGGCTTGTAATACTTCTTCTTCACCCGATTCTTGTGGTCGCTATACCCCTTCCCACATTTGTTGGTTATCATTTGTTGGATATCCCCCCAATCTGAGCGAGCCTGCCAATTCTCCACCTCAAAAAAATCCTGTTTATAAGTAAATGAAGTTAAATATATTTTTTTAGATAAATATAAAAAAATAAAAATAAAATTAGCCGACTTACTCCTAATCGAGTCAGAATATTCGTCTGCTCCACTTGCGGAACATCTGTCCAGATGCTGTGAAAAAGTTGAACATTCTCACGGATTGTGTGGTTAATTACTTGAGTGACGTGGTTGGCGTATTTTCCAACGGGGATCCAAGTATAATCATACGTGCAAAACTCTATTGGTAGCCTACCTCCAAACTTCTGCCTTGACTCCTGAACCGAGGCAAGAGTTGTCTTGCCTCTCGGTTTTCTCGGGTTATTACATGTTTAATTTTACGATTAAAATAATAATTAAGTCAAAAGTAGGTGTAAAATAAAATATTACCCGGTGCGTTGCAACCCGATATGGGATTGCTTCGATTCCGTGTGGGGTCGCGTCCATCCCCTTCTCTGTCGTGAGATCTCGGCATAACATCGGACATCTAATATTTTTTTAAATTACAATTTAATCCATAATATTTTTTAAAAATTCAAATTTAGCCCTAATATTTTTTAAATTATTCATAAAGCACCTAAAATTATAGAAAACTCCACTAAGGCTTCTAATATTTTTAAAAATACAATTTTACCCCTACTATTTTTAAATTATTCATAAAGAACCTAAAATTATATAAAATTCCACTAAGGCACCTAATATTTTTTTAAATACAATTTTACCCCTACAATTTTTTAAATTATTCATAAAGCACCTAAAATTATATAAAATTCCACTAAGGCACCTACTATTTTTAAAAATTTTCATAAAGCACCTAAAATTATATAAAATTCCACTAAGGCCCCTAATATTATTTAGAAATACATTTTTACCCCTAATATTTTTTAAACTATTCATAAAGCACCTAAAATTATATAAAATTCCACAAAAGGCACCTAATATTTTTTTAAAATACAATTTTACTCCTACTATTTTTAAATTATAAAATTCCACTAAGGCCTCTAATATTATTTAAAATAAAATTTTACCCCTGGTATTTTATAAAAATGCAAATTAACCCCTAATATTTTATAAATTGCTCTAAAGCCACAATAGTTTTATAAATACACAAATTTAACATAATCTTAATATTCAACAACAAATCCAAGATTTAGCACCTAAATTCTAATAAATTTCTTTCTAAATTCCAAAAAAATCAACTAAATTCCCAAAAAAATAAAAATACAACTAAACATGCCTATTTTTAGAACTTTATACACTAAATATCAATCTTAAACACATAGTTAAATTCGGAATTAATTGTATTTAACAAAAATTAATTTCTCAAAAAAAGGAAAAGAAACAACTAAACATGCACATTTTTAGAATTTTATACACTAAATAGCAATCTTAAACACATAGTGTAATTCGGAATTAAATCTATTTAACAAAAATTAATTTCTCTAAAAATGGAAAAAAATAGCTAAAATTGGATTACATACCTTGAAATCCGAGGAAAATGTGTTAAATGATGTAGGGAAGCTCCAGAAATTATAAACAAACCAAAAAAACATGTATTAGATTCGTGATTAAGCAAAAAAAGAAAAAAGATTGAATTTTTTTTTTGGAAAAAATCATGGAAATCTTACCTAAAAGCTTGATTAAATGATGTTTATGATGATGTAGATGCCTTGCCTTGAATCGGAGGAGCTTGGTGTTGCTGAAAATGGAGGATTTGAGTGGAGATTAATGGAGGTTTTGGGTGTTTGATAAGTAATGGGGAAGGAAATGGGGGTTCGGCGGGTATTTAATTAATCCGCCCCTTTAGCGAGGACCTTGTCGTCGCTAAAGACAAGGTCCCTCGCAAAAGGTCAAATATTTTAGGAAGGCGCGCATTTGACCGCCATAAAGTGTGCTCTAAATTTTTCGACCCCCCCCTCTTTTGCGAGGACGCGTTCTCTCTAAAGACCTTGGGTATTATTTTTTTCTTATAAATAATTTAGATACATAATAAATTTCAATTGTTTTTTAAGCTTATAAATAATTAAACTACATAATAAATTTCAATTTTTTAGAGGCAATGCCCAATTAATTACACGAAAAGTGTAAAAATTCCCAATTAATTACAACTTCAACTTAATTCCTACTTAAGCACAAAAAAAATGAAAGATTACAAAAATACCCATAGGCAATTAATTAATTACTTTAATTATAATATTATTTATTTATTTATTTTCATTTTCATTTTGTTTTTTGAATTTCCTTTTTTCAAAAAAAAAATCAATTTTTTATTTTCAAATATTTTTTACCCAAAAAAAAATTTCGATTTTTTTTTTACACCATTTTTTTTTTGAAATTTTTTTCCCTGAAATTTTTTTTATGTGAACACACAATTCTAAGATTTGTGTGTTGCAGGAACACACAAAATTGGAACAACCAAAATTAAGTTTTTTTTATTCCAAGAATACACAAATCTGAGATTTGTGTGTTCAGGAATACACAAAATTGGAACAAACAAAATCAAGTTTTGTAAATTTTATGCATATGTGTTTCACGAATACACAAATTAGAGACTTGTGTTGTTCCAGGAACGCACAACCCTGAGACTTGTGTGTTCCAGGGACGCACAAATCAGAGACTTGTGTGTTCCAAGAATACAAAGAATTGGAACAAACAAAAACAAGTTTTGTGTATTCTGGACAAATTCAATTTTTATGTATTCTATGAATACACAAATTTGAGATTTGTGTGTTCCATGAATACACAATTTTGAGATTTGTGTGTCCCAGGAACACACATAATTGGAATAACTCAAAACCCTAAAACATAAACACAAAAATAACAAAAATAAATAAATATATCAAGATAGTTAAAGACGAATAAAAATAAGGTATATGCGATTAATAATTATAAAAAAACAATTTTGTTAAAGAAGAGAATCCTTTAGATCGATTTTATGACTTTGTGTGTTACAGGAACACATAAATCTATATTTGTGTGTTACAGCAACACATAACCCGAAATTTCGATTTTTTTAAAAAAAAATCGAGAAAAAAATTTAAAAAAAATTTGAAAAAAAAATCGGGGAAAAAAAATTTGGAAAAAAAATTCAACAAAAAATTCCGAAAAAAATCATAGACGTAAATATTAATTTGATTAATCCAAATATATAATTTTTTTATTTTTTAGAATTAGTTATGACGATTTAAAAAAAAAAAAAAATCACGGACGTG
The DNA here is from genome assembly GCA_029959085.1 of Nemophila menziesii. NCBI lineage: Eukaryota > Viridiplantae > Streptophyta > Magnoliopsida > Boraginales > Hydrophyllaceae > Nemophila > Nemophila menziesii. The sequence continues at coordinate 19,811,991 of JARWIR010000013.1, read as the reverse complement.
CGCGTGTTTATTAGTTTTTGTTTTTTTAATTTATTTTTTTAATTGTTAATTAAAGGGGTAGTTTGGGATGGGGCTGTTTTCAATAAAATATCTTATTTTAGGTACCTTTTTCTAAATAAGTTTTTTAATAGGCATTAATCAACAATTGAGTCAACAAAAAACAATAAAAAAATCACATAAGGGTAACATTGGAATGTAAATATGACAATGTGTTTAATTGAGAATTAAGTTGAAAATTTATGAGTAGGTAGGAAGTAATTTCTTTCTTTTTTTTTAGGAATGAAAAGTGAGGAAGTGTAATTAACTGGGAATTATCTCTTTTTTTTAAGCTTATAAATAATTCAATAAATATTTTTCTGAAATTATAAAAAAAATTCTTATAAATAATTTAATAAATAAGTAACATACATAATAAATTTCAATTTTTTAAAGCTTATAAATAATTCAATAAACATTTTTATAAATATTATAAATTATTTTTTCTTTTAAATAATTAACATACATGATAAATTTCAATTATTCTTTTAAGCTTATAAGTAATTCAATAAATATTTTTCTAAAATTATAATCTTTTTTAAATACTTATTAATTAACTTTTCATAACTTGTAACAGGAGGTGTATAGGAAGAAGATCAAGGGGCAGGGTCATCTGGTGGGACCGCCCCTGAAGTGCCGTATAAGGATCAAATAGACGCCATGAGAGATGTCGTTGAAAAAGTCATGGGCCCTCCGAAGACGGCTTGGGTAACCGGATTCGGACAGGTCCATAAGAAGGCTCGTGTCTCCCAGCCGGATCCAGAAGTTAGGCGAAATACGGAGAGGCTAGACGTGATGATGACGGCGATGAACGAGCTCCGCGCGCTTCAAGGTCTCTCCCCTATCGAGCCTACCCCTTCAGCGACTCCTTCCTCAGCTACCTTGACTGGCAGTCGCTATTCGATGAGCGTGCTTGACACAGCTATGGCGGCGTTGAATGATATGAGGGCCGCTCAAGGTCTTGCACCTATCCCCCCCCCCCCCCCCCCCGAAGCACCGAGAGGAGATGAATATGATGATGATGATGATGATGATGATGATGAGGATGAAGATGAAGATGGTGATGATGGTGAAGATTTACTTGCTCCGTGATTTTAATTCTATTATATTTTGATGTATTTTGACTACTTTTTATGGTTTGTTTGACTTTTGTTGGCTATGTTTGACTTTATTTACGATTTTTGGAATTAATTTGAATTAAGTTTTGCTTTCCGATTAATATTTGTGATTTTTAATTATTTATTAGATATATTTGTATAATTATGCAAATAAAAAAAATTTATAAATAAAATTTAAAATAAAAATAAAAATAAATAAATAAATAAATTGGAAAATAAAAAAATTAATTAAATTAAAAATACGAATAAAAAATTATTTAAAAATCAAATTTTTAATTCAGAATTCGAAATTAAAAAAAAAACATATTTGCGACGAAAAATTCGTCGTTAGATATAGATGAATTTCGTCGCTAACTTTTGGAACAATTAGCGACGACAAAATAGGGACGAGGCATGTCGTCTCTATATTCCGTAATAGCGACGAGGTTGGTTTGTCGCAAACATTGAGATATTAGCGACGACCTTGATTGTCGCAAAAAGGTCACACGATTTTGAGGCGAACCACCTCTTTTTCATTGCGAAAACTGACTATTAGCTACGACTTTCTAGCGACAAAAAATTAGCGACGAGTAGTCGCCGCTAATTGACTTTAGCGACGAGTTTTTGCGTTTAGCGACGAACGCAGATCGTCGCTAAAATGCCGAACTGTAGTAGTGTAAACCTGTTGGACTCATTTATTTTCCACAATATTTGATGACTTTGTAGTATAAAGCTTGGTCAACTTTGGTAGCTTAGTCAACTTTGATAGTGTAAGATTGTAAGTGATAAGTCACTTACATGACAATATTTTATCCCACATTGAAGGATACAAAAGGGAAAATACCACTTAAATTATTTAAATTATTGAAATTCTCTTTATCTCTCAAAAAACTAATCACACGTACATGAATTACTTAAATTAGCCGGTGAACAATTTCTCCACGTTTATTAACAGCTTTATCCCTACGTTTTACAACGGCTTTATTGATTGTAATTGTTTCTATATTTCAGACATGATCAACAACTTTGATTACATGTAACAATTAGTTTATACTGGCTAGTTTTTACACATATATATAGAGAGTTGTAGTGCAGTTCGTTTCATACACGTATAGCATCACTGCTTACGACATTATTTATCTTCTTCTTACTTCCTTCTTGAGTGAAATATGTATTGGTTCCATACTTTTACTTGTGTGAGCACACGAGTGAGTGTAGTAGTGTTTATACCTTGGGGAACGTTTGAAAAAACTTCATAACATATTGGTTGTCCCGGAATTCGTTCTTAAGACAGTGGATTCTCCACGACACTCCAATTTTTTCCGTCTTCTACTAATCTGGTTTGTTATTTATTTTTATTTTAAATACTCGTTTTTCTTATGTTACATAGTTCAAGTATTTTCACACATAAATACTTCTAAAACCAGTTACAGTTTGTTTTCTCGGACTAACAATTTTAGAACGAAATTTCATAACTAAATTGTAATGGCGTCGTGTGCTGCTTTAACTATGACTTTGAAAACTTTACCTGATATGTCTAACTGACTGCAGCTAGTCCTCCTTGTATTCTCACCGGATGTAGCCGAGGAATGCCTCAACAAGAACGATATCATTTTCCCAAACCGACCTCGTTTACTTTCCAGAAAATACATTGGTTGCAATTACACCTCCCTAGCTTGGGCACCCTATGGAGATCATTGGATAAATATCCGTAGAATTGCTTATCTGGAAATATTATCAGCACAACGGCACAAATGCTACACACCATACCTGTAGATGAGTTAAAGCCATGTTACATAGAGTTTACAAGGCCTCTTAAGCTAACCATCAGAATATTATAGACATGAAAACCATGGTTTTTGAGATGACGTTAAATGTAATGATTCAAATGATTGTTGCGAAAAGATACTTTGATATTGATAATGTTGAGGATGATGAGCAAGCTAATCAATTTAGAGAGCTTGTTTTAGAAACTCTGAAAAATGATGGCTCCAAAGACATGGGAGTATTTTGGGAAATATAGAATCTGAAGGATTTGAGAATAAATTAATCAAGCTACATAGGAAGAGGGATTCTTTCATTCAAGAGTTGATTGATGAATATACTAGTAAAACAGAGACTACTATAGCTGGTAATATTGTTTTAGAGAGTGCTGGGACGAAGAAAACCATTGATTGAACTGATGTTGAGTTTGCAACAAAATGAACATGAGTACTATAGTGATGAAATAATTTACTACTACACGCGTGGTCTTTCGCGACCACACATTTAGCGAGGATATCCATGTCCTCGCTAAAGATATCATCTTTCGCGAGGACATGTATTGGCAAGGACAAATGTTCATCTTTCGCGAGGACATGTATTGGCAAGGACAAATGTTCTCGCGTATATAATGTTGTTTTTCAGGGAAGAAAATGAAATAAAAAGTAAATAACTCCTCACCATATTACTCATCTTCCGCGAAAACATTTTTTTCTTCACCGATGAGTATCTTTCGTGAGAACATAGTAGATCTTTAACGAGGACAATGTTGTCGCTAATTAGTATTGAGTATTTAACAACCAGCGGGCTGAACACCATTACTAGTTTTTTATAACGAAAAAAAAAAAAAAAACCTACCCACTTAAATGCTTCCAATTTTTTCTCAATTTTTAATGCTCAAAGACCATGGGTCTATATAATATAAAGCCTAGCATTACTAGGCCATTGAAAGCCAACTAAATGGCTAACAATACCTAAACTACCCTCCCAAACCTTTTACCCACAGTGAAAACCAGAAAATCCACCCCCAACCCTACTAAGCAACTGTCTCTTTCTCTCTCTATGAACAACCAAACCCTACCCTCTCTCTCTTCTCTCTCTCTGAACAACCAAACCACCACCGTCTTTATCAGCTTCATCACCATCGCCACCACCGTCTTCGTCACCTTCATCACCATCACCACACCCGTTCAGATCTCACCTTCAACACCATCTCATCACCTCCCCTCTCAAGAAACCCCTTACCATCGCCACGCCCTAGCCTTTGGTCACACCTTCCTGGCGCCTTGTAGAAGAAAACCATCCCCACCTTTATCACCATCACCACCCCCTCACCCCCACCATCTCTTTATCTCCCCTCTTAAGAAACCCCCTGCCATCGCCACCCCTTTCCCTCTGGTCTCACCTTTCAGGCGCCTTGAAGAAGAAAATCACCCCCACCTTCAACCTCACCCTCACCTTCATCACTATCATCACCCTCACCTTCATCACCATCGCCACCCTATCTGTTCGGATCTCACCTTTACCACCATCATCTCCAGCATCTTCATCACCATCCGAGCTTCCTTTGGAGCACGCGAATACCGCCGCCTCCCTGGAGCACTGGAGGACTCCCGTCGTTCGTCACCTGCACGTCGCCGCTCTCTGTTCAAGAAATCTATCGCCGTAGTGGACCATTCTCCACTGGTCTGCAGGTCCAGTAGCAGATCTGTTAGTGGATCTAATCTCAAGCGTTTGTTGTTCTTGATGGGGCCAGCCCTAGCTGTTATGGGGCCTGCCCAAGATGTTTTTTGTTCCTATCATTTGAAACCGATGGGCCAGCACATTATGGTGTGAATAGATATGTTTTGTATATTTGATTAACGAGTACAGCCTAAAAAGGATCAAATTTGTTGTGTTTAATTTGTGCATAATCGGTGCAACTCCCAGTAAGTTTGAGCTATATGGGTCCAGACCCATCTCGCAGCTATTGTTCGAGATGGGTCTATACCCAAATGACCATGAAAGACTTAATAAAAAAATAAGCTAATAAAACATTGTACACTACCGTACCCATCACGTTTATGTTTAAGAAATGGTTACGAGTGGTCGTGGGTCTGTACACTCGGAAACCTTAGAAAAATTATTTTTCAACCCAAAGGTATAAAAGTCAAATAACAAACTAGAAACTAAACAATAGGACTTTTATAGGATTATTTTTCAGTTAAGATTAAAAATAGAAACATTAGAAACAAATAGGCCCCAATTTGTACATTCCTCCCGAGTAAAAGACCTATAGAAAGTTGAAAGTAGAAACATAATCTGATCTAGATAAGATGTTTCCAAAGCATTGACTGTTAAATAGCCTTTGGTTTGTTTATGAATATAGTCCATACAAGTACTAGGTATTGATTCCTCGTGCACTCATGCTCCAATTTATTCAGATTAGATCAATCAACTTCTTCACCTCAAGTAGTGCAAATGTCTCACTACACACTTTTTCTAAAGTATCCCAAGCCAAAGAGACTCAAAAAGTATTCCAACAAAAAAGCAGAATAGTGTCAAGGAAAACGCAGAAAAATAAAATAAAATAAAATTCCCAATCTCCTTTAAAATTAGTACTATTCAAAATCCTCGTTCCAAAATTGAGATTCCAACAACTGCACACGTAAAAAAATAAAAAAACTACTTCTTACATGAAACTTATGATTATGAAGTATATATTCTACATATGTGTAAAGAATTTGTATACAATTACGATCAAGAAGCACCATCCCAATGCATATTTTCAGCTCCACTTTCATGAGTCATAATTAATGACTTCTTTACTTTACGAGCAAACCAGTGGTATTTTTATCTGCTATATATTGAACCTCATTTTCCGATCAAAGAATAACCCTTATTAACCAACAAGTTGAAACAATCAGATAATAATCCACCACTATGTGTAATAAGATATACAATGAACGATATATATGCAAGCGTGGCCCCACAAACAAGAAACCCAAATAATATCCCATTAACTTCCGATACAAAAAAGTCCAACAAAAGATACCCATTTATCACTATCACAAGCATAGCCACAGTCCATGCAACTCTCTGCACAAAATAAATATAAATTAAATTTAGATTTTATTCTACATTTCATTGAATGAAATACTAACTAACCTCCATAGTAGGGCCAATTTTAAACACACCCATGACTTGTTCTTTAGAAACTAAAGTAAGCAAAGGAATAAGAGCAAAAGGTATCTGAACAGATTGAAGAACATTAAGCCATTCATTTAACACATCAAGAGAAGATTCCGATTTTTGAAAAACAAGTGCTACAATTATAGTAGGCACAATTGCACAACTTCGAGTAATCATAGCTCTAAGCCATTTTTTCAAACGAAGATTTATAAAACCACCCATTATAAACTGTCCAGCATATGTACCTGTAATAGTACTACTTTGTCCAGCTGCTAATAATCCTATACCCCAAATGTATAAAATTGGTAATAATCCTCCACCATATTTATCTTCTAAATATTGTCCTGCATTAACTAAACCTATGGTATCTGCTTCTTTAGTACCGTAAAAACCTTTAGCAAATACAGTTGTTACGAAGAGATTGATCATGAATGAGACTAATAAAGCTACTGAACATTCGATTGAGTAATAGTTTATTGCTTCTTGTACTCGACCTTTTTTCTTTGGATCGATTTTTCTTGATTGTACTAAAGCTGAGTGAAGAAATACATTGTGTGGCATTATTACACACCCTACTACTCCTACTGCTTGACGGATTGTTCTTGAACTTAGTCTAGGTACTAATAGACCTATAAGTTAGAACAAATATAAGTTTCGTACTTTACCAAGAAAGAAAGAAGGTTTTTATTTACCTATTAATAACTCTTTTCCGTTAGGTTTTGTATCTGCAAACATCCAAGCAAAGGATAGTGCCATTGTTGATATTAGAACTGCAAAAACAGCTTCTAACTTTCTTACTCCGTAATTCTCTAGAAGCAATAATATAAAGCTGTGGAGTAGTACCAAAAGAAAGCATAATTCATTAAAATTAGCTAAAGATTTGAATAATATAATGAAAAATCATAAAAACTGGGAAATGAAGTGTACCAATCTGATGCAGTAATGATCACACCAGCCCAGATAGGTAAATACCCATTACTCAAAATCTGAACAGCTATAGCACTTCCAATCACCTCTTGAATATCAGCTCCGATAAGTGCTAGCTCAGCCATGAACCATAACAAAAGCCCAGCCCAATAAGGATACTCTTCTCTACACAGCTCCGCCAAATCACGGCCTGTGGCCACCCCTAAACGAGCTGATAACAGCTGTATCAAGAGACCCATACCTGTGGCCCACATTAATAACCATAACAATGAGTAGCCTGCAATTGCACCCGCTTGTAGATCACCTTCTAAATTCCCTGGATCTAGAAAAGCTATGCTCATCAAAAAGCCCGGCCCGGTAAATAACCATAGTTTTTTCCATGAAAATGGTGGTACAGTTTCGTAATCATCGTCCTCTCCATTGGATGCATCGATTATTAGGATCTTTTCTCGTGATTCATATGCTACTTCTTCATCGTCTGAAACGCCGTCAATTAACGGTGACGGTGAGAAAGAAGTTGAGGGTTTTGGGATTGATAATAAAAGGTGTGATTCTTCTTCTTCGTTTTCTTCATTTTTGGAGGGTGAGGGTGAGGGTGTAGGGTCTGGTCCTGGAACTGAGCTCATTGTATAATTCGTCCCTCCTTCGACGGTATATTTTGTGTTTATTTTATGTGTGTGTGCGTGTTTTATATTATCTTGTGAGGTTTTTGATAATTCAGGTGAAGGTGAGCTAATAAGGGAGGTGGCGCGTACGTTAGCAAATGGTGGGATTTGGGAGCATGAAGGTCGCGTGTCGTGTTCGTGGCTGTCTTGTGTATTTATAGTATTTCTTCAAGGTACGTTGTTATTGCGTTGTTATCTTTATTATCTTCATCGGACCTAACCAATGATATTACTACGCGTGGAGATAGCTTGGGCAATTTCGTCATCTTAGGTATTCTTGTCATGAATATTTAAGAACTGTGCAATAAAGTGGTAAACTCCAGATCTCTTCGTTTTACAATTTTTTATCACACTTTAGATCTCTTTTGTGAATGATTAAAAAGAGAATTAAGTTAATAATGTTGTTGAGATCCGAAAACATTATCAAGGTGATTGGGAGTTGTTTAAGTGGTTATTCGAATCATTTGATGATCGTGATACTCTTCAATGGAACAAAATATAAATATTTCATATAATATTTGTTAATGTATGAAAATTAGGTTTGGAATTTTTTTTGACAATAGACAATTGTATTAATAATGAAAAAGAAGAATAGAATAGTGGTTAATAGATATATGTTCGGTTGCTAAGACTTAACAGAATCCTAGTTAAATCGTTGTTGCAAGTAAATTACATCTGAAATTTCTAATTAAAATATTTGTCTTTTAATTCTATTCTTAAAATATGCCTAATGTATTGTTTGGATTATTTTTTTTTAAAAAAAGGAAAGGAAATGATAGGAATAAATTTTCATTTTCTTTATTTGAATTCGTTTTTTAATTAAAGGAAAGTAATTCAATGGATTGCAAAATCCTTTCTTTTCCTTTAAAACGTCAATTATTTAATCCTCCTATTTTAGAGTCATTTCAAAAGAAAGGAAATGATTATTTTTTTAAATGTACAACTAACCTTATAAAATTATGTATAATATGTTTACCTAACACAAAAAAGGTATAAAGGTATTTTTGTGTGAAATAATCCTTCCCTTTCCTTTAATAATGTAAATCCAAACAAGTGATTTTCTTAATCAATTACTTTCTTTTCTTTTATTAAAATTTTTATAATCCAAACACGGTTATCACTTTCTTTTCTATTCCTTTAATATTTTTATATTCCTATCATTTCCTTTTCTTTGATAATCTGAATCCAAACAGTGCATAATAGAAATAAATGGTCTATTACTAATAAATTTCCTAATATTATGCATAGGAGGTCTAGTTCTCTGGTTATATACAGATATCGAGACCAGGCCTTGAGGAATACCAAGGCAATCTATGTGAATCACAACCATCCATTCTCTGAAGAAGTCTGTAGCAACACAAGCTTTAAGAAATGTTGTCGCCTCTCCCTTCATGGGACCTTACTCCGTAATGCTTCCCTATCCTGTGGGCTCATTCTCAGATGTGAAAGAGGCATCACTGAAAATATCAAGATCTGCAAGGTGTGAAGAAGGTGTGGTAGGAGGTAAAGCATCGCCACCATCTACTTTGTCCTCGTCATGTGGGTTAGCTTTCCTGAATATTTCCCCGTGTGTCCCAATGTTTTCTTCTATTGAATTATCCGTTTGAAGGAGAATTACTTTAGAGTTACAGATAGTTCCTTCAAACAAACATTTCATTCTAGCGACCCAAATGTTCCAGATTTAAATCATTATCCATGCCACCAAACCCTTCCTATCCAAGTTTAGATTCCCCCCCCCCCCCCTCCGCCCACCCCACCCCACCCCATGCAGGACTTCCAAAATCCAGTCCTCAATCACCCACATCTTTAATCGAGAAATACATGTTGCCTTAAAGAAAACATCCCAAACTTCACATATATTAAGGCATTCTAGAAAGATGTGATCCACTATTTCAACTGGATTATTGCAAAATTTACATCGTGGAGATAGAGCACACTTTCTTTGGACAATGTTTATCCACATGGGAAGCATTGTTTGCACATTTTCATAGGAAAGATCTAACCTTTGTTGGTGTTTTAGCATGCCAGGTTGTTTCCAAAAGCTCGGGTCCATTTTGGATTCTGATGACGAGGCTACTTTAGAGCTCTGGGCTTTCACCGAGAGGATAACATGGTAACCAAATTTGGTTGTATAATTCCCTTTTACCTTGTGTGGCCAGATTATTCTATCTTCTCCGTCTAAAGTATGTAGAATAATGTATTTGATTGCTTCTCCGTCCACCTGATGAAATACTTTTAAAATCATATCCGAGTTCCATGAGCCAGATTTAGCACGTATCATATCCTTAACCTTTGACGGAGCCGTCTCATTTGGTTTGATAAGAACAATATGGGGTGACATCCATTTGTCCTCTTAGATATCCGTGTTGTTCCCGTTACAAATTTGCATGGTATAACCTTTGTTAAGGACATTCATGCTCCATAATGCTAAACCCAAACCCAAGACCTGCCATTTTTTGTAAAGGTATACCAAAATGATCGATTTGGAAAATAGATCCTTTCAGGGCTTGGTATACCAATGAATCAGGGTTGTTATGCAATCTACATGAAATGGATGCCAACAAGGCAAGGTTGATTGCTTCAAAATCCTTATACCCCAATCCAACTTTATCTTTATCCCTTCCAATATTGTCCTAGGTCTTCCAATGTATCCTTTTTCTCCCTCATAATCCCCACCAAAACAGAGACACAGTCTGAGACAACTCTTTACAAAATGTCTTTGGGAATCTAAGTGCATTCATCGTATAGTTTGGCAGAGATTGAAGAACCGGTTTAATAAAAAAATTATTTTCCTCTCATCAAATATAATATTTTCCTTCTACCATGTCGTCCTAATTTGTAGGCCTATCATTTACCCAATGAATGGTATTCTTCCTGCTTTTTTCATGATTCAGAGAATCCTACAATATTTCCCTATAGAATCCTATGTCGGATACCTAAGAATGATCAGACCATTTCCATATTACAAGAAGGGGTACCCCCGCTGAAGCATATACTAGACTTGTTAAGGTTAGGCTCCTATCCTGAGACTCCACAATTATTTTCAAGAACTCTCTTAGAATCCAAAAATATCATCATCTCTGAGAGAAAGAAGAAAGCGAGAATCATCCGCAAAAATAAAGTGAGAGAGAGTGGAGAATCCTCTAGCCAGTCTAATCCCGAAAATGTTACTTTCTCTAATTTCAAAAATAATCAGAGACACAAGGGATTCAGTAATTAGGACCACCTCCTCATTACCCCAAGATTGGAGGACCATATCCTTATAAGTAACCTCATCAAGCTAGAAGTGCTCCATTTTAAACCTTTTTGGGGCAATCCCAAAAGAGGGTTTGCAATCAACAATGATCAGAGAATCGTCAGATTCAATAGCTAGAGGAACCATGAGGTTTGCATTTGTAAGGAATCCAATCCATCTTTAGTCTCCAAGTACTATGTCAAGCCTAGCTTTAACATATTGTTTCTCCTCTATGATTCGACCAAGTGAAAAAACATCCCTTAGGGGAAAGATCAAAGAGGATATTTGTCGTCCCCAAGTGTGTGATAATAAATCGACACCCTTGAGAGGACTTATTTCTCGCAAGTGTATGGGTCGTTGGCAAGTCATAATTGATAAGTATAAGGGTTATCGTCTCCACATGGACAATGAAGGTTAAGATAAATGTGTTTATGAGTATGGCAACGCAAGTTGAGATTAATAGTAATAAACCTTAGTTATTGATTTAAAGAACTAAGTTGCAATAAATAAATATTAACTAAGACGATTGATTGAAATAGAAATACGAATTAAACTACTAGCGAGTTAGATATATGAGAGATATGCTTGAGTCTTGATAGTAATTACTAAAGTTATCTATTAAATATTAACCGATATAAGGGTGAATTGGTCTTTTTACACTAGTTGGGATTCAATGTTATTTCCAAATCCCTCCCGGGTAGATATGAAGCTAACATATGGCACTAGAGACCTATCCCGAGTGACCCTACAATGCTTTCAAATGCTAGTTGATTTTTAACCCTATTGACTACTTAGTTAGTCAAAACGTCTTGGTTCACTAACAAACACCAAATGTCTACGTGATAAACTCGTAATTCGACCCCCTCCCATGCGATAATCTAAATTAATAACACTACCCGATACGTGATCAAGGTACAAGTAGGAACCAATGACAAATACATAAGAAATGTAAAATAGCACAATTTCTTTAATTATAAGTATCCCAAAATCAAATAAACATTTGAACAATCAACAATGTTTCATACCCTTAGCAATCCTTAAGCAATGAGGGTTTTAGTTCATAACAAATAAACTAAAATAATAGTAAGAATCATGTTCAAAACATAAAACGGAATAAAAGTAACCTAAAACTCAAACAAGAACAGGTTCAGAATGATGAAGAATGGTAGAAAATGGTAGAAAATGGTGGAATCCCTTCTCATTTTCTCTTTCTTCTTGCTCCAGGCATGTTTCTTATCTCTCAATATAGTTTTGTGTGTAAACGTGAGCTTCTAAAATGATTAAATACTAGTCTAAAAATGTTGTTGGGCCAAATAGGCTCACTTAGATGGGATACAAATAGCCCAACACATTTTTACTTAATGATGGACTAGTGCGAGCCACGGTGGAAACATTAGCATAACTTCTTCATCTAAACTCTGAATTGACTTTCGTCGATTCTCACGCATCATTGACTTCAATAATTATCAAAATCAAAAAAGAAATTTGTTTATAACAATGACCAATAATTTATGGTGACTGAATTAAGTGACGTCAAGACTTCGCCCGTAAATGCTCTAACTTGTCCAAAGTGACATTTTGCTTTTTATACGCCTGGGATTGGATTTGAACTTGACTTCTTGACATCTTCTAATCATATTGGTGTCTCATGTCAACCATGTACATAAAATCTACACACTTAACACACGATTAATGCACAAAAGCTCTAAAAGTATAAATATATCCAAAATGAGATAAGAATTCAAGATATATCAAATAATAGGGAATAAAACCTCACTTAGGTCCATTAAACCTCTAGAAATATATTTTTTTGATACAATTATTCTATAACAAAAGACGAGACACCAATATTCCAAATAATAAAATCATTAAAGACATCCATGTGGCTATCGTTGGACTCTTTTATCCCTTGATTCTTAAAGGATTTCGAATTAAGTCCCATCAAAGCGACTACTCTGAGTAGATATTTCTTCACAAACTTCAAGACGTTCCCCAAAAAAATATGGGGTTGAATAAAAACAAGATACCAAAAGATATTGCAAGGTTCATTAATGCGAGTGACAATAAGAAAATTACACAAAGATGGGATTGGCCAAGGGCTTAGGGAGAGGTATTCATAGTCGTCAAAGACCCATTAGGTTACCTAGATGGGCTTTTGTTGTGACATTCTTTAGGAGGGGACTAGGGGTGCATCTTCATTGGTCCTCTGGTGTTGCTTGTAACCTATTCACATGTTGTGGTGCTTTTATCCGATCATATGGTCCTTGCTCATTATTCTATCGTGACGAGTTTCTATCATCGACACGACTCTTGTTGTGGGTCCTTGGGGTGTTTTCAGCCCTATTAGTTGCCAATTTAGATTTTGCAAATCAGTTTATCATGGGAGAAGGTGGTCGAAATATTCACTTAAATTTTGTCTCGTATTTTCTGAGTGTTGGAGATTGATATTTATCTTGTGTTTTTCTCGTGACGTGAGAGAAATTCTACTTTATTAATAAAATCAAAGTGTCTTTTGAGCTTCTATATAATACGTGACAATGTGTGATTAGCGCGTGAAACTTCTGTCTTGAATAGGATACGTTAGCAATAAGCAATAATAATGGTTGTCGCTTTTTGATAGGTAATCATTATTATTCTCGAGAATGTGAGCGAGAATTATTAGCATATATATAAGACGCACCTGAAGATACTTGACCAATATTTATTATTTTTATAAAAATTAATTTATTGTGATCAATTTTTTTATTTTAGTAAAAATTATGTGTGTAAAGAAAAAGTTAAAAATAGGTTTTTGCGTCATTTCAAGTATAATGTATAAAATTAAAAAATTCTATTTTTTCAATTGTTACTCAAATTAATGCCCTTATATTTATCCACTTGTTTCATAGGAAGAGTTATTTTTTATAGGACGATCAACTAAATTCGTATTTTTGAAATTATTTCCTAACGTGTTTTGAATAACTCTCCTAAAAAAATCTGAAGACTCCAATCCAATATTTTATTCTTGTTATATTCTAATTCAATAAAAAGTAAATATAATAGGTTTATAACCCATTTGAAACATAAACCTATAACTCAACCACCTAATTCTACAATTGTTCTCAACTTCTCTGTGCCCGTGTAAAAAATCGTTCATGTTGGTGTCTTATGACAGAGCAACGGCAGATCACGATGGAACTTGTGTTTTTAGTGTTTTTTGGTGGCTAGAGTTACACTAATGAGAAGTGGTCCATTTCGCTAGGGTTTCGCGCTACTCTGACAAGTTGGTGGAGTTGCGCGAGATCAAATGTGGTGAGCTCGTTGTGGTTCTAGTCCATGGCGGCGGAGCGTAGGTAGTGGTGAGCGGCAGTAGCCATGGCTCTTCGAAAATCCGTCCATGGTCATGATGGCGGTAAGCGATAATGTATCCTTTTATTGTGATGGATTAATCTAGTCACTAGACATCTTTTTAAGGTTATATTATGCTTAGTTGAGGGATTTGTTCCTATATTTTGACATATTTTCATTTCTTGTATAGATTTGGAGAATTGTTACTTTTAGGGTTATTTGTGCAAAAATTATGTGTTAAGTGTGCAACTATTAAGTACGTGGATGCTCTTGAGTCCCACGATGAGGATAAGAAGTCGATAAAGGAAGGCTAAACCCAAGTCAAGGTTTTAAAGGACCAAAAAGCCACTTTTGGAAAGCAAGAACAATTATCAATTAGATTTAGAAATCCCCTTGTTGTTATCACCACTTGCAAATGATGAAGATTCTAGAGGATCCCTACGATTTCTAGATAGTTCTTAAATTTAGGAGTATGTAGGAACTGACGATTTGTGATTTGGAGCTGAATTGAAAAAATTATTAAAGTTGCAGCTGTCTTGGCTCGAACCAGTTCACCCTTCCATGAAAGTGTTGTTGGGTTGGATTAGGTCACTTAAAAGTGGCACACAACCTATAAACATTTTGAACACACATACACACACTTTGTATAGAAAAAAGTCTTTAGTTAGTTACCTATCATTATTATTCCAAACTAAGAGCTAGAGAAAAGAGTGACCTAACCAATATTCTCATGACCATACACACACTTGCACAATTGAACTTAATCCAATTTCTAAGATTTTTACCTCAATGATTTAGTTGAATGAGATATCTAAGATAATCCCCCATGGTAATACTGTTAAAGTTAAAGCACACTCTATCTTGGTGTATGATTCCAAAGTACTTACTTATTGCATCCATTGGTTCAATAAGTAATGGTGTTAGATGGTAAGAAACAAAATTATTTAGTAATATCTTCCATTTATCACCAAGGAAGTGATCCAACCATTCATCCATATCTTAATGAAATTACTTTTTATGACTTACGAGTTCTGCCTATACCATAACCTTAAAATTTTCCACACTCTTGGCTTATTCAAGAATCTTAATCACTCCCTTAATATTCATAAAACCCAGATTAATTTGGTTAAAGCATTGCTTAGACGAATATACACTTCGATAAGTATCAAGGTTCTTGTGGACATTCACTCTCAAATCTCCTTCTCCAACAGGGGGATGAGAATCTATCTTACTTGGCAATTGATCATAATATATAACAATGTAATCACTCTTAAGCAGAGTATAGTTGAAACACACATAAAGATCATGAGAGCTGATAACAAATGACCCTGACTTGGTTTTCAGAGAAATCCACAAGCACTTCTATATGATGGCAATAAAAAAATAGGGAAGCCCAACAAAGGAACTAATAAAATAATTAGAATAAAAAAGATTAGAGTGTATGCTTCGTATTGAAATTATCTAGCAATTAACATGAAGTATCTCCTCTGCCATGGATCCCTTGATCAACCAAACCCTACAACTAAAAGACGAGGATGGTAGCAGCGAAAGATTTGTTACCTCAAACCTTACCTTCTTTTTCATAATAAATCACCTTTCTTCATTGTAGTCTAAGTGCCCGTTTGGGATTGCTTTTCAAAATAATCACTTAAAGTGATTTTAGAACCATAGCAATATTTTAGACTCTTAAAATCACTTTTAGGAAAAGCACTAGATTAGTGATTATTAAAATAATCACTTAAAGTGATTTTAGATGTCACAATATTTTTTAATATTTTTTACAAATAATTTAATTTTAATCAAAAAGCGCTTTTAGCTCCAAAATAATCAATCCCAAACGGGCTCTAAGCGTGTAAACTTACCTTTTTGTTTTCTAGACGAGTATAAAGTGGCAGCAATTGTCGTAAGCTAAGGAGTTCATTTGTTTATCGAAGAAGATGTGATTAGAGATGCTCATTAAAGTTCAAACAAATAGATACACATAAAACTTTTCCATAAACAAAAAAAATCAAAAGAGGATTGATGTGGGGCAGGATGGACTAGTCTAAATCTATATAATATATAAAAGAAAAATCAATAGTTGATTTTGATAAGTGTTATCTGACTTTTACCATATATCTTATTTTAACATATGTGTTTCATTATTTTTATAATTATTTAACTTTTTTTATTAAACTATCATATTAAAAGTTACTTAAATCGTATTCTCGTGTCTTGTACGAGATTAGAAACGAGAAACCAGTTTTTTTAAAGATAAATAAAATAGATCTTCTATTTGTAAAAGAAAAAAAATTATAATATAGGAGATCAAGACCGATCAAAATATTTAATGAAAATGGTCCATAGTCCACACTCAATCCTTTATTTATTTTCTCCGCGTCCATTTAAAGAATAAGCCAGAAAGAAAATAGAAAAGCAAATGGAAGAAGAAAAATATTGGGGGAAACATATGATTCCCATTCCGCAAGAAAAAAGACATCAAATGTCACAAATTGCAAAACAACGATTATACATTTCCTACACACAAAACAACATCGTACAATGAGTTCTCCATCAACGCAAAACAATGCAGCTACACACACCACCCAAGAAGAAGAGGAAGAAGACGAATCAAATCTTCTCTTAGACGACGATAAAATCCTTTCAATAGAGATCGAAAAATCAAACAGCCTCAATCCCACCACGTCGTCATCATCATCATCAGACATCACACCACCATTTTCTTGGAAAAAGCTTTGGGAATTCACAGGCCCTGGTTTCTTAATGAGCGTGGCATTTCTGGATCCTGGAAACTTAGAAGGTGATCTACAAGCCGGAGCTACTGCAGGCTACTCATTATTATGGTTATTAATGTGGTCTACTTTTATGGGCCTCTTGATCCAACTACTTTCTTTAAGATTAGGTGTTGCTACGGGCCATCATATGGCTGAGTTATGTAGACAAGAGTATCCTAAATGGGCTGGGCTTTTATTATGGTTTATGGCTGAGTTAGCCCTTATTGGTGCTGATATTCAAGAAGTCATTGGTAGTGCTATTGCTATTAAAATACTTTCTCGTGGAGCCCTTCCTCTTTGGGCTGGTGTTCTTATCACTGCTTCTGATTGGTCTGTTTTTCTTTTCTTAATTCTTAACAATCACATTTCGTTGTATTAACTAAAGATGTTTTTATAATTATGAACAGTTTCATATTCTTATTTCTAGAGAATTATGGAGTAAGAAAACTTGAAGCTTTTTTCGCTGTACTTATCACAACTATGGCTTTATCATTTGCATGGATGTTTGGTCAGACAAAACCTAGTGGAAAAGAACTTATACTAGGTAATATATTTTTCCTTACAAGCTTTTCTCACATCTTAATTAACATGATGATACTTTTACAGGTCTTTTATTACCAAGATTAAGTTCAAAGACAATTCAAAAAGCAGTAGGAGTAGTAGGATGTGTTATAACTCCACACAATGTATTCCTATACTCTGCTTTAGTACAATCACGAAAGATCGATCCCAAAAAGAAAGGACATGTTCAAGAAGCTCTCAATTACTACACAATCGAATCTTGCATAGCTGTTTTCATATCTTTCTCGATCAATTTATGCGTCACAACTGTATTTGCCAAAGGATTTTACAATACCCCACAAGCTAATACTATTGGATTAGTAAACGCAGGTGAATATCTTCAAGAAAGATATGGAGGAGGATTATTTCCGATTCTTTATATATGGGGTATTGGTTTATTATCGGCCGGGCAGAGTAGTACCATGACCGGTACTTATGCCGGGCAGTTTATAATGGGTGGTTTTCTTAACCTAAAGTTGAAGAAATGGTTAAGATCCGTGATTACTCGAAGCTGTGCAATTATACCAACTATTATAGTCGCGATTATATTTAACCGATCCGAAGATTCACTCGATATTTTAAACGAATATTTGAATGTGCTTCAAGGTATGGTGATTCCATTTGCTCTTATACCTCTTTTAACATTGGTTTCGAATGAGAAACTGATGGGTGTTTTTAAGATCGGATCAACAATGGAGAGGATCGTTTGGTCAGTAACTGGGATGGTTATAGTAATTAATGGATATGTTTTAGTGGAGTTTTTTACTTCTGAAGTTAATACTCTGTTAATTGGGTTAATTGTGTGTATGGTGATTTTGGGATATGTAGCTTTTTTGTTGTATCTACTTTCACGAGATAACAGTCTTTTATCTATATGGTTTAGTAGACGCTCAGATGGTTTTGCTCACCTTAGCAGCTGAGAAACAGAGAATTTTAGAATATGGCTTTATCGGAAATTTGAAGAGTGAGTGTATTGTTTTATTAGTAGCTTATGTTAGAAATGTGCTCGAGGGATTTAACTTAATGATTGTGTATTAGCATATATTATACAGTAATGTTATGTGATCACTTGTGGTTAGGCTTTGTCGAGTATTTCTTCACAAGAAGGGGAAAAAGAAGTTTGGAGGCAATATTATGTTATGTCAAAATTATGGCTATATTGTACATGGTTGAACAAAGGCAAGACATTATCAAAAAAAATATATTAATGTATTCTAGATTTTGTTGTGTGGTTTTGCATGACATTATCATCTCTTATTTCTTTCGCTTTAAACCATTGATACAAGATAGGAATAACCTGGTGATCTTATAGTTGTTATCTTTTTTTATTTGAAAAAATTGATTGAAATATATTGAAAACATACTATTACAATAAGATAAACCAAGTAATCCATGATGGCACCTCAATTAGCTTTCTCCTGAGCTCATCCTCGTAAGGTTGGTGATCCATAAGTAATTGGATCCAGAATTCCAACCATTTGAGTAGTGAAGATAATAGGAAAAAATATGAATAGGAGTAAATCAAGTAGCTTTATCACTAGGACAACTAAATATCACGTGCACAATAATTTTAGCCTTTCTTTGCACAACTTATAAATGCTATTCATAGCATACCTTCTCATAAATTTTTTGTATTCAGTAAACAAAGAATTTGTGCAAGTTTTTCATATAAAGATTTTGATTTCAGGTGGTATTTGTAGATTCCAAATTTATTCCAATTTTTCTGGGATTTCTCATAAGAGGTTGATGGTTCTCATTTTTCTTGAAGTTTCAATTTTTACTCTTTGTTTTTAGCAATAAGGTAGAGTGTATCTAAGTGATGGTGTTCTGTATATTCAAGTAGATAGTGATAAATTGCAGATTGTTTCGGCAATATTAATCTGAAGAGTATCAAGAATCAAGTCTTTGTTCCATTTTTTGTAGTATTATCACAGAAATGTTGAAAAATATTCTCTCTTAGCCTATCACTATAATTACTAGATGTAATGATGTATAATCATGATTAACCTCATTGTTATTCTAATCGATATTGTTTTATTGAGCTGACTTTCGACTTATCATAGTTGTCATGAGCAATTTTACGAAAGGACTCAAAGAGCATGAAGATCAAAATAAGTTGGCAATACTTACAAATCTTGCAGCACATCGTTGTCATTTGCTTGGTTGATCACCCTTGTCTCACGGTAGATTGGCACACATTTAATGTCTGAATATAGCCTTTGACACCAATATTGTATCTTCAACTTTGACATATGGTTTGACTTCTTCTAAGATTTAAGCCATAGTCAAATTAAGCATAGATGCTAACCTTATTTGAAACTACTTACTGCCGAGACCATGGGTGAAGGAAAGGTGTGCTATAGTATTATCGAGGTTCTCTATATCGTAAGCAGCCTTTCCAAATTTCTCTAGTAAAATTTCGTATTGATTTACCTTTCAATTGATACAACTTTAGTGAATATAATGAATCGCACCCTGAAAGTTTGCTTCCTGTGAAGTGTGAAGTGTGCTTTTAACCTTCGACATAAATGTACAACTTTCCCAATATATTTTGACTCTATCTTCAAGAAATATTGTTGTGCTCTTTCAAATAAGATAGTGGGGAAGGATCGGGAATGAATTGTATCGTAACAAGTTATCAATTTCATGTGCCTCTTGTAGTTGATACGATCATCGGGGTCCTTCAAACCATCACATGTCGATAATTGGGGTGGTTTGAGTACCTTTGATCTGACACATCTAGCACTTCCCAGGAAAATGAGTGTCTTGGTTAACCTTTGTTTCTTAGTCTGTCTTTGTATATTCCTCATCTTCATGTCATATCAAACTAATCTTGTTTACTTCGACTTGCATTCAGGATTGTTAAAGTTGAAAGGTCGAGGCTTGGTGTTGATAGATTTTGATGCAATACTTGTAGTCGTTGATTTAATTCTTGAGAGTTGACTTCCATAGTCGGTGATACTTTGTGGTTGGGTTGATTCAAAGTAACATTAATATTTGGAACCAAATAAACAAGATTCTAATTGGAATTTGGGGTTGCTACCGCTATCAAAATCGGTACTCCTTCCGATGGCACCTCTAGTTCACCTCGTGAATACATGTTGTTGGACTCCACTGAAACATAGGTTGTAGTCCAATATACCAAGTATTCACTATGCCCTTGTGTTACTTGAACCATTTTTTTTCACTTCTAGTTTTTACAATTTCTCTTGTTCTTACCAGCGAAGTATCTCAATGTTGTGAGAAAGTCAGGTTGCCCACAGACGACGCCAGTTTGATAGTTCATTTTTTCAAACTCAGGTTTTTCACGGACAACACTAATTTGATAGAATATTTTTTGAAATCCAGGTTGTCCACAAACGACTTTGTTCCATAAAGTGACGATTCTTGGTGGTTTTCTGTGATAATTTTTAATTGTTTAGTGCGATAAATTTTTTATTTATAGTCTGATAATTCTCCAGAAGTTCAAATTCATAGTTTTTATTGGTTTATAAGTTATTTATGAATTTTTAAATATTTTTGTAATTTTTGTATATATTTTTAACACTACTTATGATTTTTTTTTGTTTTTATAAGATAAAGGCTTTTTTAAACATTTTTGTGAATTAATTATAAATTTTGAAACATTAATTATGAATTTTTTATTTTCTTAAATACAAAAATTTGTAATATGTTATTAAAAAAAGGGGCATCGTCCAATTAATTATACGAAAAGTAAAATTATTTCCAATTAACTACAATTTCAAGTTAGTTCCCAATTAATAGCAAAAAATTAAAAAATTACAAAAAATACTCATAAACCTATTAATATTTACTTTAATTATATATATATATATATATATCATTTAAATCTTATTATCTTCACCATTTATTATATAATATTTATTTATTTATTTTCTTCACCACCACCCCCACCCATCACCCACCCCCCAACTACCACCATCACCACCATTATTCTCTGTCGACCACCACCTTCGCCCATAACCACCACTGACTAATTATGTCAGCACAAACTAATTCCATCACACGCGCGCGTCCGTGAAATTTAAAAAAAAAATCATAACTAATTCTAAAAGAATCGCAAAAATAAAAAAAAATTGCAATTTTGGACGAAACAAATTAATATTTATGTCTGAATTTTTTCGATTTGTTTAATTTTTTTAAATTTTTTTTAATTTCCATAATCCGTTTTATGTGTTGGTACAAAAAAAGACTTTCCAAATTCCACAACACGCACGCGTCCGTGATTTTTTTTATATAAAAAATCATAATTAAACCAAAAAAATCAGAAAAATTAAAAAATTATATTTTTTGATGGGGCAAGTATATATCTATATCAGAGATTTTTTTTGGTTTATTTTGATTTATTTTATTTTTAAATTTCGATATTCATTTTTATGTGTTCCTACAAAACACAAAAATATATTAATGTATTTCTGTAACACGCAAAATTATAAGATCAATCTAAAGCATTCTCTTTTTTAACAAAATTGTTTTTTCTCTTTATTAGTCATATATACAATATTTATACTCGTTTTTAACTATCTTGATGTATTAACCGTTTGTCCAACCCTTTTTTGTTATTTGTGTGTTGCTGTAATACACAAAACAGTCATTTGTGTATTACAGTCACACACAAATTTATTTTTTCTCTTCCAGTCAAATCGCTCGATTTTTTTGTTCATGTGATACACAAAATCATAGACTGAAAAGGGCATGACTAAAAGGGAATACATGATTTTTTGTGTTGCTATAATACACAAATAACTGTTTTGTGTATTAGATCAACACACAAAATAACAAAAAGAGGTTGGACAGAAATATAATACATCAAGTTAGTAAAAAACAAGTAAATAGTGTATATGCAATTAATAAAGAAAAAAGTAGGGTGTATGCAGTTATTTTATGTGCTTCTACATTACACAAGAATATATTTATGTTTCCTGTAACACACAAAATTATAAATCAATCTAAAGCATTCTTTCTTTAACAAAATCGTATTTTTCTCTTTATTAGTCACATATACATCATTTGTACTCGTTTTTAACTATTTTGATGTATTAACTCTTTGTCCAACCCTTTTTTGTTATTTTGTATGTTGCTATAATACAAAAAACTGACATTTGTGTAATGCAATAACACACAAATTTATTTTTTCTCTTCCAGTCAAACCGATCGGTTTCTGTGTTCATGTGATACACAAAATCACAGACGGAAAAGGGCATGACTAAAAGGGCATGATTTAGATCAACACACAAAATAACAAAAAGATGTTGGACAAAAAGATAATACATCAAAATAGTAAAAAAAAAAAAAAAAAGTAAAAACAGGGTATAGTAATTAATAAAGAGTAAAATGATTTTGTTAAAGAAGTGAATGTTTTAGATTGATTCTATGATTTTGTGTGTTACAGGAATACATAAATATATTTTTTTTGTATTATAGAAACATATAAAACTGAATATCGAAAGTCAAAAATAAAGAAAAAAAATAAAAATAATCGTTGATGTAGATATGAACTTGCCCCGTCAAAAAAATACAATTTTTAATTTTTTCTGATCTTTTTGGATTTAATTATGATTTTTTATAAAAAAAATCACGGACGCGCGCGTGTTGTGGAATTTGAAAAATCTTTTTTTGTGTGTTATAATAAAATGGATTATCGAAATAAAAAAAATAAATCAAAATTAATTCAAAAAAAAATAAAAAAATTCATAGACGTAAATATTAATTAGTCTCGTCTAAAAATGCAAAAATTTTATTTTTAAGATTTTTTTTAAAATTAGTTATGAATTTTTTTTAAAATTTCACGGACGCACGCGTGTGATAGATTTAGTTGGTGGTGATTGGTTGTGATTGGTGGTGACGGAACTATTCGGTGGTGGTTATAGGAGAAGGTGGTGGTCGGCAGAGAAAAATGGTGGTGATGGTGGTAGGTGGGTGGTGGGAATGATGGTAGGTGGGAATGGTGGCAAGGGTGTTGGGGTGGTTGTGGTGGTGGGGGTGTTGGGGTGGTTGTGGTGGTGGGTGGTTAGGGTGGATGGTGGTGGGGGCAGTGGGGGGTGGTGGTAGTGATAGTCGGTGGTATATGCGTGAGGTAGTGGTGGTCAGTGGTGGTGGCCGGATTTTATAATAAAAAAATAATATATTATGAATATTATATAATAAAAATAAAAAAGAAATGATTAAAATGACATTAAAGTGATAGTGGAACGTAAATATGTAAAAGTGTTTAATTAGGAATTAATCCGAGTAAGTAGGAAGGATTTTCCTCTATTTCTTTTTAGAATGAAATTTGAGGATTCGTAATTAATTAGAAATTATCTCTTAAAAAATTATTAACTTAACAAAAATAATTTAATATTACGTTTGATCCAAAACATTATCTAAATAGTCAATAATCCAAATAATCATATTAAATTTGACATTGACCAAAAAATTAAACATTATTTTTCTAAAAAAATATATATAAAATTTCATATTTTAAAATTTGATTTTTTTTTTCGTTTCAAAGGGGATCGCACGATAAGATCAATTTCTTTTGGCTCTTACAGGAAAATCTCATCCCAGTCTTAGAATGAAGATATGACATATTTCGTTTCAGTATTAAAATAAAAATGTGACACTATCTCAATTTTGGTTAGAAAATCTCATCTCAGAGTTGATGGACAAATTTGATCTTAGAATTAAAGTGATATATCTCATCACATACCCAATTCAAAAAAAAATCTTGGTTATTACATATTTAATCTCAAAATATTAGATTAAATAATAGGAATAATAATATTAGATATCATCCTTTTTTATTTAATTAATATATTACTTTTAATGTGTAATTTTATGTGTCGTTAAATAAAATTTAAAAAAAATTGTTACTTAAAATTCCCACTTAAAAAGTAATATTATAGTGAAATAAAATGAGAGAATATCTTTTACTCAAAAAATAATTGTCCCAAAATACAGTCTTAAACTCTATATCGTATGGTATATCCTTATTTCTTCCATAAAATTGGCTAATGTGGCTAGTGATAGTAATGGTTACGGTTAAAAATTAAAATTGATGATAGCCGAATCGATTGAAAACCAAATTATATAACCACGGTTAAATTATTAGGTTATGGTTTTAAAAAGTGTAATAGATGGTTAAAACCGTTAGATGATAGTTTTTGATAAAAATAAAAACGAATAAGCTAAAATCGTTTATCGTTATATATTTTAAATTCTATAATAATCTAGATAAAATAGTATCTTAGAATTCTAAAACCAAATTTTTAGAATAACCAACAAAATAATAGATATAATAAATAATCAATTTTAATTAGAGATTTTTGCTAAAAAATACCTAATAAAAGTATCCAATTGTTAAAAGCAACCTCCAATAATTTATTTTATAAAAAAATACCTAATCATATAAATATTTGTAAAAGACAACCCCTCTATCTTTTTATACTTATACTACCCTTATTATTGAATATATTATTTTGCCGTGGAATCGACGTGTTGAGTTGTCCGACGGATATGATCGTTGACTTTTAAAATAGTTTGTCTAAGTTAGATTATATTAGATAGCCTTCATTTTATTTTTCTCCTTATCAAAAAGAAAAGAAATATATTATTTTATTTTTAATACTAAACAAATAATGTGGCACCTCTACCACCATTACCATCACCACAACCACCACCACCACCACTACCACCACCTCTACCACCTCCACCACCACCACCTACTACTATTAATTCCATCACACACGCGTGTTTGGAAATTTTTAAAAAAATGATATCTAATTCTGAAAAAATAAAAAAAATCATATTTTTGGACGAGACAAGTAAATATTTACGTCTATGATTTTTTTTAAATTTTCGAATTTTTCATGATTTTCCGCAGATACGAAATTCATTGTTTGAAACAATTAATTTCATATCTGCAAAAAAAATTCAAGAAAAATCATAGACGTAAATATTAATTTACCTCGTCCAAAAATGTAATTTTAAATTTTTGGAATTTTTAGAATTAGTTACGACGCTTTAAAAAAAAATCTGAGCGCACGTGTATGATAAAATTAGTAACAGGCAGTGGTGGTTATGCTAGTGGTGGTGGTAAAAGGTTGGTGCTGATTGTTGTTGTTGATGTGGTGCTGGTTGTGGTGGTGGTGGTGGGACTATTGATGGTGGTGGTTGTGGTGGTGGTAATAGGTTGGTGGTGGTTGTTGTTGATGTGGTAGTGGTTGTGGTGGTGGTGGGGTAGTAGTGTTGTGGTGTTAGGGTAGTGGTTGTTGTGGTGGTGGTGGTGGGAGGTTTTAATTGTGTGGTTAAATTTAAAAGGTAAATAATAGAGTAATTAAAAAGTATATAATGCTATTTTTGTCTAGGAGTATTTTTAATAAAAAAAACTTATTATTAACGATAAGTTTTTTAATATGCTGTCTTTAATTAATGGCTCATTTAATTAAATACTAATATAATTTTATATTTACCTGAGAGATTTATAGTGGTTTTTATATATGTATAGTCTTAATTTATTAATCTCTAATATATTTATAAAAGTATCATTTTTTTTTTGCATACATTCGAGGCTTTAAAGCCGAAAGTTGACTATTACAAATCAACTAATCCCTCACCGAGGGTCTAAAACTAGTCTAGGAAACATACATTCACTCCTATCACTAGTAATATTTTGCCAAAGATAGTCCGGAGGATCCACTAGGTATGATAAAAAATTGTCTGTTTAAAAAATCGAAACTGAATGTTGTGGTTTTGGTTTGAAAAGTAAACCAATTGTTAAAATAGTTTAATTTGGTTTTTAATAAATAAATGATTATATTTATTATTTTTGATATTTTTGTACAAAATTGAAAGGTTACCATTCCTAAATGAGTAAATGTGGCCAAGCAGTCTGGCAAGAAAAACTACCAACGGTTAGAAAATTAACCGGGGGTAAGTAAGAGAAATAACTGAATGCTTTCCCGGCAATTAATTGCGCGGAATTCACTTTAAAACAGCTTCTTAATAAATGTAATGGATCTTTCGTCGAATTTTCGCACGGCTAAATACAGACCACCAGAGAACCTCCCTGGTAATTGTACATTTAAACACCAACAGACTCTTTGCCGTTTTTGGAACAAATAATGAAAATATATCGGTCAGACAACATACCTTAAACCGAACAAAGACAAATGACTCTTACCATTTTTTGTTTTTTGAATCTAGAAAAAGACCCTTACCAACTTTCAACGCTATAGTTTACAGGATTTGACTATTAGTCAAAGTCATCATTAATCTGTATCAAGTCAAAATTACTCTTCATACACGCTTTCTGTAATTATATTTTTAACCTTTTTTATTTTTTGCGAGAACCTAACAAATGTGATAAAAATTTGCAATTACTTATAATAATAGATGTAAAATAGTATCTGAAAACATTTTAAGGACCGTCCAAAAAAAAAAAACATTTTAAGGTAGTATTTATACTGGATAAAATACTCTATATAGCACTACAACGCCTTTATGCTGATTTATATGTTTATTGACCAAATTTTTGTAGCCAATAAAATTATTTTTATCTCCCGTCCATGGACATAACACTATATTTATAAAAGCATTTTTAGTACGGAAATATAACATTTATTGTGTTTAAGAAAATAGTATTGTTTGTTATCAAACCCTATCCATAAATATAAAACATACCCAAGTTATTTAAAATAAATTTTTCAAATAACGAAGTTTATATTCTTTTCAATAAAATTCCATTTGAAGTAAAAAAAATAAATATATATTAACGTGTCCAAAAGAAAAAAAAGTAAAGATAAAAACCTCGCGACTTTTTTTTTCTGTCTCTCTACGCACATAGGTTTCTTTCTTACAATTTTTTTTCAAAATCACAACAATCTTAATTGTTTCATGATGATCTTGTGTTGTTGGGGTTTGGCACAGCTTGTTTCATCGAGTTATCGAAGTTGTTTCGTTTTATTTCTTCTCGTGGAGACCCGTTGTGGAAGTTACATCTGATGGGGAGGAGGCGGTGGAGGGAGACGACGAAGGGGGTGGTGTAACAAGTGAGATAAGGGATGACAGAGGCGAGCTGGACTTGACTTTTCACATATGGATTAAAAGTGGATGAGGGATACATCAGGTACTTTTGAAAGGGTTTACTAAAAATCTCGATACTTGTATGGAAAAGGGGTTTTAGTTCGTCTATGGTGATTATGGACACTGTGATGGGATAGATGATGAAGTGGATGAGTGATGGTGGGACTAGGTTTGACAGAAGGTTCCAGATCACTTAGATGGGTGGGTAAGGGCAGAGGTGACCTTAGGGGAAGGAGCCACGAAGGAGGTACTACTGAGTATCTGGTGGCTATGGTCTCTGAGGGATGAGAGGTCAGGTAGGAGGATGGATGTGTTTGATCGGAGCACGAGGAGCGTGTTAGGGGAGAATGATGATGAAAGAAAGTGGAAGAAGTGGAACCTAAGTTTCAACATGATACTCAACTTGCGGATAAGAATAACAACAATTTATGGGGTAACAACCGGGAGACTAAAGAGGGTATAAGTAGTGCTTGTTCGATCATTATGATCATTAAAGGTGTTGGGGGTAGGCTCGAGAAAAGAAACCTTGGCATGTATAGGGTAAATATGGCATTTATTATATCTGGCAGACATGCAGCTGCGATTTATCTTCTCTAGATCAATGGGATGACCCTAAAAGTATCGGCCTTAAAGTTGTACAACAACGAGTAACCAACGCTGGTCATGTGGAGGTGCACGAAGGAAATTTTCGACAACTAGATTTCCAGTATGGGAACTCCATCTGCCCAACCTTTCAACTTCCTAATACCGACTATAAAGTTAAGGTTATGATCACTATTTCCCTCAATTCTCTTCACCATTTCCTCTACATCGTTTCGGTGATCTGCCATATTTTTCTGCAAACCTTTGTGCCTCCTTTGTCAATAATATGAACTTTAACATTATCCATTTTCACTTTACAATCTTCAAACTAATCTTAAGATCATTGTTTGCTTTCTTGAAACCATGGCGACACACCGTAGACATGTTTTGCCCTTAATTGCTCTTGAAGAGACTAATGATAAAGATTTTTGTATGGTTAGTTAGGATACGAGGGTCAGGTGTCTTGATAAGCATGTGTATAAGTGTGCAATCATCTTACATGTGATAGGTTAGACCAGATCAATGTGGCAGGGTTATGGGAATCTTTACGGATAGGTGGCCCCTCACAAGTAGTTTTAGGGGAACGATGATTCATCAAAACATATCCCAACTTGATATTGAGGAGACATAAGATTTAGTTAGGCTCTGGTGCCTAAGACCAGGGATTATTTTTGGGGTTGCATGCGGGAACGAACCAATGGCCAGAGATGGACATGTTCCAGGATGTGCCAATCAATTATTCATCATCTTAGGTGCAAGTTTTTGGTTTGTCTATCTTACAAAATACATTGAGTATTGTGCGAGCTTTAGTAGAGAAGTTTTTGGAGTTGGAGGAAGTAGATTACACAATGGATGAAACTTCAGAGGTGAGGGTGTTACACTTTAGAGGGAGGTTTAAATTTTTGGAACCTCTCCGTCGGGGACCTATCTTAGGCATGAAGATGTTGTTGGATGGTTTTGTTTTAAATACAAACTTGTTGGCCTTTTTTGTTTTGTGTGTGGTAAGCTTGGACACAAGAGCAAAAATTGAAAGGATCATGCTGATAAAGACATGAACTTGATGATCAACCTAAGGTTTTTGACATGGATCATGGAGAACATTGTTTGCGAGCCACCTTTACGTTCTCTGCATGTATACCCTTCACCACCACCGAGATGGGGGAGAGAGGCGAAGGCTAGAACCAAGGCCATACATTAAACTAGAGGTCCTGGGTCCAAGGAGGTTTGTACTTGGGGAGGTGCAAATTCCATGGATACTGACATAGTTGACTGGCAAAGAGGTGGAAGGGTTCAGAACTTGAGGAACAGATTTAAGGAGGCGGTGGGGATAGGTAATCTATCTAAGCAAGCGACAAAAAATGTGACTGTGAGAAGTTGTGAAGATGCAGAGGGGTAGGGGAATACAATTATGGTTGAGGAGGGTCTTGGGAAGTTTGAAACAAAGGTAATCCCAACTACATAGGTGTCTAACCAACCTCGTGGTGGCGATGTGGGTATTAGAGGTGACAACACGGGGATGGGTAAGACGAGTTAAGAAAGGAGAAAGGAAGATATATTGGGATGGACAAAAAGTCTATGCTGAGAGCAGGTTAACTTACATGACTCAAGTCGGGGTACAAACAAAATTTAGAAGAAGAATGAAGATGGTTTTAAAAATAAATGGAAGAGAGTCGGGGAGCAAGATATTGACATTTATATTACTTCATCTTCTTTAGGGGAAAAGAGGGTCAAGTTATAATCAAGACTTGAGTGATGATGATTTTATTGACTTATGTGATGTGGGTGTACGTGTCAGAGGAGAACTTGCATGAAGAGCCTGAGGAGGATGATCCAAAAAATATGGTGGGGTAGAAGGATAAGGGTGTGGATGGTAATGATTTTGAGTTTGATAGTGTGAGAGAGTTATGTAAAGAGTACTTAAATATCAATAGGAAAATAGGTGGTGATTCTGAGAAGGCGTTTAGAGGACGCGGTCCCCCAGATGGGACCGCGAGCAATAAGTGAACATGTGTGTTAGAAACTATCAGGAAAGTAGGGGTCCCCCGAACGGTTCAGGTTTTAAAAGCTTTATTATGTGACATTTTATCTTGAATTTTTTGAGACGATAGTTCTTCTTTTGATACTCCTTTAGTTGTCAAGCATTTGCATTTTGACTCCCATATTATTAAAGACCCCTCGGGTGTGTCTATGCACTCGAGGAGTATCCTTCTTTTGTGGAATAGTAACATGCATAGTGAACGTTACCCCGTACTATATTATCAATTGTTTTCATGATATTATTTTCCATATTACCTTGTATGTATTCATGCCCCCACCATTTATAAAGATAAAATACCTTTTTATTATGAATTGTGCAAATGGAAAGAGAATCATAATGATCATTGGGTCATTATCGGAATTTTAATGACATCCTTAATTTTGGTGAGAAATATAGTCATACCCCCGCGAACCCGCAACACATCCATAACTTTAATACATTCATTGCTTTTAGCTCTCCTTTGAATTAAAGTTGTATAAAAACTTTTATACTTGATCAAATCATCGGATGGACATCAAACGAGTAAAACAAAGATTGATCATGCTTTTGCCAGTACTTAATGGAGTGCCAAGTTTCCCATGTTGTGTTATTTGTACCCCCGGCTATCGGATTTGACCATTTGTCGTTGCTACTTTTTATTAATGGACGAAACTCTCTGGATGGAACACAAGGACTGTAGGATGGTGATACAAGAGGCCTAGGGTGAGTCGGGAGATGTCGAGTATATGAAACTTTTTTGGACAAACGGAATGACACTTCAAGAACTCTGTAGGTTTGGAGTAAACACACATTCCTAAATAACAAAAAACGTATCAAGGAACTAGAGAAAGAACTTACGATACTTAACAACACCCCTTATTCTCAACAAGCTGAGGATGAGGAGCTCATTATTCGAGCACATTTACATACCGCGTGGGGTAGTGAAGAGAAATACGGGGCTGATAGGGAAAGGGAACAATGGATTTCCTTTGGTGATAAAAATACGAAATACTTTTTTTGCGATTATTACTAAGAGAGAAATCATAACTTAATTATGAGCATCATGGGTCGTGAAGGAAACTGGACAGACTCAGCCAAAAATATTAAATCTAAATTTTCACATATGTATATGGACCTCTTTGCTAATCAAGAAGGGTCAAAGATACAGGAGACAGTAAAATATATTACCGCAAAAGTGACTAACGACATGAACATTATGCTTAGTCGTATTCCAAATATGTAGAAATTTAGGAGAACAATGTTTGACATAAGACCCGGTAAATCTCCAGGGCCTGATGGACTAAACGAAATCTTTTACAAGGAATATTGGGACATAATAAAAAACAACATTAAAGTTGATGGTAAAAGACTTTCTTAACAATATTATTTTACTGGAATATCTCAATAGATCCATGATAACATTGATACCGAATAGTGATATCCAAAAAGGGATGGACGATTGCAGACCCATTTCCTGTGTTAATTTTGTGCATAAGATCATCTCAAAAAAAAATTAGCTAACAGACTGCAGGGACTCATGGAAAACATCACACCTCCAACTCAATTAGTATTTATAAAGAGACGAACGATTCAAGAAAACATCATTATTGTGCAAGAAATGTCTTTTTATATGAAAAGGAAAATGAAGCATCGCCATCACATGACGACAATTAAATTTGACATGGCGAAAGCTTATGACTAGGTTAGATGAGATTCTATCTTAACCGTTCTCGAAAAACTTTGTTTCAATCAGATTTGGATTGGATGTAATAAGAATTGTATCTCGACGGTTTCTTTTCAAACTAACTTAAGTGGGGAATGATTTATCAAATTCGTACCTGGAAGGGGTCTCAAACAGGGAGATCTCCCTTATGACTGAACCCTCATTAGTCTTATTGATATTAAGGTGGCTCATAAGGCCATCAGAGGTGTTCAAATTACTCATAATTGTCCAACGATATCACACCTTTTATTTGCTAATGACTCAATATTTTTTGCCGACACTAGAAGGACATAAGATTTTTGAATTTCATTTTGTATTGAGACGTATTGCTCTAGCTCGAGGCAGCGGGTTAACTTTGGAAAATATTTGATTTTTTCCAGCAAGGGTACTCCAGATAATCTGAGAGATGAAATAGTGAGGTTCCTCAACATTAAAGAAACTTATGATTTGGGAAAATATCTAGGAATTGCCTTGTGTCACAATTGGTAGAAAAAAGAAACGCTCACCTGAATCGCGGACAAAGTTTTCTCAAAAGCACAAGGTTGGGTCACGAATCTTTAATTGGAAGGATGGAAGGACGATCTAATTAAAGTCGTTCTTCATGCCATCCCAGCCTATGTTGTGTCCATCTTTTCTTTTCCCGTTACTTTTTGTCGGAAACTGATGTTTATCATTGTAAATTTTTGGTGGATTTCGCCGAAGAAAAATGGAGAATTCACTAGGTTACGTGGGGAAAGATGAAAATTGCTAAGATTATCGGGGGTATGGGCTTTAGGGATCTTAAAAGAATGAATACAACTCTGTTACCTGCTCAAGCGTGACAACTCTTACAAAATTCTAATTCATTGACAACAAAATTTTTGAAAGAATTTATCGCCCACATGAGGAATTTTTAGATCTTAAATTGAGACAAAGTCGTTCTTGGTCCTGGGCCAGTATACTGGAAGGCAATGATCTTTTGTGACAAGAAGGAATCATCCAAATAGGCAACGAAGGAAATACTAATATATGGGATCACAAATGATTGAAATCTGGTTTATTCAAGGGAGAAACAAAGAACTCGGATATCCACATGGTTGATGAACTAATGAAACATGATAAGGACTCATGGAACTTACAGATTTTGGATGCAAACTTCTCAAAATCGGTACAAATTGAGATTGAACGTATGCCGATTCTTTTGAGGAATGGTCTGGATACTTTTACATGTCCACACACAAGCGCCAGGGAAGGCACTTGTCAGGTTATCAAACTTTAACAAATAACTTCATATCTACCTATTCTCAATCACCATAACAATGGGAATTAAACAATTAGTATGTTTGGACTACTATATGGAGATCTAACGTCCCGCCAAGGTCCGTATTTTTGCATGAAAACCTTGTAAAGACATATGACCTACAAGGAAGAACCTGATGGGGATAGAATATGCTACAGAACTGGTGAAACTGGTGCTATTAGTGTGACAGAAAAAGTGGAAACGATTTATCACCTCTTACTTTCATGTTTGGTGTGTGGACAGGTCTAGGTGGGATTACACTCTAAATTAGGGGATGAACAAATATCTGGTAGCCTTGGGGATTGGATCGTTAACGTGACTCAAGAGTTCTGAAGAGGCGGTTGGGGTCTAAAGATCACCGTGGCTTATATACTTTTAATTTGTGGAATATTTAGAAGCAAAATATGAAAGCTATTCACGAGAATCAGAACCTCGACCCAGAGCGCAATCCGGGCTACGAAGGCAGGAATGACAGACTTGTTTGGGAATGACTAGAATACCATCGCGACAACGGTTGTCGAGGGTCATGCGAACAACAATATCGGGAAGGAACTAAATATGAGGCAAAAGATGCATATATATTAATTTCATGCAACATTACTTTTATATCTCATGCTGAGCCAACAGGTATTGAGATTGTCAGTTTGGACAAATCAACTAGGAGACAGACGACAGTCACAAAACATGTTGGGTTAACTCTGCAGCCGAGGGGATAGCCATGACGATCCTTGAAACTGCTAAGAATTGTCTGGATTCTTAGGGACCGAAGAATATCATATGTTTGGGTAACCTTGGAATTGTCCAAAGTATTAAGTTGCCTTCAGCTGCGCGGTGGACAATTCAGACGTTTGCGTTGCGTATTGGACCGATTGCTGAAGCGTATAGAAACATGCACTTCAAATATTTGATCATACACTACGACGGCTTGGCTGACAGGGTTGCGTATTTGGCTAGACGGAGGTCGCATGAGGATTAGGCCAAGTCCAGGTGGAGGCTCGGTTTTTGAAACTTGGTATTAGCTGACCGCGAGATTCCTTCTTTTATCTCTATTTGTCCAAGAAAGATATATATAATTTTTCCTTTCGATAATATTAAATTATAATTTTTATCAAAATATTTATAGCTCTAAAACAGTTATCTTGATTT
Organism: Nemophila menziesii; assembly: GCA_029959085.1. Lineage (NCBI taxonomy): Eukaryota > Viridiplantae > Streptophyta > Magnoliopsida > Boraginales > Hydrophyllaceae > Nemophila > Nemophila menziesii. Next base: position 19,777,604 of record JARWIR010000013.1, on the reverse strand, counting down.
TTTTTTTTTACATGAGTTGTCTTGATAATTTCTCATTCTCTTACATATTCTTTATGCTAGTTAAAAATAAAAGAATTTTGGCTATATAGTGATAAAGAATTAGGGTTAAACATTAAATTATGCTTCCGATTGAATAATTAAAAACTTATAAAATTTAATTCAGTATCATTTGCCAAAGAAAACTATGCATGAACTCTATACTTAATGAGTAAACGAGTAAACTTAGGGTCAAATCGAGTAATCTGAATTTAAATAGAGGTATATGACAAAACATCAAAAAATACAATATTCATAACAAGTAAATTAAGAAAAATGAAGTCTGGAATGAAGTCTGGCCATATATGGAACAACAACAAAAGAAAAAAAGTCTGGCCGTATATAATTTGATTTAAAGAAAACATAAAGGGAAATTACCCATTTTACCTTTTGATCTCAAACTCAATTACTTTTTTTTTTGCATACATATGAGGCTTTAAAATAAAGCCGAAGTTGACTAAAACATCAACTAATTCCCCAAACGGGGTTCTATCACTAGTCTAGGCACCCTGTAACCACTTTTATCTCTCGTAATATCCCGCCATAGATAATCAGGAGGATCCATCAACACCTGGACCTCTTCGTTCATTTCCGCTCCCCTTTTAGCTAACATATCTGCACACACATTAGCTTCTCGATAAATACACTGTAATTCGAAGCCCGGATAACTCCTCAATAGATCTCTGCACTCACGTCCTATATGGCAATTCCAACTCGTAGACCTACCACCGCCCTTCACTAGCGCGTGAAGGTCTCTTGAGTCAGTTTCGACATATATTTCACTTATACCCCGATCAATTATCCATTTCAGACCATAATGCAGCGCTAAAACTTCCGAAAGATACGGAGATTCCATAACACACGGCCCTGAAAAACCAGCGACAAAAGTTCCTTCCTCATCTCTTAGTATCCCTCCAATACCGGCTCGATTTTTCGCTTCAACGTAACACCCATCAATATTTAGTTTCAGTTTATTAATGGGTTTCGTCCACTTGACTAGCTCGCTCCTCGCCATTCTAATAACTCCTCCATCACATTCTCTTCCCCAAGCAGACACAAAATCCGCCGCCAACCTTATTACATCATGTTTCAGTCCACTCAATCTCGGCGTTATTCTTGATGGTTCGAAAATTGCCTCATTTCGTCTAGTCCAAATGATGTACATGGCTGCACTAAATAATAATTTCCATTCTAGTCCTCCATATTTTTCATTGGTGCTTAAATTTATTGCAACCCATTTCTGCATACTCATATCATCCAACTCATGGGCTCCACTGATCATGTTCATACCTGCTAACCAGGCGAAGTGATGAGCATCAATTAACTCCCTGGACAACATTATTTTACTCCTCCCGGCTGCTGATCTTGGACGAGCAACACCTGCTGCATATGTAGGCAGGCCTGCAACTTCACTGAACCGTCTTGGTTCACGAAAATCTGCAGTCACAGGTTGTTCACAGGGGCCACGCGAGAGGCCCAATTCAGACCAAACAGCCCGCGCCACCTTGCAATCAAGGAATACATGGTGGAGATCCTCGTTTCCTGCTCCACAGATACTACACGCTTTACTTTCGATAACATTTCTACGATATAAGTTAGCTGCAGTAGGGAGTCTATCTCGGACTAATCGCCACAACAGTACCCGAACCTTCTGTGAACTTTTAAGCTTCCAAATATAATCCCATCTAAATTGTAAGTCAGGGGCTACTTCTGTAATGTTATCAAACGCAGATTTTACGGAAAAGTTGCCCGAGGCTTCGTGAATCCATTTATAATTCGATTCCCCACCATTAATCACCTCAACTACCCCCTTTTGGAGGATATCAGTCCCAGCCACTATGGCTCTACAGATGTTAGAGTCTGTTGCTTTATTCTCCTTTTGAAAAAGTCCCTGCTTGAAATATTTATTTTTTAGGATTTCCACCCACGCAACTTTGTGATTCCGGATAATTTTCCATCCCAACTTCGCTAGTAGAGCTAAATTGAAGTTCTTAGCCCCACGGAAACCTAGCCCACCACTCGACTTCGGTTTACAAAGTTGATCCCAAGCAACCCAATGAATCTTTCTCTTCTCATCCGATGAACCCCAGACAAAATTTCGGACAATTCGGTCAATTTCATCGCATACATATATCGGTAGCTTCATGACTTGCATTTGATAAGTCGGAATGGCGCTCAACACCGATTGCGCAAGAGTAATTCGACCCGCAATAGACAAGCTATTCGCCTTCCACATCGATAGTTTGCCTCTCATTTTCTCCATAATACGTTTATAGAACCCTTTCGGAAGCCGACCCGAATGAATAGGCACCCCTAGATATTTACCGAACGACTCACTAAGGCAAAAGCCGCTTATACCAGCTAATTCATCTTGTAATTCCCGCGCTATGTTTTTTGAGAAGTAGATAAGGGATTTCTCCGCGCTTATGGTTTGACCCGCCTCCTGACAGAATACATTAAGTGTTTCTTGGATTAAATTAACCTGTGACAAAGAAGCCTCAGAGAATAATATTAGATCATCAGCAAAGAAGAGGTGGGATAGTTTTGGACCCCCTCTTCCCATACTAATAGGCTTCCAGCTTCCATTATCGCACAACTCCTGTATTAAAATTGACAAGCGCTCCATACAAAGAATAAATATATAAGGAGAAAGAGGATCACCTTGCCTTATTCCTCTATGAGGTTTAAAAGCAGGTAACGGTTCCCCATTCCATAATACTTTCATCTCATTTTCAGCCATACTTGACATAATAAGCGAGACCCAATTTGGCGGGAAACCAAAACTCCTTATTGTATCTTCTATAAACTCCCAGCGGATCTTATCATAAGCTTTTGCAAGGTCGATTTTAACCGCCATAATACCGTTCTTTCCTTTAATATTCCGCATTCTGTGATCTACCTCTCGAACTAGCACAATATTGTCTGTGGTTGATCTACCTGGAAGGAAACTGCTCTGATATGGACCAATTCTTTCCGCAAGCAGGGGACGAAGTCTGTTAACCATTGCCGACATAATAAACTTGCAAGGTGAATTTATTAGACTGATCGGACGAAACGAACTTAATCTTTCAGGGTCAACAACTTTCGGAATTAGGTGGATGAGGGTGCCATTGAGATTCGAAGGAAGACGACCCGACTCAAGTGCCTGTCTAAACATCTCTTCTACCGAGGGAGCTACCGTTACCCAACACTTTTGATAAAATGCAGCCGACATTCCATCTGGTCCTGGTGCTTTCGTAGGATTCGATTGAAAAACGGCTTTTTTAATTTCCTCCTTCGAAAATGGTTCGCTAAGTTCATGGAATATTTCTTCTCCCACAAAAGTAACATTCGGAAGTGAGAAAATCCCAATATTACCTTCAGGGGCTTTATATAACTGCTCAAAATACTCTCTCACCAACACTTTCAAACCAGCTTCATCTTCCACCCATTCATTATTCTCATTTAATAATCTATCACATCTCGATCTCTTTTTCTTTATAATTCTTGATAAATGATAGTACCTTGTATTTCGATCTCCGTCTCTAATCCATGTCTCCTTGGAATTCTGAAAGTACATGATTTCCTCTTGTTTCAGAACACTCTCGTACTCATTCATTAAACGATTACCCAATTGCCGGAGGGAAGAGTTATACGAAACCTGAAGTGACTTCTGTATTCCTCCAAGTCTAGCAGCCAAAAAACGCTTTCTTTTATGAATATTACCAAAGCTTTCGAACTTCCATTTCTGAATATGTTTCTGTATCTCCTCTACACCCAATCCAACTCCAATATTTTCCCCTATCCACTTCTCTCTGATAAAATCTTGAAAACCCTCATGTAAACACCATGAAGCCTCGAATCGGAAAGGTCTTGAATGAGTTTTTTGCCTTTGACTCGGACAAATTTGAATAAGAATCGGCAAGTGATCGGAGTGCATACGTGTAAGATGAACAACCCGAGCTCTCGGAAATAAGTCTAGCCACTCTGAATTGCCATACGCTCTATCTAACCTCTTCATGATCCGTTGACCCGTATTCCAAGAATCACACCATGTAAAACGCGGGCCCTCGAACCCCAAATCAACCAATCCGCAACTCTCCTTCCATTCCTCAAATAACTCCATTCTTCGCGTAACACCTTCAACTCCACCTCTTTTATCCTCCTCTTTCCCTATTTGATTGAAATCTCCAGCGACTAGCCACGGTACAGTTGAGTTATGAAATGCTTGATGTAACGCACTCCATAATTCAACTCTATCTTTATGTTTAGGCCGCGCGTAAATCGCGGAGAAAATCCACGATGTACAATTATTCTGACTCACTTCTACATTTATAACCTGCTTTCCTGCCGAAATAACACGAACCGAAATATCCGAATTATTCCAAATAAGCCATATTCCACCTTTATATACCTCCGAGTCAACCCGAACTGAATTATCCTTCTGAAGTGAATTAATAACTCTATCCGCATTAACCCCACTAATTCTAGGTTCTACTATTACTGTAAGCCAAACACGATGATTCAACATCATATCTCTAACTACACGCCGAAAACTTTCATTTGCGGCTCCATGACAATTCCAAACGAGAATATTCATGGGTTGTTTTGAACATTCCCACCTATTTACTGCATTAACTTGTGTACACATCATTAGATAAATGAATTGATAAGGAAAAGGGGATACCCGAAAGCATTTCAGTTAGAATTCGTGATCATCACCACGTCTTCATAGGACTGAACCTGTTCTGCTCCAGGAGCCTCCTCGGTTGGCGAGCTCCTTTTCTGTGATTCCAGCATGATCTGGTCTTGTTCATTGTCCCTTGAAGGCCCTCGGTCATGGGCTGAATTTCTGCAGCCTGTTACTGCAGCAGTGGCGCACGAAGGAGTCACAGCTCCGAGCTGCTGTGACAAATTAATTTGCTGATCCTGCTGTATATTTGGTTCGGCCTGCACCCTGGTGTTTTCAGAAGTTACAGAACAGCCCCCCGTCTCCATATTTAAGCCCGCAACAGCCCCATTACCAAGTCCCATATTCTCTCCATTAACACCTACAAAAGTTGTACCATTTTGCCCAACTAGCCCTCCATTATTTCCTCCACTGATCACCTTTGTCCCATTATTTTCGCCACTGATCATCTCCTCTCCAAGTCCCTCCGAACCTGTTATAGTACAGTCACGTGTCTCTATGATTGAATGTAGCGTCCTATGTTGCTCAAAGTTAGGAGTATCTATCACTTTGTGTCCGACATTACCATATTCTCTCCTTCGCGTTTCATTACCACCGGTGACTTTCTTGCCCTTGTTTTGTTTATTTCCGGCTCCGGAGGATTGGCCCTTGCTTTGAAACTTCCCATTATTGTTCCCATTATTACCTTCTGAACCCCAAACAATATCGTCAATACGTAACGCCTCATACCTAGAACCCAGACCTTTAGTATTAGATGTTTTTTGCACAGTTTGATTGTTACTTATTCTTGCCTTCCCAAAGTTCCGGTTATTCCTTCTCACGGTCATCCATTCTCCATATTTTTCAGTTGGTTCGACTCTCTCGCTCACCCCTGAGTTAGGAACATGAACTTCATTATTTTCAGAAATGTTACCTTGACTCCTCGGTGCATTCGGAGGGCAGTTATCTTTCCTATGACCGAACTTGCCGCATCCAAAGCATATAAGATGTAATCCTTCGTATTCCACTTTGCAAATATCAGGCCCAATTCGAACTTCAGGCTCCAATGGTTTGCTTAAGTCTAGTTCAACGGCAAGCCTGGCATAATTGCCCCTGAGTCTGCCCTTTGTTAAAGGATCAATACGGACGGTTTTTCCTATTTTGTCTCCAATTTTCCTCAAGATCCGTGCCGTGTAATTGTGCATTCCGACATTCGAAACTCTTACCCAAGCTGTGGTTGTCGTGATTGAATTAGTGAGTGCATTAAAAGCTGGTGTCCATTCACGAACAACAAGATAATGATCCAACACCATCCATGGTCCTCCAGATAATGCAAAGTTAAAATCATCACTCCTCTCGAATTTCACCATATAATACCCATTACCCACGTCCACTAGTTCCAAATTACCAACCGGATTCCAAATTTGGCGAAGCTTGGTTGATAAGTAAGTGAAACCTACCTCCCTTCCGAGCAGTCGCACTACTACCGTGTTCCTCCACAACCGAATCCCTTCTCTTATCTCCTCACGTGTTCTAAGTACCGTCGGAATAGCGTCCTCCACTTCCACTACATCATCCTCTACTAATGCTTCCATTTCACTAAGTGCCTCCTCACCCAACACCTTCTGTCCTTGGACTTCCTCATCATCAATGATTATTGGGATTACAGCATTATTCCCTGTCAAAGAACCTTTCCAGCCTCCAAGTTTCAAAGGTGGATTGCTTCCTTTAGTTGCATTGAACGTTGTTTGCTGTGTATCTTTTGTAGCGGCAAAAGAACTGTTCAGAGCTATGGCAGCAGGAGACTGAGTTTTCAGGCCCCCCTGCACGGTAGAGAAGCTAACTGGGCCAGCGGCTCTTTGCCTCTTTCCCTGTCGCGAGCTTTCTATCGAGTCCAACAATGTTGGAAATTCCTCTGCAGATTTTTCCTTACTGTTGTGTTCATCTGTTTCCATGCTCTCAGTCATGGGAGTCTCGCTTTCATGTTGATGTTGATTTTCCGGTGATGATTGGCCATCCGGCAGGGCCGGCGGCAGCAGCGAAGAGGGTTCCATCGTGAAGTTGGTTACTAGGGTTCCCAGATTATCGGAGCAAATTTGGTTTTTTTAGGTAGATGTTTAAACTTTTTATACCTATCAAACTCAATTACTTTATAATACGAAAGTTGATACTAATCATTTATGACTTATGAGAAACCAAAAGTGGGTGGGAGAGAGAAACCACTCAGAGTAAATATATTTGTTAAACAAAAAAAAGTAGAGGAAAAAAAGATAAGTTGAAAGAAGGTTTTTTTTTTTTTTTTTTTTAACAATAAGTTGAAAGAAGGTTTCTTTCCTAGATCTTGAAGGCCCGATTGATTTCGTATTTCCTTTTAATATTTTTTAAAATATTAATAAAAATGTGTTTGGTTAGCGAAAATATAAACGTTTTTCTGAAAAATTAAATGAAAAAGTTGCTATATTAAAAAATGTGAAATTGACGTTTTTTATATTTTCAAAAAATATTAGAAAAAAATGAAAATCATTTTCTAAAATAGAAAATATTTTATACAACGAAAATAGAAAATATTTTCACAAACACAAAAAGGTATTAGCGTTTTTCTTAGGGTTAATGTCCTCTTAAATCAAAATGACAAACCAACTTCCCATTTAGATTACACAATAATTTAGATGAAAAGATTACTATAATACCCTTATTATAGTTGTTGTCTTTGACCATATATTTATTCCCATTTAAATCAAATATTATCATAGATATGAAAATCCACCTACTACTAATTTTATCGCACGTGCACGTCCTAGATTTTTTTAAATCATCATAACTAATGTAAAAAAAATCAAAAAAATAAAAAAAATTGCATTTTTAGATGATACAAATTGATATTTACATCTATGATTTTTTTAATTTTTTTTGAACTTTTAAATTTTTTTTATTTTGATTTTTTGATTTTTTGATTTTTTAGGGGTTATTAGAGAAAGTATCCTCGTAGAATAATCTAATATTTTTTTAAGTCTTCAATTATTTATTTAATAAAAAATGCATAAAAGAACAATTATTTATAATAAACATCCCCTTTATATTTTTATACCTTTACTACACTTAATATTAAACATATTATATTATTTTTAATACAATATTTATTTTTAAATATTAAACAAATAATAGGGTACTTCTACCACCCCCACCACTACCATGTATTTAACCACCACTACAACCACCACAACCATCACCACCTCCACCACCACCACCACCACCACCTACTACTAATTTCATCACACGCGCGCGTCCGTGATTTTTTTTTTAAATCGTCATAACTAATTCTAGAAAAATCAGAAAAATCAGAAAAATCAGAAAAATGAAAAAAATTACATTTTTGGATAAAGCAAATTAATATTTACGTCTATGATTTTTTTTTAATGATTTTTTTTGTTTTTTTTTCGAAGACACAGAATTTCATGTTTAAAACATGAAATTCACAGTTTGAAATAGTGATTTTTTTCGCAGACACAGATTTTCATGTTCAAAACATGAAATTCCGTGTCTACGTTTTTTTTTTTTTTAAAACTCAAAAAATTTAAAAAAATCCAAAAAATACATACGTAAATATTAATTTGATTTATCAAAATATATTAATTTTTTTGTTTTTTGATTTTTTTAGAATTAGTTATGACGATTTTAAAAAAACTTCACGGACACGCGCGTGTGTTTATTAGTTTTTGTTTTATTTTTTAATTTTTTTATTTATTATTAATTATATGGATAGTTTGGGGTGGGGCTATTTTCTATAAAGTATCTTATTCTAGGTACCTTTTTTAAATAAGTTTTTTAATAGACATTAATCTATAATTGACTTTTTTTTAATGGGATTTTGTCCCATCTGTAATTTTAAGATTAGGATGAATTTGTCTCATCTCCTTTCTAATACTGAGATGAGATTTGTCCCATCTCTATTGTAAAACTAATTAAAAAGGTATAATGTGTTGGAGATGATGATATGTTGTTTCGCGAGTTAAAAAGCCTTGACCTGGTGAGGTTATGTATGTCTGTCGGGGGATTGATAGGATTGTTCTGTCCAGTTTCACTATTCCTACTCCGGTTTTGTTTGCAGATCCTTTATAACCTAAGGCTATTAGTTGCTTATTATTTTCTAAGGATTATTGCCCAAGAAACACCTCAAGTTAGAATTAATTCCATCTCACCCCAACCATTATTTTTTTGCCCATAAAAGACCACATATATTTTGCTTTTTCCTTTTATTTTCTATAAAAAGAGTCGTTTGAGTTATGGGAAGTTTCCCACTACTCAAAGTTTGAGTAGTGGGAAGTTTCCCATTACTTAAACTTTGAGTAGTGGGAAATTTCCCATTACTCGTTTTCTTTAAAAAAAGACGGTGCCTTTTATGGGCAAGGGTGTAAGGTGGCAGGTGCCTATTGGGCATTAACCCTTATTCTAATTCATTCCCTACAATTTACGTTTATATAAGAAATAACTTATTTACTTTGAATATTGATGACTTGAGAAGCAATAATTAGTTGAAATGAAGAAAATTAATGTTTCTAGTTCATTATATAACATTCAAAATCAAATTGTACGAGTCATCAACATTATTAAACACTAAAATAAAAAAGAACCCATTTAATACTAAGATGAGATTTGTCCCATCTCTATTGTAAAACTAAGATGGATTTATCCCATTTACAATTAAAACCTTCCACCACCACCACCACGACCCCCCAACACCACCATCACCTACCACCAACAACTTTAACTACTACTAATTTCATTACACACGCGCGCGTCCGTGATTTTTTTTAAAGCGTCATAACTAATTCTAAAAAAATCTGAAAAAATAAAAAAATTGAATCTTTTAATAAAACAAATTAATATTTACGTCTATGATTTTTTTGATTTTTTTTAGATTTATTGAAAAAACATTCGCAGTGAATTTCATGTTTGCGAAAAGAAAATTCACTATTTCTAACAGTGAATTTCATGTTTAAAACAGTGAATTCCGTGTATGCAAAAAAATAAAAAATATAAAAAATTAAATAAAAAAAGCATAGCGAAAATATTAATTAGCTTTATCCAAAAATACAAATTTTTTATTTTTTTGATTTTTTTAGAATTAGTTATGACGATTTAAAAAAAAATATTACGGACGCGCGCGTGTGTAATGGAATCAGTAGTAGGTGGTTGAGGTGGCGTTGGTTGTGATAGCTGTAATGGTGGTTAAATACATAGTGGTGGTGGTGGTACCCTATTATTTGTTTAATATTTAAAAATAAATATTGTATTGAAAATAATATATTTAATAATAAGGGTAGTAAAGGTATAAAAATATAAATGTGATATTTTTAAATAATTATTTTATCAGACATTTTTTTATAAAATAAATTATTAAAGGCTTAATTTAACAATTATGTAATTTTATTAATTTTTTTAAAGAAATAACTCTATTTTTAATTATTAACAATAAAAAGGGTAACAAAGTAAAATGGTAATAGATTTTTGATTTAAATGGGAAACTGGATAATCTAATTGGGAAGAAATAATAACCTGTCAACTTTTGGGCATAGACTCTCCTAATCATGATTTAAATGGACATTTTCTCTTTTTCTTATTTGATTTCTCTATAAATTCTATTCGTATTTTCTCTCCCACCATGCTACTCAACAATTAGAGCCCTTCGACCGATGATCTCAACCCCGAAGATGTCCTAAACTCCCACCTTGAAAAAAAGTCGCCACTAAGAAACCCTTGAACTCCAGTGACAACCTGTCACCGACAAACCTGGAGTTTTATTCCTCTTCGACCATGGATAGCTTCACACTAACCCATGAATCGCCAGAGCAGGTTTATTGGGTCCTCCTTTGGCTAGCAATCAAGGCAACGTGAAGAAAATCAAGCTCGTTTTTTAGCTTTAGCTCGATCAATGAGAATCTTCACACCTTGAAAATGAAAGATTATCAGTCAATCTCGTATTTCAATGTTATCTATAAAAGGATCACAATGATTATCGCGGATATAATGTAATCGATCTTGGATGAGCTTGTAGATAATGTACAAAGTGCATTTGATACTGAAAAATTAGGGCCCAATAATGTCCATCTCATGCAATAATTATTGAGGGGATATAATAACAAAAGTAGTTCGCTGATGTGTACGATCAAGATTGACTTGTGTAGAACATATGATTTGATTTCGTGGTATTACCTTCATGAGGTACTAAAGGGGATAAACTTTCCAACTCGATATATATATATATATATATATATATATATATATATATATATATATATTGGCTTGTGTTACTACACCTTCTTATTCGACATCAATTAACGCCAAAATCCATGAATTACAAGGAGACTTCCTCTTACCTAACCTTATCATTATATATCTTGAATATTTCTCTACGCGTTTGAGAAAAGCAACAAAAAGTGGATTTAATGTTCATCTGAAGTGTGGTAAGCTTAATATTATACACTTGGCTTTTGTCGATAATGTGATGTTACAATCGAGAGGTGACCCCGAGTTCGTTAAAGTTTGTATAGATTTTTTGCAGAGATTTGCCAAGTATTTGGGGCTTAGATTGAATATGCTTACATCTAACATATATTATGTGGGGATAAAAGAGGATAAGCTTGAAGAAATCTTGGGGATCTCACACCTTACAAAGGGAGAAATATCGTTTTGTTATCTTGGGGTGCCGTTTGGACTTCAATATTGTTTCCTATAGATTACAAACTGGTAGAAGGAACTTAGTAGATAGAAAAATATGACCAAAACTGATTTAATATCATGAAAAATAGTCGTGTTTGTGGTGTCGGTTAGGGCGTGATAAAATGACGATAAATAAAGATGCAACTAACACCCCAACCGAAGCACGTTACTCACTGCAAGTATCACATATCGTACGCAAGTTTTAATGATAAGTAGAATTCGTTCCTCAGAGACTACGAAAGTTAGGGAGAACTTATGCAATATAAAGTGCAAATAAGAAAGCTAGAAGAATAATACGCTGGAAATAAAAGACTCTGAAATATTTGTTTGGTTTTATGAAACTAAGAAATTAACTAAATAAAATAAAGACAAGAAAATAAATAAATAGAAAGAAGGTAGTATGAGAGTTTGGCTTGAGATCTAGCAAGTAATCCCCACTAGCCTTGTTATAACCTAATTGTGCAAGGGAAAATTGTGTGATATGCATTAGCCAGGATTCTATATTCCTCCTAACCTCACTCTGGGTGGACTTAGGTGGTGACCTAACAATTACTATGGGACTTGGGTAAGGGGACCCTACGCAATGATCGGTCTCAAACCCTGATGACTATCTAGTTAGGCAAGCTCTTCCGGATCACTACCGCACACTCTACGTTTATGTGGTGTTTCAGTAATTAGACACCCCTTCAAGGTGACCATCTAACTACTATTAAGGTAATCCTATACGTTGTACACCGCAAGAACTACATACAATAAATCAAAGCACATAAAAGCAGATTTAGCAACACTAATTTCAATTAAATGTGAAAGACATCTCAGATTAAAATAGATATAAATCGAGTCTAGGGTTCATACCCATATGCTAATCTCAATCTAAATAGAATTAGTTCATACTAGAGAAAGAAAAAAAATTACAAATTTGAAGGATTGGAAAGGCATGAATGGTTGTCCAACTCCTTTAGTCTTTTCTTCTCTTGATGTAAGCTTCCTCCTAGTCTTTTGATGCTTAAGGACTGACCAAGGATGATTTATCTAAGGTTGGAATGGATATATATAGGCCATTTGTCATAATTAGGAGTAATCCCCAAGTTAAGAAGTCATGATCTAACCAAAATTCGTATTCCTAACTTGTAGGAAGGGATATACCTTAACATATATTGACTTGGTCATATCTCCTTCGTTACTTATCGGATTTTTACGTTCTTTATATGGAAACGGCCGCGTTTGAAAGATATACCTGCTCAAATAAAATTATCTTCCTAATTTCAGATCTATTTTCTGCATTAAATTTATTAGTGGACGTATGTGCAGTTTTGACAGCTTCTTTACTTTCCAAATATATCCAAACTTATCCTTTTTTACTTTGACTAAGTGGTTTCCTTTACTTTTTCACTTCAAATCAGTTTCTATCGGTGTAATAGCTTCCATATACCTAAGTTCTACAAAAATGACACACAAATTACGCGCAAAAGCTCACAAAATAGCAAAACACCTAAAACTAGCCAAGAAAGTGCAAAGTATAAATAAATGGGGAAATCCCGAAATTAATAACTAAATAACCCTAAAATTATGTCTCAATTATAGATTATTAATATATCACAAATAGGGAGACATTAGTCTGACAAGATAAAATGTGAAAAAATTAAAAATATTTGTGATTACATAAATATTAGGGTTTCCCCTTTAAGGTATTACTTCTATTTATATAGTTATGGAACTGTTACTGACAACTATCTTCTTGATGTCACATATGTATTTGTAGTAGTTTGAGTAGGGCCATGAACCTGAGGTTATTTTTTATGACGCCAACTAGCACATAAAACTACTTACCGAATAAGATTTAGTAGTTTCCTTGGCATCGTTGTCTCCTCGAGGTTTCCTTTTAAGTGTTCTTCTAGGGTTTACCGTTTAACTTGTTTGAATTTTTTGAAGGGTTTTGATGTACCTTCGATCATAAGGGTATGTTTTCATAGGGAAGTACACATTTAAATCCTAATACTTTCATCATGAGGGGTTAGGGTTTACCAATTGGTCTAATTTTTTAAAATTCTTTACCTTGAGCTTGCTTATTTTTTTCCTTCTTTGGGTAATCAACCAACCAAATTCATTTAAAAGATGCTCAAGTTGGGTGTGTTTTTCTCAAAGACTAGCTTGATCAGGTCATGAAGCGACTAATTGAAGAAAGGGGACTCTGTTCGTCAAGCTTTGACAATTCCTGGAGTCAATGCGAGGAACTTGTTGAAGCGACAAATTATTGCCCAGGATCCTCAAATTGGTTTTAATATCGATTAGGACATATTAGGTCTAGAAGAGGATAAGTATTTGATTTCATACTCGCATGTCGGTTGCCTCCTATCATTATCAGGGTCGGCCCAGGCCCAAGGCAACCAAGACGGTTGCTTTGGCCCCAAATCAAAGAGGGCCATAACATTTCTACTAATATTTGTATATATGTACAATTTGTGCGAATAAATAAATAAATTGTTTGTATAATTGGTCCAGTATTAAAGTTGCATCTCCTTTTTATTTTTTTAATAGAAAAAAGTATCATAAGTTTTTTTTCCATAATTTTTTATCTATTCATAAATATTATCAAAATATCAATAATATTATTTTTTTCATAAAATTATTTGTATTGTAGTATACGTTTTATTGTACTTTCTTTCAAAATTACTTTTTATAAAAAAATTCAAATTATTTTAAGATAACCTATGCACTAGGATCCTAACATTATTACTATAATTTATTTTTACTGCTTCTTTAGTCATAAATATTTTATTTATAAAACAATACTTATTATATCCAAAAAAAAGTAAATTTTTTCTATGGACTATCTAATTATATCACATATGCATTATTTAATAGATAACGCTATTTAAAAAATTACTTATAAAAAGAATTATAATAAATATTAAAAAAGCCTCAAAAAAAATTTCGCCTTAGGTAATATTTATCCTCGGGCCTGGCTTGATCACTATGCTGTTACTAGCAGAGCGTAAGTTGTTTCTATTTTTTATTTATGAATTCGAATTTCTCTTTATTTTGATAAATGCTTTCATGTAATTGATTTACGAGACTAATAGCAAACTAGTGATGTTTTACCTTCCGCAATGGGTTACGTGTGCAAGTCACTTTCTCTTCTTTCCAAGACGTGTCATGATTACCCAGTTTTCTCGGGTACACCGAAGGTCTACACTTATGGTTTGTTGGGTGAAGTTAACATTGCATGTTCATTATATAAGAATATTATTGTGCATAATTTTTTCTTACAAGGAGAGACCTTAATAACTTGTATTAGTCTACCATGGACGACAATTACTAGAGATTCAAAAGTAGGGCTTCACGAACATTTCATGCTCCGAGGAGGAATATGATTATTTTAACGTACATCTTTTTTATTCCAAGAGCCCATTGGTTTATATGTCCCTAAATCGCGTTAATATGAATATCTCGATGGTTTTATTTTTCTCTATAAAGAAGCTGCAAGTTGTTGCTAACTCTGTGAGGGTTATTCATTCTTTTCCCTTTTGTAGGATAACTGCGGTTGTATTCCATCACAATTTTTTTCTGGAGGCGCGCGTGAATGCAACCACTCACACATTTATGGTTTTTTATTTCTATGTTCTTGATCCACACATCATTTGAGATGGTACTCAATTTTCTAACAAGTTTCCCTTTCTCTACAAGCTTCACATCTGCCTTCATCAATAGCCCAGTGATCGTTGATGGGTACTTCAAATTAAAGAACCTCTTTGGCTTGACTATGAATTTCATGACCTAATAAAAAATTACTCGTGCTACATCTACTTCTTTCTCTCTCATAACACAATCCAAAAAGATGGTGTATTTTTAAATTATATCCGCGGTTCGGGCGTTCCCAAAGGCTGATGGTCCAAGAAAGTGGTGCCAAATTATTGCATCGGGTTGAAGGAACTTGTAAGGCTAAAAAGAATTCAACCCTCTTTCTTTATTACCCCTTAACACAACCTCTTCACTAAATACATGCTCATGTAGTTGGTTCTAATGAAAAGTCTCGGTCTTCTTCAGTGCTTCTTGGTATTTGCATGTTCCAATTAATTTCTTCAACTCGCAGTGGCTACGAATCTCTTCAACCATGAAAAGGACTAACTTGCCTCTAACAGGAAGTCTTCCTCTATTATCTAGGCTAAAGAGTCCAAGATCAAACTCTTTTACTAGATAAATATTCAAACTCGAATGCTCCATCATGAATGTTTTCCAACCTAATCTTTCTCCTTTCTCAAGAAACATTTTGTATTTACCTTTTTAAACTTCTTCCGCAAACTTTCTCTCGTTTGTGAGTGAAAAAGAAGGCATTATAATTTTTTATATAGATAATAATGCCATAGGAGTTTTTTTTTTGGGTAGTGGCACTTCGATTTGGAGAGGTTGTGGTGTTTTCTCCTTTGAAATCAATATAGCTTGAGTATTTGAATCTACCATAACCGGTTCCTCTCTAATGGAAGGACTAAAAATTTTTCTTCTTAGCTTTTCTCACAGAAACCTCATCTGGTTTCCTCTTGTTCTCACCTAATTCCTTGCTTGGATTCTTCTTCATCTATCTCACATGAGCAAGTGTCTCCGTTCTCCGCGTCATCTTCCTTGACTCTCAACTCAAAAGCTTACCATTTTGAATTACCCCTTGAAATGGATGGATTAGGTTTTATTTAGAGTGGTAAAAGTATAAGGAAGGTGTTTCTCTATGTGGGTATGAAAGATTTATGGTGGGGTGAGAAGGAATTAAAGAAATTAGGAAAAAAGATTTTTAAAACTTTTTGGTTTGAATCTTGATTTCCCATGGGTTTGGAATGATTTCGTGGTTTACTTCTTGATAGGAATAATGAAGGGATGCATTCGGATGTGAAAGTTTGGATATTTTAGTGTGTTTTGATGATGGGTGAAGGTTTAGGTTGAGTTTCAATGGAGTTTGGATGATTGGGGAAGAAGAAGGAGGCTAGGGTTTAGGTTTAATGTCAAATGAAATACAGATAAAATTCCTCTTTCTCAAACTTGCATCGTGGCGTGGTATACCGCATCTATGGTGCGGTATACCGCTCCCAGGTCCTGACCTTCTAACTTGTTGATCGTTGACCTATCGGGGCGACACTTTGCTTACTCGCGCAGTATACCACCTATATGGACCGGTATTGTTGCCCAAACCTTTGACTTTCTGACTTGTTGATCGTGCTAACCTCTTCATGACCTCATATCACACAGCGGTAATGTCGCTGATACAGTGTGATATATCACATCACTCATTCCTTAACTTTGACCTTGTACACCGTGTCGAGTCTCGCTCCACGACCAAATGCTTGCGAAGTTATATCGTCGATATGGTTCGGTTTACCGCCTGGATTGATGAAACTTATTGATATTTGACTCATGGCGTACACGTGGTGACGGTTTGGCATGGATGTGGTATATACCGCCCATATGGCACGGTATATCGCTCAACTGGATAGTGAGCACATTTTTTCGCATATCTTTCACCCCAAACTCAATTCTCGACTTACCTACACATAAAAACACTCTATACCGTTCTCATTAACTATATTATGCACTAAAATAAGAATTAAACTTACTAATAAACACTAAGGACGTAAAATTAAACAATTAAAAGCATTATAGCATGGGTTGTCTCCCAAGAAGCACTTTTGTTTAACGTTTTTGGAGTTCGACGTGTGACATTGATATTATTGTTTTTTCACATAACCTCCCCAGCAGTGAGTGAGGTTATCAACATCTACCAAGAAAAATTTGCATCCCTTGGACTTCACTTCAACCATCTTCTCTGAAATAACTCTATGGTCTATGAATGGTCCATTCCAAGAACTATTTTTCTTGCGAGATCTTTTCGAGAGAGATAGGGCTTTCATTGCGACCTCGTTGACTACACCAAACTATTTCTCTTCTGTGAGTTCTATAAGAACCTTATCAGCTTGTTTCAAGATCCTCTTAAAATGGGCAAATGGTTGCTTCCCCTTATGATTCAGAGAAGCTATGTTATGTAATCCTTCTCAGCTCTATCTCCTCTGAACATAAGGTTGGCGCAACCTTAGTTGGCTTCTTCTTAGCCTTGTCAATAGTGTTCAAGTGAAAACACAAATCATGAAATTTTATAGCCTTGAACACATTGAACTTCTCCTCCTCTTCTTGCACTCACATGATTAATTCACCATTCTCTACATCAATCAAAGTACGCCCAATGGCTCAAAATGGGCTCCCCAATATGATTGGCATATGCTTATCCGCGTTGTGGTCAAGAATATTAAATCACATGGAATTATAAAATTACCTGCCTTGACGAAAACGTCTTCTATCTTTCCTTAAGGTTGGGAGAGCGCCCTATCCGCCATTTATAAAACCATGGTAGTATGCCTTACATCTCCAATTCTCAACTTCTCACTTAGGCATTGATGTCTCCCTTTTTGGTCTAAATATAAGCCCTTAGGAGACATCATTTTAGGTATAAAATGGTCTTTTTATATTGACTTTTGTGCTTAATTCGTAATATTCCTATTTTTTGTTTTGATTTGATGAATTATTATTTTTAGAGCATATTTGGTTTAATTTGTGTGTTGATGTGAAGTTTTAAAGATAATATGGAAATATATTAGATTCCAAATCAATTCTAAGGAGATAAGGAAAGAATATCTTGAAGAAATCAGGAGATAGAAGGAAACAAAGTTCAATTAGAAAAAGAAAAGCTGTCAAATAAATCTGAATTTTTGCAGCTATGTCCAAAGAAGTGAAGATAACTCCAAATCCGGGACGATTCTGGAAGAGCCACTTTAGAGGTAGATATATCTTCATGTGAGGATACTTTTGATATCTTACGGGAAAAAACGGCCTAGTAACGAAGAAGATATGGTCAAAACAAGTCAGCAGTAATTATCCTTATCTACTTACGAATTTGAGTTGGGCTTGGACTCTATTACTTGTCCCTACTCCAAGATTTCAACCTGCACCTATATATATCAGTTCTAAACCTTAGAAAATCATCCCTTGGCTGCATAGGCTTAATATACATACATAATTCATTATAGAAGCAATCAGGAGGATCTAGAGGAGGAAGAAGCAAGAGCTAGAGCTTAACTACATCAATTCCACACTTCTTCATCTCTATTATTTGGGTAAATTAGTATTAGATCTATTTTGTCTATGAGGTATTTCTAAGCTATTTATTCAAGAGTTTTAGTATGCATAATTTCTCTTTGGGATTGTAATTGTATGAACCATTGATTATTGTTTTTCTGTTTTAATATGAATCTGGGATTTTAGTATTTAATTGAATTGGTTCTTAATTTCCATTGACTATATTCTTGTGCTTGTTTACCATCATTGACATCGTGAATCAAGGGTAGATTTTAGTAATTAGGCTATTCACTAGTGGCGGTGATCACCTTGACGGGGGATTTAATTACTGAACTAGAATATAAACGCATGGTGTCTGTTATTGACCGACAGGCTTGACTAACCACGTAACCAATTGGGTATAGATCTTAATCATCTGAACGTAGCTTATAATCGCCCTATCGTGATTTGTAATACGATAGGGTAGCTCCTAAGTCCACCCTAACGTGGGTTA
Source organism: Nemophila menziesii (assembly GCA_029959085.1). Lineage (NCBI taxonomy): Eukaryota > Viridiplantae > Streptophyta > Magnoliopsida > Boraginales > Hydrophyllaceae > Nemophila > Nemophila menziesii. Next base: position 19,758,594 of record JARWIR010000013.1, on the reverse strand, counting down.
GGAGATTATAGAGTCCTGACTATTGTGAAATTTCCCATTCACCCTTATTCTTAGGAATCATAATTTCAATAGGATAGATTGATACTTGCATCTCCTTATCTTATTTGCATAACTGTTTATAATTCATTATTTATTTTTATTTATTTAATTAGAAAACAAAATACTCATTGCTTATCTTTTTAATTAAGACAATTAAAACTATCTATTATGATATTGAACACAAATTTAGAATAACTACTTAAATCCTGTGGAGACGATAATCTCGATTTTACTTATCTATTACTTGGAACGACCCGTACACTTGCGGTCTGTGGATCCTTTATTCCTTTACTTTTATTGCATTATTTTATAACACACCAGGAACCACCGAGTTTGGCGCCGCTGCCGTGGATTTATTACGGTTATTTTATTTTGTGTTTAGGTTAGGTTAGTAGTTTTAGTTGTTTTCAGTTTTACGTTTGTTTTGTTTTAGTCTCTTTTCAGGTTTTCTTTAGGTATGGAAATTTCTCTCTATCAAGAGCAAGATCACCACAGGCATGGTATAATCAAGTGCAAAACTTTATTGATAGAACACACATCTTCATGGATCTGACACGAGGGAGCTTTAGAGATCATGAAGAGAGGCTCAGGAAATTGGAGGACTCCCTCAACCGTTTCATTAAGGTTACGATGGATAATGTAGTAAAGAGCGATGCGAAAAGCGATGCTGCCATATCATTAGTGAAAAATATGCATCAACAACATCAATTGATGGAGCAACGACTGACGCAACTCACATAATCAATTGAGAGGATACAACAAGTACCATCTATGCAAACTGGACAAGTTACAAATATTAATCATAAGGCCAGTCAAGATAGCGATGTTTAGTTCGATGGGGTTGAAGAGTTTAGCAATGTAATTGTATTTTGTGCTGGCTGTTTATCCCATCCCTAGCCCTGATCAAGTTAGGACTGACTTTTGTAATTAGGACTGTTACCCTGGTGGGGGGGGGGGGGGGCAGGTCAATTGCTTGAAACGACACAAAATCGTCTAATATGTGGTAGTGATCTTGACGGGCGTGCGTAACTAGATAGTCATAGGTTTAGTTTTCACCACCAATCATTGCGAATGATCTCCTTACCCGAATCCCTTAGTAGTGTTGACGTTTCTTTCTAAGCTACCATGACGGGAGTTATAGAATGCTGACTACTTATATATATATGATCAATTTACCCTTATAATTAGAATAACGATTTAAAAAGATAGGTGCATACTAGCAAACCTAAGCTATATTTCATCTCGAGTTATTTATTTGCATTCATTAGTTTAATCTTGTTTCTTGCATTTAATTCCTATTTGTAAAACCTAATAAACATTCCTTTTATTTATATATTAGTCTAAACAAATAATCTCATCTACGCTTATATTTGAACACGAGTTTGAGCTAATAGGCTAAATCCCTGAGAACAATCTTTTACTTATTTAATTATTACTCGCGAACGATCCGCGCACTTTCAGAGAGTTTCTCGTGGTTTTTCCAAAGGTGTATGGGCTTTCTAATCATTATTTTATCACACCTTGGTCCCCACCAAATACTCTGAATTATTCTCTACCGTGATTCCTATGCTTGGTTTGAGACGATTATCCCTACACTTGAAGACTACCTTGTGGTATTGGGACATCCATGGACAGTTGACTTATTTCTAGGATGCTTGTTGTTTTGAGATCCTTAGCATTTCTTCGTATTACAGTGTTTTGAATGTGTTTGATGGGTATTATTGTTACCCCATTTGGCCAATCTACTCTTCAGAAGAAAGGAGGGTTAACACTTCCTCACTTTGCTTCATTTTGTGTACTGAATTTTATCTTATTGGCTTTTAATTATACATGGTATCTCAATAGGTTTGGAAATTTTGTTGCCACAGACAACATCATTATAATAGAAAGAATTCTACCATATAGAAATATACGAACTAAATTGATTAAATATAATGAATAAAAGTGTTTGCATTTGATTGAATTATATCAAAGATGTAATTGTTGCAAAATATGATGATACTAATGTTTGTTTTTGACAATAATTGAATGTACTTGACAAAGATAATATGCCAAAGAACAAGAGATCTTTATTGCAATCGATGAGGACGCAAAAGCTTGAATTACATTTGTTGGTTTTCCACACAATAATGTACTAATAATTTTCACACCGACATCTTATATTTTGACATTTGTACACGTTGTGGTTGAAGTTAAATCACAAACCCGATGTTGATGATGATGATGCCACTTGTCGTATTAAATAACACTGGGATAAGATTATGTGGTTTATTTGACATCATTGCTTTAACAAGGTTATGTCTGAATGCTCTTCGTGCTCATGATTTGAAATGTTCGTTTTAATTAGAAATTTTGGCGTATCTTCGATTGTACAAGTTTAAGGGTATTTTTTTCCATATTATATACCATAGTAGCTAAACCATTCAAGCATGTTAGCCGTATATGAACTCAACATTTCCCTTCCCATCTATTATGTGGAAATTTCAGTACTACTGATTGTGATTTTTAAGTATTTCCGCATTTTACATTATCCCAACTTGTACCTTTGAGTACTCAATTTTTATTTTCAAGTTTAGAACTAAATTTCTCATTCATTATTATTTAATTAAACTACGTGACATAATTTTCTTAATCTCTTAATTGAGACTAACACTAGTAATATGTCCCAACCTATACTCAAGTTCGACGCTCAACTTTATTTTGAACTAAAGTGGACCAATTATCATGGTCTAAAGTAAGTCTAAACCAAATGCCAAAAAATCACATGAATGAAATTGTTCGCCATAATGAAAATGTGATGCATTATGATAGAAAGATTAGTAAAAAAGTTTACTACATCGAAATAGGTAGCTATAAGCCTTAAACTTTTTCTAATAAGAGCCTACTTGTTATTAAGTAAATGAGATATATTGATCTATTTAAATTTAGTACAAATAAAGTCTTAATCAAAAAAATAATTAAATCAATATTACTGATATATCGTATTTTGTTCTTATATTGATATGATCGAGACATCATTTTGAATTTTTTATAGTGTCAAATTGAGATTTATATCACGATATTTTAATAATTCCAGTATCGACTAACTTAGGATATTTGTTGTGTTTTGTACTATTTAAGTTGGATTTAAAATGACAAAAGCGGTGATGAGTAAATAAGGATAAGAGTAGAGAAACAAAATATATCTGAGATACATCTCAGGGGAATGGGAATGTTCTACCTAAAGGAAGTTAGAATTCAGATGCAACACGCCTAAAATGGATATGGCGGTGATAAACAAATGTGTGGTGGAGGCAAGTTCGCCCTTGATTTATCTTGCACCCTTGGTGCATCAACTATCTCTCTTGGTTTCTAAACCTCATCTTAAACCCAATCTTTAACAATTACCTTATCCACATTCAGTCGTGATGGTTCTATCTTCTTCTGAGCTCCACTGCACTCGGTGTAACAGTGGCGATTCCATAATATCTTTAGCTTGAAGTATAATAGACTTACATGACTCAAACCCAACATTGTCATCAACATTCTAAATTATCTTGTCCTTAGTATTCATACCTTGGGCATTCTGTATAGGTGAGGTTTGTTGACAAGTTTGAAGATGGTTGGTGATTTATGAGACTTGATCTCCAATATATTCAACAAAGCAGAATGCTCGTTGAGCCTTTCGTTATTTTCTCTCATGTTTTTCTTGCACCATTGCCATGAAATTTAAAAGATTATTTTAGCTTACTAGTGGAGCGTTCTTATGGGTGAGCAATCAAAGATTTTTTAGCAGGACTGTCGATATATGCATCATAAACGGGTTGCAGTGGAGATGGATTCACATAGCCTTGTCCCCCTTGATACTGATTTTTGGACCTTGTTTGAAAATTGTTCCCCTGAAGTCGTGGCTGAAACAAATTACCGTGATAAGTGTTACCTTGATTCACGACCCCATACGGATTTGAACATTAAAGACCCGTATAATTTCCATTCCCATGTTGATACCTATGACTACTAAATGGTAGTTTCCACGTTTCGACACAAAATACACAGATTTTGTATTATCTTTCCACTCTTCCAAAATATGATCATTCACTTCACAAAGCGGACAACCCTGTGCCTCTTGAACTATTTTAACCTCAGATTGTCTCCCTTAAGGACATTCTTTAACAACTAATTTCAACTACTTCAGCTGATTCTCTAAAGAGACTTTTTTTGCATCCCTATCAGTGTCACTAACATAACTTACCTCTAACAACATAAGGAATTGGAGCTCGCGAAGGAGGACAACTCCTCTCAGTATCTACTATTTTCTCCATTCCAATCGATGTTTCATTCAGACCTATGGACACAAAACCACCACCTCCTAGATTATCGGTCGTCAATCGTGAACTCTCGTCGAGCCCCATGTAAAACATAACCAACTGTAGCTTGAGGTTCATACACTAATGCAACTCAAACTAATTATAATTAGTTCATAAGTAAAGCAATAAAACTAAATGGTAAAAGTATAAGAATCGTGTTTAAGAATAATACTAATTTGCCTAAATATGGTGGTGGAATGGTGTAGAAGTGGTGCGGTAGGGCTTCAACTTTAATTTCATGTCCTCCTAGCATCTTCTCTTCTCTATAGATAATCATTATGAATAATGAAGACTTAGGGTTCTGAAAGTCCTAGAGGGGGGGGGGTGAATAGGATTACTAATAAGATTAATGCCTACTTAAAAATCTTTTGGACAATTATAAGTTTAAGAAAGACTCTTCTAAGTCAACTAATATATCAAACTCCTAAGGGATCATACAATGGATAAGCTAAGAGGTTCGATATATAAGTGATACAAGTAAAACGAGTTTCTAATCTCTTACTACTCTAGATGACAATATGTTAGATAAACTAGATAATCAATATCACAATATTCATGCTAGCATATTATCAAACATATAAAGTGCGGAAAGTAAATAGAGTAGGGATAGAAAGATACACGCGATTTATAGTGGTTCGGTTTCCCTACATCCACTACCTAAGGAAGCCTCCTTAGGATTTCAAGCTTTTCACTAAGCTCCCGTGTCTCTCTTAACCGGGTCGAGAACACAATAACCCTTACAACCTCTTCGATAACACGAAGGACAAACACTTGTGTAATCACAACACAAGGATACCAAGTATACTCCCTATACTTGAATTCTCTCTTAATCTATCTATTACAAGACCTAGACTTAAGAGGATAGATACAAAGTGTTTAAAGGGTTGCTTATAAAAGCTTGTAACTAAACTCCTAAAAGAGTGGATATGAACTTATAAAGCTTGTGAACTCCTCTTGAGTAGATAGAACCTTGTGGCTTGTTTGATTAACTCCTTGAAAGGACTTATAAGCACACTAAGGTTGATTTTGACTATGTATAGCTTTTGACACCTTCTTGAATGATAACAATTAAGCTCCTTAATGTTTGTAATTAGTTGGTGTAGTTGTAGCCTTCAAAGAGCTTCAATTTATAGTAGAAAATGGCTTCCAACGGTCATAAGGCTTGGGTCCAACGGATCTATTAATCTCCCAACGGATATATTCTTTATGACTTAAACTTTGTGCAGAAAAAACCTTCCTTGCGGTGTACCGCAAGATTTCGTGCGGTGTACCGCACCTCAACTGTTTGATTTTCTAACTTACTGACGGGCTAGCCTCTGCACCGCGCCCTGGTCCGCAATCTTGGTCCGGTGTACCGCGCCTTTCGTCCGGTGTACCGCGCCAAGTAACTTTGAAAGATAATGACTTGGATCAATAAATCTTCTTCACGAAAGTTGTTGGAAACATCATTCTAAGAACCTTTGAAGTTGATCACTAAGGCTAATTCTCAATGTACACAAGGATAAGGTTAAACTTTTTGTAAGAGAATTAGTTTCATAACAAATAACAATAAAGTTATGATCAACATGATAAAGATGTGCTTTTTGATGAAATAGAGTGCAAGAAAGAATATGTATAACAAGAGTAAATAGCACACTAAACATAAGAGGATTTGTCACATTAAAACAACCTATTAAGGGAGGCAATATGCCAACAATCTCCCCCTTTTTGATGATGACAAATCCTTCACTAAAACACCTTAGGAATGATATGAAAGTTTAAGCACTAATGAAATTAAGCTCCCCCTCACAATAAGCATATAAGATTTGAGATGCATTTGTGAGTTTTAAAGCGTGCAAGTTTTGAAAGTTTTAGTGCACATATTTCTCCCCCTTTGTCTTCATCAAAAAGACGGGGTTAATAATAACAACTATGAATAGAAGAGCTAAAAACTCAAGTGAATAGATTTTAAACAACGTTTCTAAGAGTGTGCAAGAGTTTGGAGATTAAAACATTTTTAGAAAGAGATGCACAAAGAAGATGATTGAAGAACTAAGAGATAGAGACTTTTTACCAACTCGTTGAACGATAGATTTTCATTTCATATGCTTTCTAATGACACAAATGATTAGTTGCAATGTATGAGATAAAAGATTAGCCAAAGCATTAGAGTTTTAATAAAAGCTCCCCCTTACAAAATGCATCAAGATTGTTTCAATTTTGTAAAAGTGTGAACTACAATTTCTCCCCAAAAGATATTTTGAAATCATTTTTAAGAAAGTTAGGGGTAAAATGTAATTTTTGAAAAATATAGGTCCAAAAAGTCATTTGTCAAAAAGTTTAGGGGACTAAAAGACAATTTTTAAAACTTTTAGGGACCTAAGTGCATTTTTCAACTATTTTAAGAACAAGGACAAAATTTGAACAAACTATAGGGACTAAAATGCAATATAGGATAAGATCAAGGATAAAAGAGTAATAGTACCTATATCATCAAGGAAAATGTTAGTAATATCAAAGTATAAACTTGAAGCAACTAAACATTAAATTTCCAAAATAAAACCATAGCATACTAAAATATCCAAATTAAACACAAAAGCATACTAGATCAAATATCCAAATCAAACCAAGTTAAACATAAAGCATCCTAAACCATTATCCAAATAAAACATGTAGCAATAATATCCTAGATGTCCAAAACACGGACCCAAAAACAATTAAAGCATAAACAATCACAAACTAAGTCCAAGACAATAAAAACACATAGAACACTTAGAGAATAAAAAGAAGATTTTAAAAACCAAACACCCAACACGACCATTTAGCGAAATTCCCGGGGAGAGCGGCTCCTAGAACGGCTTCGAGGATGTGAAACATCATCTTTGATACACGAGACATCGTTCTTCATACAAGATAACTCACTAGCAAGATGGCCTATTTTCTCTTCCAACACACCAAATTTCCTTTCTATCTTTTCCTCTAAAACCTCAAATTTTCTACCAATATAATCCATAAACCGAGACATAGCACCTTCGAAACTAGAGGGATTAGGAGGATTCTCATGAGTGGGGTTTTGTGGAGGCTCATTTGGGATAGGATTTTGTTGACCCGGAATATCCAATAACTCAAGTGTGTCAAGTGCCGGACCATGAGTTTCTTCTCTAGCTTGTAAGATACGATTACGAATAGCAACATCCGAAATACGATAAATAACCGAATGAGCAACATAGGAGTTATTATAAATAGCAAATTTCATTCTCTTGATTGTGCTATAATCGAAACACCACGCTTTATCAATAGATTTCACATTTGTTCCTCCTAACGAAATTCCACTTCCCTCAAAGATCCTAGTAAGAAAAATACCATATGGGACCTTATCTCTTGCGGTTCTAGCATGGTTCATCCATTTGAACATAATAGCAATAATATTAATCGGACGCTTAGCAAAGATCAAAAATAGGAGATAAGCTTCATACGGAATTAACTTTGCATCATGTTTGTCCTTCGGTATTATGGCCGAAATGAGAAACTTATGAGCCACAATGAATTCCGGATCAAAACTACGCAAATTCCAATTTCCATCGGGAACAATCATCCTACTATTGACAAAATCCATAACCTCATTTTGACCAACTATATCAAGAGTAGACCCATCCCAACCACTTGACCAAAAGCCACTAAATCCATCGAACGGAATACTATAACGAGTACACAAAACATGTAATTTTAATCGTAATGGGGTACCCGAAACTAAGGAAATTACCATGTTATTTGCACTATCAAATTCGAAATTAGTGTAGAACTCTTCAATCAACCCACTAGCTAATTGAGTACCCGTAAATTTAAAGATATTATCACAAACTTGAAATTTAAATAGTTCAAGAAGAGAATTTTCACCCGTTGGAAAAGCCGAATCACTAAAGGTTCTACCCGGGAGAGGCTCGAATGGCCGGAGTGGAGGAGGTGGTGGTGACCTCGCCGGAGAAGGAGCACGGCGGCGGCTGGAGGATGCATCGGTGGTGGTTTTCTTCTTAGGTGCTGATTTCTTTGCTCCCATGGTGGAAAAGGGGAAGTGGGTAATGAAGGAGAGAGAGAGAGAGAGAGAGAAGTGATTAAAGAGGTGAAGAAGGGTTTTTAGGTGGTGGAAACGGAGCTGTGGTGGCCGGAAATCGCCAAGGAGGAGGAGAGGAAATGTTTTAATGGTGGAATGAAGAGAGTAGAAGAGAAAACGGCCTAATATTGCTGTCAAAAACCTAACCTGCGGTGTACCGCGGGAATCGTCCGGTGCACCGCAAAAGTGTTCGGTTTGGGCATAAAAATGAAATTTTTGATTCTTTTAAAAACCCCCGAAACACATTCGAAACTTCCCCAAAAGATTCGGAATGGTATAAAATAATTTAGAGCAACTTTGTTTTGAAAAGAAAGACCAAGGAAAACCCCGAAAACTCATAAAGCAGTTAATTTCACAAATACCCCTAAGTTTTCTAAAAGTACAAAAAGACCCAAAGTGATAACAAAGCAACATTAAGCATAAAAAGGTCAAGATACAAAAGATAATAACACATAGAGAATAATTCACATAAAACACATAATAAAACGTAAACAAAAAGAAGAAAGGAAAGAATTCACCGTATTTTCCTTTTATGAGGTTTGAACGTCCTTTTGCATAAAATTTCGTTTTCTTGACGCTCAACACCTTCAATAACTATTACTATGGTAACCGAGGTGGAATGGATCCGGAAATGTTGTTAGCATTTGTCACGATCCATATTGGTTTTTCCCATGAGGGTATCAAAGATCCACTTTCAAGTTGTTCATGGTAATGACATGTAGAAGCATGATGACCGGGTTTACCACAATAATTGCAAGAACTTCTTTTTCGAGTAGAGCTACCATGTGAGGGTTTTGAACATGAAGTTCCCACATTCTTACCAATATCCAAATTATCACTTAAATATAATTTTTCTTTAAAAAAGCCATTTGGATCAAAAGGAGTGACATTTGAAAAAGGATGATTTTTTAAAGTATTAAGAGCGAGGGAAAAAGCTTCATCCAATTTTGTAAAACCTTCTATATTTTTCTTCATAGGATGTTGCCATTTATTTGAAGAAAAAATGTTTTCAAAACAAGGGTTTTTAGTATTGCCAAGAATATCATCCAAAGTGATACAACATTTAAAACAATTTTTTTGCTCAACTTTACCCTTTTTTAACATAAGATTATTCAAATGGATTTGAGAATCAAGAATTTTGAGAAGGGATGAAATTTGCCTAATATCACCATAATTGTAAGGAAGAGATAAAGAGTTAGGATAGAGTGCTACCTCATGGTTTGGTTTAGAATTATCATGAGATTCATTATGGATTAAAACTTCTTCTTCTTCGTCATTTTTGATAATTCCATATAAAAACTCCAAACGATTCCAAAGCTCTTTTGCGTATTTACAATCTAACATTTGTGAGAAAATTTCTTCGGAAATTCCACGAATGAGAGTGTACATTGGTTTTGCATTTTGAGTGAGCTTAGCCTTTTCCTCAATAGTAAGTTCATCAAAATCTTTTTCTTCTTGATTTAGCTTAAGAACTCCCGCTTCATTTAACTCCTCTTTATAAGGAACGAATGGACCTTCCATGACGATTCTCCATTGATCGGGATCTTCGGCTTTAATAAATTCCTCCATTTTTGTTCTCCAAGCAAAATAGTAAGTTCCTACAAAAAGTGGAGGTCGAGTAGAAGACGACTTTTCCAAAAGATTAAATTCCATATCGTTTACTCTACTAACGATTAAGCTATTCACGTAGAGTTAGTCTCTGATACCAATTGAAAGTCCTAGAGGGGGGGGGGTGAATAGGATTACTAATAAGATTAATGCCTAATTAAAAATCTTTTGGACAATTATAAGTTTAAGAAAGAAACTTCTAAGTCAACTAATATATCAAACTCCTAAGGGATCATACAATGGATAAGCTAAGAGGTTCGATATATAAGTGATACAAGTAAAACGAGTTTCTAATCTCTTACTACTCTAGATGACAATATGTTAGATAAACTAGATAATCAATATCACAATATTCATGCTAGCATATTATCAAACATATAAAGTTCGGAAAGTAAATAGAGTAGGGATAGAAAGATACACACGATTTATAGTGGTTCGGTTTCCCTACATCCACTACCTAAGGAAGCCTCCTTAGGATTTCAAGCTTTTCACTAAGCTCCCGTGTCTCTCTTAACCGGGTCGAGAACACAATAACCCTTACAACCTCTTCGATAACACGAAGGACAAACACTTGTGTAATCACAACACAAGGATACCAAGTATACTCCCTATACTTGAATTCTCTCTTAATCTATCTATTACAAGACCTAGACTTAAGAGGATAGATACAAAGTGTTTAAAGGGTTGCTTATAAAAGTTTTGTAACTAAACTCCTAAAAGAGTGTATATGAACTTATAAAACTTGTGAACTCCTCTTGAGTAGATAGAACCTTGTGGCTTGTTTGATTAACTCCTTGAAAGGACTTATAAGCACACTAAGGTTGATTTTGACTATGTATAGCTTTTGACACCTTCTTGAATGATAACAATTAAGCTCCTTAATGTTTGTAATTAGTTGGTGTAGTTGTAGCCTTCAAAGAGCTTCAATTTATAGTAGAAAATGGCTTCCAACGGTCATAAGGCTTGGGTCCAACGGATCTATTAATCTCCCAACGGATATATTCTTTATGACTTAAACTTTGTGCAGAAAAAACCTTCCTTGCGGTGTACCGCAAGATTTCGTGCGGTGTACCGCACCTCAACGGTTTGATTTTCTAACTTACTGACGGGTTAGCCTCTGCACCGCGCCCTGGTCCGCAATCTTGGTCCGGTGTACCGCGCCTTTCGTCCGGTGTACCGCGCCAAGTAACTTTGAAAGATAATGACTTGGATCAATAAATCTTCTTCACGAAAGTTGTTGGAAACATCATTCTAAGAACCTTTGAAGTTGATCACTAAGGCTAATTCTCAATGTACACAAGGATAAGGTTAAACTTTTTGTAAGAGAATTAGTTTCATAACAAATAACAATAAAGTTATGATCAACATGATAAAGATGTGCTTTTTGATGAAATAGAGTGCAAGAAAGAATATGTATAACAAGAGTAAATAGCACACTAAACATAAGAGGATTTGTCACATTAAAACAACCTATTAAGGGAGGCAATATGCCAACAGGTTCTTTTCTAATGATAAAACTGATATATAAAAGTCTAATTATATTTTAGGTGTTGTGGTCTCCTTTTAATTGGCCTTAGTAAACCCAAAAACATATTCAATAAGAGTTGACTAGTTCAAGCCAAGAAAACTACAACTTTAAAATTCCTTTTTCATCTTAACTCCAAATCACAAACCATCAAATCTCACGTGTTCCTGACTCCAAGTACTATCCAGAAACAAAAGGGCTCCCTCAGAATATTCATCAATTACTTGTGGTGACTATATCTTGTCAATTTCCAAAGTTAGCTGGTGAATGCTCTTGGTTTCCAGAAGTGGGTTTTTGGTCATTTAATTCCTTATATGGGTATGAATTTCCTTTCTAAACTTCTTATCCTTGTCTTAGGATATCTTATCACCCAAGTACCTAATAGTTACACAAATAACTCTAAAAGTAATAAATATCTAAAACTTGACCAGATATGTGAAAATGTCTAGGTATAGGAAATAATCCCTCAAATAAGTCCTAAAACCCTCTAAGAAGATGTATCATGACTAGATTAATGTATCACTTAATGAGGTCATCAGGGGTGTTGTACCAAATATTCATCAATGCCTCTTCATCAGATAACTATTACACCCGTCAAATATGTACACTCGCAAAAGTGGATCAGAATGTCTAAACTCTTATTTTTGGTATTATAACTCTAACTCAAGTAGTTTTCTGATATTGGGTGGTGTGTCAAATGAGAAGAAAAGGCTTGATGTATATCGTCACCAAAGAGTTTTCTCCATAAAACACCCCAGAAATGCATTAAACACTAGGGATTACTCCATTAAGAGGGGGTTACACTTTATTAAGAGTAGGTTACACGCAATAAATTCATTAATAACCAAGAAAGAACTTGGACGCATTTCTTAGTAAGGGTTCCAATGTTTCTACTTCACGTCATGTCACATCTCGACTCGACTCGTCTAATCGCGTTGGGTTGTCGTCGTTGTCGGGCTATGTGTGGGGGTATTATTAACTTTCCGTTGGTCAGACAATGTGGGAAACCAACAACTTCTCACAACTTTAATTATTTTTCTTCCTTGCATAACCAATGCAATTTCTTTTACCTATTTATAAAATCCCCCACTAAGGTAATGGGAGTAAAATTAGTTCTGAGCAAACAAGCATGGGTGAAGTTTACCTCTTTGTCGATATTTTTTGATTTGAATTAGTATGTAGTGAAGTGAGAAAACAAATGAAAACCCTTAAGTCAACATACTCTTATACTTGACGTCCTTCGGTATGCACCGTATTTGAAGATACTTGGACCAATGGGACCATATTCCTTTACGTGGTTACCATCCACTTGGTAATAAGATTCTTTGTCATACTGATTAATTAATTATTGTTACATATTTATCAAATTTTTTTGCATACCTGATTTTTAGTTAGTAAATATGCTCTATTTTTGGTATTTTCGTTTTGGCCCTCGACTTTTACATATCACATTGGTCTAGTAATTCAATTAAGAAAAGTCAACACTAAATAAAATCCAACACAAATCAAGACAACACAAGATAAGGATCCATAATTTAATCTTCTATATTAGTGTATATTCCGAAATCATATTATATCAAATAATACCAAATCATATTTAATTGTATCAAATCATATCAAATGTAATATTATATTTTAGGTAGAACAATCTTGTAGAATATGCAATATCATTTGTGTATATACTCCATACATTTTAGTAATGAAGCAACACAAAATTTTACATCTTCTATATGGTATCGCACAATACAAACTAGAGCACTCATGATCTCTTTAAATTTTTCTAATTTTTTCTCCTATTCTCCAATAAATATCATTTGCTTTTCCTGCAATTCCTTTTTCTTCCGTGCTATATTACTCAGATAATTCCAAATGGAATCCACCAACACCACAACAAAAAACACCAACACTTCAACTATTTAAAATAAATCTTCCACTGAATATTTCATTGCTCCTCCTTTTATCACCACTAACCCTGCTGCACTCCTTCCAATCAAACTCAATGGTCTCAATAACCCAACTTGGAGTGACTAATTTCACTCTCTATTACTTGGTTACGACCTTATCGGTTATATATATGACACTCTGCCATGTCCTCCTTCCCGTATAAATCTCGATGACAAACTTATTTCCACCCTACACATCTTACTTGGAAGTGTCAAGATAGTTTCATTAGCCAGCTATTGTTGCCTCAGTTGAAGCTACCATCCACCACATGGTCACCTCAACCCTCACCTCCGCAGATGCGTGGAATAAACTTTCCACAGTATATGCGAACACTTCCATTTCTAGAATTTATGACCTTCGCAACAAACTAGTATGCACTACAAAATTTTTCTGTTCTATTACTAAATATATGCAACACATCAAGTCCATTACCGATGACCTTGCATTGGAAAGTTCGCCAATAACTGATACTGAATTAGTAGTTAATGTGCTATCTGGCCTTGGAAACGAATACCGAGAAATAAGTGCCATCATACAAGCTCGAGACACGCCTATCACTTTTCCAAAACTCTGCGACAAATTGATGGATCATGAAACCTTTCATCAACAAGATAAACCCAACAACACACCATTCAATGCTCATGTAACAAACCGTGGTCGTGGTCATGGTCAACCTTACACATCTTACTCCAATATAGGTACAAAAATTGTTTCATCCTTAATACCCACTTCAGTATTCTAAGAGCAAAATCGCACCTAGCCTTCTAAAGAACGGTTCCAAAACTATCCACGAATATAATGCCAACTTTGTGACAAATTTGGCCACATTGCCAAAGTTTTCCGCTCCCGCTCACACTCTTACAGTGACGCCAAATCCCTCTACACAAACCGTGCATTTAGCCCTTCAAATGAACCTTGGTTCATCGATTTTGGTGTTTCTCATCATGTTACGTCTGATCCAGGAAACCTAATGCATATATCACCTTATACCGGTTGTGATGGCATCCTCACCGGCATGGGTTTGGACTACTGCTCACTCACACTAGTTGATCTAACTTATTCTTTTCATCTTCTAACTTTTTATTGAAAAATGTTGTTTGTTCCTCATCCGTGCAATTTATTATCAGTCTCACAATTTTGTACAACTAATCATACGTCAATTGTTTTTTCCCTCATTTTTTCTTATGAAGGATTTGAAAACGGGGGCTCTACTAGTCAAAGGCCAGAGTAATGGAACGTGTACGAGTGGCCTACAACATCCTCATCTCATGCCCACGCCACTAATACTGCCACATTGTACAAGTCTAGCATGAACGCTTGGGACACCCCAATAAACAAACACTCAACTCTCTTGTTTCTATGTTTAAATTACCTTTGTTGCCATCTACTTTTGAACATTGTACTTCTTTCTCTAATAATAAAAATTGTCGTCTTCCCCTTGGGGACCCAACATTAACAAGCAAATATCCTTTAGATATAATCTTTTTGGATGTTTGGGGCCCTTCCCCTTTAACATCGCATGCCAATTTTTGCTATTGTATAATTCTTTGTTGATCATTTTACTAGGTATGTATGGTTATTTCTGTTGAAACTTAAATCAGATGTCAAAAATATTTTTCTCAACTTCAAAATAGTTGTTGAAAAATATTTTCAATCCACTATCCGTACATTATAACACTGTCGGGGAGACGATACATTGACCTACCATCCGTCTATTTTTTGCCCCTTATAGAAAAAATTTCATAAAAGCATTAATAGTGGGGTTACACTCCATTAACAGTGGACTTACACTCCATAATTGCATTAATCACCAGGAATGAATTTGAACACATTTCTCAGTAAGGGGGCCAACGTATTTGACACCTTATAACCAACATGAATTTGAAAGCATTTTTTGTAAAGGTAAAACGTATTTGACACCTTATAACCAGCATAAACATGTACGCCTTTCTTAGTAAGGGGTCTAACGTATCCATACTACGTCATGTCACATCTCAACTAGTCTCCCCGGGCCGTCTTCGTCGTCCTCACCATCGCTATGTTGAAAAAACAAACAATTTCTCAAAATTTTAATTCATTTTCTTACATGTATAATTAGTAGAATTTCTTTTATTAATTTGAAAAATCAGTCTTTGTCCTATCAAGTTTCAGAATTATGTAATTTTTTCGATTTTATTTTCTACTTAAAAAAGTAGATATCATGAGCAAACCCAGTTTATCCCAGATTTTTATTTTCTAAAAATACCCAAGCAAATTGGACTGAGACTACAATATCATGCATTTTTTAGTGTATCTCTTAGAAAAGATCTTTATATAATTTTTTTAGGGAAATTGGCTCATGCAATCGCCCAGAAGTTAATACTTTTTTCTTGAATTTGGTATTTTGGAACACGGGTAAGGGAGGATGGTTAAATTCCTTCAACGTATTATTCAATAAGAATTCATTTACCATAACAAAAACATTGTATTTGAGAATATGTCAATATTTTTTAAATAATACTTCAAACAAATCATCTGGTCTCAATGATTTTTAGCCTCCCTTCTTGTATTGCCAGTTCTTGGATCAATACTTCATTCATTTTCTTTATAATCTTGTAGGGAATAAATGCTATTATATTCGTACAATCATAAATCTTAACGAGCAAACATATTCTTTGTAAACGAGCAAACAGATTCTTGTAAAAATTGGTGAAGACTTGTTGTAAAATTCTAGTATCCTCATATCCGATATCTTGTGAATTTTTAAACCTACATTTTTTATTTTGACTACACTTTGGACAATAGTAGCATAAAAGAATTCTGGTAAACAGATGTATATATATACAAGGTAATCGATCGCCTAAATATATGGCTTTTTCTGTTTGCATTGAAACACATAGAAATTGATCTCGGTTTGCCTTCTTTATAATCATAAAATAAATTAATAAATAACAAAAACTAAAAATTAGATACGAGATAAGACATTTATTGGTTATTTCGAAGATCATGTTAAATATGAAACCTCAACTACCACATGCAAAGAAAATTATGGTAAAAGTCTCTATTCAAGTACTCCTATACTTTATGTACCTAAATTTAGTCCAACCAAGAAAAAAGGCGTAACTAAATTTAGAGAAAGAAACAATTACTTATAAACTCCATGCCCTCTATAATAATTGTGTTTATAATCCATAAATTCACATATATCCATTAAAAAATTATGCTTAAAAAAATTATGCGTAAACATTCTAAAATAAGGTAGGGCGGATTTAAAACATATGTCCAAGGAGAGATGATATTTAATTTGGGTTGTATTTTTTTTTATTAATATCTTTTTTAAAGATAAAAATTTATAGTACATTTTGGGATCAGGTGACCGTAGATCACCCAATCCACTTCCAAATTCACAGATGCTTGTAAGTATGGGGAGATTTAGAGGAAATAGGAATTACAATACCCATAAATTCTAGAATTTAATTTACTTTTTTGTAAATTATGGTAAATAAGAGAAAAATAAAATTAATCACTGTGAATTTAGCTCAAATCTTTTTATAGTGAAAAAACGCAAGTAAAAATATATTCATTAGTTTCACAGGATATAAAATTAATCCTAATCATTTGTATATTCATATACAAAAAATTATAAATGTGGACGGGTAAATATGTACATAAATAACGTAACCTTAAAACGATATTATTGGTCAATCCTTACTTTCACTTCAATCAATCAAAAAAAATTATGGTCATACACCATTCAATCAATAAAAGGAGCAAAATATATGGTTGGTATTATGTTTTGACATAAGAATGAGACCGTATGGATGTATTTTGAAACGTTGCCAAAAATAGGTACAAAGGTGACAGACGCCGCGTCCGATAAAACTAAGTGTTCTCGCATGAATACTTTCCATATATTGCATGCACTCTCTCATCAACTCAATTGCTTTTTCCTTATTTACCACGACCTATAAACTCTAGCTTTACTTTTTTCTTTTTACCATCTTTATAGTATACATTATTAATCAACATTTTTTTTTATCTTGGACAGTAATTATTAATCAACATTAATCTCTCCGAAATACCCTTTAAAAAAATGTTTTTTTTATAATTATTATTTTTTATTTAAATCCAACCTAATAAATATACGTCAAAAGGAACAAAGGGACATAAAACCCTCTTTAACTCTTGCTCTACCACACACACACATTATATTCTGTAACGGCAATGGAGCAGAGAGGCACTGGAAACCCTTATTTCTCGACTTCTCAGCCGCCGGAAAATCATATCCGAAACCTTTACGCTTACCAAAACTCGCCGGATATGGCTTCTTCGTCCTCTACTGATCAAAGTCAAACCCTTTTGTCAGCTTTTGCAAACCTCAATCTTTCTTCTAATTTTGTATCCCACAACCAAACGTCGTCGTTTGGTCTTCCTCCGGTCACCTCAGTTGACGTTAGGAGCTTTGGAGGAGACCCTTTAATGGGCTCTGGTTCATATCCGATGGGTTTAACAGAACAACCACAACAACCCGAAGTAAGCAATGTGGGTTTGATGAGAGCTTCACAGAATGGTGGCATGCCCTATTTCGGTGGGCCCTACTTGGATTACTCAGTGAGCCCAGTCCCAGGTATGAATCTTGGTGTCTCTGGTGTTGGTAATGGCGGTGGTGTTGGCGGGACATTATCTCAAAGGGGTTATAATGGATTGTATGATTATCCTGCTCATGATCCTTTCATGCAATACACGAAACAATTACCTGGATATACCAACAGTCTATACCCAAATTCGCTTCATAATGGTGTTTATAATGGCTCAATAGATAATCTACTATCTAAAGTTTCCATCTTTACTAAGCCTAACCCGTATAACCCGTATAGTACTAAGCCGATTCCTCAACTAAAACCAAAAATTGAGATGTTTTCTATAGAGGAGGTTAAAGGAGAGATAGTCTCTTTAGCAAAAGATCAATCTGGGAGTAAAATCTTGCAGTCAAAACTTGAGATTCCAAACGAGAAAGAGATCGAATTAGTTGTATCTGAGATAATCGAGTGTGTGACTGATTTAATGAAAAATCAGTACGGCAGCTATTTTATGCAAAAGCTATTCGGAGTTTGTAACGAAGAACAACGAACCAGAATTATTGTCTCTCTTACAGATACCTCGTATCAGTTTGTTGGTGTTTGTATCAGTCCACATGGGTATGTTTAAATAATAATTAATTTTTAATTATTTTGGGGATTAATTAATCACGGTTTTTTTTTTAACGTTATTTCAGTACAAAAGCCTTACAAAAGCTGCTTGAAAATCTGAACACTCCAGAACAAATTTCTCTAGTTATGTCTGCAATTAGCCCTGGAGTTGTTTTACTCGCTAATGACCCAAATGGTCAACATATCGTACAATTCTGCGTCAAGCATTTTTCGTACGAGTACAATAAGGTAAATAATTGATTTTTCTTTTGTTTAATTATTGCGAATAAATTAGTTATTAAATATCTTTGTTGTTTTGTGCCTTTTGAATAATCGTTCATTGATTGGTATGTACTATGCAGTTTAAAAGCTTTACTCGTTGGTCCTTTAACTAAACCCTCCCCTGTTCCCTTTTCCCCTGCCTACTCACTTTAAATTTAACTAAGATTAAGTTTCGCTTTTCAATAGTTCGGATTTTAATAAGTATTATATAAATTGGGCTTTTTATTGGTTTTCCGTTTTGAGCGATTTATTAAATTATTTGGTTTGATTTTATTCATGACAGCATGTTTTAAGCGAGATAGCAGAAAACTGCTTCGTAATAGCTACTGATAAAAGTGGGTGTTGTGTGATACAAGCTTGCTTAGATCATTCACATGGAGAGCCTCAAGAGCGTTTAATCAGAGCTATAATTGCTAATGCATCTCAGTTAACGGAACATTCATATGGGTATAAATCTTTTCTTTTCTTTCTTGTCTATTTTAATCAAAGATTAAGTATTAACATGAATCTTGTTCATGTAGGAACTATGTTGTTCAGCATTTACTTGGGTTAGGGATTTATGATGTGGTGGAAACTATAGTGAGGCGTCTCCAAGGTTGTTTTATATCCCTTGCTTGTAATAAATATGCAAGTAATGTTGTTGAAAAGTTGATTAAATCTGGGGAAGAACATTCAACTAGAGTTATCCTAGAGTTGTTATCGAGTCCCAATGCTTCTATGCTTTTGATTGACCCTTTTGGGAATTATGTTATTCAGTTAGCTTTATCTTCATCAAAGGTAAGATATTATTTCTTTAGACTTTTGTATTTTTTTGT
The DNA here is from genome assembly GCA_029959085.1 of Nemophila menziesii. NCBI lineage: Eukaryota > Viridiplantae > Streptophyta > Magnoliopsida > Boraginales > Hydrophyllaceae > Nemophila > Nemophila menziesii. The sequence goes on along the minus strand of JARWIR010000013.1, from coordinate 19,738,777 downwards.
ATTGTTAGTTTTGTTTAGATGTTGACGTGTCAACATTTATTGAAATATTGCAGGGTTCTGTTCATAATGCTCTGTTGAATCTGATCCGAATGAATGCTTCATCAATGAGAAGCAATATATATGGGAAGAAGATTCTTGCTTGGCTTGAGAAGAAAAAAGCTCCACTTGTATTCAGATGAATAAAGTGAAGGGTGGTGTTATGTTGTGGTAGCTGTAATATTGTTTTTTTTTTTGAGATTTGAACTACATTTGGTTGGGTTTATTGGTATGGAGGACTGTATATGTATTATTATTAAGGTGTAGTATTTGTATCTTTCTCTCCATAGTCGTTGTCTTTGCTTGTTGTATTGCGAATAATGAGCATTATTCGTAACTATATAGTTGGAATATTTTAGTGTTAAAGAATAGATTGTGTGTGTGTTGATGAATACTTTGTTGTTGGATTTGATTTTGTTTAAAAATATGTCTTTTCGGTTATTTGGAGTATTTTATGTTCTTGTTTAGAGTGATGATGATTATTATTACGTCATTTGTGGTTTTCTAGGTATTTTAACAGTGGGTTCGTTTGAATATCACTCTCTAACATTAATGCTAGTAATGATCAAGTTCGTAACTGTATCCTTGTAGTTACTTGTAGTTGTAGTTGAAAATGCTTCGTAGAGAAGTTTGAATTTATCACTGAACTGAAGAACACGCCAATCACATTAATGACTGTCTATTCATATGAGTGAAATTCGTAGAAGTTAAGGTCATTTAGTAGTAGTAGTAGTAGATCATATTGACTATAAGAGATTCGTTGACCCATGATTGTATTCTTCCATTCGCAACTTTTCCTATCTGTCACTAGGGGTGAGCAAAATTTTAACAAAACCGAAAAACCGTGTTAATTTTAACCAAACCGATCCGAAATACATGTTAATTTTACCTTGGCCAACTTTACCTATCGGGTTACCTTATGATTTTTCGGGTCCATGTATTTTACCTATATATTACCCAAGCTATTGGGTTGTGGTTACCCAAACCGAAAAACCGTGTAACTAAAAAAAAATACAAAACACGTATATTTGAAAAGTCATTTTATTTGTCTTCTCGAATATTCCAAACATGCATAATTTATTTTGAAGTATTCGATTCACGATTTCTTGGTTTCTAATGTCAAGATTGTATCTTTGATCTTTCGAAGTATAATGATATAAGTGTTTTCAAATTTTATCGTTTATTTAATTTTTTCATGCGTTAAAAAAGAGTTTGACTAATGTTGACTAACGAGGGTAAACCGAGGGTAACCGAAGGGTAAACCGAATTAACCCGAAGGTAACCATTTTTTTACCCTACCCTTGGGTTACCCTAGCAATTCCTTAAACCGAAATATATTACCCTTGGTTTACCCTAACGTTCAAACCGGGTAAAACCGACCCATGCTCTCCCCTATCTGTCACCACTCACCACCCGTTTTCCCATCGCAAACCCTGGTTACACCACAACAATGTTAAATAAATTTAACTTTTAAAGATCAAAAGAATTGCGCCCAAAAAAAAAAAAAAAAGATTAAAAGAATTATCAAAATTTATCTTTGAGTTGTTTGTATGCTAATATGAGGGTGTAATTGGTATGTAATAGTAGATTTACAAATAAATATTAGTCCGGGCAAAATTGTATTCATATAAATGAATTAAAAGAAAAAAAAAATTAATTCTTATTATATATGATAAAACCCAACCCCTCAAATATATAATATTTATTACTAGGTAAAACCCGTGTCTAAAGACACTAGAGCAAAAATAAATTCCGTTGACAGGAATCGAACCCAGGTTCAAAAAAAAAAAAACCCTGTGTCTGAAGACACTAAAGCAAAAATGAATTTCGTTGACAGGAATCGAACCCAGGTTCAAAAAAAAACCCGTGTCTGAAGACACTAAAGCAAAAATGAATTCCGTTGACAGGAATTGAAACCAGGTTAAAAAAAAACCGTGTCTGAAGAAACTAAAGCAAAAAATGAATTCTGTTGACAAGAATCAAACCCATGTTCAAAAAGAAAAAAATTAATAAGTGGGGCCAGAATAAATCCTGGACACCATTTATGTTTAGTTTGATTAAATCCTAGCCACCACTTATGTTTAGCCAGATTTAATCCTGGCCACCACTTATGCGGATAAATCTGCATCGTAGAAAAAACTCTGAAATATAATAAATATTTACCACAATGTACTTGCATATTCCGTATTACATCAAAAGAAGATTTTATTTATAAGAAATCAATGGAGTTTTTTTATTTCTAACCAATTTAAAGTAAATAACTATATGAAAAATGCATTTAAAATAATAATCGTGAAAGAGTAACATAGAGGCACTCCTCTGAGGAATGCTTCACTCACTTAATCAGCTCATTAAGCTAATGGGTTCATTAATTAATTTAATTATGAAACGCTTTTCTAAGAAACACCTTTATTTTAATTTTTTTATTGGCGAATGATCTTTAATAGTCCTGTTGTTGGTGAAGTTGTCTATAATTGTTGAACATATTTTCGAAAATTGTGACTTTAGTCCATGTGTATCTTGAAAAGTATATGTGTTGGATTTTTTGTAATTTTGGTCCCTTTGATACTTGGTTTTGTAAAGAAAGTCACTGGTTTTTGATAAATTTTTGGGAAATTGCAAGTTTAGTCCCTGTGTATTTTGAAAAATATATGTGACAATTTGGATAATGAATATAATATTCAAATTTGCATGTTTAGTCCCTTTGAAATCAAAATTTGCGAATCGGAGAAATTGGTTAAGAATGTTAAGATCAAGTAGTTAAAATTGTGGGTTTAATTGATGGAAATAGTTGAAATCATTCCTTCTTCAAACAAAAATGATGATATACTTTTATATATACAATCTTTGATGACAAATTGACCCCTTAGCTTTCATAATGTTTGGATTTGGATATAAAGAAATTTCTGAAATGATGATTTGAAATCTGATTTTTTTGCATTTTAGTCCCTACACGATTTTGATTTTCTTTTTTTGGATATACTTTACAACTTGGGCGGTTTTGGTGATGACAATGCATTACTAAATTGTGTTTAAGTTTAGAATTCTTGAATTGTAACATGAAATTGCCAAGTTGTATTTCTAACATTTGAAAATGTAAATGAGGTTTAAGTTTTCTGATTTGTGTATTAAAGTAAGGGTGATTTCAAAATTCTGAAATTATATTAAATGGATTGATTCTAGTCACTTCGAAACCAGTAAAGATCTTTTGTGATAAATGTTTTGATAGAAAGAAAAGAACTATCTTCAGCATTGTATTTATTCTCTTAAAAAAGTCACATCTCATCTACTCAATTAAACCCAACTACCATCTTTAAACTCCATCCTTTTGGCCTATATAAGTGTGTCTATTTCATTTGTAATACTCACCTTTCAAACAATTGTAATCTTACGAAACAAAAGTCTTCACTTTTATCTAATTAACTTTATTTATTCATTTCAACTTTCAAGTTTCTTTCATATCTTATTCAAACTAGCAATTGTATTTCAAACATCACAAGAAGGTAAATACCCTAAAATAATAAAAATTAATAAGATAAATAATAATATTATCTTGAAATTAATTATTTAACTGTTAATATAAAATGAATTATTATATCCTTCATCTATTACCCAATAATTAGTCCCTTTTTGATTTCTTGATTCCACATAAACTATATATGTTGGCCTTTTTTGGAAATTGGTTTTAGCAATAGATAATTATTTGACATTTAAAGGAGTGACTAGAAAACATATTTACCGTTGGCTTATTCATGTACTAAGATAAGTCTAGTATCTACACTAATAATCGTATAACTTCTCTACTATAAAAACACAAATGAATTCCATTAAGTAAATATTGTTATATTGAGGGTTGATGAAATGTGATCCTTGTTCTCAACGTACCAAGTTCTAATAACCAATATACCCTCTAGTATTATACTAGTAGATTAATGAGTCTACGTCATACATAATCATCAAATAAGTACGCAAATTACCTTTACAGATTTTATTCGTTTAGTCTCAAGAACCGGCTTGAAATTAGTACTACTATAATATGCTATATCACATATTACCCAGTCGGGGTTAAGTTAATTAGTACAAACCTACCATAAAGTGGATGTCTCCTAAATTCGGTGTTTGTACATGTCGTGAACCAGTCAAACGACATATCCAACATACAGGAGATTGAGGATCGTGATTGGCACGCACATATGGTTTAATAAATCATACATACTTAACATAATCATTGTGTCCATACACATACTCAATATTGAGAGTATATGATCCTCAATAGCTACAAGACACTTTCTAACTAGTAAAATAATACTTGTAATTCTCTTCTATACATGTTCGAATGTACAAGTGACTGTAGACATGCCACCTACAATTATAATCAACCTCCACCATGACCTCCATTCAGTCAAAGTGACAACAATGATTACTTGGTCAATAAGTTTTATGATATGAGTATACCGAGGTACTGATCAACGACATGAGTATCGTTATCCTTACATCTCGTCATATCCTTCCAATCCAACACAAACCTACCTTATACTATGCTATTTTGATCACCATTTGCATCAAGTGCTCACAGTCTTAATAATAATGACTATACTACCCTTTATATTTGTAATTATTAAGTGTAAAGTCGTTGTCTTGGGCATACAATGCCAACACTCGCTTCATAAAACATCTTCCTTAAATCTCTCCTCTAAGGTATGCAAACTATTCGTTCAAAAGTCGTTAAATGAGTGAAGGTTAGACGTAATTAAGAGTAAATTAAAGTATATAAAAGATATCTATTAATTTCATAGAGGCATAAACGTCTGGCTTTGGACCCATACACCAAAAAGAAAAGAGAGGAAAAAACAAAACATGGTTAAGCAAGCACTAAAAAAACACAACAACATTCATAAACCGTACAACTGGTCCAACAAATACCAAAATTCTAAACATGTCAAGTAGAAGTCAAGTCTTCATCACTATCATTCTGATGAAGCTAAACATGTTTGTCAAAATAAGGAGTTCGCGAGAGGTTAGCCTAGAGTTGAGATTTATGCAGAATCATGAAATATTCACAGTTGGATCAGCCATGTCAATTTGATAATGACAAACTTATGTCTTCAAAATCCAAGTCCTTCACCAGAAATAGTTGTCGAGTTTCGACTAAAAAGGGAAAGGCAGACTAGGGACTCAATTAGTCTCATCAACAAATTCTAACAAATCCTACACCCTTTCATAAGCCTCTCCAATGACATCAGTAAAGCATTGACAAACCTGGCTCTCTATCAGTATAGTTCGAGCATCGGATGTTGAAATATGATTCATTAGGTCCAGCACCTCGTACGTCATTCTTCTAACCTCTCTAATATACATTCTTGGTAATAGGTTATTATGGGAAGGGGCTTATGAGTTCTAAATAGGTGGCCCCTTATTTTTTTGGTGGAGGAGATAAAGATAACCTTCGGAAGGTTCACAACATTGCTTAGATTGGAAGCCTCGCTGTCTAGATAGACCACCACCACTGTTTTTGAACCTTTTTCATTTGAGAGATAATGTTTGCATCCCCACATGGTCGTCCGAATAAGCGCAATAGAAGAAAGAAATGTTGGCTAACCCAAGAAAGCCTATTTATTAGATATAAAAAGTTTTTTAAATTCAAAGAAGCATGGAAATTAGAGGTTGCGGAAGAGGTTGGACTGTAAATGTTTTGTGAGTCCTCGGATGAAGCGTTGTCAGGGTAGTCATTATACTTGAAGTTCATAGGTCTAAAAGAAAGGGAGGGAAATCCATCAAAACATCAAAATCATCGACTTGAGAATAAGACTGTTAGAGTACCTCGATAACAGTCTAGTAGTTGAATCATAGCTTACTTTGCTACTCGGCATAACTCATCGACCATCAAGAGCAGTTCGACCTATATGGAGGTCTAAAGTCCGACTAAATCTAAAGAGTACACTGATCGGTCACACTGATCGCTCGTCTAGATCCACCATCTGTCACGTCGAGCTTACATGATAGTGGGATCTCATCCTTACCGTCTGGACATTCGGGTAGTCGATGCAGATTGTGAAAGATAAGAGTCGAGATAAAAAGATAAACTCAACCAAAAGAAAATAAAGATCAATATTCGACATCTATTTGCCCAAATCAGATACAAAGATTATCGACCAAGGCCTATCCAACCAAATATAAATTCTGGGAGGAGTTTCAACCCTAGTAGAAGTATATGTGGTCTAACAATATGCCAATAGTTACAGACAATCATTTCACAAACATTTATCTCACTTTTTCTGATCTATACTCTTTATGAAAAATGGTGCATCTCGTATTCTTCCCCCTTATTGATTTATATATTTCGAGGGACCTATTCTACGTTCACAGTATTGACGTGAGGGTAAGAATGCCATAATAAATTCACCTCCCTCTTGGAACTTATTCATGGTTTTCGTAGGTACATAAAACATGTATTATATCCGACCACTACCGACTAGATCTACCAATCCCCATACGAGCCGTTTTCTCACACCAATTACCGCAGTTTAAGATTAGAAAAACAAAATACTCTAATTGGTAAAATATTGCTTTATCATTGATGAAAGCACATTTTTAAAAGTTTAATTATAGCAAGATATGTTTTGATACCTTAGATACCGAAGTGTCCAATCTCGATTCTTTGAGTAGTGGGTATGATGTTTTCTCTCATATTAGTAATTCGAAATGAGGTCAAAATTTCATTAATTAATTAAAAGATGAAAAATTTCCTATTAACCACCTATAGTCAATATATTTATATATGTAGTCGAAAACAAGACAGTTTGCTTATATCATACTTCCTTCGTCTATCAATATTTGTCATGTTTTTTTTTCCACACAAATTAAGGAAAACAATTAATTCCTTCTATTATACTAAACTACCCTCAACCAACTAAGTAAATGAATTTAATGACGATAAATTTTTTAATATTAAATAAGGATAGAATTGCTAGAAAATGTTTTTAGAAAATTCCTTGATATTTTAAATGGACAACTTTTTGTAGATATATATTTTTAGAAATTATGACAAATATTGATGGACAGAGGAAATATGATCTTTCTATGAATTTTTTTTATATATAGATTGAATTAAGGATAACAACATGAAGTGGTATTACTGTGTTTTTACATATGTTTTACTAATTAATAAACTACTTATTATCTTATACCGCATATGTTATATAGCTTGATAAGAAACACGTATTTTGCTGAAATGCAACTAAAAAAGTTAATTTTTTTTTATTTAGAAATACAAAAGATTGTTAATCAAAGAATATACCTTAATCATTATTTATCATTTTAAAAGTTGATAACATTTTCAATTATGATAAATCATTCATATAAGTTTTATTTTATTTTAATATATATTTGAGTCACTTTGGAATCAGAATCATTTTAACCTTAGTAAAATTCGAACTCAGTAACTTTTGGTCTCTACGGAGTAGTCTAACCACTAGATCAATTATCAATCTTATATCTTATATGAGTTTAAGGTTATTGAAGTAAAAATATTTACTTGAATTAAAAAAATTATTTCTAATTTTAACAAGTCATATTTTTTTTATACATGTAATAGATAATTGATTTTTTCTATATAATTTATTTTAAAATGATGAATAATTAACTTTATTTATCATTAATTAAATATTTTAAAAAAAAATTATAAGAATATTAAAAGAAAAAAGTAAAATAATAAAATTGTAATTGATGGTACATTAAAATTGTAAAATGAAGGAAAAAATGACAAAATATATCAATTGATATAGAAAAGAGGGTGTAATCGAGATCGATAGTTGGCCTAGTGGTTAGGTTACTTCGCAGAGATCAAAAGGTCTTGAGATCGAATCTCATTGGAATCAAAATGACCCCAAATCTAAAGTTCCTTTCTCTCATGTATTAAAAAGAAGAGGGAGTAATCGATAGAGCCGCATCTTCTCATAAACGTTTGAGCACGTACGTAAATGTTAGGCTAGGCTGGGAAGCCAAACTTGAGCAATTATAAACGCTTCTCACAGAATGAGTTTGTTTCAACGTCACCACCAAATTCCAACACATCAATTGAGCAGATGATATGAAGTTAGATAATATGGCTCTAGCAAGAGATTTAGTTAGGCCTTAACTTAACAAATTATAATGGTACTATGTATGACCATTTAATTGATGCACACGGATATTCGTCATTTTTTTTTTTGGTCGAATATGAATAGTCGTCACTTACATTAATAATGACAAATTGGTAGTTCAAATAATTAATTTCTGTCTGCAATTTATTAGCTATCACAAGACTAGAGTGATTGAACCCAAAAAAAAAAAAGTTTATACAAATAAATTGTGTAAAAAAGACTAGGTATGAACAACAATTTGGACAGAAAACATCATATTATTAATAAAAAATTAAAATAAAGGAATCGAAATTTTTTTTCCAAAATTCATTTACTAAACACCTTTTTTTCTTACAAAAAATAAAACTAAAATAATAAAGAAATATTAAAAAGTTGCTTTTGAACGAATTTGAAAGAATGTAATACCGCGTCAAAAAAAAAAAAGATTATATACATTGAAAAAAGTAATCATTACTTATCTTTTTTATGTGTATGGAAAATACTTTTTCTTATTATTTACTTATATAAGTATATATTAAGAAATTAATTATTACAATTCCCAAAAATAATATCCACTTAGCATTTTCACACATATTAAGAAATGTCATTATTGAACTCTATATGTACAAAAATACCCTTAATAAATGTCATAATGCAAACCTATTCCTATGCCTAGGAAAATGCAATCAAGTATAAAATAGTAATTTAAATAATTATAAATTAAAAAAAAAGTAGAGGTAATAAAGGAAAAAAGTAGAAAAAGTTGTCTTGAAAGGATAAGTGGACATTATTTTTGGGACACCATATTTAGTAACATGGACATTATTTTTGGGAGTATTATATAAACTGTATTTTTGTAAAATATCTTAATATTTTTATATATGTATTAAAAAAATAAATTATAATATTTTGATATGAAAATAGTGAGAAAAAGAAAAATAAGTGTTTTGATATTCTAATGTAATAGCCTAGACAAATACTTTGAAATTATATCTTGTGAAACAAGGGAATAAAGAGTAATATAGAGATATAGAACATCATTATTATTTTTTCAAACAAGGATGGCAGGGACAGTTATGTTTCTTGTTGGTTTTGATTGCAAATTCAATTTTTTCAGTTCTGCTTTAGAGAATTGAATGTTTTATTTACATTAGTACTTATAAATTTTGACTCTTACATATACTACAAAGTTTCGGGACTATTTTCAACACTGTTGACATTCTTTAGCATTTCATAGAAATTAGGAGTTCACTCGTTATTCTGAGTGTTCTAATTTAAGAGGATTGTGTTGCAAAGCCGTAAACAACACCTATAATGTAAACATCATCTAGAAAGAAACAAAAGTGCAAAAAGCGATGGAGCCAAAAGACTTGTTTTATTACTACGAGTATATAGCACGGAAAGTAAAGTTACAAAAAACCAAACCAACGACGTCTTTTCTACTAGTTACTAAATGCGATGCAGTGCACGATATATAGATCGAGCTTTAATGGATCATAAGATCGGATGACAAACAAAAGGCAAGGGTCTATTGGCTCTAATTAAGAAAAGTACTGTATCCTTGATCTTAGGTAATTAATTAAGGGCACTTTCCCTTGCCCTTATTATTTTTCTTGTCCCTATAGCAAGGACACTCATGCTTGTTTCCATAAGTTCCAGAAGGCACACATTTACATTCTTCACAGCAAATATTACAATACTTTAAGCATCTATCTTTCACTCCAGCCTTTGCACACCTTGCATCACATTTTGATCCACAAAAACCTGTCCAAAATCAAAGTAAATAACCTTTATAAAAATGGTGTTATTAACTGGATAAAGAAAAAACAAATTGAGTATGTTACCTGAAGCCATGGTAGAGTGGATGAAGGAATTGGAGGTGATGACAAGAGCCACAAGTAACAAAGTTGAAAAGAGTAGCTTCATTTTTGTGAACTATCTAGAATAGTGTTTTGTAAAGTAATAATTGGGAGAAAACTGTGATGAGAATACACCTGGCCTAGCCTGGGGAAGAGGTAAGCATTAGTGTGGTGTATATATAGTAGTCGAAGGAGTAGAGAAAGTGTGGCACACCTACTTACATTAATTAACAGTGGAAAACAGACTGTATCACCTTCATTTTTATTTTGTTTTGTGGTGAAAATATGATGACCGTGAACGAGTACTACTTCTTGAGTAGTTGATGATGGCCAACTCTTAGTTGGATGTAGCCCACAGAATTGTATTGATCATGTTTATTTTTTTTCACTAGTGTACGAGAATGTACAGTTATATTTGGGGTGTGGACCAGTGTGGTGGTATGGTGGGGTGGGGGTAATGTTTTTGTAATTTTAAAAAATATCCAAGCAAATTTTATTGTGTCCCATGCCGCAAATCGACTTACGTTTATATATTTTTTATGTTTTTTTTATAAGGTAAAGCCCTCCTGATGCTCTTTAACTTTGCCCAAAGTGTAGCATCCGTCCCTGATCTTCATTTTTATCCTTTCTGGCCCCTGATCTCACTACTTTTTGACGCCGTTAGCCTTTTTTTGGTTTTTCTGTCAACTGACCGTTAGTCAACACCACATGGCGCCACCTCACCGCCACCTAAGCTCCACGTCACCGCCACCTCATCATCGTCTCTAGCTGTTAATTAAAAAAAAAACTTTGAAGGTTTAAATCCTTCAAACACCTACAATGGAGGATTCAGAAAAAAAAACCAATTGATAAAACCCAAACAAACCAAATTACTTTATAGTGTAATAATCACCGGTTTTGACAAAAGAAATGGTTTCCCAAAAAAACAAAAGAAATAATTCGATTTTAATGTAAATTGACTATTACAGAAAAATGAATAAAGATTACAAGTAAATGAATTACGATTACACGGAAAAGAAATACACTTACATGGAAAGAAAACACTAACTATTACACCGACGGATGTTAAAAAATATTCCGGCGTACCGGTATCTCTAACGGAAAAACGAAACCGGCTCTAGCGTTTTTAGAGAGAAGGTGAGGCAGAGTGTTTGTTCTTTCTGGTGTATTTCGTAGGTGGTATGGGTGGAGTGGGAGCTCTTTATATAGGGGAGAGGTGAGGAGTCAAACCAATTCAGAAACGTCCCCATTAAGTCCCTTGATTACCTCCCGTAATTGACTTGATTGGGTTGACGGTTTTGATTGGCTCTTGATCTCCACGTGTTTATATTCTATAACAGCTGGTTGACTTGACTTTGATATTCCCACGTGTTGACTATCTCCTTGTAACAGCTGCTGGAATATTCTTCTTCTTTAATGTATGCGTGATTAGTGGATACTTGTCTTTACGTTTGAGCTTGAATTGTCAACGACCACTATCCATTTTATTTTCTAACTCCCCAACTCCTCCACGAGTCCACGGCCAACGCCCCACTCCCCACGCCGTCGCCGGTGCCGGGCCGGGCGGGTGGGAGGTGGTGGTGGTGGTGGTGCGCGCGTGTGGGGGCTTCCTTGTTCCCTTTTAGCTTCCATAGTGACTAGATATTGTGATAGGAATACATAGGTAAGTAATTTTATATAGATAAACTTTCTTACTCACCTCCTATGTGGGACAAAATCCTTCACAAAAGTTGTCTTTTCCACTTCTCATAGGGAATGGGAAGAGGCTTAGTTAATCCTCTATATTAATCTAAGTCTCTTCCACTTCTCCTAAAAGAACATGATCGGGTTATAGATTATACTCTTAAATTAATAATTGTATAATCATTAATCCAGCAATCCCCCACTCAGGGTCTTTTTGGAGAGACAGTGATCAGGTTTCTATACCTATCAGTATTTGGGTGAATTGTACTTAAGTGGCAATATCTTTCAATTTGAATTGACACGTAGTGAAGTGAGGCAACCACCGAATTCTGTTTAAGTGAACTTACTCTTGAACTTTAACGGTTTTCGATCGAGACCCCCACATCACATACTCTACCCTGCTGAAAGCTATAGTTCCCTCGAACATCAACTTTCAGTTCATCAAGTCCTTCTCTAAGGACCACCCTTTATAGGCTATGAACTTTTGTGGATTTCTTCATTTTAAGATTGTTTAAGGACGTCTCCTTTTAACATTCTACTATGAAGTTTGGGTCTCGTGATTACCTGTGAATTAATCTAAGTCTCTTCCACTTCTCCTAAAAGAACCTTGGATTTGGAATCATTTTGATTCCAATAAGATTCGATCCCAGAATCTTTTGGTCTCTACGGAATAGTCTAACCACTAGACCAACTATCAATCTTGAGGATGTATTTTTAAACAAGTGGAAAATATAATTTATCTAACAACCAGCCTATTTTAGTTTGTTATTCTATTTTGAACCTTAGAGTTGATTTTATAGTGGGAGAAATCTACAAATTAGAGTCCAAATCCCACCAAACAAAGTTTTTAAATCCTAGTTAGAAAATAGTTCTAAATAAGGTCTAGTTTCAATTTTTGGTTGAATTTTTTACAATTTTGCCCTTTTCAATTTTACTCTATTCAGTAATTTGTTTTTAATTTTTTGTTCTTTTCATTTAACGGATGGGTCCGTATCCGTGAGTGTGGACCTATGTTGTGTTTTACGTTTTTTAAGGTGGATGAATTGGTTTTTTATATAATTGCATTTAGTGTTTGTCCATATAATTGCATTTAACGTTTTTGTCCAAGTGCATGTCCAATGAAGTTCGTGTACCCAACGGGCTGTACCAAGCCTGTTTTGTCCATGTTCATGCCAATGTGTCCAGTATTGTACAATAAGGGTTGTACCTAAATCCTATTAACTCATTTTTTGTCCAATTATTTCTTTTCACAAAGAAACAGGAAATATATTCACAAGTGGGGCTGGACCAACGTGGCTATACCCAAAGGGCTGGACTCAAGTGGCTATACCTATCCCATTTATTACCTGCAAAACAACAAAGGAAGGTTACTAGTTTAATAAATTAACCGTTTTTTATTAGGAAATAAAATTGAAAAACAAAGAAAACAAAACAAAAAAAAGGATTTGTGTTTGGAAAATAATGGAACTCCAAAAAAAGACTTGGACCCTAATGGGCTGGACCCAAACAAGTATGGACCCAATATGTCATGGCCAAAAGAAAAACCTGACTTAATAAAAAAAAAGACTTAACTATAGTTGTACCTAATGGGTCGTACTAATGGACCTAATGGACTATGGATGTAAATGACTTAACTATGGTTGTACCTAATGGACTCATTCCCACTCACACTAAAGGGCTGTAACAAAATGAATAAACTATGGCTATACCTAATGGACCCATTCCCACTCACACTAATGGGTTACTGAACATGGTTGTAGCCATTGAGACACAACGAAAAAAAAACTGTATCTCGTTCGAACAAAGGAAAAGAAAACAGCAGATGTTGGAATGATGGTAGGCGAAGGGTGGCGGCGCAGCAAAAAACAGATCAGAGCCCCTGTGTTGGCGAAGGGTGGAGGTGGTTTTCTTGCGAGGAGATACAGATACAGAAAACAGATGTTGGTGGTGTAGATCAGACCCGTATCACCGCGGCTTCGGGGGCGATTTCATTTCGCTGACGGTTGGTGAGAAGGGCCACGAGGGTGGAGATCTAGTGAAATCTGGTGAGATCCGGCCTTCGAGTGTAGAGATCATGTGGCGGTGGCTGTTGAAGGTCTTCTGGTGGCACGAACGGAGCGCGGCGGAGGGAAGATCTTCTGTTGAAGGTCTTCTGGTGGTGTCGGGGTTGCTGGTGCAGTGGGCGGCGTCCTTTAGCGTCGGTGTTTGTGCCTGTGCTCTAGTGGATGGCGGCGTTTATCTACTCGGTGTTGTGAGAAGGTGGTTTGGGTAGCGGGAAAGAGGTAGGGTGGCAATTGGATGGCGGTGGTGGTGAGCTTTTGGGTCGGTGATGATGGTGAGAAGAGAGAGAGAGAGAGAGAGAGAGAGAGAGAGAGAGAGAGAGAGAGAGAGGGGGGGTATCGATTTTCTGAAACAAAAACCCAATAGGGATTTTTTCTTTCTATTTTTGTTATTTTATAGTGTGTATAAGAGAGAATGAGGGGTTTTTGGGTATTTTATTAGGTTTTAGTTGGTATTAGATTAGTAGGTAGTAGGTAAAAGTGTTTGGGCTTTTGTTTGTTAAGACACGTGTTGTGGGGTTTCAGAAAATAATTCCCCCTTATAGTGGATAGAGACTTGTTGGGACGAAGTTTAACTTGTATTGGTGGATGTTTCTATTTGAAGCGTAATGATGTAATTAAAAATAAAATAAAATTTAATAAAAGAATTAATTATTCATTTTGTAATTGAATAATTCACACCTGTACTATTTTTTTTTTTATCGTACCAGTTGGTAGACTTAGTATGTTTGTAATTTTAGCCATCCTGTCAAGTATTTATATGCATGTAGAATATGAAATGAAGAGTCTCGAGAGGTTCACGTAGATATATCATTTGAGCCACAACTCTTAGGCAAATTAATTGTGTATATAGCACGAAGATTTACAAACGGTAGTTTTGTGTAATATACTTTTCGTCTCAATAAATGTTCATATTACTAAAAATAATATCTTACAATTATTGTCTGTTTAAAATATTAAAATACTTTTTTTAATTTTTCTATTATAATTTGAAAAATAAAATATATACTTTTGCATATATAAAATATTAAAATATTTTATTAAAGATAATTTTATAATGAGCCAATTGTTGATTGATGCCTATTAAAAAACTTATTTAGAAAAAGGTGCCTAGAAAAAAATATTTATTGAAAACAGCCCCATCCCAAATTACCCTTATAGTTAACAATTAAAAAATAAGAAAAAAACTAATAAACACGCGCGCGTCCGTGAATTTTTTTTAAAATCGTCATAACTAATTCAAAAAAAATCAAAAAAATAAAAAAAATCAAAAAAAATTATATTTGGATAAATCAAATTAATATTTACGTCTATGATTTTTTTCGGAATTTTCTGAATTTTTTGATTTTTTTTAAAAAAAATTTTCGCATACACGAAATTTCATGTTTATTTCACGGTTTAAAACATGGAATTCCATGTTAAAAACATGGAATTCCATGTTTAAAACATGAAATTCCGTGTCTGCGAAAAAAAAAATTAAAAAAATTCGAAAAAATTCAAAAAATTCAAAAAAAATCAAAAAAATTCATAGACGTAAATATTAATTAGATTTATTCAAAAATATTTTATTTTATTTTCTGATTTTTTTTTGAATTAGTTATGATGATTTTAAAAAAATTTCACGGACGCGCGCATGTGATGGAATTAGTAAAGGTATAGGAAATATAAAGGGGATGTTTTCTATAAATAATTACTTCATTAGGCATTTTTTTATAAATAAGATTATTGAAGGCATAAAAAAACAATTAGAGAGTTTAATGAGGATGTTTTCAACAATAACCCCTTTTATAATATATATAATTATGGGAAAATGCCCCAAAAAATCATATTAAAAAAATTTCAGCCCAATTAACTCAATCAAGAATATTCTTCCCAATAAAATCATTTACTGTATTACTTAATTGATTATTTGACTAAAATATCCCTATTTAGTTTATATATTACTAATTTACTTAATATATATAACATAATTATTATAACACTTCATTTGACTTATCTTTCTTTCTCTCTCTTCCTCTCTCCTCCTCTTTCAATCTGATTACACTTCCTCCATCCCCGCTGATCACAGATTTCTTCATATCTCCATGGTCATGGCTACTCAAAGTTCTCTCTTCCTCTCTCTATTAAATCAACGTGCGCTCAAAGTTCTCTCTTCCTCTCTCTATTAAATCAACGCGTGCCTCAAACACAATCTTTGTTATCCTTCTTCTTCACTACTAGTAAGTAATTAATCAAAGCATTTTTCAGTATTTTTTCAATTATTTTTCAGTGTTTTTGTGATTTTTCAGTATTTTTTCACTACTAGCGCTTCTTTTCCAATTATCCCCGATTCTTAAATTATTAGTTTCTGTGCTGCTTAAATTTTTAGTTTCTTCAATTTGATTCAAGCTTTTCGATAGTATATAGGTTATATTCGTCTTACCTTTGTTTAATTTTGTTTTTCTTTTGCTCGATCATAAATGTTTTTCATTTCGTTGTGAGTGATTGATCTGAGTAATGTTTGAACTGATTGTGGACTTATTGAACTGATTAATGTTTTTAGTGAACTAACAATTTGATTGTTATTTTAGTGGACTTAGCAACTTGTTAATGTTTTTAGTGACTTGTTAATCTGCTTGATTTAGAAAACTAATTCGATTTAGTATTCTTATTGGATTAAGTTAGTTGATGTTGTCTAGGAGTTATATATGTGATGGTAATATTTTTTCACGTTAGTTGATGGGATGTATATGCATACTAGTAGTTATTTACAGTTGGTGTTAAGATTTTTAGTTGATGGGATGGATTTATGTGCATGATGCGAGTTGTATGTTAGGTGACTGGAACAATATTTGTGTATCTAGCTGTTTGTTGGGCCTCAAGTAGGTGATGGGATTTATATGCTTGACGGGATGTATATGTGTATTGATGGGATTTATACGTTAGTTGATGGAGTTTTGTTGTTTTCTAATGGGATCTATTTGTTTGATAGGACCCGAGTTATTGATGGGACTTATATGCGTGATGGGATTTTAGTTGATGGTATTTAATTGATTTATTTTGATGGGATCTATTTGTTTGAATGGACCCGAGTAGTTGATGGGACTTATATTTGTGATGGGATTTTATACGTTAGCTTATGTGATTTAGTTGTTTTCTCTTGATGGGATCTTTCTGTATTGATTGGACTCGAGTAGTTGATGGACTTATATGCGTGATGGGATTTTATATGTTAGCTGATGTGATTTAGTTGTTTTCTCTTGATGGAATCTTTATGTATTGATTGGACTCGAGTAGTTGATGGACTTATATGTGTGTTGGGATTTTATACGTTAGCTGTTGGGATTTAGATGTTTTCTTGGAGTTATACAGTTATGTTTTCTGCTAACTTTTATTTCTTTTTCCTTTTTCAGGATTTTGTGATGGGATTTTAGAAGTGTGATAGGAGTCAAGTTGGTTATGAAACATCTGATGGGAGTTAAGATATTTAATGGGATTACATTAGTTGATGGGATTTTAATCTTTTGATAATGGGATTTATACAATTTAAGGGATTTTAGATGTGAATTGGTATTTAGATAGCTGGTGGCGGTGAGGTTTGTTAATGAGACTTAAGATAGTTAATGTGGTCACATTAGGTTATGGGATTTAGACATTCTTCGCAATTATTTGTAGTTGTTGCTTATGAAAATCTCGTCCTCGTATTTTTGTGTTCAGAATGAGGGTGCAGAAATGCTCAAGATGATAAGAAACGAGATTCCTTCAAGTCCAGAGGTTCTTGGAACAATTGAAGATTCCATTACTCAACAAAACGGAGTAACAAAAGAGACACCTGAAGCGTTGTTTGCAAGACGTTTGTTGTCCAGGTTACATCGCTTGAAAAGAACACATCCTAGCTACCAACATATGGTATATACTACATCTATCTTAAATTTGCATATTTTGGATAATAGAGGGACTAATGCTGCAAATTAACTAGAAGAGTTATAATAATCCTCTCTAATAGATTAGTCGGTAGGCCTTCCAACTTTTTTAGTTTTAAGATTTAGTTTTTTATTCTTCTTCAGGATATATTTCTTGGAGAAATAATTGGTGCAGCAATCATTGCAAACAATCATTCAATTCTCAAAATTTCCTATAATACAAAGCCTATGAAAGTATATGCAACTGGATTTGAATGGGAAGATGTGCGAATGACTATTGATGAAAAGCAAGGGAAAGCGGTTAAATTATTGGAAGATTTGAATGGTATACATTGCATTAACATTGGCAATGTATAGATTTTTTTTGTATAAATTTTTTGTTTTAACCATAGATTATAGTGTATAGTATAGGGACTTATTGTATAATTAGTTTAAATAAATATATATAGGGATCTTTATTACATTTTTTTGCATAATATTGGGACCTATATTGCATTATTTGTATAATATAGGACATGTGTCGCAAATTTTGTATAATATAGGGACCTATATCGCAAATTTTGTATATTATAGGGACCTATATCGCAAGCTTTTAGCCTGATATAAAATGATCTCTTGATAACATCTTATTCTTAGGTGACAGGATTTGTCGAGTGACGGGATTCGTCGCCGTGACGGGATTCGTCGGGTGACGGGATTCTTCGATGACGGGATTCCTCAGGTGATGGAAAAGGGTAAAGAAGTAATCTTTACCTAACTGATTAATTAATGATTCTTTGAGGCAGACATAATATTAATTTGATTTTTTGGGTCATTAACTCTACAATTATTAGATTTTTTAATCTATATAAAAAATTTAAGTGTATATTATTTTTGGGTCATCTCTTATTTTTTGAGTATGGCTTTTTATTTTTATTTTTTGACAAGGAGAGTATGGCTTTTCAGACTACTTTTTATACCAGGCCACTCAATATTGTTGAGCACGAGTTCAGCCCACTTTGTAATACTCCTTCACAATTCTATTTTTTTATATAATATCATTTACTTCTTTTTGTCAAAAGACCGGGTCTTTTTTTTTTTTTGGACGTTGTCAAAAGACCGGGTCTAGAAAACTTTTTTTAAAGAAATTTTTTTTGGACAAGGTAAAAGCACGGAAAAAGTAAAAACTATCTGATTCCAAGTCTCTTGAGTCTCCCTGTTAGACTCCAAATCGGATCTTCTATCACAGTGGCTCCGTGTCTAGCGTTTTTTGCAAGACGATCGGCTTGACTGTTCATCCTTCTAGGTAGATGCCTAAAGCATACCGGTCCAGCTTCTTCTGCTTTCATCCTAATTTGTCGGATGATCGGTAGAATTGTCCATCTTGCCGCTGACACCTGCCTAATACCTTGTATTAATTCAAGGTTATCAGAGAAAATAGTCTTTCTAAGTTCTGGAAGTGGTTTGCACTGATTAACCGCTTCTAGTACCGCCATTGCTTCCCCTTCCAAACTTGTATTACAAATAGCTGTTGAGGAGCAAGAGCTTGTGTTTCCCGTCCTTCGATTGATAATTGCCATTCCTATTCCAGTCGGTTCGAATTTTGTTGAAAATGAAGCGTCACACATGATACTGATATCTTTTGTGCATTGTGTTTATGGTACTTGTGGGTGTCTCTGATTTGTAGTGTTATCTGTAGTGTCTTCTCTTCTTGTCCAGTTGTTACCATGTAGCTCACCCATTAATTTATTAGTACTTTGAATGATCTGATCTATATTTATGAGATTGTTCTCGTGAATTGCTCTCATCTTTACTTTCCATATGTTCCATATGAGTATTTGTATGTAGTTGGTTACTATTTTCCTTTCCCATCCTCCAGAGGAGAAAGTCTCAATGATCTGTTGAAACCAATCACCAATGTTATTGATTTTCGTTTGTGGTATTGAGATTTGTAAGATTGATGCTGCCCAAATGGATTTGTTGATAGTACATTGTAGTAGAATATGTTCGCCTGTTTCTTCCTCGGTTTGGCACCAGGGACATGTCGGTGAGTCGGAGCAGTTGCGATTGTATAGATTGAGAGCTGTCGGTATTGCGTTGCTGCAAGCCTTCCAGTTGAAAATTCGTATCTTTTTTGGTATATTCGTGTCCCAAATCGTCTTCCAAAGAGAAGGTCTTACATTGTTCGTTTGAGTTGTTGTCTGTGGCTCCTCAAAGGTAGCAGCATCTGTTAGTCTTTTATATCCCGTTTTTGTAGTATATATTCCATTCTTCGAGTATGGCCAGATGAATCGGTCTTCTTGATCTGTATTAATATTTCGAATTCTTGTTATTTCTGGTATGATTGGTTGTGGCAAGAAATCGTCAAGGATTTCCATATTCCACTCCTTTGTATCTGGCTTCCATAGTTCGTTAACCTTTTGAAGGTCACATGATGCTGGTTTTTCAAGCTTCCAATTAGTATCTAGCCATTTGTCGTTCCAGATATTTGTTGTGTTTCCATTGCCAATTTGAAACGACCCATACTTCTTTAAAAAGTCCCTACCTTCAATTATGCTTGCCCAGCTCCAGGTTCTGTTTTGTCTCAGCTTTATATTCATGAAATCAGATTTTGGATAGTAAATACATTTTAGTAGTCGAGCTGCAAGGGAGTTTGGGTTGTGTAGAATCCTCCATGCCTGAGCCCCCAGGAGGGCTGTATTCATCCTTTTAAGGTCTTTAAAACCCATCCCGCCTAATAGCTTCCCAATTGTGAGTTTCTCCCATGCCAACCAGTGGATTTGATTTCTTTCCCCTGAGCTCCACCAAAAGTTGGCGATAGCTGAAATTAATTTTTTACAAAAAGAAATCGGCTAAAAGAAAATAGACATGGTATAAACTGGGATGGCTTGTAGAACTGCTTTGATTAAAACTTCTTTTCCTCCTTCGGATAGTAACTTGGCTTTCCATCCTTCTGTTTTTGAAAAAATCTTTTTTGCTATCCATTCTAGTGCTTCGATTTTTTTGATCGTTTGTGGCATAACGGTATACCTAGATATTTCCCTAGGTCCTCCGTTTCTACCATTTGTAACTCTTCTGATATTTGATTCCTGATGTCTTGTGTTGTGTCGTTGCTAAAGTAGATTGCCGATTTAAGAAGGTTGATTTGTTGCCCTGATTCTTCGCAGTAGTCTGTGAGGCATCCTTTAAATGCTGTTATGTTGGTGGCATTGATTGTGAGAAAAAACAAGGAATCATCTGCAAACAAAAGGTGTGAGATCTCTGGACAATTTCTAGTTATTTGTATACCTTGTATCATTCCTTCTTGTGAGGTCGCTTCAATTAAACTAATTAGAGCTTCTGTCATGAGAGAAAAAAGGAAAGGAGAGAGGGGATTTCCCTGTCTGAGGCCCCTTCCCGAGGTGAATTTTTGCATTCTCTTTCCGTTGAAGTTAATTTGAAACGTTACCTCTGTAATGCACGTTTTGATGCATTGGACCCATGTGTTATCAAAACCCATCTTGGTTAAGAGTTCAAGGATGAACTCCCATCGGACTTGGTCGTACGCTTTTGCCATAGGTTTCGGGTTCTTCCTTTTTCGTGTCATGTAATATGATAGTTCTTGTGCAATTATAATATTATCTTGGATGGATATTCCTTTAATGAATGCCGCATGGGTAGGTGAGACGATCACCTCCATTATTTGTTGGAGCCGGTTTGAAAGCATTTTTGCTATCAGTTTATATCCAAAGTTGATACATGAGATCGGTCTATAGTCTCCTAACAGTTCTTGTATATCTCCTTTCAGTATAAGAGTAATTAAAGTGTCATTCATTTCCTTCAGAGGAGTATTGTGACCGAATAAATCTTTCACTACTTTGAAAACATCCTGTTAAATAATATTCCAGAATTCGATATAAAATTTATCGTTAAGACCATCCGGTCCTGGTGCCTTTGTTGGCGAGAGGTTTTTTTAGAGCTTGTTCGAGCTCTTCCATGGTAGGTGATGCTGTCAGCATCTTGTTCATGTCAGCTGTTATCTTTGGTTTAATGAATCTCAACGCTGTGTTGATAGCATCTGACGTCGTGTTTTTCTCTGCAAACAGTTGGTTATAAAAAGACTGGAAATTAAGTTTCACCTCGTCTATGTTTTCTGTCCATTGTCCTGTTTCGTTCTTGATCCAAGTAATTCTGTTGTGGGATCGTCGTTGCATTGTGGCCATGTGAAAAAATTTGGTGTTTTTATCCCCACATGTTAGCCATTGCTGTCATGCTCTATCCGCCCAGTATTTTTCTTCACATTGGAATTCGAATTCAATCTCTTCTCGTAGTATTTTCTCTTCCTGCTAATTTTCTATCGTATTTGGTGAGTTTGTAAGTTCAGTGTGTCTTTTTTGGATGTTTTTTATTTGCGTTTGATGGTTTTTGAAAGTGTTTTTGCTCCAGGATTCAAGAGCTTTTATCGTGTTTCTTGTTTTTTGTAGGTAGTTATTTAGTGGGTGTGGGTCATTGTGGCTTTCCCAGCTATTTTGAACAACATTCCTGCAATCGTTATTATCAAGCCAATATGATTCGAATTTAAAAAACTTTTTACCGATAGGCGTTTCTGAGTCATATTTGAGAATGTGCGGAGAGTGATCTGATCCGATTGCTGGTGGGATGTGGACTTGTGCTTTTGGAAAGCGCATTACCCATTCGTAAGACCCAAGGACTCTATCGATTTTGGTTTTGACCAATTTGTTTCCCGCTTGTCTATTTGTCCATGTGTAAGTACATCCCGTAGAATTGACATCTGCCAATCCATTATTGTTGATGAAGTTCTTAAAATCAATTATATGTTGTTTGTTGGGGGGCGTTAGGCTACTTTTTTCTTCCACGTTGAGTATATTGTTGAAATCGCCCATGATAAACCATGGCTTGTTGTTATTATCATTCCATCTTGTTATTTGATTCCATGTTTCCAATCTTTCATCATGATTGTTAGGCGCGTGTATGAATACAATATAATACGGGAAAATAGGATCTTTAATATGTAAGATAGCATAATTCCTACAACAAAAAGTGATATCTAGTTTAACCTTCTCCTGCCACAAAAACAAAAAACCCCCCGAGTGAAACGCACTCCCAGAGGGGTCAAGTATATAAAAGTTTTGATAGCCAAACTTGCGTAGAGACTCCTTCGCATCCTCCTGCTTTAAAAAAGTTTCACAAAAACAGATAATATCGGGCTTAAAACTAAACAAAAGAGATTTTATGAGCGTTTCCGTTAAGGGAGCCCGTATCCCTTGACAGTTCCAAAACATTGTATTCATTTACCAATGGCGGATTTAGGAATACCGCTTTCCTCTTGGATTTTCTCGGGTGCAAGTTTGTTCATCTTAGGATTACGCGAGCTTTGAACTTCTTCTCCGCTCTCAAAGAAAAAGTCTAAGGACACTGTGACTACCTCTTCTGTGTCTACCTCTTCTTGTTTCAAATGGTCAAAGCGAATCTCAACTTCTTTACCACGACTCTCCTTTGTATAATAGAGATTAGATGATCGGCTCTCCTTTGTATAATAGAGATTAGATTATATTTTCATTTTATTTAAGAGTTCTTCCATCGTACCTTTATAACTGTCCATACTAATTTGTTCAAATACAAAACTCTTCTCCGCTGGACCTTTGCAAGTGAATTTAAACCATCGATCTGATGAAAAGTTCATGCCAAGAAGCTTTAAAACTCCACTAATAATATTAATGAAGACTTTTACATCTCCACTGCTTATAATCTTCCGAACTATAAAATTGCTGCAATTGATGTATTTATCTTCTTCTGAATTTCTTATATTTAACCGGAGAGTCCAAACTTGTATCCTGTTAAGATGAAAAGTCCTTTCTGTCTTCTGTTCGTGAGTATGCTGCTGAAAAACTTTGATTTCGATATATGTGTAAATATTTTTTTATATGGTATAGTTTTGCAAATATTTTTTTTATTTAGTATATTCTTAAAAAGAACTCCGAATAAATATAATCCTTTCATTAAATTCATTCTTTCATACATCTCTTATACCCTTTTTCGAAAAGTATTCTTTGTTTTTATAGGTATATGAGCAGGAAGGTATAACTTTTTTAATATATTTGAAAGTCAAAAAGTTATTGAAAACAGGAAGGTCTGACTTCAGCCCGTGTGCCTTCTTAGAAGGGCGAAGGTCTGACTTCAGCCCGTGTGCCAAACTCGCAAATACTTCTAAACGGGTGCTAAATAGCCAATTACTTTCAAATCCGAAGCCAAAGACAAAAAAAACTCCTAGATTAGGTTTCGAAAGAGTATCTCAACTCGTCGAATATGTTCTAGTTTTATCTTTAAATATATATATATATATTTTTTATTACATTAGAGGATCTGCTGAAATAACAAGAAAACAATCTAATCTAAGATGAATAATGATATATACTAATCAAAATCATACCACCCAATATCATTCAATGACGTGGCGTAAATTAGTTGACTATAAATCATTAATTAGATCAAGAAAATAAAATAGATTAACTATTTATAATCAACCAATTCATGCCACGTCATTAGATAGTATTTGAATGGTATGATTTTAAATGATATATATTATATATATATATATATATATATATAGGGTGATTGACTGGAAGAGTCCATAGACTATTGTCAGTTGCCCATCAGGTCCACCCCAACGAAAATGTCTGGATTGCCCTTTTGATCCATTAATATTTTTTGACTTACCAAAACTAATTTCCTAATTATATGCAATCAATCAATTAATTACAAAATAAAAAAGGAAAAACATTAAATTAAAGTACAAAACAAAACTAATAAAATAAATAAATGATTATATATTTTTCTTTAATATTTGCGTAGTAATTACAAAATAAATTGAACCCGCAATTACGAACCACCGATATTAACTAGCACACCACTGATATTCAACACGTAGCCCATCAGAAATGTGTAGTGTGTCCACATGTAACCCCTCAGTACAAACTACCGATATTAACTAGCACACCAGTGATATTCCACACATAACCCATCAGAAATGTCCAGTGTGTCCACACGTAACCCATCAGTACAAACCATCGATACTAACTAACACACCACTGATATTCCACACGTAACCCATCAGAAATATGCAGTGTCTTCAACTCCGATTTGTGCAGGATACTTGAAAGTTGAAACGCATAAAATGGTCACCATCAATCGATACAGAAGATTGAATTTTTCATGTACAGTTTGTGTACCCCATCAAGAACAGAGTACGAACTATCAAGCCATAAATCATCACCATGGACTAGCAACGAAGCATATGTACAAACTAGTGAACATGAGAAGATGAAATAACAGCAGAAAAATAGTGATTTACATATGTGAATGATATTACATGATCAAATGAAAAAACAGCAGACATTAGTAATTTGTGTGTCTGCAACATGAAATTAACACTTTATTAACCCAAAAAACATTATAATCGATTGTAAACATACTTTCTACACGAAATGAATGAATGTTAATGTGAGCTGCGAATTGTTGGTGGAGTGAATAAGATTGAGCGTGTATAATTGTAACAAGTTTTCAATATTAGCTGCTATAATTACGGGATATAAATGATTTGCTATCAAAATGGTAATGTAACCGAATCTATAATTATGGGATATATTATATATTATATCGATAAATATGGAAAATATAGGATATGGTATCTAGTAGTAGGGGTATGCATGGTATTAGTAAACAAACGTTGGACTCTAGCAGGCAAAAATCTAGAGCTGGACTTGTTAGGGGTGGGTTATTGGGTCTAAGGACTTTTTAAGCTAATAACTCATATATATACTCATCAAAGATGTCATGATTTGTATTTATTTATGAAAACTATTTTAATTGGAAAATTATTCAAGATCAACTAGAAGAGTATTCCGTATTAATTAAGATATTCTAAGAAGGGTGGAGTCAAGATTTCCGCCCTTAGTTAGTTTTCGGCAGTCTAGCGTCCGCCCTTCGTTAAAATTATTTTTATTTTTATTTTATACTAGGGGCGGATAACGGGAGTCCGCCCCTCTCCCTAATCCAGTTATTAACTAAGGGCGTGGATCTTGACTCCGCCCTTCTTAGAAGGGCGGAAGTTTAACCTCCGTCCATGTGCGTGACTAGCAAATATTTCTGAACGGGTGCTAAATTGCTAATTACTTTCAAATACGAAGCCAAAGGCAAAAAAACTCCTAATCTAGATGAAAGGTTGGGTCTTAAAGACTTCTATATCAATAATATAGACCGACTCAGCTTCTAACGTTTGAAATTTTTTCTTAACATATTTGTTTTGTTTTGTTTTTAAAGGGTAGTACTTTTACAACTCCTTGTTATTAGAAGTAGGTACTCCCTCCGTTCCACTGAAATTGTCTATTTACTAAAAATAATGTTCCAAATATATTGTCCACTTATGGGTTTAAGACACTTTTGTTTCTACTTTTTCCATTATTACCCTTATTAAAATATTGAAATTTATATTTCCAATACACATTTAAAATATCTAGATACTTTATTAGGAATATTTTTATAATAGTGAATACATTTATTATGTTTCTTAATATATGTAAAAAGATAAATGGACAAATTTAGTGGAACGGAGAAAGTATTGGTAATAATGCTTAGCTTCTTGGGTTTAAAAAAACCTTATGATTAGGAGAGATGTTTGGAAAAAACTCTGGTTGATTTGTTGGAAATGGACATTCAAATTATACTTGGAATGATTTATGGGCGCCTAATATAAAAATGTATCCAACTAATAACCAATGGCTTGGATATATATGGCTCTCCTATTTGATTTTTCCACAACTAACCAAGCTACTGCTATTGCTCTCATTATGTACCTTCTATTTTAAGTGTAGATAGCCTTTACTGGACAAAGGCCCTTTCATGCCAAGTCTATGTAAAAAGGGGTTATTGTTGAAAATATTTTCATTAAACTCTCTAATTGTTTTTTATGCCTTCAATAATCTTATTCATAAAAAAATACCTAATGAAATAATTATTTATAAAAAACATCCCCTTTATATTTTCTATACCTTTACTAATTCCATCACATGCGCGCGTCCATGAATTTTTTTTAAAATCGTCATAACTAATTCAAAAAAAATCAGAAAATTAAAAAAAAAAAATTTGAATAAATCTAATTAATATTTACGTCTATGAATTTTTTTGATTTTTTTTGGATTTTTTGGATTTTTTTGAATTTTTTGAATTTTTTTTTCGCAGACACGGAATTCCATGTTTTAAACATAGAATTCCATGTTTTAAACCGTGAAATAAACATGAAATTCCATGCTTTAAACATGAAAAAATTTCGTGTCTGCGAAAAAAAAAATTAAAAAAATCAAAAAAACTCAAAAAATTCAGAAAATTCCGAAAAAAATCATAGACGTAAATATTAATTTGATTTATCTAAATATATTTTTTTTGATTTTTTTGATTTTTTTTGAATTAGTTATGATGATTTTAAAAAAATTTCACGGACGCGCGCGTGTTTATTAGTTTTTTTCTTATTTTTTAATTGTTAATTATAAGGGTAATTTGGGATGGGGCTGTTTTCAATAAATATTTTTTTCTAAGCACCTTTTTCTAAATAAGTTTTTTAATAGGCATCAATCAACAATTGGCTCATGTAAAAAACTACTATAAACACCTAAAAAATATTAACGATAGAAAAAATAGAAAAATATATAAAAAGGGTGGAGACACCTCCAAAATTATTCCAAAAGACATCGGAAATTACTTTGGGATCTAAACATCAACCCCAAAAATCAGAAGTAATGGAGTCGAAGCAATTAAGAGGAAATAGAGTTAAGAAGAATTTAGCAACTAAATCCAATTGCGAAATTTGTAAGGAAGAAGTCGAATTGATTGAGCGCTTAAGCTTCCATTGTAATTATGCAAGAGCGACTTGGATGACTAGTCCTCTAAGTCACCTTACCCTTAATTTCACTACTTATAGCTTCGACGAATGGTTGATCCTCCTATTTAATTATGCTAAATCGAGCCATGGTTTAAAAGAAGGAATCAGTAGTGTATGCTTTCCTGCATTTCTCACTTGGCACATTTAGTTAACTAGAAATAATGCAGTTTTCAAAAATATTAGCCCTGATCCAATGGTAAGCGTCAATAATGCAATTCGCTCCAATGATGAGTATTATTTGGCTTTAACCACAATACTTGAGGACAATAATAGTTCTTCTAATAACAATATTACTTGTAATCTCAATAAATTTAATTGATCGGGGTTTGCCTCTAAATAAGGACCTCAGCTACTTTTACGTCAATAATGCTTTAGATGCTTGTAAATTGGGACACTCGCTATTATTCTTTTAAGTCTTGCGATTTGCTGCAAAGTGCTGATGATACAGGGACTTCAAATGCTAACATTGTTCGCACTTCAAGTCTTGATATCGGAGTTTGAAACTCTTTCTATATATAAAATGTTCCTTTTTGTACAGGGAATAAATATGTCTCATTTAAAAGCCGTAATCTTAATTTGAACGGCAATGCTAGATGTGTGTTTGTTACCTCCCCCATTTGTTATAATGAGCTGCGCGACCCCTACAAATATTAATGGTAGGGGAATGATAAGATTTATTTCTGCCCCCATGGACGCCTTTGTTTTAATGCTTCATGAGATGAATTTAATTGTTTAGCCGCATTTTGTTGTATTATTAGGAACGCAGGAGTAGTTCTATTCAATCGCAAACAATGGAGGTAAAACGTTCAATTCCCAATCGACACACAAGTTTTAGAAATGGTATTTGCATGTAAAATGGCGTAGACTACCCAAAAAGAACGGTCACCGTATAGAATGATTGTGCAAGTGTTATACTAATCGATATCCTTGTGCTCGATGTAGGCCTTTTAAAAGATTACCAAGCCATAAGTCTGCAATCGATCTCCTATGCAAGCCTTTCCAAAAAGGACTAATAGTTAACCATCACTAAAAGAAGTAATTTGTTATAAACCGGACAAAATAAACTAACCGTCAAGCTAAATACATGCTCTCGTAATTTCCCAAAATACAAATGCACTCATAATTAGTGACCAAACATATTGTCATCGTAAACCAAAAAGGAGGAAGGGATAAAAGCCTACAGTGGCATCATGGATCCTGCCTATCTTTAAATACGCCATATACACATCTCAAAAAGATATTGACTACTCAAACATTATTGTTCATTATATATAGTCAAAAACTCTGAACTCTCTCGGATTATAAAATTCGTGCAATCATAATACTTATTTGAACATCGAAGTTTCATCGGATGGAACCCCTTCCTTTATACCTAATTTAGTGTTTGGTTTCAGGTAATATCAAAGCCATACAAAATAGCCTCCTCATCAAATTTAGAATACGCCTTGGCGAGACCATCTTTCGCCTCATTATACTCGGCAACCGCCTCGTCAAACTCTCCAATAGGTCTACTCCGATTTCTAGGCAAACAAATGTTATTGGTGTAGTTTTATACTCTATCACAAGTTATCAAGGATCCAAGTTTAAAGTCGCCAAAGATATTGTAATTGTATAAATATTAAAATTTACTTCTAAAAACTTGTAATATTTTTTCTGTCTTTTCTTCTAGAAAGAAATACACCGATTGATTAGGTGACAAAACAAAGATTATACGACGTTATATTACTTTCGCAAGATGCCGATCCAATAGAGATGGATTAATATGATACGCAGAATATTTAACTATCTCACGTCAAATTGTATAAAATCACCCATTGACTACATCGTATACCGCCTAAATATTCATGAATACATCATCATTTCGGTATTCAGATTTATCATCAAATCCAATTTCTATCAATTTCATATTATATATTTTCGCCTGCAATTCTGATACAAGGTAGTAGAATTTAGTATTAGCAATTAGGAACCAAAAGGAAAAGAGGAAACAAGAATGATGCATAACTTAGATGACAAGCCAATGTTTTTCAAAAAAAAATTCTTCCCTACCAAAGTCAAGTTGCTAACGTAAGACAATTTTTTATTTTTAAAGTTTGCTAAGCTAAATGCTAATCAGGTTTCCAATACCACTACAAGAAATAGTATCTTTGGTAAAAAATTTAACACTAAAAATCTAAATTTTACCGCTAATAGTCGTTATTTGTCGTCTCTATAAGTTCCTCGCTAAAGATACCTTTAATAGCAAATTATTTGTTTTGGCCTCTATTAACTTTATCTTTAGTGGCAAATATTGCCGCTAAAAATATAATTAGAGGCCATTTAGGTTTTTAAAAATATCATTAGAGGCCATTTTAATTGTTGCCACAATAGTTTCCCCGTTAATGCTACTATTTCTTGTAGTGTACTGTTAAATTATAGCTGCATCCTGCAAGTGTTATTATAATATAACTTACCAAAGCAACTGACCAACAATTTATGACATTCAAGTGTCATTAAAAATAAGATTTTTTCGCAAATTGAATTGCAGTTAGCATTTGTTGATTTATTATTTATTTTTTGTCAAAAAGCCTAATGTTGACAGAAAAGCTGATAACCAGCTACCTCATAAGCCTACTAGCTACCCACCCAGTCTAATTTTTGAATATTTGGAATTTATGATAGTGATTTTATTAAAAAATCAGTTGGTGGTGAGATATCAAAGTTATTCAGTATTCAATGATATTTAAAGTTTTAGTTACTAAAAATAAATAGCTTGTTTTTTCTTTTCATTCTTTAATTCTTTCCATTTCATACTTAAAGAAGCATGAAATTAGAATTTTGAAAATCTTAAAATTTAGGTTTCCTGCTTAGATGATCACTAAATGCTGAAAATAAACTGATTCTTTTTCTTTTTCTAAGAAATGGTTTTTATCGGTTTAATTATAAGGTGTGGGATTACCTTTATTTATTATAATTTGTTGGCTGAACAGCGTTACCCGAATACAAATGCAATAGTTATAATTTCTTCTATGATAGATAATCTATCATGATGGTCTGACACAAGATCTATCAAGATCGTCTTCGACACAAGATCACGTACGAAACCAGGATTTTACATTTAGGAGATTAAAGCGAAAGTTTTGAAAAATTTAACAAGACCAAAATTTATTAAATTTCTTTTTTTTTATAAAGGTGAAAAAAAAGGTTTTTGAAAAATTTGGGGAGACCCAGACCCCAAATTCCATAACCTGTGTCAGTCCCTGCAAATGATCCACCAGGATGATCACATCCAAAGAAATAGGATTTATTATGACACCCTTGATGAATGAGCCCATATAAACATAAAACTCACATGGTGAAGTGAAAACATAAATAATGCGTGAAAATTTGCTCCAAAAATGCAGGAAAAAGATTACTTTTGTGAAGGATCCTTTCAAAAATGATAGCTCACGGAGATATATATATATATATATATATATATATATATATATATATATATAGAGGGAGAGAGAGAGAGAGAGAGAGAGAGAGAGAGAGAGAGAGAGAGAGAGAGAGAGAGAGAGAGAGAGAGAGAGAGGGGAAAAGAGTCAGAAAATAAATATTGTAGAAAATAAAGCGTCAATATGTATGTATATCCATGTCAGGGAATGGAAATATTAAAGGTAAAACGTGTCAGTTAAACAACCGTATAGAATAAAATTAGGCGGTGATAATATCTTAGTTATCTCGATATCAAGATACGAGAAACATATAAAAGACGTGACATAATAATAGTTGATATTTGAGCAAACTCGTCGTTTGTTTAAAAACACTCAAATATCACCTCCTTATTCAATAACTTGGAGTCAAGATTAGACACAAATACACATAATGTACGAACAAAGAAGGGAAATCCTAATATTTTCCAAGAGAAGAAAATATTAGATTTTGAAGGGGTAAATGATAGCAAGAAATCCCCCATTTCCTCTTACGAAGAGCGTTACGAAAGGCAAAGAGAATACTTGAAGACATGAAGTGAAAAAACATTGATAGATGTGAGTCGAGCCTCGACACTACGGTCCAACGAGGATGTAGGAGAAGGGAAGAACTACTAAAGTCTTAGTTACATCATCTGTAAACTACCTCCCAACGTGGCGGAGAAAAGCAAAGACATGGGTGTCATGCAAGTTTTAAGTAGTTACAAGTGTAGTTATTAGTTTGTGAGAAACTATCAATAACTGTTATTGTATCATATAAATAGAAGAATCACATGTAAAATTTAGATCTCTAAATTTTGTATATCAGATTGTACATTAATACATTACAATAAAGCACGATTTTGCATTTCATTTTTTACTTTTATTTATCTGCCACTTTTTGTTCTACCGGACGGTTGTTATGTGGTGGAGATTTTTATGGATGGTGAAAGACATGCGGAAAAGAAGAAAGTTTGAGAGAAGAAAAATTAGTGTAACGTCGCTAATAAATCAATGCTCACACTCAATGTACAAGTTTGTCCATCCACCATTTTGGTGGATTGAAGAGATAAATGAAGATAGTATTTTTAATATATATGAGATTACTTTCACTTAAAATTATTTTTATTTGAATAAAATTTGATTTTGTGATTTCCTAATGGATTTTGTATTTAAATAGAGGTAGTGTTGTAGAATTTCAAAAAAAAATAGAGGTAGTGTTGTAGAATTTCAAAAAAAATATTTGTGAAATGAATACCATCCAAATATCATCCAATGACGTGGCGTGAATTGATCGGTAATAAATTGTTAATTAGATTAAGAAAATAAATAAATTAATGATTTATAAGTAATCAATCTACGCTATGTGAAAAAGAGTATGTAGACATCCTTTCTAATTAAAAGGACAAATATGCTTAGACAAAGGAAACCGGACAATAACCAGATATGAATAAAGTTCATAATTTCAGTCCGACACGTGAAAAATAGAAGTGAACTCTCTGAAGTAATGTTACGATGAATGGAATGGATGCTAAGCCTAGGGGTACGCCTCTCTGTCTCTCAATAGAGAGTTTCTATTGGGAAAGAAAATTGAGAGTGAAGTCATTAGCTGAGTGACAAAAGCTTGTAGCCTTCTTCATCTAAAAGCACAAGAAAGATGGCAATATAGAACAAATTGTGAATGGTGGGTCCCTCTCTCTAGAATGAGTCAATAACAAACTTCCAGTCCCCTAGTCAAAGCACTCAGCTATTCTATACCGTCATTCGCGCCAGAAAATCCACATCTAACTCAACTTCAGTTTGACCTTTACTGCACCTGATTACTCCAAATAAACATTGGGCCATTTTCGGATTGTTTTTAAAAATAATTATTTGAAATGATTTAGATTTATAAAAATATTTTAGACTTTTGAAGACTGACCAAAAAAAAAAGTTTTTTAAAATTATTTTAGAAAAAATATTAGATAAATAATTAAAGTAATCACTCAAAATAAGCGATTATTACCCAAAGAGTTTTGAAAACACCACCTCGTGACCCAACAAGACCCCACTAATTTTATTTTCTTACTAAAGGCCACAACCAAAAATTAACACTATACCCCAAAAATCCAATTACCTTCTTACCCTTTTTTGTTTTTTATTTACCTATATATACTATTTTTTGTCAAATAAAAATCAAAACACAATACACGCTCAATCTCTCCTCTCTCCTCTCTCATCTCTCATCTCTTTCTCTGTCTTTGAAGCTCAACCCTCGCCGGAAAATGCTAAACCGAACTCTTATTGCCGCCGTTTTGGTGTTGCAGCGGAGAAGAACAACTTCTCTCTTTTGAGAGATTATTCCCCTCTATCTCTCTCACTCTCCCGTAAGTTAATTTATTTCTTCCTTGTTTGCTTGTTTTAGCTGGGTTTTTATGATTTTGCTTTGATTTTGTGTTTAAGTTCGCTGAAATTATTTATTTTCTTCGTTGTTGCGTGTTTGAGTAGTTGTTTATCGTTATTCATCGTTTGTGTTCATCGAGTTTTTGTGTTCATCGTGAGTTTTCATTGTTACGTGACTTCATATGCTTTGTACATCAGTAATCTTCTGTTTATGGCACACACTCAGAAGATTTTGCTCGTTTATCATTATAATACCTGTTTTACGTACTTGTATGCATCCAAACTCAGTAATTATATGTTTTCGTTTAATACTCAGTACTTTTTCTGTTGTGTTGTTACGCTCAGCACTAGTTATGCATATGCTCAGAACTTTCTGTTGTGTTATGCCTATGCTCAGTACTATCTTATGCCTATGCTCAGTTTTTTTGGTTTTTTCTCATGCTCTTTTTCTATTGTGTTGTGCATATGCTCAGTACTTTCTGTTTTGCGCTCAGAACTTTTGCGCTTAGAAGTTTCTAGAAGGATGCGCTCAGAAGTTTCCACATCGTTAAGCTAGATTAGATTACTTTTTTTTTCTAGAAATGTAATAGATTTGTGTAAGATTAGATTACTTTTTTTTTCTAGAAATGTAATAGATTTGTGTAAGATTAGATTACTTTTTTTCCAGAAATGTCGTGAAATGTCGGATTTGTGTTTTGCTCAGAATTTTTGTTAAATGCTCAAAAGTTTTATGAAATGCTCAGAAGTTTTATGGTGATGTTGATTTTTTGTGTTGAATCAAAAAATTATTTAAACTCAATAACTTTTGTATAAATGCTCAGGAGTTTACTGATTATACGAGAAATGCTCAGGAGTTTACTGATTATACGAGAAACGCTCAACAAGTTATTGAGCATGCCCAATACCCCATGCTCAGAACTATTTTCTACGCTCAGAACTATTTTCCACGCTCAGAACTATTTTTTCAGACTCAGAACTTTTTTTCATGCTCAGAACTATTTTTTCAGACTCAGAACTATTTTCCAGACTCAGAACTTTTTTCCACGCTCAGAACTTTTTCCGGGGGTGGCCAGCGGTGGTC
The DNA here is from genome assembly GCA_029959085.1 of Nemophila menziesii. Taxonomy (NCBI): domain Eukaryota; kingdom Viridiplantae; phylum Streptophyta; class Magnoliopsida; order Boraginales; family Hydrophyllaceae; genus Nemophila; species Nemophila menziesii. The sequence goes on along the minus strand of JARWIR010000013.1, from coordinate 19,704,307 downwards.
GGCGGTGATCGGTGGTTGTGCTCGGAATTGGAAATTATTTGATAATTAATGAAGAAGGAGAGAGAAAAATGATAAAGGAGGAGAGAGATTAATGGTAATGGAGGAGAGAGTGTAATGGTAGTGGAGGAGAGAGAAATATATTTTTTTGTCTTATATACACTATAAGGGTAGTTATGACATTGAACATCTTATTAGTCTCTAAGTAGGAGAGAGGAATCACTTGGTTCTTATATGGCACATTGATTCTCTTCAAGTCTCTTTGGGTAATTGACCCTTAAAATAATTTTTTTTTTGTTACAACTGAGGTCTAAACGACCAGTAAATCAAAAGACTTACAAAGCTCCCGAAGGAGTACACAATACTACTCTAGGCGTAGCTAAGCCACATCTATCCTTCATAAGCAATCTCTTCAATCCCTCCGGAGGACTAGAGAAATACACCGGATCTCCATCTACTTGCATACCCAACTTTGCCATAAAATCCGCACAATAGTTCGCTTCTCGATAGACATGAACCAAATCAAAACCTCTCTGAGTTGTGATGGTATCTCTACAATCTTAAAATAATTTTATGTTAAATATTTTTTAATTATTCTTACAAATATTTTAATTTTAATTAAAAAACGTTTTTACCTCTTAAATAATCAATCCCAAACAGGCACATTAATTACTTCGGGTACCGATTATTCATTTTTCTTTTTTCTCGTTCTTTTTAGTCTGAATAAAAATATCTTGTTTCTTATGAGTAGTATTTAACTATGGAAATGAATTTTTTAACGAGAAGACAACAGTAATATTATTCACTAAAGAGAAAGCTAGAGAGAAATAACGGAATTCTTTTCCTAAATCTTTTCGACCTAACGTCTATTTTATGGATTTTTTTTGAATCTTTACCTACGTGTTGATTCCAACCCGTTCAACCCAAGATCGAAGAGCTTCTCCGTCCGATTCGGACTCGAGAGATGCACCTCTTCCCAACCACGCCTCTTCTACCAAAGAGCCACCAGACCCCATGAACCTCACGTTATGGGCAAACCTGGATCTCAGTCTATCAATGACATGACTAGCCTCACGCTAGATCATAACCTATCGGGTATTGGTCTACTTGGTTTATCCATTGGAGAGAGTGTTGAGCTTTTCAAAAGAAATTTGGGGATCTCAAACCCTAATTTAGCATCCTCTAAAACTGAAGATTTGTTTAAAGATAGCTTGACATCTATTGAAGCTAGGGTTAAATTTCTTCATGTTTATTTGATAAACATATAGTAGAAAATATTTGGGATGAACTTGTGGCACACAAGGAGTTTGAATTTTGGTGATTGAGGAACCTAGAGATGATGAAGTTGAAGGCACTCACGTATCTAAGAATGTGGTCAATGGAGGGCGTGAAATGACCACCGAGGGACTATGAACATGACCGAGAAACTTGACGTCGATACAAAGTGCTCGGGAAAAACCAACTCAACTTGTGAAGAGGTAAAGAAACTAGATTATAAGAATGTTTTCTTGAATAATAGAAATCCATCGGTGGGAATGGCGCTTAAATACTTTGAACCCGTAGAAGGGGAAATTTTCCAAATCTTAAAGAGTGATGTATTAACAATAGAGCAAGTTTTTGGATTTTCACTAATTGAATATGTTGTTAGGAAAAAATTGACGGATATGAAAGACATAATAAGGATTGTAAAGGAATGGAATGTCGAATGCTATGTGAGGTAATTTTAGTTTTACATTTATCCAAAATCAACTTACAGAAAGAGTCTTCATATATCCAACTCTTATTAATCATGCATCTATTATTAGAGATAATTTTAGAGATACCATGATTTAATATTATAGGAGAGTGATCAGATCATACTGGAGGTAAAACTGAGCACCAAGAATTAGGAAACCTGATCATCCATTCTTCATTAACAAGGATCCTATCAAGCTTTTGTTTAATGAGCTGGTTGTCATTTCTCTTGTTAGATCAAGAGAAATTACACCCTTTATCTGTCAGCTCAACAAGGTTATTAGTACAAATTGAAAGGTTTTAACAAATCCATAAGTTATTTATGAGAATTACCAATCTCCCATCCTAACTTCTCAGAGGGATATCTGATAAGGTTAAAATCTCCCATTACACATCTGATTATAGATGTTTATGGAAGATTTTTTTTTAATGTTATCAATGAAAAGGGGTTTATCCACATCCACTGGAGGACCATACACAAAAACCATTTCGCATAATCCCATCATGTTAAAATCATAAGAGCAGTGAATTAAGTTCTTATCAGAGCTTATAAGGTTAAATTTATCAAGTTTTTTTGTAAAAGCAACCAATCCACCCGATAATCCAACAGGGTCTATCAAAGTAGCTAAGTTCATATTAATCTTAGACACAAAGTGTTGTTTATTTTTAGTCTCAGATAGAAAAGTACCTCAATGTGGTGAGCCTTAACCATGTCAACTAGGCTCAGTTCTGTCAAGGCTGTTCCAATACCTTGACAGTTCCAAGCTTGTATCATTGAGAAAGGTGGGGTTGATTTGGGTCAACCCTGCAAACCACTTCAGTATCAAGAGCTTCCAGAAAACCTTCTTCTTCCCATTTTTCATTACCTTCCCCAATTTCATCTTTATCAGGATAAATTGCATCTGCCATCTCATCATCATCTCCTTCAATAGGATTTGTGAGAGTTGCAGGAATTTGAGATATGTCTTCTTCTTTAAGCGGAAGACCTAGATCTATTCTGACTTGTAAAGTACGGTTTTTATTTCTTTCAAGAGACCCAAAGCAAATATTTTCATCAGAGTTGAGCGTAATGGATGGGTCTATCTGGACTTTTGGGATAGAGCATTCAGAAGGCTCACATAACTTATTGATCTCTGCTGGGCTAAGAGGCCTAATAGTAGACTTAAAAGCCACCCCACCTGAAATACTGTGGCCCAAATATACTTTTAGGTAATAAAATAAGAGATTGAACCAAATTAGGTTGACTAGCATTAACTTCCTTCTTGACCAAATTCCCATCTTCCTTCATATTATCTCTAGCATATTGAATCTTGTTTTTACTTTTCAGTGGTCTTTTAGCTTTCTTCTTTAAAACTTGACCTCCATTTTCAGCCTTATAAACAAACTTAGTAGTTCTTATCTCATTTTCAGTATATCTAATCAAGTTGCCCAATTTATTAATGAGTTTTGTTGGGTTATCACAATTTCTTTCCTCATGAGAAAGAATACCACAAACATGACAAAAGTCAAAGAGCTTCTCATATTTAAAAGATATCCACACTGATTGACCATTAGATATTTTGAACATGAATCCAGATAAAAGAGGTTCTTTAATAGCAAAGCTAATACGAACTCTAAACAGTTTTGTCATCCTTGAACTTATCAGGATCAGGCAGTTCAATAAGTAAGGCACAACCAAGTTTAGCAGCAATTTTCGAGACATTTCCTTCCTTACGGAATAATGAAGGAATACCTTATATACGAACCCAGAATGAAGTTTCATCAAGCAAATTAGGGTTCTGAATACATTCATCATATCTTTGTACCAAAACATGAAATCCGAAAATATGGTAAGGTCTATTATTTCAGACAATATCCAAGTCTTCTTGTTTTTCAAATTAAACAACACAAAGATTTATACCTCTTTTATCCATAGAAATTCTACCAGTAATTCCCCAATGTTGGATAATGATTTTCTTTAGGTAGTTAAGGTTAATATGACCTGATGCAATAATACGAATGAAGAGTTTGGGTTCTTCAAAAGCAACATAAATAGCCTCTCTATCTGGAGAGAGAGTGAGTTCCTCATCAGACCCAACCTTCCCATCATCTTTAATACACGCCATTAAGGCAATAGAGAGAGAAGATTGAGCCCTAGAAGATGAAAGTGAAAGAGAAATCGATGAAGCAGGAGATAGATATCTTAACAAATCGGATATTAGCAAAAGAGATAAAAAAGAGCGAAAACTTCATGGATCGGGTTCAAAGACTGAGGTGGAGGTAAGGAAGAGGCTGAGGGAGAAGGAAGGCTAGGGTTTAGTGGCGGATTTTGGGATAGGTGGTGGTCGGAAAGGTCATCTTGGGATGTGCACCAAAAAGAGTTTTTAATAGCTGCTTGCTTAACTATATTAATGTGTTATAATTTGTTGTTTAATACACGTGAGTTATGCTTCTGTGAAAAGATAAAAAAAATAACATCATAATGCACATATTACTCAGTAGAATTATACACTATGACCTTGGTGGCAAAGTTGGGAAATAGCTTCCATGTCCAATCATGAGTCTAACCTTGACTTAAATGAAGAAGATGCATCAAATTAAGCCGTTAAGATTATTTAACGTATGTAATGTATACACTTTGTTTTCAAATAAAAATATTAGATGACTTAAGTCAACCTAATTTAATAACAATTTCCAATTTGTTTGTCAATGGAATATCGATGCAACCTTTTTCTTTTTGTCAACTTAATACCGATGCAACCTACATTCGCGTAATACGCGGTGAAATTGAACAGCTTGCAACTTGTTATCGGTATAGATTAGTGTTATGTAGAAGGCAAAACAGTTGCTAGATATGCTAATGTAATATAAAAAAAAAAATTAAAATTGAAAAGACATAACAATCGATAGATATAAGTAGGTGATTATTTTAAATCCTATTTAATAAATATTGAGGTGTTTTTTTAACATTAATCCTATTTTTTTTTTGGACAAAGTAAGGGTGCGAGAGCACCCTGAAGGAACTAAACAGGTTTAACCGATGCCTAATCTACTGAACGCCCCAGAAAGATCGAAAATACTAAGCGTAATCCGATTCACAAAAGTTGATGCGTGCCTAGCTTCCTTCGCCAACTTATCCGCTTCCCTGTTGAGCTTCCTGTTGATATGTTTAAAGGAAACAAGTCCATGCTCTTCAGTTCTGTGGATAATTTTTCGTAGGGTGGGTTGGATATTCCAACGTGCTGCTGACACCTGCTTTATACCTTGAATAACCTCAAGGTTGTCCGCGTGGATAGTAATTTTTTTATCCGGGAATTTTGCTCCAAGTTGTGTTGCTCCAAGAACTGCAAGCGCTTCTCCTTCTAGAGCCGAATTGCATTCAATACAAAGGCTATGTTTAATATAGGAATTGTTTCCTGCCTGATTGCTCACAATTGCAATTCCCGTTGGTTCCCATTTGTTCGAGAAAGAAGCGTCACAGTATATTTTTATGTCTTCTTCCTGATCATTCCTTTCCATTTCCCTTTTTCGTTCATCTACACTTTTAAAACCTTTATAACCTTCTTTAATCCAGTTAATTCCATGTATCTCTTGCATTAGCTTTGCTGATGCTATATTAATCCCGGTTCCATTCGCTGCTAATCCTTTGTGAATGCCTTTCATCTTAGCTTTCCAAATGTTCCACAGGTTGATCATTAAAAAATCTCGTACTACATTCTCATCCCATCCCCCTATTTTAAACGATTTTATTGTCTTGAGGAACCATTCTTCTAGCTTGTTTTCCATTGTCTCTTGTATTTTGATTTGAAGGAAAGAACCCGCCCAAATGTCTTTACACATATTACATTGTAGCAGTAAGTGTTCTATATCTTTTTTTTCATGGTTACACCATAAGCAATTAGTGCCATTAGCGCAATTCCTTTTTGACAAATTATCTCTCGTAGGGATAGCATTGTTGACCACCCTCCACATAAATAATCTTATTTTTTTTGGTATGTTTGATTTCCATATTGTTTTCCAAATTTTTGATTCTTGCATGGCTCTTGTTTTTGTTGTTGTAGCTTTGTTGTTGTTTTTATCTTCTACCATTACTTTATATCCTGTTTTTGTATCGTAACTTCCATCCTTTGAGTAGGGCCAAATAAATCTATCTTTAGTATCAAACTCTTTAATCTTTGTCTTCTTAATTAGGTGGATGATCGGTTCTGGAAAAAGATTGTCTAGGATCTCGAGATCCCATTCATCTCTTCCTTCTTTCATTAGTTCGTTTACTTTTGTGAATTTAGACCCTTCCGGTTTCTCTATCTTCCATTCAGTATCTATCCATCTTTCGTTCCATATATTCGTGTCTTTCCCGTTTCCTATCTTTTTTATTCCATGTTTGTTTATAAAGTCTCTTCCTTCCATAATACTTGCCCAACTCCATGTCCTACTTTGTCTTACCTTGCACGATAAAAAATTAGAATTGTTAAAGTAGATACCTTTAAGAAGCCTTGTGGCCAGATTGGTCGGATTATTCATAAGTCTCCATGCTTGGGCGGCCAATAAAACAGTATTCATCTTTTTGAAGTCTTTGAAACCAAGTCCTCCAATTAGTTTATTAATCGTGATTCTTTCCCACGCTACCCAGTGTATCCTATTCCTCTCACCTGAATTCCACCAGAAGTTAGAAATGGCCGAAATAAGTTTATTACAGAATTTAATAGGAAAGGAGAAAATAGACATATAATAGTTGGGAATGGCTTGGAGAATTGCTTTAATAAGAACTTCTTTGCCCCCTTCCGAAAGGAGTTTAGCTTTCCATCCTTCGGTATTTTTGAAAACTTTTTTTGCTATCCATTCAAGAGATTCTACCTTTGACCTTTTATGGCATAACGGAATTCCAAGGTAGTATCCCAAATCTATCGTTTCTTTTATATCCATTTTTTTTGTTACTAACTCCTTCATGTCTTCTGTTGTTTCTTTACTAAAGATGATAGCTGATTTGTTGAAATTAATTCCTTGACCTGATCCTTTACAGTATATATCAAGACATTCTTTAAAAGAGTCAATATCTGTTTCGTCTAAATCAATGAAGAAAAGTGAGTCATCTGCGAATAAAAGTTGAGATATCATCGGGCAATTTCTATTAATTTTTATGCCACTAATCAACTTATCACCGATAAACTGATCAACGGGGCTAATAAGAGATTCAGTCATAATAGAAAACAAGAAAGGGGAGAGAGGATCTCCTTGCCTAAGACCTCTCCCTGGTTTAAATTTATCAAGTCTCTCTCCGTTGATATTAATATAGAAGGATACCGAAGTGATACAGTTTCTCATCCAGTTAACCCATTTATCACAAAATCCTATTTTATTTTATTAAAAGTGTTTTTAGATTTTTAAAAATATTTAATACCATAAAAATATTTCTAGAAGTATTAAATATTTATTTTTTATAAAAAGCACCAAAAATAATTCTACATTTTGAAATTATTTGTAGTAACTTTTATAAATATTTTAATTTTATTCTAAAAATATTTTTTATTTTAAATACTTAGCTTTAAGTGGACCTTAAATTATGCAGTAAAGCAATAGTGAAAAATATGAACGGGATTGTTTGGCTATTATTTGAGATTATTACCCAAGGGGTCTTGATGACACCACCTCAAGATCCAATAAGACTAGGTGATTTTCCTTTTCTTACTAAAGGCTACAATAAAAAAATTAACAATATAGGCCAAAAATTTAATTACCTTTTTACCCTCTTTTATTATTTATTCTTCTATATATATATATATATATATATATATATATATATATATATATATATATATATATATATATATATATATATATATATATATATATTTATCTAAAAAATTAAAACCCTGAACACACATACACTCTCTCTCTCTCTCTCTCTCTCTCTCTCTCTCTCCTCTCTCCTCTCTCCTTTCTCCTCTCTCCTCTATTTCTTTCTCTCTTTTTCTCTTAAAATTCCTGTTGCAGCTCACAAATCTCCATAGCTAAATAACATCAAATCTCTTTCTCTCTCTTTACTAGACTATGATTTACGTCTTGCCGGAGTAGATCTACTCCGTGGAAGTTTCGAAAAGATGCGGTGGTGTCGCTCGCTTTGAACGGAGACGAAGATGGGGTCGTTTTGGCGGTGGCTTCGCTCGCTTTGAACGGAGATGACGCGGCATTCTTCGCCGGAGTCTTCACACCACCACCACGGTGACCAGTGAAAGCTCTTCTTAGATCTCGTGGTGGTTCGAGGTGGTGCAGCGGAGGTGATGAAGCTTGGTTTGTAGGTGTTCAAGCTTCGTGAAGTTGGAGCTCAGATCTGCCATGAATTTGGTTTCGTTCATGTTCAAGCTTCGAAGGTTGACAGATTCAGCAAACTCAGCAAGTTCGAACCATGCTCAGCAAGTTCGAACCAGGCTCAGCAAGTTCGAACCATGCTCATCAAATTCGAACCATGCTCAGTAAGTTCGACCCATGCTCAGTAAGTTCGAACCACGTTCAGCAAGTTCAAACCATACTCAGCAAGTTCGAACCATGCTCAGTAAGTTTGCGTTCAGAAGTTTTGCGCTCAGAAATTTCTGGAAGGTTGCCTTCTCCGATGTCGTTCGTTTCCACATCGTAAAGCTAGATTAGATTACCTTTTTTCCAGAAATGTAGTAGATTTGTGTTAGATTAGATTACTTTTTTCCAGAAAAGTTGTGAAATGCCGGTTTTGTGATTTGCTAAGATTTTTTGTTAAATGCTAAAAAGTTTTTGTGAAATATGCTCAGTAAGATATGCTCAGAAAAATATGCTCAGTAAAATATGCTAGTAAAATATGCTCAGTACTTTTTCCGACTGTGGCCGGTGGTGGTCGGTGGTTGTGACCGGAACTGAAAATGATTGATTGTTAATGAAGGAGGAGAGAGAAAAAATGATAAAGAGGGTGAGAGACTAATGGTAATGGAGGAGAGAGAATAATGGTAATGGAGGAGAGAGAATAATCTATTTTTTGTCTTATATACACTATAAGGGTAGTAATGACACTTTTTAATTTTAAAGCCTCTAAGTAGGAGAGAAGAATCGCTTGGTTCCTATATGACACTAAGATGCTCCCCAAGATCCTATAGGTAAATGACCCCTATTATTTTTTATTTAAATTTGTTGCAAAAGTTTAAAGAAAATAATAATATTACTAATAATAGTATAAAAATGTGTAAATTAACGATATAAAAATATTTTTTATATATAGAATATGTGAATTTTATATTTTAATTTTTTTGAACTTGTAATCTGGAATGCAAATTTTAAGGTTTTGATTAAATATATATGTATATATAAATAATATTTTATAACAGCTTTCTTGAATATTCAGTTTTTAATAATATGTCTGGTTGAATTCGTTTAACAAAATCTAGCAAAAGATAAAAAAAAGTACAATATCCATATACGCTATAAAAATCTCGCCGCATTAAAAACCTTTTCTAGAAAAAATCAGGTGTGATAAAATCTTGACGAAGAAAAATAGAGTATAGCGTGTATTTATATCCCCTTATTATAAACATATGAAGAAGGATCTTTAAGTCGACATTTGATCTTGTTTTCCAAAATCTCATATATCATCATAAGTGTAACCATAATTCAGTTTAAGCAATATATATGTAATTATGATTCTCACAAATTAATTATGAGTTAAGTATCCCAGAGAGGGTCATTTATAAAGCGAGTAATCCATATTTTTCAGTTTTTAAAGGTTCCTACTCTTATTGATACGTAGTGTATATTATTAAGTTTAGTATTTTTATTTTGCGTCTTAGTGATTATTACAACTAATGGGAGAGAAAGATTTAGTACTTTATTGTGTAGGTAGGTATAATCGAGAGTTTGGGGTGTAATGTGAGTGAAAAATCGCGCAAGTCGGCAGCTTCATGTGGTGCACCGCGTCACCATGCGGTATTGCACGCTCAAGACCGTCATGACTATCCAAGAAATCACATTTTAGTGCCAGACCAAGGAAAAGTTGAGGTACATATTGCACCATCTTGCGTTGCACCGCACGATCAAATATCGTCGTGACTGTTATAGAAATCATAATCAAATGCGAGAGTATGGAGAAACTTACAGTACACTTCAGCAATAGCCGTATCGTCATTAGCGTCGAACCGTGTCACGGGTCAAAGAACAGCTAGCCATTGTCTTACAACGCGGGCACCATGCAGTACACCGTAGGAGGTCAGCGAAGAAAATTTAAAAGAGTCCTTAAGGCACTCTCACTCTAGAAACCCTAATCTTATCTTCTTCCAGTTTCACTAAAACAAATATTTCAGTCCCAAACTCCATTAAAACACCATGAAAGCTTGATCTAGCCTTAAAAAACACACGAAAACACCATCAAATCTTCTATTCAACCATCACAAACACATTAAATTCATCAAATCCATTCCAAAATACCAAGAACACCAAAGATTATCAAGTTTTCAAGATTTCTTCCACCCCAAGTAAGCTTAATTCCCCCCTTTTCTTCATAAACCACCATCCAAACATCCTAAAAAAATTTATCCATACAACAACCTCAAGAAACACCAATCATTCATAAGTTTATTTCGTACTTGGTGCATCTTGAGTTGTGTGTTGGTGAATTTGACAAGAAGAATTGATACATTGGATTTCAAGAGGAAGTACAAATCATGAGGAATAACAAGAAATTACCTGGGGCAAAAATAGAGAAACCAATCCTCATCGATGAACCATGGGAAATGAAATCAAATCCTGAGGTACCAACACAACAACACAGGTATAACATCTGAAAGAAAGTTCCGGTCATGGAAAAGAGAAAAGAACCAATTGTTGAAAAATAGAATTCTTCCTCAACTCCAAAAGAAGGTGTGGTGAGTTTGAACCCGAAGATCCAACATAGGGTGTGATACTAATGAAGAAGATTACAAAGTTAGAAGAAAATCATCGCTACAATGTCATGTACCAAATTAGGCAATCACAATAAATTGATAAGATTAAGGAGAAAATCGGGGAAGATCATGAAACTCCTTCTGATTGCGAGTTCGAGAAGATGTGCGATGGTCGTGCAACGTTTCTAAACCTCTCCCTAATTGATTATTTGTGTTATTGTATAATATTAGTGTAGTTGCTTTAGGGTCTTTTCTAAGTCATGGGGACACAACTCAGTTTTGAGTTGGGAGTGGAGTACTCGTTGTTCTAATCCCCCGTTTATCTGCTTTTACATGCTTTTTAGAAAAGATAAAATCAATAAATTAGTTTAAGGAACGATTTAGGTGTAGAGTTTGTTGAATATTCCTAAAATAAAAAAATTTGTACAGTTATGATAGAACATAATAGAAATTATAACGTACCTTGAATGCATGCATGAAAACACTAGAATGTAGATTGATAAATTAACAAACAATGCAAAAGAAGTAAATCTCGAACTTAGTAAGAAGGAGTGGTGTGTAGAACGTGAGGTCTAAACTAGTTGAGAACCCACTTAATTATGAACTAGAGGTGAAAAAGAAGTAAAAGTACATAGCCAGGAAGATGATAAAGGCCGATCTTTGATATCCTTTTAAGCTTTCTAACCAAATATTAATGTCATATCCTCCTTAGCCCAATTTTTAAGCCTTTAAGCCTTTCTTTTATCACCACGATATAAGCAATATCCCTTGACTGATAGGACTTTCCATCTGACCTGCACCTAAATCGCAACCGTGAGACTTGTTATTTGTAGAGCTTGAGTTTGGGGTGGTGGGTTTCATCATGGTAATATACATTGGGTGGGAATGGTATGCGTTTATATTTTGCGCGAATTGTGACGATGTATTAATTGGAACCCTTTGCCAGGGTCTTTGTAAAAAAAAGAGAAAATAAGAGACATGACAACTCATACCAAAACGAGTGTCATGGGTATCTTACAAAAAAATGAATGAATGAAGTGAATATGTTGAAAAAGAAATAAAAATAAAGTAACCGGCAAAGTGGGAAGTTTTTGAAAATCATCATAAGATGTTATTGGGTGAACTGGTCAAATTGGGTTGAGTGAGAACATATTCGAGTGTAAACTCAAGCTCTATGGCAATATGTTGATGGTTAATGAGGAGAGAGCCAAATACTCACTTTACATTTCCAACATATACATATCAAATCGTCCATATGCCTACGACCCTACGCTAAAATTGTAAAGACCTCTTGATTCTTAGGTACGTATTGGAGTAACAATTCTACTAATAGGGAGTAAGTTAAGTGGAGCGTTCGAAATCAAGTAAGGGTTGATGAACACCATATAGCCACCATATCAAGCTAAGTTTCGAGTAATATTCTAGCATTGTGAACATAATTCGAAATTGAAATTATCTATGTGTTTGATTAATTGTATGTTAGGCATATTTGTGCATTAGTTCTTAGGTTATACTACATGAGATTTATTTTGAGTTTTGCTTTGGGATCATTCTTTTAATTTTGCATTTGCTTCCTAACTTAGACCTCTAATTTTGTTCGTATTTTGTCGAGACGACAAAGTTTTGAGTTTGGGGTCTTGATGTCTCCTGATTTGTGATAGGATAACTTTCCCACGAGATATCTTTTTAGAATTAAAATGGACTTTGTTTGTTTAATGTGAAGATTTTAGGTATACAGATGCTAGGAGGCACCAACATGAAGAGGATGAGTTAAGATTCATGTCCAAACCTAAGAAGAGGCGTTGAAAGAGCAAAAGAAACCGCTTTGGCGGATTTAGAAGAAAACAAGTTCTCGCTTATTTCAGTTTCCGAGGCTTATTGGTGAAGATTTAGGCTTAGTGGTTCTAATGGAAGTTATGGGCCTTGAAGTCATTGAAATTTAAGAAGTTGAAAAAGTGAATTTGGACTTACGATGCAAAAAGTATGGCCAAATTACTAAAGTGATGCAGTATTGTTCGAAATTAAGAAAAACAGTTTTGGATCTATATATGCCTTATGTCACCTCATTAATCAGCATACAACATAATTTTAAAAGAGAGGAAGTGCTTAGAAGCAAGGACAGAAGAGAAGAATATTGGTTTTCCACCATTCTTCAACTATTCAGCACCAAGCTAATCCAACTATTAGCGTAATTTTAGTTATTACTTAGTTTTAATAATTATGATTTCCTTTTTAGCTTTTTATTTCCTTTGTTTAATTATGAGCTAAATTCATATTACTTGAGAATCACTATTTAAGGGATGCACCATATATTTTAATTTACAATTATTTGAATTTAGGATTGTGTTAATTTCAATAAAGTCGAGTACTTTTCCACTGCCTATGTTTTTATGCTTATTCATAATTACTCTATTGGACATTTAGTAATAGGTGTTAGTACTTAAGCTATTCCTTGAGAGACGATCATCTGGAAGGGGGATTTAAATATGGACCTTGAGCATAGACGTGTGGTGTGCATTATTGAAATTGACGATCATAACTAGCCATGCAGTCATTAGGGTTTATGCAGTAAATCATTTGAAAGTATTTTAATGTCACTCTGACGAGGTCATTACTACTATAAAATATCATCCTATCTACTCTGACGGGATTTAGGAAATTATTAGAATCCCGACTAGTGTAAAATACCGACTTTTCCCTTAAATTATAGCTTTAGATTTATGAATTTTGGTGATTCCCTATCGAGACTCAAGTATAGTTCTCATCGAAGTAACTTTCTTTAGTTTGATTTAGTCATCCTTTTAGTCCAATTAGTATATTACTTTTTCTTTTTCGCATAGAAATTAATCATTCAACACCAAACACATATCTATTATTAATGTTTTCGCAATTACTATTACTTTTTGTTTAGACACTTATTTATAACCTCGTAATCCTTGTCGATACGAAATCCCTCTTTACTTATCTATTACTTAGAACGACCCGCACACTTGCAGTGAGTTATTTCCTCTTCTATTTGTGTCGATTTATATCACACTATCGAATCGACCACTAGGCCTTGTTATTGTTTTCACTTTTAGTTCATTGACTAGGCGGGTTATCAACTAGTGCAGGCCTCACGTTCTACACACTGCTCAAGGCTCCCTAAGATTCAACTTCTCTTCTACGCATTGCTCATTAATATTTTTTATCCTTTACTTTATGTTTTCATGTAAGTTCTACTAAATGCATTATGATATCATTCAAGTCTACACTACTTACTATTATTAACTTGCTAGAACTACGCTTAATAGGTACATTCACAACACCCTATATCAATCCTATACAATTTTATTTTGAATTATATGGTTTTCAAGAAAGCAAGTAAAAGCACATAAACGGAGATAAGGACAACGAGTAACCCACCCCCAACTCAAAACTGAGTCGTGTCCCTATGACTCAAAAAATATCTATACACTATGAATGAGAAGAGTAAAGGGAATATATCTTTAAAGGCACTAGGCCCGTCGCTATCACGATCACCTTGATTTTGTCTCCCATTAGTTCCATGTACTCCGTCAACATTTCTTGGTTCTTTCTTACCTTGATGTTCCCCAATTAATTATTTCAGGTCTTTAGATTCTTGGTGATATGAATCACCCCCAACTCAATGATCAAACACCTGCTTAAAAATACTTTCACTTATTGGAAGACGAGGACCATATACAATTCATAATTCCCAATAATATAACTAAGATTCTCAATTCCTAAATTTGCAAGAAATAGAAAAAAGGAGTATTAGCTATTGTACCAATGTTAATCTCTTGAATTTTTTGAGCTCAAATCTTCAAAACTTCTAAATCTCTTGATTTCAAACCTTTTAAGGTTAAAATTTTCAAATGATTTTGTGAATTTTGATGTTTTTGATGATGGATTTTGTGTTGGGATGGTGATTTAGTCATTGGGTATTGACTATTTTGGGGTGTTGTGGAAGATTGATGGATGAATATGTGTTTGAGTTCGTGCGGTAAGAAGATTTGTTGAAGTTTTGGTGTGTTTGTGATGGGTGGATGCAAGATTTGATGGTGGTTTGGTGTGGTGTGGAAGGTTAGATCAAGCTTTCATGGTCTTTTAATGGAGTTTGGGACTGATATATTTGTTTTGGTGAAGTTATAGGAGGATATGATTAGGATTTGTGGAGTTAAAGACCCTAAGGTCTCTCTTACCAACTTCTTAACTGCCTCGCGCCGACATGCATGTCTTTTATTGCTTCATTCCCAGATCGTGGCATGGTAAGTGTGATTGTCGACACGGTCTCGTGTCGTGTGCTACCCAATGGGGCGGCTTGCCGGTCGCATATATTTATGTTTCTATCTTCAGACGGTAGCCTATACCGTTGTGACCCCCTTGACCGACATGCCACCTATAGGGCCAACTTGCCGGTCGCATACTTCCATATTTTTGACTTTGCACCGCTATGACCCCTTTTAAGAATGCTCGACACCGGTTGGAACTGGCATGCCGATTAGAGGGTCGGTTTGTCGGTATGTGGTTTCAATTTTTTTACTTCAACCCATGGCCAAGACCGTCATGACCCCTTTGGGGCGGCGGTATTCCAGTCGTAGGACCGGTATACCACCCAGAGTTGTTGCACTTGCAATTTCCTCTTCAAATTCACCCAAACTCACAAATGTACCTACCTACACAACAAAGTACTAACCTTTCTCCCCCATTAGCTGTAATTGACCCTGAGACGCAAAATTAAACTAACTTAATACGAAAGAAATAAAATATTCTACGAATGGGTTTTCGCCCTTATTTGGATTTTGATTAACGTCATTAAGCTCGACGGGTTACCTCAAGGTGTTCTTTTCTTAACATAGCCTCCCAACAACGCGTGAGGCTCTTAACATCAACCAGTCGAAATTTGAAACTCTTCTTAGCTTGCACTTCAATTAACTTTGGCGAAACAACTCTAGTGACAATTAGTGATCCTCCCCAAGAGTTCTTATACTTGTGTGATTTGTTTGGGGGATTCAGTGCAACTTCATCACCTGCCCCAAACTCATATCTTTCACTTTTTCTCATGGATTCTCTTGGGATCTTCACAGTTGATTTCTTGACTATGATTGGAATCATTTACACATTTCAAATACATGATTAAACAACCTACAACGCGGATAACTTTGTGTCTCTTGAACCACACCCACGATAGCTTGATTTCTTCAAGGATATTTAATTTACCTTGTTCTCTAAAGCGGCAATCTTTGCATTCACCACGGCTTCAGTATATAAATTCATTTTTATTCTTTCCAAAACTTGAATTGGTGATCTCTTTGGTTGCCAACTCATCTCGTTTCTCCAACTCTTTCCAGGATGCCAAACGCGTGATTCACGCTTACCATCATAAAACCTCCTCCACATAATTTATCGCCTTTTTCTTTGGAGGGTTCATCTAGACTTCGATAAAACATATCTATTTGCAATTCCATAGTGTACCCATGTAGTGGACATTTCTTTAAGCATGATTGGAATCAAGTCCAAACTGCTCCTAATGTTTCGCTTTGTTTTTGGTGGAAATTTTCCAATCCTAGTTGACTACTTACTTACACTTTGAGGATAATATTTGTCAAAGAAAACGGTTTGAAATTTATCTAACGTAGTGATTAATTCATGTGACTGTTGATCGGAAGAATGGGATCATGACAAAGTATGTCTGTTCCTAAGTAACTCCTTGAGTGATGCACATGTCGCAATTTTGCATGAATTTTTGTATAACTCGAACGGGATCTTCATGGGATGCCCCGTATAATTAACTTGCAAATTGGTTGATCATACCCAGGCTTGAATCTCACAACTTGGATAAAAGGCAGGCGGATCCCAAGTGCTGGCAAACAAAACAGTTGTTGCTCATGAGGTTGTATAAACCAAGTAACTACCTCTAGTAAAACTTGTGACCCTTGGTTATTATTATTTTCTACGTTCAGTTGAGCATTCAAATTTTCCATATCTCCTTGCTCACCTAAAATCTGTTAGAGACAAAAACAAAGAAACCATTCGTAAAATAAAAATAACTAAACACCAATAAACTAAAACAAAAAATATATAAATTTATAATCATTGGCAGCGGTGCCAAAAACTTGTCGGTCCTATGAGTGTGATAATTAATCACTTAAATTAGAGGACTATAACCACCCTAAAGTGTACATGGTTCATTGTCAAGTAATAAAAATGGATAAGTTTATCAGGGATTATCAAAGTTAATGTAATTGTGTTTAGGAAAGTCGAGGTTTAGTTGCGAATACAGAAAGCAAAAGATATATTTTTGGGTTTTTTAATTGCGAAGGAATAAAGTAAATGAAACTAAATATAATTAAACTAAACGAATGAAAATGCAAATAAAAAGATTAAGATGAGAAGTGTAGCTTGAGGGTCTCTAATAATCCCAACTAGCTATGGATTACACGTTTATGATATTAGGGCAAATTGGTGTTTTAGCAATAGTCAGGACTCTAAAATCCCCTAAATCCCTACCGGGTAAATAGGTGCTATCCTACAATGTTAGAGACCTCTCCCGAGTGACCCTACAACACTTTCAGATGTGTCTAATCGTAACCCAATTAACTACCCGTTAGTCAAGACCTCCCGGCTCAACAACACGTACCAGCCAATTATATATGATTTTCTACACACCGACCCCCCTATCAGGCGATAGTCAGTTTACTTATACCCAACCCAATACTTGGCCTTCGTAAGGGTTGTAAAATACCATACACATATATAATTAATGCAATTTACCCAACTCATTTAAATACTAAAATCCCAAAACTTAATAAATAACATAATCCAAAAGCTAGGGTTCATACATTAAGCAATCTCAACTACGAATGATTTAGTTCGTATTAGAATACTTAAATCAGTAATTAAAATTATGGAAATCATTCTTAAAACAAAAAACAAAATAAATTTACTATTTTGATTAAAGGGATTTAGAATCCGGATGATGAAGAATCATGAAATTCTTCTTCCCCTTCCTCTTGCTTCTTCTCTCTAGCTCCAGGCTTGTTTTTCTTCTCTAATATGAACAGTGTGTATTTTCCAGCTGATAAAGAGGTATTTATAGGAGTCCAAGAAAGTTGTAAGTCCATATGGATCTATTTTGAGGGCCCAAAAAGCCCAACATGTTTTTACTTATTGCTTGACAACTGTGAGTCATTGTGGGAGAATCACCATAACTTTTGCGTCTCAACTCCGAATCGACTTCTGTAACCTCTCATGCAAAACTAACTTCAAGATATTTCCAAATAAAAAGGATTCAGGTCAAAAGATCTAAAAATTATTCGTGGTGACTGAAACAAGTTACATCAAACTTTCCTGTAAATGCTCAAATGCTTCCAAAATGACTTTTTGCTCTATTTACGTCTTCACTTGGGTGTGTATTTTACTTCCTTGAATTATACATATCATCTTGGGATTCCATGTCAACCATGTGTCTACAAGATAAACACTTAACACACGATTAAATCATAAAAGACTTTAAAATTAATAATAATAACATAAAATACTCAGAATAATCCATCTGTTAGGTCCACTAATCCCCCAAACAATGCCTCGTGATACAATTATACTATCACAAAAGACGAGACATCAAATGTATTCCACTTCAGAGTCAACTCTAAAAAAAACCCAAAGCACCTGGTTTTTGAGCATTTGGTCTACAAAAACTCATATGAGTGGTCTCCTTGTTGTTATAGACAATTTTTTTTACTTTAACCAAATGACCACCTAGTCCCCAATTGCCATGCCTTTCTCCTCAGAACTTCTTGACCAAATCTTAATTACGTTGAAATTTTTCTATGGTGGTGGAATATTTGAAATGCTTGAGGATTTTTCTAAAGAGGCTGGTCAAGGATCAAGGATTAATCCTTCCAAGGACTCTATCTCAATCCTTGTATTTATATATATTCTACTTGAATAATAATGAAGATCATAATATAGCTGGTAATTTTATCCATAATTACCTCTTATATCGCTTCAATTATCTAACTTCTCATCATCTCCAAACCATTGCTTGTAATGGTATTCTTGGAGGTTGTATAATGATTACCATTATCACAATTCATGGATATTAACTTGTTCAATTACCATTTATGGTATCCATGATGGTGGCCCCCTTGTTTCTTGTTGGAGTTCTTAAACTCTCAGTTTCTTATGCAATTTCTTTCTTTCAAATATCATGAAATTTATGTGAGTATCAACAAAGAATTTTATCTCATAGCTTGCTTTATTATCCTCTCTTTTTCAATAGTTTTTTCTTTTGTTGATTTTCTTATAAGAGTTGTAATATTACCCAATCCATTTATTAATATAATCTTTTCTTCGACCAAAATAAAAAGAACAAACAGTTAAATATTCTGCCTAAAACCATCTAGGTCAATATCACATAAATTTATTTAACATTAGTCTATATTCTTGAATATAATTTTAAATATTTTGTAGTAATGAGCTAGTTATGATGTACTTGTAGAGATTAAAAAATGAGATGACGTGTATGGAAGTGGTAACGTATCAAACTTTCAAAATGGACCGAATATCAAGTGCTCTTCATCTGGCGTCAGAAATAAATAAATGAGAGAGAAAGAGAGCAACATTATAATAATTTTAAAAGAGGGTCACGAAAACTACTAGTTAACAACAACAAATCCTCCTCCTCATTCCCATTTTCATTGCATGTGTATGCACATACACTTAACTTCACCCATCCAAATCCATATACACATACCTCATCATACCAATCATCAACCATTGAATCATAAGGGAAACAGACAAATTGGAAAAAGTACAAGAGTTTCCTTAGATCCCGATCTGTGACACATACGTTACTTTTTGTAAATCGATAGTATCACACTGAGATACAAGATTTTTCATATGAAAAGTGACAAATTACTTTTTCAATTATTGAAAAATTTATGAGTCTAATTTAAATCTCAATCCAATCGATGTTATCTATAATTAGATTATAATGAATTTATTATGCACTTAATGACATATTCATATATGTTATGCACCTGAGTAATACCTTATCTTATTTTTTCACTCATAATTTGCATACACCCCTTCCCCCGGTATTTATGAGTGATGATTAAGTTGTAACTAGCACAGCTTTTTGGATACATCCCTGGTAGTACATCAAGAAACTCAACAAATACATAGTCGTTCGCTCTCATGGAGTGGTTACATGAGAGATTGGTAGACCATAATGGGGTTGTTGTTAGTGGACACACTAGTCGTGCAAATTTTCCTCCTATTTTTACTACCGTATGTAGGGCTATAAGAAGTGCTATTATGTATGCCTAACAATAGTCATTTATTCCCGTCACCGATAAAAATGATGTTTTCCCTGTGATCCAAGTCATCAAATTTTCACCAACACAACAAACTGGAAAGTCCTAATCATAGAAGATATCAGATTGTTGGTAGAAGGGATATCTCAAATTATCATTAATTGAGTTTGAAGAATATCGAATCGTGCTCTTGATTGAATTATAATACGGATTACCAAATTTAGTTTACTTATAAATCTATCGTGCTTTAGTATTTTTTTAATATAATTGTTGCCACATGTTTTTAAAATAATAATATAAGAATGGATTTTTATAAATCATAATTTTCTTATAGATAACATATTAATTAAAATGTGTAACATAATGATATTGAAATTATTTTAAATTTCATACTTTCTCCGTCTTTAAATATTAGTCCACTTTAGTTTTATACATAGATTAAAAAGAATTATTAATTAACACTATATTTACTATGATACCTTATTAAAATATTTTGACATCTTAAATATTTATTAAAATATATTAATAAAGGTAAAATAGATATAACAAATTAATTTTTTTTTTTAAAAATATACATGTATTTGAAAACAAATACTATTAGTAATATGGACTAAATTTTGAGAATCGAAAGCTAGTATTCGATAATACTAATTTTTATAGAAATTGAACGAAGTTGATAATAAATTAATGGATGAAAGCGATCTATATTTATTTAAAAATAATATTTTATCACCTGCACATGATTAAAAGAGTAATAAGAAAGATTATTTTTAAGTTTTTCTCTATGTAATAGTTATATTATAGGGTTATTTATTGAATCTACTTAAAAGAAAAAGGTTAATTTCATATTATTCAATCATATTATGTGTACTCCCCATCTTTAAGTAATTACGGATAACTTGAGATTAAATTTTACAGATTAACACGAGTATTAGTTACTTTTAACCTGTCACGCTCTATAAATTTCAGTAATTGCAATAGGAAATATAGAAGGTTAATTTTGTCATTGGAAATGTTAGGCCAGCTTTAGTGAGAAATGATGACTAAGACAAGACTTGGAGTGTGCTCATATAAATATAAATACTTTTGGTTCTCGCAAACTCCTTATTTCTTCCTTCACTCTTCTTCTTCTTCAGAGAAAACCAGTCACCAAAAGAAAAACACAGAGAGCTGTTGACTAGTCAAACAAGGGTCATTCCCGTAGATATGGAGAAAAAACAAGGTTTTTTTTCAGCACTCAAGGAAGAAGTCGTCCGTGGACTCTCACCAGCCCGGTCAAGAGGAAGAAGTCCTTCACCATCCGGGTCGGGTCTTCTCCGACGCAGGAAGACTCCACCTGAAATACTTATCTCGAGATCGGGTAGCTTAAGACCCGGTTGGGAGACACTTTCACCTTTAATGGAAGGTCCAGATCCAAAAGCAACTGAAAATGGGGATTCTAAGTCAGATAAATGGGCTAACTGGTTATGTCGAGCTCCTTCCGTTTCAGCTTCCGGGTCGGGTTGTCAAAGGACGGATCTGAGACTAATGTTAGGTGTCTTAGGTGCGCCTTTAGCACCGGTGCATGTTAGCAACAACGATCCTATGCCACATCTCAGCATCAAAGATACCCCCATTGTTAGTTTTCTCTTTACTTGTATTACTTTACATTATTTTCTTTTGTTTTTTTTACTTTTTTTGGCTTGTTTAAAAGAATTTTTGTGGTTCGGTCTTGCTGTTTTTGGGGTGTTATTAGAATGTAATGACGTGACGTGACGTATCGGTTACATTTTACTGATACAATTAGCTGTTATTACCTGTAAGCTTTTATAACTAATTAATTCATGAACATCTTACTCTATATATGCGTTTTATCTTGCATATATGCATATATATCACAAATATAAGAAATCAATTCCATTTTCTTACGTGTTAATAAATATGTAGGAGGATATTTTATTGGTATACCTTATATGGATATTGCTTCATTGACCCTTAATCTGCCACATTTTTCTCATCCGTGTAATAGATTACTATAATTAGAGGATAGGCAAATTTAATTTTATACAATAAAATAATTCATTCATTTTTTGCTGTATAAAAAATTTAAGTCAATGGGATCCTCACAATATTCTAACTAGCAATATCGGCAAAACATAGGAATCTTTTCTAAAATAAAAATAAATAAAAAATAAAAACATCCTAGAATAGTGACAGATGAGTGTTGGTCACATTTTTGCTGGTGGACGTCAAAATCTCATAGTTATGATCTAAAAAAATAAAATCTCAAAAAGGATAATATCAACATTTTGTTGCACATGGTGGTCCAAAATGAAATTCTACATTTTTGTTAGGACATGAAATTTTTTATTTTATCAGATAATGATGTTAATAAATATTATTTTGTAGGAAACATCATCTGCACAGTATATATTGCAACAATACATGGCTGCATCAGGAGGTCAAAAGCTTCAAAACCCAATTCGAAACGCTTATGCAATGGGAAATGTGAAAATGGTAGCTTCAGACATTGAAACGGCAACTAAAGTTATAAAAAGTAAAAATTCTTCAAAATCAGCTGAGTCTGGAGGTTTCATTCTTTGGCAAATGAACCCTGATAAATGGTACGTTGAACTTGCCCTTGGTGGTAGTAAAGTACATGCAGGTTGTAATGGAAAACTTGTGTGGAGACATACACCTTGGCTCGGTGCACATGCTGCTAAAGGCCCCGTTAGGCCTTTGCGTCGTGCACTTCAGGTAAGATATATATAAAATGAAGTACCTATTATGTAGTTAAATAGTTGATTAACCAGATGAATTATAGGGACTTGACCCGAGGACCACTGCAAATATGTTTGCTAGAGCGAAATGTACGGGAGAGAAGAAGATCAACGGTGAGGATTGTTTTATTTTAAAGCTTTGTGCGGACCCACATACTTTGAAAGCTCGAAGTGAAGGTCCAGCGGAGATAATCAGACATGTTTTGTTTGGGTATTTTAGTCAAAAAACGGGACTTCTTGTGCATTTAGAAGATTCTCATTTGACTCGTATACAAACTAACGGTGGAGATGCGGTTTATTGGGAGACAACGATTAATTCGTTTATGGATGATTATAGACCGGTTGAGGGGATAATGATTGCTCATTCGGGTCGATCAGTGGTGACACTTTTTAGGTTTGGGGAAACGGCAATGAGTCATACTAAAACTAGGATGGAAGAAGTTTGGACTATTGAAGAAGTTGCGTTTAATGTTCCGGGTTTATCGGTTGATTGTTTTATTCCTCCGGCTGAACTTAGACTTGAGTCTGTTAGTGAAGCGAGTGAGTATTCTCAAGGTGAACGAGTAAGGACTACTGTTGTGGCGGCTGCTTCTGCGGCTTATCGTGCTAAAGTTGCGGCTCATGGGAATACCGATAATATTTTATTGAAGATGGATATATAATAGGAATTAATACAAAGTCTCGACTCAATTCAAAAATTTGTATATATATATTCAGACAAGGTTCTAGAGTTAACTAGTTAAGTATTTAGGACAGGATTTTTCCTTTTTATCAGAAATTTACATTTGAAGCGTATAATGCTTTAATTGTGACATAAACTTCATTTTTGTAAAATTTTATTCTCTTCATAGCTGCAATTGCATGGTTTAAAAGCTAGCTAATAAAAAAAAGACAATTTATAGACTTCATTTAATTTATTTGCTTAGTTCTTTTTTTATATATTAGTAGTAAGGAATCTCATCAGGCCATTATGGCAATTTGTTGTTGCTAAGAAAGTGTGAACAATATAATTGATGTTGCTTTACATTTACTTGTTGGGGTAAAGCAAATGTTTGTTTTCCATCATTTTCTATTTGCCATGTCCAAAATAAGGAATGATTTGTAACTACTCATGCAAGATGAGTCATTATGACCAAGTAACATGCTTTGTTTGCCGTTATGCTCCATTCTATTTAGGATGTTTTAATTAAGCAAAAGTGTGCTTCTAATTTCACGGAAGCCGTAAGGAGGAATTTAGGTTGGCCAGGTGCTTTGTACATATTTATTCGAGAAAAAAACCCCTGAAAGGATAAAAATTACTCCAGTATATAGAAAGTAAATAAGATCTTTTTGTTGGCAGTGGTATCTAAACAATAATTTCTTTTAGGGAAACCAAGATTCAGATCATCAAGAGATCTTTTCATTCTTAAAAGAAATTACATATAGGTTGTGGCTGTTGGGTAATGATAATTCTCATTTATTTTAATTTTTTTATTTCGTTTGAATTATATATTTTTTACTTTTAAGTCCTAATCATAGATAAACTAGCATCTTAAACATTTACCTCTCTTATTTATAATTGACCAAGGATTGGTAAGACTGAAAAGGTTCTTTCGAATAATAAATAATTGACGAATCAAGTGACACGTGACCAGATAATAAGTAACAATCTTGCAAGAATAGACGGGATGTAAACTAAAAGCAACAATAAAGCAGTGAACCAAAAGAGTGGGGGCGCTCTTATTAGCACTTCGACGGTTAAATTAATGGAGTATAGATCAAAAAGTTAAATGTTACTCGAGATGAACATGTGATATATCTTATTAAGGATAGTTCAAAGTATATATGCATAAAATATGATTGATGATTTTACAAGTAAGAGGTTGTGCTCTTACAATATAGAATGTATTGTGCATACCTTTTTTGATGGGGTTGCTAGGCTTTATATAGGTGTCAGAGACATTCTTTTGAGGTGATAATTATGGTAAGGATAGGTAGGTTTAACCGTTAAAGTAACTTATTTTCAGACCGTAGTATGCTAATTATGCTAATATGAATGATACATGTGTGGTATTTGTTGTAACTGCTTAATTGCTTATGGAGAAAGGTCGATTAGTTTCACGAGCTAAGACCATATCCCTTTACCTCTATACCTCGCGAATGATGAAAGTTGTCAAATAAATTATTTTCAAGGATAGGCCGCTATGACTCGAGATTCTGACAAGATTGTGTACTTCGTATTTCCTGTATATGTAAAATACTTGACCCCTGAATGGCTCAAGGATATGTTTGGTATATATCCCTTTGAATTTTTAGAGGATTGATTCAAAACAATAGTTTCCTTTGCAAGTATATATATCTCAAATTCATGTGGACCCACGCTATAGTGTGTATTCCTTTGAGGGTCATTTTGTGCGTTGAGTCCTATAAAAAATTATATATATATTTAATATGTATTTCATACGTTTGAACAACGTGCCACATGTTGTAATAGTGTTAGCAGCCGACTTAATGGCCCGGGATAACAAAATGATACAATTTTTGCTTTTTCTTAGGTAATCATTGGTAATTATGGCAGCTCTTGAGATTCCAAGAATATCATTACATATATGTGATTATGTTGAATTTATCAGTTCCTCATCTCTGTTACCATATTTTTTAAGTAAAAAATAAAATAATTTATTTTCCCTCCATTGTTCATGCTTACGCGCAATTGTGAAGAATAACTATGTGGTTCATCTTCGATGTGATTCTAAACGTAGAGACAATGTATTCATTTATACCTCTCTTTGGTTAACAATTATTTTTTTCCCTTTAGTAAGTTATATCATTGGACCTCCTTTCTACTGCCATGATTAGGGATAGGCCTAGGGGGCGGGGTGGGTGCCAATCTTTCCAATCCCAAAACATAGTGAGAATTAGCCCAAAAAATGTTTTAGCGGATAAACCTTAGGAAAAATAGACTTTTGCCTCCCCAGAGACTATATATACTCCCCCAAAACCTACTTGAACCGGATAAAAATCCTAGATCTGTCCTTGTCCATGCCTGATATATTTATGGCTGGTCCATGATTTTTGAGATAGGATAGGTATAATTCTTCCCCTTATGGAAATTTTAGATAAGCTTGTAAGTGGTTCTAACTCAAGAACCCCAGAGGTGGACAATATGTAATCTTGATGCGCTATGGGAGACATTGATGGGGGATATCCCTAAAATATCTAGGGTTGAGGGAGGAGATGAGAAATAGTTGGAGGGCATACTTGACCCTTTGATGTATGTTAGAGAAAATGGCCTTTGGAAAATGTTGATAATGCCTTGGATACTACAGATATTGGGTTATATGAGACTGTAACTATGGATATGGAAGATTCATAGGATTTAAACCATAGCTTGGTCAAAATCTACCAATCCATGACCACAAGTTGCTACTAGATGATCGTTGTAAGATTCCTAAGCCTCACTGGGAACCTCTTGGCTCGATTTTATATTATCACAAAAGAGTAAATTATATCCTATGTGATATAGAGAGTGGAATCAATGTTTGGAAGCTGAATTTCAAGATCGAGCTTGTTATGGTTATCATGACATACTAGGTTTGTACCTTACGCACTTTGGCGTGTGAATGAGGTATTCTTATTACTCCTTTCTCTCTAAATTTCTAGAGCATTATGGGTTGAGCCTTGGACAACTTAGTCCTAATCTTTGGAGATTTTTTTCATTATATATGTTGTTCAACAAATTTTCATGAGCGAACCCTCAGTCAGAGTTTTTATTTGCTAAATCAAGTTGTTAACATTTCTACGATGGGCACTCATGTCAAATATATTGAGGGTTGTTGGTTCATGTAGAATCCTTAGAAGAAAGATGGGGTAGAATTTTCCCAATTGACAAAGTTATAATCAAGTCACCAAGGGTGGTATAATGGGTATGTTCTTGCGAGAAGGAAACATTTTGTAAAGCTTGTATATAGTGGTCCCCAACGATCCACTTTCAACCCTCTCCAATGAAGAAAACAAACTGATGGCTTGACTTTTGAAAACCAAGGTGATGCACACATTGGAGGCTTTGATAACAAATAAGAAGATCACCATAGTAAATATGTACCTATTTTACAGTCAACTTGACGGGCATAGCTTAAATATAACACCTTTCAAGGAAATTAAGAGAAGAAATTGAAGAAGAAAATGTCCAATACCGATTTCGGTGAGGAACTCCATCTTTCCCCCTCAAAGTTAAGAGGAAGAAAAAGAAAGCATCGTAGATAACACCTCAGATCCCTTTACTAATATTGAGGGTAATGATCAAGACGAGGATTTTTATCTTTTGAAACAAGAATCTCAGCAAGATTTGGTATTTGTTTTATGTATCAGACTTGTTTTGTTTTTTTCATGGGTTAAGAGTATTGTGTACTATCACCATTATAGATGGCAATGATGCGATAGATATTTTTTTCCAACATGAGTTATGTTCCAAGTTAGATGGTGTAGAGACTTCCAAAAGAGTGTGCATATATACATAAAGAGTTTGGCAATAACAATGGACTTCCAAAAGGACTCCAATCAATCGAACACTGGTTCTTGACCCCCTATTTATACTTTTTTGATAAATGTTATCATTTACCTTCTAGTATCCTTTCTTTATTAAATAGACGAAACCACTATTGAAAGGGAGGAAAATGTTACTAGAAGGGTGGGAATCAGTCCTGGAAGAGTGGGAACCATTTCTAGAATATAGGATCTTGAGGCTAAAGTCTCTTCTAAGATGGTGATGCTTCACTTGTATCTTCCAAAATCAGGCTTGGGTAAGGATAAACCCAACATAAGGTGTTAAGATTTGAGAGAAACGATCTCTGATTTGGTGAACTTTTGAATGCACATGTATTTTCTTCCCTTTGAAATAATATTTGGTATTTTTCATTTTTTGGATTTTCCTAGTTTAACTTCATACTTGTAATATGTAGGTAGAATACTGGTTCAAAATCTTCGCTCTACCCCTGAATCCCTCCCTCTTGAAGAAGGTAGAAAACTTCAAAGGAAAATGCAACCCCTTAAAGCTGAAAATAGTGAATGGGAGGTGAGGTACAAATCTTTCAAGATTCGGTTAACAACCATCACATGAGATCAAGTTGAAGAAATTAATATGTGGGAATACAATCATAAAGTTTCCAAAGAGGAGTTGACCTTAGAGAGAAATGCTTGGGTGGGTAAGGAGAAAGATCTTGAAGATGAATTTATTTGCACTAAGGAGACTCAAGAATTGACCATTTTAATTTTTTATTACACTGGATTGAGAGAAGAAAACTGTTTTGAGGAAAATATTAACTATCAAAGATGCCTTGGCCAGATTTAATGACACCCACCATGAAGAGGTGGGTCACACTAGTCTCCGTTTAGTTAAGTATGCCACGACTATCATTAAGAAATATAGGTCACATAGTGAATACAAAATGGAGAAAGTTCCGTTTTCCAAGATCTTTGTTTACGATGCTTGGTACACGTGTCTTAAATAAATTACAACAATGTTTCTTTAGCTTGCCTCTGACATCAAAGTTGACAAGGATACTTCCTCTATTATGGAGAGTGAAGACGCATCAAATGATGGGACTGGTGGGAGCATTGAGGCACAAACCGTTCTATTGGAAAGGAAATTGTAAGTAATCATTTTGAGGACAAGATTTCATGTTAATGAGACAACATATTTCCTTGATGTTTAGGATTTTTGAGATTTTATATTTCACAATAGATACCTCTTTCTTAGGTCTGAGTCCATGTAATCATTTTTTTTGTGGGCTCGAGAACAATATAATAAATTCCTTATTTTGTTTTTTTCTACCGTGTGAATAAATGTAAGGGACAAATTTTTTAACCTTAATGTATCTATTCTTGCTTATGAAATGGAAAGATAAAGGTAGATAAGGTCAAAAGCCTTCATATACATCGTTAACTTATTCATTGGAGGAAAAATAATTCGAGAGGATCAACAAGCCCTTATTTATATGAAAGATAAGATAAGAGGGTCGAGGGACCTTATTTATTGTAGTTTTTCATTAAAGAAAATAAAGTAAATACACTCAATGCCCCCTTTACTAAGATGGATTGTCAACTTAACCCCCGAAAATTATAACATGGTTAACTAGTCCCCTTGTACTTTACTTTCGTGCCTAGTTACCCCATTTGAACGATTTTTGTCTAATTTTTTTAGTTAAGTTAATATTAAATGGTTACTTATTATTTTAAATATTATTTTAACATATACGTTTGAAAAAACTAAGATTAACCCCTTAATTTTTAAAGAGTTATTAGCCTATTAAGTCCAAATACACAAAACTCACCCCTTAACAAGTCCATAATTTTTTTACCTCCTCAAAAGGTCCATATCTTTTCAGTTTTACCATTTTTACCCCTATATTAAAATTAATGAATTAAACATTAATGTAATATTACCTTATATATATTATAATTATTAATTTTAAAATTAAAAAGAAAAAGTAAACGTTGACAAACAATGAAACATATAGCCTAAAATTCCTCTCATCACGCTGGAATTGGATAAAAAGAAGAAGAAAAAAATCTCTTTACAATCACCTTCACACAAATCCGTTTTCCATCATCATCAACTCGGCTTGACAATGGCCCCTCCTGCACAAGAAAACTGCAACCACTTGGAAATCATTCCCCACCATCATCAACCTGGCTTAGCTATGACATCAACAATCGAAGAACCCATATTAAGGTAAAAGATTAATTTCACCATTGAAACAAAAACCTAGATTAAAATAAGAAATTATTTTTTACAATTGAAGCGATAAGTTTTAGATTTTATGTTTCATTTCAACGTTTTTTTTTAAATTCAATGTGAGTGTGGAAAGAGATGAGTTTTATGTTTCACTGTTTTCAATGTTTATTTTTTCTTTTCTTTGTTCACTGCAACTAATTTGAAGAAGATGAGTTTTATGTTTCACTGTTTTTCAATGTTTACTTTTTATTTTCTTTGTTCACTACCATTAATGTGAAAATGATGAGTTTTATGTTTCACTATTTTTCACTGTTTTTCAATGTTTACTTTTTCTTTTTCTGTTCACTGCCAATGTAAAGAAAATGAGTTTTAGGTTACACGTTACATTGTTTTTCAATGTTTACTTTTTTTTTTTTTTTCGGTAAATGCGTATGAAACAAAATGAGTTTCACGTTATACGTTTCATCATTTTTCACATTTACTTTTTTTTTAATTTTTGTTCTGGTAATTTTCAACATTTTTGGTTATATATATTTTTTACGGTCAACCTAATGTTTTGTATTATTACCCTATTATTTTTGTATTGTTAATCCACTCTCTATTGTTTTCGTACTGTCAACTCATACACTGTATTTGCATTGTCAACCCACTGTTTTTGTGGTGTCACCCATTATTTTTGCATTGTTAGTCCATTGTTCTTGTAGCGTCACCAGATTATTTTGTTATTAATACTTTTAGCCCCTAATTTCTAATTGATTTTTTTATGCATATACAGGTTGACGATTCAAGAAAGTGATTTAATTCTCTGTTATCAAATAGATTATATTATGTAATGTGTTAGTTTTTTAGAATAGAAAGTATTGTAATTATAGAATTATTTTGATTTTATAATTTTGTAATGTTGAAATATTTTAATTATATAATTTTTAAGTTATGGAAAGAAAATATTCTTTTATGAAATGACTTGTTTGAAAAAAAGTATTTTTTACATTTATTTAGATTGGACCTTCTTGACCGGAATCGATAGATTATAGACTTCATAAGTAAATCAGCAAAATATTTTTACATCTAAGCTAAAATAACTAATTGACCCGATGAAAGTAGCCATATCAGCAAAAACACACTTTACATATTACTACACTTTCAAGTTTTTCAATTTCATATTTTCCGAATCGTAATTTATTTTGCTAATTTTTTTAACATCGTGGGAGGTTTGAGCCCACCAGATCCCGAGAATTTATAAAATATGTGTAAAAGAAATTCCAAAAAAAATGATTAGGCATTTGAGGATTAAGTATATTTTGTATTCTTAATTGATCAATAAACTTAAATTTTTAGATTTACCACTATTCAACCTTGAAATATCAGTATAATTCAGAATTAGATTTGTCTATTCGACTCAAATACTTCTTATTATATCTTCAAAATACAAAAAAATAACAAATACATTGAGTTCAAATGGTTAAGTTTATTTGACGATCGGTAAGTTCATTCTTTAAAATTTTCGTTCTTTGACTCTTTGTGGAAGTTACCGTCCTTCCACTCATGACGAGCTTAGGAATTAACGAAGTATATATATCATGCGGATGTCCAACTTGGATTAAAGAAAAATAGTTTATGCAAATTTATAAAAGCAGAGAATATTTAAGAGCTTAAGTCTTCAAATCATTATGAAAATAAAGCATGCGAGATATCTATACCTAGGGATGGCAACGGATCGGATTATTGCAAAAAATTCCAAAACCATGTCCATATCCATTTAATTTATCAAAAACCAAACCCTAACGGATTTAACCATCGGACTTAATTTTCAAAACCATATCCTAATAATTCGGATTCGGTTTTTTAAACGGTTTTTCTGATTTTAACCATAACCCGGCTCGCGAGGCGTCCCTCTCGCAATAGGATTCCTAACCTCGTCTCGCTCTTGTGACATGCCAAACTATAACTCTTTAAATATATTGAAAATATTGAAACAAGATCACAAATACATGAAAAATCTCCAATATATAAAATATTATGTTGATCTTTAATCAAATAACGTTTTTGTTAATTCTAATATTTAAATTTTAGTTTTGAGATATGAAAATACTTTTTTATCTATATTACTATAAAATATACAAAAGTAGATGATAATAAACGGGTTTTGGTTATTCGGTTTTATTTTTATCTAAAATTTAACCTAAAGGATTTATAATCAGTTACATTTTTCAGAACCATAACCTAACGGTTTTATCCATGGTTGCATAATCGATTTTTAATAGGTTCAAATTTTCATCGATTTTTATTTTAAACCATAACCATTTCCATCCTTATCTATAGTTGGGTTGAGACTTTTAGCCTTTTGGTAATTAAAAATAAAAAAAAATATAAGAAAGATGCGACTTCAAAATATAAAATACATGAATTTTAGCCTATAATAGGTAAAATAAAATCATATTTATATATATATAACGGATTTTCGGTTTTTCGGGTTTTTTTTAATCTAAAACCATAACCTAACGGTTTCAACCATCAGTTTCACTCTTTAAAACCAAACCCTAACGGATTTAACCACGGTTACATAATCGGTTTTTATTCGGTTCGGTAATCTGTCGGTTTCGGATTAAAATTGTAACCACTGCCATCCCTATCTATACCTATTACGTAAAGAGAAATTGGTACTTAGTGTTAGTTAAAACTAATATAATAACGGTTTATTAACCTCGATATGTAATATGCTTTTTAGGCTTTTTATTGTTCGAAGATCGACTGTCTAGCAGCCGCAATTTCTTGAGACATTACCCGTTTGTACTTTAAAACAAAAAAAAATCAATCAATTATACGGTAAAAAGTTGGCGTGGCATAAGGTGTATTTCTCATTCACCATAAAAAAAAAAGTGTATACACATCTCTATCTTTTTCTTACTTACAAAGTTCCGTACATTTGTTATAAAAAAGAGAAAGAGATACATGGTTAAATCCTTTCTCTGAATATGGGTAATTTAATTTTAATTTACCTTGAAAATATATATAAGAAGCGTGTATATTTTCCATAGAATTAGTCTGGTGCGCGAAAACTGACCCAGATACCTATGTATAAATGAAAATAAAATAGAGTTGTTCGCAAAGCAAAAAGTTGACCCTTGAATATTTTTCCGATAATAAATTATTTTCACTAAATTTCTAACCACTAAGCTAATAGATAAAGTTCAATTGTTTATTAACCTACTTAGTAATTCAACAATGTATGTCTTAGAGAGGGGAAAATGACTTGTACAATTCTGTTTTGATGGGTCTGCATCAAATATATCTATATGCCAAAAGTAATATAGCACTATCTTGATTATATTTGAAAATGTACATTTGAAAACAAAGTCCAAGAGGGAAATGCCTCTCTAGAGAGAGATGAAAGGTTTTGAATACTGTAAGACTAGAATTTTCATTAAGGGTTAGGAGGTTTCATCTTCTAAGATGTGATAGATTTTAGGGGTTGTACGATCAAAATAGACATAAATTTAGGAAACAATAGACTGGAGAACTTCTTCTCTCTCTTCAAACTTATTTTGCCTTTATTCACGGTGATATTTTTTTAATTAATTTCTACCATTTCTCCCCCCTAACACCTTTCAATGATGTCCAACAATTTCCTTCTCCATGGTTTTGATCCTGTTCCTAGCGAACTTGCTGCTCATCCTTACTTTTTGTCCAAGTTTACGGGAAAATAGAATTTTACTTTAGACCTACAAATGCAATGCTTACTTTGGGTTATATTCCTCTTACTCTAGGCTAAGGGCTCCTACAATGCCCTCAATTGGACCTCATTATTTATCATTTACATGCAGGTGACTTATTTGAGTGAATTGTACTTCATAGTGGATTTTGTTTTACTCCGCAGCTTTTATCTTGGTTTTAGAACTACTTCTCACCACATGCAGTAGTAGATTTACATGATCTTTCTATTTACGTGTCTACTGCTTCTTATTGGCGGCTTTGTCAGAGTTGGCCTCTTGCATGGTCATATATTGGTGTATTGTATATCTTGGCTAGATTCTGACTGCTTTGAACAACGTAAAAGATCTTGGTATTTGGTAACTAACCCTTTAGCCTTTGATTTTCTATTTTATTCGCATGAGACTCTTCTCACACCTTTTCAACATTGTTCACCTGCTATTAATATTTTATTTGCAGAAGAGAAGATGGATTTGTATATTACTTTTTCTTATTGTGTTTGCATGTGCACTTGGATGTTGCCTCTTATGGTTAACTGTTATGCGGAATCGTTTTATAAGAAAGCTATTGGACATTTCTTTTATGAGCACTATTTCTCAATCAAATCTAATTTAACTATTGGAATTATTTTGTACACGTATTTCTGCTGGCTCCCAATTTATTAATACGACTTGATCACTTTCTCTCTCCATATTGGAACCCATACTATAATCCTCTTTTACGCTAACAAGGGTATTATCTCCCTTCCCAGGAGAAAGTTGTTCAATCACTTTGGAGCTAATATTTTCTTTTATTTTATAAAAAAATTCTATTGGCTCTTTATTCTCTGCTGCAATCAAACATTTCCTATAGACCTGAAGAGTCTATTAAGTTTTAAAAGATTTACTCCACACTCTACTTCACTCTTATCTCACATGCAGAAACTGGGTCACCTTCCCAAGGGCCTCTTTCAATACTCTACATGCGTGGAAGCTTATTATCACTCAATAAGGGTCACGTGTCCTACATGCAGTGTACTTCTATAACGGTTAGTAAACTCTTGCACGGTTACTTGCTTTCAGTTTCCTATGTTAATTGCTTATATATTCTTATTGTGTTTTGTACTGAATCACAATATTACACACACCCATCCTCTTGTCTTCTTCATAAAGCCATGGCTAACAAATCAAAGCATTTCCTACCCCTAGCAAGAACTAAAAATAAAAATTTAAATGCCTTGAAACAAT
The DNA here is from genome assembly GCA_029959085.1 of Nemophila menziesii. Taxonomy (NCBI): domain Eukaryota; kingdom Viridiplantae; phylum Streptophyta; class Magnoliopsida; order Boraginales; family Hydrophyllaceae; genus Nemophila; species Nemophila menziesii. The sequence goes on along the minus strand of JARWIR010000013.1, from coordinate 19,669,969 downwards.
CTCCCTTTCTACTAAAGTCACTTCTATCAAATCTAATATATCATAATTTTCTTTTCTTGCTCGTGTTATCTCAGATTGCACCATTCCTTTTGGTACATTCAGGAAAATCGTCCTTGATTCTTGGGGTACCAATGGGCGGAATCTATTTAATGAGCTTGAATCAAACAAGTTCAAAATCACTCTTGATCAACAAGAAGAAGCTGACGGACTCTACTTTGTTTGTCCACTTCTCATTCAAGCGATGTATGTGCTCTTTGTTAAATAGAAAAATAATATTTCATACAAGGAACTAGATTTAAAGCATTCTTTCCCTTGGATACGTATCTACGGGTTAGCCGGTATGCCAAACAATCTGGAGGCTATTCAGATTTTTGGAAATTATATTGGTTAACTTGATGAAGTCGATTATCGCATTGTGGACGTTGATAATCACATTTTATTACGTTCAGTGTTAAGCTTGATACTCGTGAGCCTCTCAAAATTGGAGTTTTTCTGGAGTAACTTGATGGTACATCATGGGTTTCCTTCATTTACGAGAGCGTGAGCCTTTTTTGCTTCAACTGCAGAAGATTGGGATACAATAAGAGCTCAGTACAACTATGGTACGCCTGTGCTGGAATGATGACGCAACTCGCTACTTTAACTGGAACAAAGATATGGCTATCAGAAATGAAGATTGTATGTTTAACGTTATTAGAAAATGTGATCGATGGGGGTAATTATGATGAAATAATCAGATTCTTTCCCTTTAGGCACTATGAAGGCGATTTATTTAATGGTGGTAATAATCATAACCCTGACAATATTCCGGTTGGATCAGTTAATGCAACGACGATTAATAACAATAACCAAAGTAACGATGATGAGGGTAGCAAAATCTCAGGATGCGAATCAACTAAATTTAAAAGGGAAAATTTTGGAACTCTTAGAGGATATGTTCAACAATTTAAACAATGTCAAAGGTCCGGTTGAGATTTCAGAATAAGATTTCCACGTTTATTTAAAGTTTTTTGCAAAGAGCTATGCGATATAGGATCGAGCATTGCAGTGAATAATGAGACTATAAAGGATGTGATTAATGCTAAGGAAATTGATATAGATTCCATGTACCATAAGTTTATGTCGGGAACGGAGGATATGAGAGGTGGTGACAAGATTTCTTTACCTGTCAATGATGGTGGCAGATATAGTAAGGAGTTGGCTCTTAATCTAGGATTTTTCAATGATAAGAATGGTTCGATTTATTTTATGGATAAAAGGAACTAGGGTAAAAGTGGAGTCCTAGTTAACGGGGTGCACAAGTCTAAAAGTAGTGATTTTAAAGGAAAGATGATTATGGCAAATCCTGAGCTCAAAAATAAAGATTACGAACCAAAAGATGAATCGGAAAATGCCAGTCTATTCATATTAGCTGACACGATAGTCAAGATGTTTACTTCGAGCATAATTGGTACACTAATACAAGATGTAGGGTCATCTTACCAACACAAAAGATTTCTTGGCTTAAAAATCTCAAAAGAAAATCGGCTCCTAGTTTCAGTATGGGTATGTCAAAATTTCAAATCACTGATGTCTCCCTAAATGTTCTAATTTTATGCCCTTGGGAGACATCATTTTTTGTGTTTAGTCGACTATTTAGATAGACTTTTGGTATTAAAATGCAATAAATCGATTTTCCTCTTTTAATTATAGTATTTTTGATTTATTAAACTTTTGCGCGTAATATGGTATGTTTTGAGTGAAAAGTTGTAGGTTTTGAATACTAGCTAGGAGAGGAACTAAAGAATAAATTCAAAGATCGTGTAATGAAGTCAAAGCAAGAAGAAATATCCCGAAAGAATTGATAATTTGAAGCTGCAAATCTAAAAAGTTGATAAAGATTTCTGATTCCGAGCCATCTAAGAGTGGATTTATCCTCTGACTTGTGAAGAGAAATTGTGGCCCATTGAGTTACGGAACTTTAGCAACTGGAATAAAGTCAATCCGAGTTGATACGAGCCTGTTAGAGTTGTTTTAGTGAAGGTGGTGCAGCAGTTACGGGATTTGGGCTTAATTAGTGAACTTGGGCTTTTCTAATTTTCACTTAATCTTTATGAAAATCCCTAATCCGATTTTCAGCTTATAAAAGGGTTTTTGACTTCTATTTTCACACACCTTTTTCATAACATAACATACGCTTAAGAGTCAGACACCAGAGAAGAAGCTAGAGCAAGGAAGAGAAAAAGCAAGAGCTGGAGACTGTCTATATCTCCAATTCTCAGCCAATTCAACTCCGTAATTAGGTTCTTCTATTTTATTCTGTAAAACATTATGAACCCAATTATGTCTTTAGTTTTTGTCTTTTTAATTATTATGAGCTAAATTTAATAAGTGCTTGATTACGCATAATGGGTTAATCCCAATTTGATTTTATTTCATGTGTTTGGCTTTGGGATTTTAATAATTGAAATCAAATTTCGATTTGCGGTGCATCTTGTTAAAGAGTAGGATCCCGCGATTGTTGCTTTTATTGCTATATAAACTATGGATTGATTAATCATAAGGTAACAAGAAGGTGCTAAATAAAAAACGTTATTGAAGGAGAAAACTTGGTGGTTCTCGTGGCCATGAGATCAGCGGCTGAACTCAATCTTTAGAGTTGTTCTTTCTACTCTGACAACTTTGAGCTATTTAAGGAATTCAAAAAATAATTGCCTTCATTGGAGTCTTAAATCACTTCTGATGGAAGTTGAGAAATGGTTAACACGCTTCTCGTAGTGGAAATTATCTTATATCAGAAGGAATTTCAATGGTACAACATATGCACTTGCTAAATGTGTCTAAAAAAACGTTGATCTCTGTAGATGGCATGATCCCTCATTGTTCAGTTCTCATAATTTTATTCGCACTTATGTATCAGAACTCTATTTATCTATTTTCTTTAACAAAGGAAGAGATATTATGATGAAGTTACATGATCAAGGCATTAAGGATCATGGACATGTGTTTACATTCACACTTTTTGTCAAGATATGGATGGTTTTAACTACCATCGCTAGCAATCCTCTTGCATTTGCGTTCAATGTTATCGTTTGTTTTTGTTTTATAACCATGTCAAGTTTTGGATGGTTAGTAGATCCATATATATTGACACTTCTAGCATAATTTACTAATTTTACTTTGATGCCAAACAATAAAGGGTTATGCCTACCTCCTATGCTAGCCATTTCAATTATGATGTTATAATTTTTAATAGTTATGAGATCACTCGTACTAATGAACTCACTTGTGATTATGGTTGTTATGGAAGAATTGTTTTTGGTAGGAGAATGTTGGTCATATTTAATAAATCCATTTCATAAAATAAATCTTGAATGGAGAAGGAAGGATTGATGCAGACGTGACAAAGTAAAAAATTCCACTGATAATACAAAAGATGATTATAGAAGAATATAAATTTATGTTGTATTAGGAAGTATGAATACCAATCTCTTGGAGAAAGTAAATAGTTGTCATGATGAATAACTGTGAAGGACGACTCAAAACATTTAATGAGCTTTGTATATGGAAGCCTTGCATAATCTCTTCACCTACTATAATTTGAAGCTCTCAAGATAAAAGAAAAATGAAGGTTTTTAGTGTTGGAAATCAATAATCCTATATATTTTGGAAATATATTTACGTGTTAGAGAGTTACATGAAGCAACAGTTAAGGCCTTCCATCTCCTCTTATGCATCTATAGATAGGAGCATCCATCGTCTCATTAAGCATAAACACTTGGATCATATCATCACACACTATGTTAGAAGTTCCCCCACCTTTCTTGTCTTAGCCATATATTTAGCAAAAACTTTTTTCTTAGTCATGTCCACAAATCACAATGGCCACGAAGAATCGTCATATTCTGCCATTGATGAAGATGAGGACTAATGCCATGCAAAGACTAGAGGTTCTCAATATTGACACAAAAACAAAGTTAGTGGCAATGTTAATTCAAAGTTATACCATGATAGGTAGGGTTCTAGGTGCGTGAAGGGTCTATGTCAATGTTTTCAGGAAGTTCACCTTGAAAATTTGGCAAATCAATAGTGATATGTGTGCTTAAGATCAAGATGAATTACTTTCGTCTAGAGTTCAACGACCAAGAATACAATTAGAGGATATGGTTCTTAAGATCAGTAGTGTTGCATATAATGCATATGATGACGCAAAAATGGTATACCACCACAAGGGTAACAGAAGTGGACATAGCGATATCATCAATTTGGGTTCAGGTATGTGGCTTTGCTTTTTTGAAGAATACCATAGATACTATATAGGTGCTAGCAACTCGATTTGTTGGTTTAGAAGAGGTGGATTATCCAATAGAGATGGTCAGGGATATTGAGTTTCTGAGGTTTAAGGTGACGTTCAAATGTGATGAGGCAATACCCATAGGAAAGTATGTTGGTCAAGAAGATAGACCAGCATGATCTCGATTTTATATGAAGATTTTGGCTTGTTCTGTTTTGATTGTGGAGATCTGGCATACAATTAAGCGAGTTGTCCAGATATGGTTTTATATATAGCTTGACGAGAGAGAGAGAGAGAGAGAGAGAGAGAGAGAGAGAGAGAGAGAGAGAGAGAGAGAGAGAGAGAGAGAGAGAGAGAGAGAGAGAGAGAGAGAGATGTAAAATTTGTTTGAGAAGAAAGGAAGGGAGAGAAATCAGAAAAAAGAAATAAAATAAATTGAAATTGAAAGTTGATTCCCCTATATATATTTTAGGGATATTTTCTACCCATAATATCTTAATGGCCTCTTAGTTGAAGAATGTATAGCAAAATTCCTCTGAGCCATAATAGTAGTCTCTAAGACCCCAATGGGTCAATCACCCAAAAATTAATGGAATTTTAGCACGAAGGAACATCAATAAACGTAATAATCGAGAACTTATGCATAAAAGATGATTTCAGCTAGCAAAGCTTCAATTTTTTCATTTATTATTAAAAATTTATCCAAGGGACTACAACTTTACTGTTAGAATCTGTTTGGAACTGGTTTTTTTTTTCTTTCAAAAATATACTTCTAAACTTTTAATAGTGATTTAAACTCTTAGAAACATTTTTGTGAGAATCACTAAATATGTACTTTTAAAAAAAATGTTTAAAGTATTTATAGATCTCAAGATATTTTCTAGTATATTTGACAAATATTTTAATTTTTATTAAAAATCATTTTCAGTTCTTCAATAAGCAATCCCAAACGAACTCTTAAAACTAAAAGAATTAACCATAATTTTTTTTAAATTGTCATAATATTCTAAAAACAGATAAACTGAAAAAACACGGATTACTTGTCGAAAGTCTCCCATTATATTAAAATTTTAACCTTCAAGTATCATAGTATTTACATAATTAGTTGAGTAAAAGGTCTAAAAATGCATTATCTCATTCTCAACAAGTGTGTTTTTTTTCCTTAAAATGTCCAATTATTAATGGGTTAACTTTGTTTTTTAATTAGATTGCAAGTTTATTTAATGAGTTACGCATTTTTTTAATAGATTGTGCGTATTTTTTTAATAGGTTCGTGTGATTTTTAATTGGTTGCGTCTCTAAAATTGGTGTCGGTTATATTAGGTATCTTATTTGTTATATGAATCTTTAGGTCAATTATTCTATTGTAAGGGCGGGTATTGCTTCATCTACAAACGCAAAACTCTCACAAAATCTAACTGCAAGATACACTTTTTCTTGGTTACGTGGGTATACGGGCCAATAGCTTGACTATTTCCACAAAAAATATAAAATATACACGCTTCTTTATGTATTTAAGGAAAGATTCGATCATTATACCTCTAAAAAGAAATCACAAGGCTCTTGCAGATGAGCTAATAACTGGTAACAAGATACACTTTATTTCTACAATTTTGGCCTATTTGGATACATAACAAAATTTGGGATCACCGAACACAGAATATATATCTTATATATAAATAGCCTTAAATTTGTAAAATATGGAGGATTGTATCAAACATGCTAAAGTTCAGTAAAATTCAGTAGTCATGAATGTGTTCCCCTAACTTAATTTAAATTAACTTATGTCATTCCAGATCGGATAAATCAAATTTCATTTTACTTTTTAAGGTTTCACAATCCAAACGGATCCACGTCTTTGCATCACGTAATCTACTTAAGATCGAAAGGGGAAGTACATGGAAATGTGTTCCATATACATATTAAGTTGTTCAATAATACTAGTATAATCCAGTAATTGGCGGCTTCTTGTCACCACTCACCAGACAATTAGGCATATTCCACTAACCTTAATCATCTCTCTCCATCTAAATTTCTTTTTTGTCTTCTCTCCATGTAATTAATTATACACATAAAACCCTAATCAAACAAAAAAGAAAAAACCTACACCTGAATCTCTTTCATCAAATAATCCATTATCTCATTGATGAAGAGAAAAGAGGAAATACTCAAAACTAACATGCCTGAAAATAAGAACTGCATTAACCCTAATTGTTTCTTTTGCATTATGAAAGAACAAGATTCGTCATTAATCAAGAGAGCAAGAGTCATAAATTACTTAAAAAACATGTCTTTGATTGCTGATCAAGAGCTTATTTTGGTGGTAAGTGGGATATGGAGTATGGTCATGAATCAACCTGAAAATAATCAAGAGCTTCCATCTCTTGGAATCTTTGAGTGCATGGCAGGTTTAATCAACAAAGGTATTAACGAAAGAAACTGGCTAGATAGAAACCAGAACATATACATTCCCTATTATGCAGCTCATATTATTGGTTCCTATACAATGAGCAATGTTGAATTTGCACTAAATGCTGTTGACTCTGGAGTTATACCACCATTGTTGGAGCTTTTAAAAGGTAAGATGAGCTGGGTTGAGCAAAGGGTGGCTGTAAGAGCATTAGGACACCTAGCTAGCTATGATGAGGCATTCAAAGCCATAGCTCGATATGAAGAAGAGATAGTTAAATCAACTATGGAGTTAGCTTCTACATGTCTAGAAATGGTGTTTAACATGTTTATAAAGGTAAAGGTTAAGAGCGAGAGATTAAAGTATCAGTGTAACTTATTAACTAGAGGGGTTGAAAGAGTTGAGATGGAGAATAGAAAAGCTGAAGAATGGGCTAGTCAAATTCAGTGTTGGTGTCTACATCTTTTAAGCTGTTTTGCAATTAAAGAGAGGTCTTTAGACCTAATTTGCAATCAAGAATTCTTGAAAAACTTGAGTGAAATGTGGGGTGGATTAGCTAATCAGTCATCACCAGCTGGGATTGGCTTAATTCGAGTTTTATGTTACAGTAAATTCGGACGAAAAAATATAGCAGATTCAAGAAATGTGATTGACCATCTTTGTAATCTCTCGAGATCTTCAGATGATTGGCAATACATCGGAATTGATTGTCTTCTCTTACTTCTCAATGATTCAGATACGAGGTACAAAGTTATCGAAATCGCCACCTTATATCTTGTTGATTTAGTTGAACTTAAGAACCTTGGAGGCAGATCAAATATTGGAGAAAGGGTTTACAAAACACTGATTCTTGATTTTAAACAAAGAAAAGTGAAAATCAAAGATGGTAAAGTTCAAAGAGCACTAGAAGAGATATGTGGTTCAAAGATTCTAAAGAAAAAGAGAGAGCAATATATGTCAGATGAGAAAATTGAAGAGAAAAGATTAATGGTGAGACTAATTGAGCAACAAGGAAATCATAGCTTTCGTATAGGAGATGTTGAAGAAGCAATTTTGAAATACACAACGGCTTTGAATTTATGTCCATTACGATGTAAAAATAAGAGACTTGTGTTATATAGTAAAAGATCTAAGTGTAATTTGATGCTAAGAGATTTAGATGCTGCAATTAGTGATGCAACTAGAGCTCTTTGTTTATCGAATCCTCCGAATACTCATGTCAAAAGTCTTTGGAGAAGATCACAAGCATATGATATCAAGGGACTAGCTAAAGAAAGCTTGATGGATTGTATTATGTTCATCAACTGCTGGTTCAAATCAAAGAAAAGAAAAAATCAAGTGAAAATCCCTCACTATGCTATAAGTATGATTTGCAAGCAGATGGACTCAACCTGGATCTTTAAAGGGTTGATGACAAATCATCGTGAAAAGGAAAACTCATTGCATGATGATGATATAAAGAGATTGATGACAAGTAAGTTATATGATGATTCATCAATTATGATAAAGAAAAAACCATTTAACTTCTTGATAACTAATAGGTTAAGATTCACTAGACATACCTGACTAATAATATAACGATCCCAAGTCATGTGATGTCTTTTTACATAATGAATATATGTGTACTAATCAGTTTCTTGTGATTTCAGCCTTGTCCAATATGCAAACAGAACATGAATATGATGGAAATGGTGAATTAAGTATGCAAAGGCTTAGCAGGATTAGAGTAAAAAGGAAAGCTTAGAAGTACGTAAATCTTTTGAAATGGCATTTTGAAAGGAGAACAAACAATCACGCCCAGTCTATTTTCTACCTATAAGTAGTTGAGAATGTTTGCTTGCATAATGAAGCATTAATATATGATCATATGATATAGTAAAGTGGGAAATTTAGTTATGCCCTTTCACAATTTTAATATTATGGTTGAGGGGTTCATTCCTATTGTACGTGGGTCAAAAAGATGATAACATGGTATACATGATCATTTGTTTTATGTTGTGAATTTTTGTTTGTTTTGTGATTACAGCAAGCCCACAGTACTTGTTTTCAATTTCCACCATCCTGCAGTGAAGTCTAATGAAGGTGGGAAGGACCACAAGATCACATTCATTAAACTAATCTCTATTAGTATAGTTAAAAACCAATCATGCATGGTAGCCACTGCAATACTGTAAAAAAAAAAAACTTAAATTTGTTAAGGTAGGGTAGTGTTTGAATTACACTTAATTAAAGTCTTCCACACAAATGTGGGTGACTTAGGACTGTAAACGAACCGAGTCGAGTCGAATACTAGATGTGCAAGCTTGTTTGATAAGATTTACGAGTCAAACCGAGTCGAGCTCAAATTTTAACGAGTCGAGCCGAGCTCAAATTTTAAGGCTTGATAACATATCGAACGAGCTTTTTTCGAGCCGATCTCGAGTAATTAACGAATAATTTTTTTTTTATAGTTTTAACAATATATTTATTGATAACTAAACCATTAATTTACAGATTATAAATTTTTAACGAGTTAACGAACGAGCTCGAACGAACGCGTTTTTTAACGAACGAGTTCGAACGAACTTTTTTTTCCCGTTTATATAAACGAACGAGTTCGAACGAGCTTTTTACCGAGCCGAGCTCGAGCGGCTCGCGAGCGGCTTGGTTCGTTTACAGCCCTAGTGGGTGTACTCAAATACTAATGGTCGATCAAAGAGTAACATTGATATAAGATTCTAATATTGAGGCCTCTATATACGATTTCTAGTTATTCCTTATTATCTAAGCAATTTCGATGTAGTCAATAATTTTCTCCTAATTGTTTTTTTATTAACCTAGCAAGGATTTTCATATTTAGTATAAATTGTAAAAAAGTATCACTTAAATATAAAATATATGTAGCTCACATACAATCAAAAAGATAAAGAAAAATCAGGAATGAAGAAACAAACTCCACCCATCAAAATCTACCTATACACAAGTACCAAAACTAACAAAATGGTAGAAATGAGATACCTAGGATCTATTCCTCTACTCTCTAACTCGATCAAAAGATTATGATTCAAATTTCAAGCTATTATTCAAGAATTTCTTCTCAATGTAAGGCTTGCTCTTCACCCCTTACAATGCCTCCCCTTTTATTGCAATGTCATGAAAATACGCGAGTTTCTCTCTCCATATTAGGAAATTCAAGATCTAAAAAAGAATAAGGTTACACTTCAAGTCATAGCACCCATCAATATTATTAAGTACTCAATAACAACTATTTAACTCTCCAACATTTCCAAAGGCATGGGCGTATGGTACCCTCAAAGTGGGGTTTCATCTTTATATATTGAATAACACCCTTTTATTTATTAAGGGGATCTAAGAAAGCTAAAATCACACAAGTTTAACCTAGGGTACTTTAGGAAAGGAGGGTTAAAGTGCGTGAATGAGAAAAGACTAGTTTGGAGAAGGAATCCATCATGTGACATTTTTCAAAGTGGAAATACATACTATCAAACCTTAGATAATGTTAGAGATGATGAGTTGGCCAACCATCCTCAACCCATTTACCATTATTAATTAGAATTTACACCTTGCTAAGAAGATCTGGGTGGGAGACTTGTCAAGTGGTGAGTCTCCTATGACGGTTACAATTTCATGCCAAAAGAAGGTGTTGGCCTTATTACCCATATCATGCTTGAAACAATCCACTGTGAGGTGCTGAATATAGATAAGAAGACACTTCCAACTCCAACTCATGTTCTTGACAACTTGGGTGTCCCAAATTTATTTTTCTTTCAAGAAGATCACATCAATACAAGTGTGGAACCTCAAAAAAAACTTATAAAAGCTTACATTTTCCTATCCCACCCTCATTCAACAGTTTACGTAAATCATCCCAAAAAAATTGGGGTATATGTTCCTCTAAAGGAATCCATAATATATAGCTTCAGATTTAGTTATAACCCATTTAGGCAAAAGGAAACATGTGGTCCGAGCCACATTGACAAGCACGTGTTTAATGAGTTAGAACATACCCACAAAAAATAACCATTAAGTAGTCCAATGATCAAGTTTTTAAGTATAGTTGCAACCACCAAAGAAAATATCATTCTTGTCCATATTGATTGATAGCCCCAATGAGTCTTGGAAGAGATGGAGAGCATCCATAACACCCTTAAAAGATTGCCTATTTTCTTATATAAGATGAAAAGGTCATCTGCATATCAGAGGTGATTAAGATTCATTTTGACACATCTTCGGTGATACTGGAATTAATTATTTCAAAAAACTTATTCAATCGACATGTTAAGTCTTTTATCTCAATCGCAAAGTTATAAGGTGAAATGTAATCACTTTGATGAATGCCCTTAGCAGCGTGAAAATAATCTTCAATACCTTCATTAATAGTAATGGAGTAATCTGGTGTCATAAGAAGTCCTTTGATCCAAACAATAATAAGAGACAAAAACGAAATGCTCTCAGAGAAATAATAATAAAGTCCAAATGGATGGAATCAAATGTCATATCAATATTCAAGTCACCCCGAGGAGAAGTCTTCCCATGAGAATATCCCCTCATGATGTCTTGTGCTTCAAGAACGGTTTTCCCAATAATTTGCTTTTCAACGTATTTCAGATGATTCCAAGATATTATACTTGAGAGGCAACCCTTGGTTCAATTTTCATTAATCTTTACAATACCTTTATAAATGGTATTACAACAAGATATATCGTGATAGTTTTTTAACATGGTTAGAGATATCACCTGGCCTATGAGAGTCACGATTTCTGAATTGACCTATTTAAGAATTTTTTCTTTTATCTCTAGAATCAAGAGGGAATAGAGTTTCCATAACTCTCCAAGCTATTGTGTGGAAGTGAGAGGTGAACATGTCCTAAACCAACTCTTGTTACCATTGAGAATAGATAATATCTCTTTAAATTCCTCTTTAGACTTTAGTGATAAGGGTACTCATAGGAGAGAAGGAATTTTATGATGTTTATTTACCTATGATCTCCTAATAATATCCCAAAATCATCATACATGGGAGAAGATGAGTTCTAATGAGGTTGGAGTAATACGAAGAATTTCGTTCTTTACCTTTTGGTATTTAGAAGTCTAATCTCCACCCTACTTCATGAGTTTGGTGATATATTTTCTTACTTGTCTACCTTTCATACCCGAGATACTGAGCTTTTTACCTAAGAATAACTCATTGCCAACTGAATAGGATTCCAATTTCTCCAATAATGTCTTTTCTTAAATATATACTCTTTAAGTGAAATCATGTTGATCATTTTTGGATTGAATAACCTCAAGCTCCTATATAATCAAAGGGACGTGAGTTGAATTATTAGCCAAAAAATGGGAGTTGAACTTCTTAAGAGTCTTCGTAAGAACCTTTTGCTTGAAATAAGAGATGTACAATAGGTGAGCCAACAATTTTGGTGCTACATGCTTTTTGTACCACTTCAATGAATTCTTCTTAATACCTCCAGATATTGAATGATTTGAAGGGCTTGGGCCTATTTTCAACTTGAAAAGATATGCATAGGAATAAAGGGAAATGATCAGACACCTATACCATTTCAATACGAAAAAAGGATGATTCAAAAGTATTCTACCCAACGAGGTTAACGATGACTCTATCAATTTTTCTAAATTTAAGTAAAGTAAAAATATTTTTTTTAATGTAAACCACTAACCTGCACTTAGGTCAGTCCTCCCAATAATGCATTCCTTGATGTACATTGAGATAAATAGCAAAGTCACAATCGCTCCTCGATATCCAAGATACTATTAAAGTCTCACATCATGCACCACTATTTTAATGCATAAAAAATACAAGCTTTGAGCTTCTCCCATAAATACCTCATCAACCTATATTCATTATAGATATATGAAAAGGCGAAAAGTAAATCTAAATTGTCCTTGATAGATATGATATTACCAAGAAAAGATTGATCAAAATTTGTCAATCTTTTCAACCGTATAGGCAAATAAAATTAGATAGAAACTATATCCTCGCTTTAGTACTACTACTTTAGTTACTTATACATATAAACTTTTTTAAATTTAATTAAAGGAATCTATGCATTTTCTCCTTGAACCGCTTAGTCTCAAGTAAAAATATGATACCAATGTTATTCTTAATAATATATTTGTGACCATCCTAAAATCGTCCCGTGAAAAAGCATCCCCATAAGAGATGTTATATATCCTCGCATCCAAGGTTACAAAATTCACAAATTAAGGATATATAATTACCCATGAAATTATCCATTGTTTTGTTAGGAGCTTGTTCAGGTTAAGACAGCAAATAAACCTTTTCCAAGGTATAATTTTCTTATCGTATATGATTTTTGCCCATTCGATATATGTCCTTGTCTCTCTAGCATATTCATAGATCTCCTTAGTGATAAAAGTACCATCTTTAGGACAGCTACACTTAATATAATCATCCTCTGAATCAGCTAGTGTTATATGCTCTGTAAGATTATGCATAAAAGTCAAGCTCTACGCCAATTTAATCTGTTATCTTTATAAAATTGAACCACTTTACCTTGTTGATAATAAACTGACCATTAAACTTATCTCCATATCATATAGTTTTTTCCCTTGGTAATCGGTCATCCCGCTATAATAACATCTACTTGTCAATTTCCAATATGATGGTCGATTAACTTGAAAGCTATATCTTTGTAATTTGAATTTTTTCTCCAACCCCATGATGAATCGTGTGGAATATTCACTTGCTAGAAACTTTTTTCCATTAAGTAGGACAGTGTTTACCCATTAAGACCAAATGGTGTTTCTTGGAAACAATTAAGTCAACGTTGTTTCAGAATGACAACTTTATTTTGGATAAAATTATCTTTTATACCCAATTTTTTTCATTATTTAATATTTATATGATATTTTTACCCAATGAGTCTTGAAAAGACCCATCCTTAAGACCCAATCACCCCAACCAATCCACTATTCTTATATTTTCTCATATTCTCCCACTATCCATTATGCCCTCATTTGTTTTTTATCTATTATATATGCTAAATTATACACATAAAATATAAAATAGACCTAAAAAACTATATCCCATCTCACCTCTCCACACCCTAACCCTGCATATTTCTCTTTTCCTCTTTATCCTCTCCACATCCTTTCTCATCTCCTCTTTTGAATTATTAATCGAAACCATAGAGCATCAAAGACATCACCACAATATTAAAGCTCTGCTCGTTCATGAAGCTTTGAACTAATTTTCGCAGCAACGATTTTGTTCATCAAATAACGGTTTGTTCATGGCTTTAAGATTCGTGTTTAAGAAATTGATCGATGGAGGTTGTTTGTGGTATGTTCTAGATCGAAGCTTGGTTTGAGATGATTCGTAGCAGTGGAGCTTCGTGAATTTTCTAGTAAGGAAGAGAGTTATCAAAGCTTTGTCGTTCAAGCGGGTTCTTCATTACATCATCTTTGACTTCTTCTTTCGGGTAGGAATTCTGAGTAATCAGTAAAGTTCTGAAAAAAATTGCAGATATTTTTTTCTAGGGGTCACATAGCTTTTCATGGCATCTCTTGATTTCAGCGAATGACAGATTCCTGGATTGCACGACAGCGAATGGCGAAGACTTTTACATAACAAGCTTGGAGTTCTTGGCGTGAATCTTGATTTATACTCCATAGTGTTGCATTTTGGCGTGGATCTTGATTTGACTTCAAAGGTGTTCAACAGTCCTTGTGCTTGAATGGTGTAAACTTTGTTGTATTTTTGCATTTTGGGCCAGGGGTTTTCAATTATTTATTTTTGTATTATATTTTTCGGGTAAATGCAAGGGTTATAGTTTTTTATTGTTTTATTTGTATTTACAAGTATTAACTTATTAACATTCTTTCTTTTTTCTTTATATTAAAATTATAATATTATTTTGTTAACACAATTAATTTTTGTGCAAATCTATGATACTCATTATTTTTGTAGGTAATACTTGGTAATTTTGATGAGTATACTCAGTGAATTATTCTGATACTCAATGAAGTTTTCTGATACTCAGTAAATTTTCTCGATACTCGGTAAATTTATTCGATACTCAGTGATTTTTTTGCGATACTCTGTATAATCAGTGTTCTCCCTAATATTGAGTGATTTTTTCTCGATACTCAGTTTTTCCCTAACACTCTATGATTCTTCTAATACAATAAATTTTATGAATACTTAGTAAAATATCTGAGTACACCCCGGATAGTGGCGATATTCAGTGAATTGATACTAAGTGACTCATCCAGTGGCTCACTGAATTGGTGATCCATGCATAATTCCACTTGTTTTCTAGTTTTATGTCATTTTTGTTTTATTTAAAAATATTTTTGTATTTGGTCTTTTATAATATTGTGTAGTAGTGTCTTTAGAAGATTCTAGTCACAAGTTCTCTATAGGTTATAAAGAGTCTCCAAACCCATATTCGATTATCCTATTTATGTTGTAACCGATTAAAATTTAATTTTATATTTTTATTTTTTAGTTATCATCTTTGATTTTATCCCGTTATAATTTTTCTTTTTGTTTTGTTTAACTGGGCCGTTCATATCTCATAATTCTAGGAATCTATGTTTGGATTCAAATCATCAAAGGAAAGGAAATGATAGGAATATAAAGATATTAAAGGAATGGAAAGGAAAGTGATAATCGTGTTTGGATTACTAAAATATTAATAAAAGAAAAGAAAGTAATTGATTAAGGATTCACTTGTTTGGATTCATATTATTATTTTACGTAAAAGTACTTTATACCTTTTTTTTTATGTTAAGTAAAATATTATATTTTGACATTATAAGGTTATTTGTGATGTTTTAAAAAATAATCATTTCTTTTTTTTTTAAAATAATTTCAAAATGGAAAGATTAAATAATTGACACTTTTAAAGGAAAACAAAGGAGTGTGTAATCTATTTAATTACTTTCACTTAATATAAAATCGAATTCAAACAAAGAAAAAAAAAATATTCCTATCACATTTTTTTCCTTTCTTTAAAAATCTGAATCCTATAGTTGTATTGGATAATCAATAAGGATCTTGGTTCTTATGTAATTTAATATTTTCTGCTTAACGGCTTATTAAGCCTCTTATATATATATAAAAAAAAAAAAAAAAAAGCCTCTTATATATGGAAAAAAAAAAAAACTGAATCCAAACAATTAATAAAACCAAACTAAAAGAAACAGTTAAAAATGGGCTTTCTTTGTGTTGGACGACGACCCAAACCAATTTCTAAGCCTGTCACTATTGTCTGGTATAGAAAAGGCTTATCTAAGACCCGACCCACTCGTAGTATCCAATTATTAAGCTAGTGTGATTTTATTTCTTCTACTGAATCATTGTTTAAATTTGCAATCATTCTGTAAAAAAGAAAATGGTGCTCACTAACTTCAATGGAGCAGGTGTTGGTTTCGGTATGCAATTTCTATTTAATTTTTTATTTATTTTTTATGGCTTTACTCCAATTCTTCTTCTTGTAATGTGTGTATAGGTTTCGGCGCCGGGTGTGGATTTGGTGTTGGATGGGGCTTCGGAGGTCTACTTTCTTAGCTTTCTTTATCTTTTATTTCTTCTGGATTTTCATTGTCTTTTCAATCTATTATTGTTTCCAAATTTTCAAATAAATAAATAAATTCAGCAGGGTTTAATTTTTTTTCCACCAATGATTTAATGTTTATTTCATTATTATGTTTAATTGCTAATGTTTAGAGTCCTGACTGCTTTATGTAAATGTCTGCAAAAAAATTAGGATTGCGTGTCTCCAATTGTTTCCCTTTTAGGCAGAATTATTAAGTTGAATTTGTAATTGTTACGAAATGTTGGACCTTAATACTGAAACTATGTTAATCATTTCTAATCAGTATGATTGCAGACTCTTCACATGGAAGCTCCATTGAATTAGAATAAACATAATTTTCATGCTTTGAGTTTCCTTCTTATGATCTTACTCAAGTGTTCGTTTTGCAGGTATACCTCTGAATTTTCTAGGTCTCGGTGTAGGTAATATTTTACGTTATTGTATGCACAAAAGCTGTACATATTAAGTATTGACACTTATTTTGATTAATAATGTGAAGGTGGTGGGTGTGGAGTTGGGTTAGGCCTTGGATGGGGATTTGGAACAGCTTTTGGTAGCCAATATCATAATCCAAGAGTTACATTCCAAGGTATTGATTTCCAAAATAAACAACACAAAGAAGCTAAAGACTCTAAAGATTTACCAAACGGTACTCCAACAACTCGTGCCACTCAATAAACAAATCTATTGTATTGGTGGTTCTTATTATATAGTAGTAGTTGAATTTTTTATGCATTTTGTAAAATTTGTATACATAAACTATGTAAACTTCTTTTAATTAAACTTCAAAGAGATTTGAAGAGATTTTAACAAGTGTTTTTATAGTCGTTCTAATGAATTGAAATTGTAGCAGAAAACGGAGAAATTAGTATTAGAGAAGTTAAAAGGCTATATAATGGATACCCCGAACCGTTTCGGTTGTTCTAATTTTTAGTCATCCTGAGGAAAATATTGGATATGTGTCTAAGGATATGTTTGGATTAAGGAGGGGAAAGGACGTGGATTAAGGAGAAATTTTTTAGTAAAGGAAAAGATGAGAGAGTATAATAAATTGGAAAAGAGAGTATCTTGAATAAAAAAAGAAAAAAAGATATTATTAAAAGATTATATTTATTCAGTGTTTGGATCATAAGATTAATAGGAGAGACATATTCTTTTAACTAACTGACTTATTTACATCCATTAAAATATTTTATAAATATAAAATAAAGATAATTTAAACATTACCATATTATAAAAGATTCAATCTTATTGAATCGTTTAAATATATATAAATATAAGGTATTTAGGGTAACTGGTGTAAAATAAGAGGTATAAGGTTTGAACCTTTTCTTGGATAACCTAGTTCTGATTTATCTGAAATTATGTATAAGGAAGTTTGCATATTTTCGTGAGATTAGTCATGGTGCGTGCAAGCTGGCACAGACCGCCCACGTACTAAAAAAAAATATAAGGTATTTTAAAAATATTTCAACAACCTTTTTTCTATAAATCCTTGTAATTCAAACAAAAAAAATTATTGTTGGAATCTTTGAATTTAATCTTCTCTCTTCCAAGTTCCAATCCCCTAATCCAAACGAACCATAATGGATTACTAGCCATGATAGAGGAGTTGGGTAGAGTTAGGTAGTTAAAATCTAACTCAAACATGTATGAATTCTTTCTTTTAAGTATTTTGGGCGTCATAATCTTATCATTTAAGCATTTTTAAGTGGTCAATCGTCATACTTAAAACGTCCTATTAAATTTGTATTTTATAGTCTTTACTAAAAGACGTTAATAAATTTGTTTAGTAGATTCCTTTAGATAAGTTTGCTTTATTTCCGTATAATTAATACCAAAAATGCTTTAATATCTTTTTTATTCAGGTTGGTATAGAGAAACAATAGATTCTGTTTCTAAAAAAACTACTTGAATGCTCTCATAAGAAGATTGTTGACTATCCCCCAAAATGGTATTATATGGTGGTTCGTTCACGTGTCATGACACATTCATTCAGCTAACTACCAGTCCTCCCGTTTATTATATAAAAATCAAAAACCTTGTTCTCATTACAAGAAAGTAGCAAAGAAATGGAAAATGAAAAAGTATTCAACTTTTCTCAAGTTGCTCAACACAATTCCAAGCAAGATTGTTGGTTAATCATCAACGGCAAAGTAATAACACCTTAGTACAATATATTATCATGCATCATATATATAATATACCCAACGTTATATATTGCAGGTATTGAATGTGACACAATTTCTAGAAGAACATCCAGGAGGGGAGGAGGTTTTGGTAGAATACGCAGGAAAAGATGCAACTAAGGTGTTTGAAGATATTGGTCATAGTAAAACAGCCAAGAATTTGCTCTTGAAATATAAGATAGGTTATCTTAAAGGCTATGATTTACACGAGTCTGAAACTAATGAGACTTTCATTAAGGAAACTAGAGGTAAAGAGATGAAAGCTTTTGTGATCAAAGATGTATCAACACTTTGGTCACGGATTGAGTTTTTTCTACCATTCGTCGCAGTTTCCTTATATCTAGGTTATCGCTACATCACCGGAAATATCCAGTTTTAAGCTATTAAAAATTCAAGCTTATTAAACTGGTTTTCGTAACAGATTAATATAGCAAGCTGCTTCTAAAAAGTTACTATGTAGGATTTGCTTGCAATTGCATCATCTGTTCCTGTAGTTTGTTTCAAATTGTTGTTTCTATCCTTTTTGAAGGTTTATGTAATTCTCTCCTATTTTTTTCTGTAAAAATATTTACCTTTTAAAAAAATCACATATCCCTCATATTCCCCAAGTTAATACTTTGATATTAGTGAAATTATGGCGATCCGGTAAGTGTTGCAAATGAATAATCATACTCTAAAAAAATATAGATGAACTTCTAGTGCAATTAACTTTTAAAAAAATAAAGAAACTTGTAATTTAAAAAATAATAAATATACAGACCTACAATACAAAATTTAGATAATATTAGTGCAATATTCACATATTAAGTAGGGACCTATATTGCAATTAACTCAAAAAATATAGAAACGTGTAGTGCAATCAATAAATATAAGGACCTATATTACAATCTTTACATAATACAAGGATCTATAGTACTCTTTTTTACAAGATAAAGAGACCTTAGTTTCAAATTCTGGAAGTTCCAGCTTTCCTTATAACAATGTTAAAACATTGATAGGAATAATAACAGCCTTTTAAGGATACACCAAACCAAAATTATGTATAATAAATAGTCCCCAGTATTTTAATGATTATACAAACAAACCAAACCAATCAAAGTAGTAGTAAAACTAGAAAATGTTACTACAGAAACAACGGTGCAAATCATAGCACCCATATTCACATATAAAAATAGCCCGATAATACCAAAACACAAAAACTCTGCACCTACATAAAATTACACCCCTAACATTTCTTCGTTTTCAACACTATCCATAACTCCTCAACTTGCATGCATTACCAATATAACTGCATCAACAGATAACAAAACCATAAGCAACTAAAATACTATACAACATTTTTACAAGAAAATAAAGAAGCTCACCTATAATGCAAACAAGGAGAATTAACGAGAAAATTAGTTGAACAGGTCTGCTATATTGCACATGATATTGAGATCTTTGAAGTTGTCTTTGAATTGTTCCACACCAACCATATAATTGTTTATTATCATAACAATCATCACATCCACTTCTCTCAAAGCATGCATTCAAACCCTAAATTCATACACCAAAAAATCATGAGTTTTTTTTTTTGTCAAAAAAAAAAAAATTAACTTACTTTAGTCAAATGTAAAGTACGAGGCAATGTATCGGAATCTTGATTATCCGTGAGTTTCAATTTTCTATAACCATTTTTCGGCCATTTCAACTTAGTAGAAGTTTTTTCCAAAGTATTTAAAAAACCTGATAAACTTGGAACTTTTCTAGGAGGTAAAGGAGGTTGATCATTTCCTAAATTACGAGGAATTAAATCATCTGTAATAGCAATTTGCCAAGATCCAATATCAGCACTTGCACTAGCTGTCCTTCTATGTCCATGTATTTGATTCTTCGTACTAGCTGTTGAAGATTTATCAGCCTCTACTGAACTAGTTGATTGATGATAATCTTTAGGAACTCTATTAGTTGATGATTTATCTACAGCCATTGATGAACCAGAAAGAAATGAAGCTAATTCATCATATTCTCCTTCGTCTAAACGTACCCATGGTTTTGGTGGTTTCCCTTGTGAAGTAGTTGATGCGTTTAAACATTTCTCTACTTTTAAAACTTGACCTTCTATAGCTGTTATGAAGTCTCTATGCCTATCTTTTGAATCATCCACTGTGTTTTGCTTGTAACTTGAATTAACCGCTCGTTCAAATTCCTCTAACTAAAATCATTAAATACACTAAGCATAAGCTAATGTTTATAGATTAAAACCATGTTATAAGAATATTCATGAATTACCTGCCATTTAGTTGTTCCAAGGACAGTTTGTAGGTCACGGGAAAGCTCATCGATGTTCCATAAACCTGAAGTATCTCTCTTGCAATGAAGCCATGTTCTATAAGTTGATTCCATCCTTCACAAGTTATTAAAAAAAAAAATTAATATCCACACGATTCTTATCAGATTAAGGATACAAGCAATTTTTATTTGATTAATATTCTATAAAACGATTAACATAGACAATTATATCAAAACAATCAAATATTATAGGATATGTAGATCAAAAAGTTTAAAATCAACCGACAATTTTAACAATTTATAAAAGTTGTACCTGTCGGCAGATTCCTGAACCTCTTCTGCAACTGAAAAGTACGGATCTTTCTCCCACCGATCAAATTGCGTTGTCATTTCCTCAAAAAAGAATTACTCAATTCCAATTTAGGTGGAAATGATAATGAATATAAATAAAAATAAGGTTAAGCTGAGTAATTGATTATATTGCATACGATATTAGAAGAGAGAGATATAATTGTATATTTCGAATTAATATTATCGTTTGATTTTTAATTTGAACGAACTTGAACAGCGAATTCTCTTTTTATTTCTTTCGTTCTTTTTAGTTTTGTGTTTTTGGTGAGAAGATGCGTTTTATGGGTGGTGCGAGAAGGATGAACGAAAGTGTGTGAATGATGGTAACGGCGTCGTTTTAAGGTGGATTGTATGTGCGGTCAAAATGAGTGTCTTAATAAAGTTATGAATGTGATCTATTTTTTTAGTTGACCTTTTTGGATAAGGATGTTTTTGGTTTTGACAATATCAAATTCGGATCTTGGAATTATATAGCTGCTAATTCAGTGTGGAAAACGAGTGATGAAAGCGTTGTCCTCTCTCATTTTTTTTCTTTTTTTTCTTTTTTGGATCAAATTTGGTGCTTTGGGCTTGCGCGCAACTCGATTAACCCCACAAAGAATATGTACGTCTCTCATGCATATCCAAGGTTAAGGATGTGCAACGAGATAGAAAACCCGACCAAACCGATCAAACCGCATGATTTATCTAAAACTAGATGGGTTGTTGTTCTATGGGTTAATTACCTATTGGGTATTGTAAATTACTTTAGTGGTCTATATAGACCATGTGGCTAGATTTTTTTTCAAAGAGATCACTACCCAATCTTATGGGTAATCAAATACTAAAATACTTTCAAATAAAATACAAATCACTTAAAGAAAAGAACAAGTGGCATTAAACATGAATCACTAAATTAGGGTTTCATGAGTATCAACTCACTGAAGATCAATACTTTTCAGCTTCGACCATAACTCACCGACCACCATAAATGATGCCAGAGAAAGAACCGAGTCTCTAGAAATGAATGCTCGGAAAAAGAACTGAATGCTCGAAAAACTATATAAAGGGAAAACTATCAATCTGGTCATGATATAAAGGGAAAACTATCAAACTATATACGGAAATGGCATCAAAGTTTTCTTTTGGAAATGTTATCATCAAGAATGACGCCGAGAAGATAATCTTTCTTCTAGTCTAAACATTCTGAGTCATTCTATCAAAAATATTGTTTGTAATACTCATTTTTGTGCTAAGTTATCAAACCTTATTTTTACTCTTATCCCTAAGAGTAGAAACGAGGCACTGTGTTGCTAAATATGAGTATCTAAACACATTGTTTGGCAATTGAGATACCTGTATTCTTTCGCAGTTGACTAACATTTTAAGTTGTGTGATAACGAACTTATAAAGATAGGCTAACTTTGTAATTTTTTGGAATTTATCATCTAGTATCTATATATTATGCCTTGGGGTAGGGCTGTAAACGAGTCGAGCCGAACCAAATACTAGATGTACATGCTTGTTTGTTTAATTACTCGAGCCGAGCCAAGCTCAAATTTAAACGAGCCGGACCGAGCCGAACTCAAATTTAAACGAGCCGAGCCC
The DNA here is from genome assembly GCA_029959085.1 of Nemophila menziesii. Lineage (NCBI taxonomy): Eukaryota > Viridiplantae > Streptophyta > Magnoliopsida > Boraginales > Hydrophyllaceae > Nemophila > Nemophila menziesii. Next base: position 19,647,304 of record JARWIR010000013.1, on the reverse strand, counting down.
GAGCTTCCAATGATTCAAATAAAAAATGTTAGAACTCGTTTGTTTAACTTATAGAACAATCATTTTTAGAGTGGAGCACGAGTTGCTCATGAACAATTATGGTTGAAAATGGACTTTCATGAACGGTTGGTATCTGATGGAGTGTGTGGTATGAAAATATGAAACATAACATTAATACAAAATTAAATGTCTAAAAAAATTAAAAATATCTAATTTGATATTAAATATTTTATAATATATTTATAAGTTAGTAATATATTAATTTATAATTCATAAGGTTAAACGAGCTCACGAGCAGGCTCGTTTATTTATCGAGCTTAAAATGAAACTTGAGCTTGAGCTTGTTTATATTCAAGCCAATCTCGAACGAGCTTTTCTCCGAGCCGAACTCGAGCGGCTTGCGAGCGGCTTAGTTCCTTTGAAGCCCCACCTTGGGAAAAAAAAGTCATAGTACATGGACAAATAGTTTATTTACTTTTTAAAAAATAATTATTTTTGGATTCGATTAGTTAGCTCACTCTAGGGTTTAAGCAGCAAACTCACTTAGTAGCCATGGAGAAGGAGGAGCAACTTTGCGTGGCAGCCAAGAATGGTGATAGTAAGCAACTCCAATCGCTCATTGACGCCGGAGCTGACGTCACTTACTTCGACAAAGACGGCCTCACTCCACTTATGCACGCCTCCAAGCTCGGTCATGCTGAGGTCATCAAATCCCTCCTCTCCGCCGGCGCTCCCTGGAACGCTCTCTCTCCTTCCAATATCTCCGCCGGTGACTTCGCCATGGAGGAAGGTCATCAAGTCGCCTTCGACCTCCTCCTCAATGCAGGTCAAATTTTAAAATAAACCAATTCTTTAATTCACACAAATTTATGTTTGATATGACTTGATTTGTCTTAATTGGAAATATCGTTGCTAAATGAGATATTAATAATGTAATAACAGGTCTACAAGCAGAATTGATATTAGGCACAATTGCAAGGAAGGAGAACGCAAATGGTACTAAAAACGGTGATTATTTAGAAGACAGAGTTAGTTTTAGTGAGGATAAGTTGATGGACTCAGAAAGCAAGGCTGTAATGATGGCTTGGGAAAAGCCATTAATGGAAGCTCACGCCAAAGCCATTTGCTCTCGAGGTGGTGATGTATTAAACATTGGTTTTGGAATGGGTCTTGTGGACACAGCAATTCAGCAATATTCACCTTCTACACATACAATTGTTGAGGCTCATCAAGAAGTTTATGATCGAATGATTCGTGATGGATGGGGTGAAAAGGAAAATGTAAAAATAGTATTTGGACGATGGCAAGATGTGCTTCCTCAACTCGGATCCTTTGATGGTAATAAAAATTTATTTCATTTTTCAAATTTAAACTTTAGGAATATAATCATATAATTGTTATGTTTCAGGTATATTCTTTGACACATATGGAGAGTACTATGAAGATATGAGAGAGTTTCATTCACATCTTCCGCAACTATTAAAGCCTGAAGGGTTATATTCCTTTTTCAACGGCTTATGTGGAAGTAATCCTTTCTTCCATGTAGTTTATTGTCAATTAGTCTCTCTTGAACTAGAGAGTTTAGGCTATTCAACACAATTGATCCCTTTACCTGTCAAGGAATGTCTTGGTGAAGAAATATGGGAAGGAGTAAAACACAAATATTGGCAGCTCGACACTTATTATCTTCCTGTTTGTCAATCTATCGATGATTCAGAATGACATTTTATTTTGCATTGTACTTTACCTTCTAATTTTATTCGATGAAAAGTTATCATTTGAGCACTTCTTTTATCCTTGAAATTTATTGAATGGTTATGTTTTTTTTGTAAAACATTTACTTCGCTATATTTTGTCTCGCTCTGAGAAAATGCAGGATTTTTTTTCCTGGTAAACTTAATTATTTTCAATATGCAAAACATAAACTAGCTTACATCTTTTTGACAAAAAAAAAGTAACTAAAATTATATAATAAATTTGACAAAAAATAATACTACTTAAAAGAAATATTCGGAACACAGGACAACATTAGCCTCCCCTGATTTGAGTAAGTAATTTTATTTTATTTTGACAAAAAAAAAAGTCCATGGATAATTCGTATTTGTGTGGCTTGATCACTAAATTGGCACCTTTCTTACTTCCCATGCGTATTGTTCTTCCTACCAGAATTATATACCACGCTCCACTTCATCTCTCACATGATATATCTCTCTCTGTAAGAACAGAGCCCTATATATATATGGTACACTTACACTAAAGTATCCAACAAGTCTCTGTTTATTATATGTTTATCGCTTTGTTTTTTTAATCTTTGAAAGTTAAGGTATCTCATATTTTGGGTAGAAGAATACTAAGAAGAAGTGATATGGATACTTGGGGTGTGATTTTGTTGATCGTGGTCTGTTTTGGTTTTACTCACTTGGTAGTTGTTGAATCTATTAGAGGTAAGTTTGTTACTAACCATGAAGATAAGTATGATACTGAGTGTGCTGATCAGCCTGTAAAAGGTTGGGGCGCTGGTATTGGAAAATCAGTAGGGGGTGGTTATGGTATGGGTGGAGGAGGTGGTGGTGGTGGTGGTGGTTATGGTTCAGGTGGTGGTAATGGTGGATATGGTGTAGGCGGAGGAGGAGGAGGTGGAGGTGGGGGTTCTGGTCCTGGTTATGGTGGGGTAGGTGGTGGTGGAGGTGGAGGTGTGGGATCTGGAAATTACGGTTCTGTTGGTGGTGGGGGTGGCGGCACTGGTGGAGGATATGGAGGAGTTTCTAAACCTGATTCAGACAACAACTAATGAATAAGGATATTAGCAAACACTTAGAAGAAGTGTCTGTTATTTCCTATAATAATTATCTCAAAAATAGGATGACTTTTAAGTTTCAACAATTTAGTGTCTGTTGTTTGCTAGTAATGTAATAGTTAATTTCAAGTTTTAATGAATTATAGAAATAATGAACTATAAGCTTTTAAGACACCCAAAGGAAACAGAATAGAACAACTCCATAACTATCAATAAAGCATAATAAGTTTTTACTGCACACAATAATCATCGTAACGAAACGAATGCAGATAACTGTTATTTACATTACATGTAAGATAGTCACGATTAGTAGATAAATGTTTATAAATCGAAATTCACTGCTCTTGAGGCATAATAACACTCCATTATTTGTTAGCAGTGAATCCCATTAGTTCTTCCAAGTCTTAATCCTGTCAAAAAACAGAAAATTATGTTACGGTAAATTCTACTTACCGTGTTAATCTGTGCGAGGAAATCACAATATATTATAATTCTTGTGTGAAGTATAAAGCTTACTGATATAACATTGGGTTGGATGTCCGAGACAGAGGTTGTGGAATGTTGGGAGAGAAGTTTAATGTACTCCTCCATAGCAAGCTCTCGACTCATGGTTCCAAGTTTCTGCCACGCATTCCTTGCACAAAGGAATTAGTTGGCTCTGTCACTCAAATATTTGAAGTATAATATAATAGAGAGTTAATAGATAAAGACAACATTGATGTTGAAAGTTGAGTACTACCATTTGGCACGAGCAGAGAAATTTAGTGCCATGGGTTGAGGCTCGTGACACGGTCCTTCCACGGCTATCTTATGAAGTGCGTATAATTGGATTTGCACATCGCTTCCAAGATTTGCTAATTGATCATCTTTCAGTTTTACTCCACATTCTACTTGATTAACCACTGACCCAAATCTTTTCTCTAATTCGGTCCTCTCAATCCCTTCCCAATCATCATCAATAACAACCTCTGCCTCCTCCTCCTCCCGGAGCTGAGGTACACCACTCTCTTCCTTTAGACAAATTGCAACATCGTCACTCTTTTCTTCAACAACCTCTTTCACCAATGCCTCATCAAAAGACCCAAGATTTACTGACACTTTTTCTTTGTCATCACTACATACCCCAACAATTTCATCACTGCAATCTATCTTTATATTATCTTCATTCACTTGATCACCCCTTTTCAAGATTTCACTTTTTTCTTCAACAATTACCTTTTGATCCTCAACTTGATCAACCCTTTTCAAGATTTCATCTTTTTCACATTTTTCCTCAACAATCACCCTTTGATCCTCAACTTGATCAACACTTATCAAGTTATCATATCTTTCGTTTTCTTCCTCAACTTCAACTTGATCGACCCTTGACGAGTTTTTACCATTTTCACTTTTTTCCTCAGCAACCACTCTTTGATCAGCAACCATTTTCAAGATTTCATCCTTTTCACTTGTTACCTCAACAATCACTTTTTGATCCTCAACTGGATCAACCCTTTTCAAGATTTCATCTTTTACACTTGTTTCCTCAACACTTACTCTTTGCTCATCAACCCCATCAACTCTTTTCAAGATTTCACCCTTTTCACTTCTTTCCTCAACAATCACTCTTTGATCATCAACCCTTTTTAAGATTTTACCTTTTCCACTTCTTTCCTTATCAATAACTCTTTGATCATCAAACCTTTTCAAGATTTCACCTTTTTCACTTGGTTCCTTAACAACCACTCTTTGGTCATCAACCCTTTTCAAGATTTCACCTTTATTACTTGTTTCCTCAACAATCTCCATTGACTTGACAGAACTCCCAGAACTTCCAGACCCGTCATCACGAACATCATAATTCACCACACTTCTGATTTCACCGTCCAAATATCTTCTTTCTTCCTCAACCTCATACTTATAACTAACATGTTTAACCATAACATCATCGGAAAATTTAACTCTTTTCATACTTTTACTAATTCTCAACACCTTTTTATCCGAGGTCCTCTGTTTTTCAACAACTTTAACTTGGTCAGAAGCTTTATCACCACCATATAAAGCAACTGAAACAACCAACTTTGCAAGCACACAAGCAAATAGAAGAGCCAACAAAGCTTTAAGAAAAAACTCTTGAAACATCTCCATATATTTTAACAAAACCTAGAAAGATATTGAAGTTTTTCACACTTATCAAAGAAAAAGTAAGGTAGAATAGCTATGAAAGGTCTGAATAATGAAGGAAAGAATTAGTATATGTATCAATCGATGATATGCAATTGATGAAATAGGGCTAGTATGATGAGATAGTAGACGTAGGAAATGGGATAAATGAAGATCAGAGCAAAGCATATTCTGTATTCTTTCTCGGAAATTAAAAGTTATGGGTGCTTATTTGAGTAATGTTACTTTTGGTGGGGCCTTTTCTTTTCCTTTATGTGGGGTCAATAATTTAAGGCAAATGTTTATTTTAGTTGGTTGGTTCATCGGTTGATTGGTCCAAGGATGACAAAAGTTCATCCGAAAGAAATGCATGGATCCCGTGGTTCTCTCCGCAGGCTACTTTATGTGCTCCCTCATATTTCCTAGCATTATAGATTTATGTTGACAAATGTCGGCGGTGCATTAATATTACTATCGCCCACAAACATTTTTTATTACTTTTTACACAACTTTCCATTAGGGATGCACATGAAAAACCACCGACCCGCAAAACCGCACAAAACTGGCCTAACCCAACCCGAAAAAACCAACCCGCACAAACCATGGGTTGTAATGGGCCCAATTTCTTTTTTGGTGTATTTGGGTTGGTTTGCGGTTTTGAAAAAGCCCAAAACACGGATAAGTAACCCAACCCACAGTTTGGCTCATTATAATTTTTTTATATATATATAGACATATAAAAGAGGTGGGTTAAACAAACCCACCTCATTTCACTCGTACCTCACACGATTGATTTCTCTCTCGTCTCTTACACGAAAAGGGGGCTAAAAACCCTAGCCTTTTCATTCTTTCTTTGCTACTCTCTGAAACCCATCCCTTCACCCATCCATCGCCGTTTACAACAACCTTTGAGGTCCGCATTTGAGCGTATGACCTCTCTGGTGTTGTTAACCTTTGATTTATGTGCTTAACGTGGTTAGTTGATTAATCTATGGTTAGTATGAGGGTTTGTTTGGATTGGTATAAATGGCCGATATTAGGGTTTTTTTTGTTCTTCAAACACCCTTTTCCTACATCCTTTTATGTAATCTTCTTTAGTTTCTTATATATACTAGATATAATATACTATTGCATTTGAACATCTATTGAGATTAATTATTGAGTTTTTCAAAGGTGTTTGATATTTTTGAAAATTAGTTTTCTGCAAAATTGAAAGATTGAAGGTGTTTTATATATTGTATTAGGTTAGTTATTTTTGAAACATTATAGATAATTATTTAGTCGATTATTGAATGTACTAATGTGTTTGCTTGTTTGTGTTTTACTGTTTTGCAAATTAGTGATAAAATGGATGATAACTCTTATTCCATCATTGATCTAACTTTACAAGTCACTCAAGGTGTTGATCAAACACATGTTGGTAACTCTCCTGATCCAATTAATACTCGCCCTTCTAGTTCTTTACCCACTGTCCCTAAAAAAGCTATGAAAGAAACATCTGACTGTTGGAAAAACTTTGAAGTTGTTACTTAAGAGGAATGACTTGTATTTTCATTTTACATTTGTATATAGACTAAAGAAATGCAACTCATGGACTTCCAATGATGCTATGATAGTTTATAAGTGTAATTAAAATACGTACAAGTGGTTTTGGTGTACAATTCAGCTGGGGAAGTATTATTATACTTAAACATTTGAGATGGCATTCTTTGTTCTAGCATTTTGTATTTAAAAATTACAGGTTGTTTAGATAAAACTGACTATGTCCCTTGTCCCTATAGGTAAAAGTGCCAGTGATGATTTAAATTGCTAATCTGAGGCACAAAATAAGGTTATGTGGACTACTTCCTCACCATTAATAACGACAATAACAATAAGGTGTTATTGTTATCAAGAATGGTGAGAAAGTAGTCCAATAACCTTATTGCGAGTTATAAATTAGTTTTATACTTTAATAACTTGCAATGTCCCTTGTCTCTTAGGTTTAAAGTGCCTGTGATGATTAAAAAAATAATTTGAGGCACTAATTCATAGCCAATGATGATATAATAATTTGAGGCTATGAATTTCTTGCTACATTTCTTCATTACATTATATAAACTTGAATTTGGAACTAAATAAAGGAAGCAAAGCCTCAAACTCTTATGAAACAAGACGGAAAATGGAAAGTTTGAAGTTGGGAAGGAATAAGAAGTTTAATGTTTGTATCTATAAACTAAGCTCTAGAACTTTGAATCTGCTGTAGTTTATTTTTGGAAATGTTAAAGTTGAATTCTTTTTTTGGAATCTATGTAACTTCTTTAATTCAGTTTGTACTATGGATTTGTAATATGTATTATTTTGTTGGTTTTGGTCATTTGGTTATGTAATATGTAATTCAAGTATGTGTATTTTGAACTTAACTTGTAATTTGTAAGAATTGTTGTGTTTTTCTGGTTTTGTAATAGGTAATTCTTGTTTTGGGCAAAAAATTGTACTTAAAAATTAATTCAGGGATCTAAAGTGAAATATGTGTCTTGAACCCGAAACCAAACCAAACCCGATCCTAACCTGCACATACCAAACCGAATTCATTTCTAGATAATGGTTTGGTTTTCAGTTTTCAAAACCAAAAACCCGCATGTGCGTGTTTGTTCCTACCAACGGGTCGTGTGTCGGGTACCCGACCCGCGTGCACCCTTACTTTCCATATTTAAATATATATAGTCCAATTTTATTTTATATATATAAAAAACATTCATTTTAATTATGAGACGTAGGGATGGCAATGGTTACAGTTAAAACCGATACCGATGATAAGCGCACCGATGATAACCGAACCGATTGAAAACCAAATTATATGACCATGGTTAAAACCATTAGTTATGGTTTTGAAAAGTGTAACTGATGGTTAAAACCGTTAGGTTATGGTTTTTGATAAAAATAAAACCGAAAAACCAAAAATCGTTTATTATCATATATATTTTCAAATTTTATAAATTAAATTAGATATACTGAAATTTTAAAACTAAAATCAAAATACTAGATTTAACCAATTAAATAATAAATATGCAATTTAATCAATAACCAACACAATTTTTTATAAACCTTAAAGTTTTCTTTTATATGTGTAGTTTATTTTATGAAATTTAATATATTTATTAAATTATCATTTAAATATGGTTAAAAACCGAAACACCGTTTAAAAAACCGAAACCGAATAATACGGTTATGGTTTTGAAAAGTGTAACCGATGGTTAAAACCGTTAGGATATGGTTTTTAATTATAAAAACGGTTATGGTTATGGTTTTTGGAGTTTTTGCAAAAAATCGATCTGTTGCCATCCCTAATGAGACGTGATTCTATGGAAATCGTTACCAAAAAAAATTAAATTGTGTATATTTTTAGAGACCAAGACTTCGTGGATATCTATGGAATTCGGAAAAATATTTCTGAGTACTTATACCACAAAATAAGACTTTTATTTACCCAACTTTTTCTTTTTGTTCAACCGTTAGTGTTTTCCGTTATCTCACACACTAAGTATGATGTGAAACCTATGTGGACTTGGTTTCCTTATATTTTGAAAGGTATACTTAATGTGTGAGATAACGGAAAACACTAACGGTTGGAAAAAAATTAGGTACCTAAAAGTCCTATTTTATAGTATAGGTACTCATAAGTCCTTTTTCGAATTCCATGGGTACCCATAGAGTCTTTTTCTCATATTTTTATTTCATATTGCTTGTTTTCTCATTATTTCTTTATGGATGATAGTCGAATATTAGTTTGTACTAGTATGAGTAACTCCTTTGTTGTTATCTTAAACTTTTTATCTTAGGTAGGTAACTCCTTTGTATAGTGTACAATTATTTTTATCAGTGTTCTAAAAGGCGCTAGGCAATAGGCGGGCGGTCGACCACTTTCGAGCGCCTTAGGGACTAGGCGGGCGCCTAGACGGAGCCTAGGCGTTTTCTTACTAGGCAGTTTTGATATTTATTTAAATATTTTTTTAGGTTTATATAATTTTTAAATAGATTTATATAATTTTTTGTGTTGAAAAATAAATATTTTTATTTTTTAAAAAAAAAATTATTTGTTTAATTTTTTTAGCTTCAGACCGCCTAAGCGCTGTCTAAACCCGCCTAGGACCTTTTGGGACCATCTGGAGGCCGTTTGGGCCATTTTTTAAAGTTACGCTACCTTCTAGCGCCTAGACGCCACCTAGGCGACCGCCTAGGCCGATTTTTAGAATACTTGTTTTTATTGATACAACAATTAACCTAACCCAAAAAAAATATTAATTTTAATATTTTTATGAAAATTAATATTAATAAATTATAAAAAAAATAGAACATCAACAAACATTTTAAACCTTCATTTACTAATATTTTATAACAAAATTAATAATTTATTCTCCTATAATATATATTATTTTATTTTCAATATAACATTAATTATACATATTTCTATTTTATCTTTATCTTATATATTCATACAAGTTATTAATATTTCTTTACAAGTAATAAATATAGATAGATAAGTCATTTTTAAGTTAGTTGTGTGAAAATCACAACTTTATTAATATGTGTGTTCAAGCCAAAAATGATATTTAAAATAAGAAAGATGAAGTATATATATTATTTATTATATAGGTAAATGTGAAATATATTTGAAAGTTCTCAAATTGCATATCCGTGTAAAATGTAGTAGTCTTATATTTTGGATCACTATTCTCTGGTTGTTGGGGGTTAGTTGATCTTTGACTTGTGTTGCAAAGTTCTACCATTTAGCAGTATTTTATTAATTTTGAACCTCATTTAATTGGTTTCAAAATTAGGATATTGGTTAAACATTTAGTTAAAACTTTCTCTCTCTACTTTGAAGGATTCTCTCGTCTCTCTCTTAGGTTTACAATTTTCTTTCTTCTAGTTTCCTTCTTGTTCTTGGTGACGGCACATCGTCTTCACCATTGATCTAAAATTTCTGGGCTAACACGTTAGGGCAAAAGTACACAAGCCACCTTCTCTACTCGTTGGAAATGGTAGTCACATCAGACGGTCAGATTTGGGCTACAAGGGTTCCCTACGCCATCGATCTTCGAAATCTCCCCATGAATGCTTGCTCAGCTGTTATTATTAAATCTAGGGTTTGGAATATTGGGGCTTGCTTCCATCTCGTAAGGGACAAACCCTATTTCTCCAAAAAGTATCAGCTAAGGTTTCAAAGTCCATCGAACATAGGAAAGCCAAAGATCCAGGCCCATCGTCTTCACCATCGATCTGAAATTTCTGGGCTAACACGTTTGGGCAAAAGTACCCAAGCCACCTTCTCTACTTATTGGAAAATAGGAGTCTCATCGGCCGGTCAGATTTGGGCTACAAAGGTTTCCTACGCCATCGATCTCCGAAATCTTTCTCCTATAAATGCTTGCTCTGATGTTGTTATTAAATCTAGGGTTTGGATTATTGGGCCTTGCTATTCCTCCAAAAAGAATCAACTAGGGTTTAAAAGGCCATCGAACATAGGAAATCCAAAGATCCAGGTATACAAATTTATCCCTAATATTTGTTCTTTATTGCTGTCGTATGTGAAATGCATGGAAGCTACAGAAATAAAAATCACAATTAGGAAAGAGAAGAAAGAAACATGGCACTGCAGGGCAATTTCGCCTAAGATGTCTTTTGCAATCATTGAAATTATCAGACCAAAGTTTGGAAAAAAGCAGGAAGGGACTCATTGCAGCTATACAAAAGAGAAAACATAAGAAATGAACAGACTACCAAGTTTAAAAATCAATCCAACCCAATCCATCAGGTTTTTTTTCCTATATAACCACTAACAGAGCTTCCGTTTTTTATTGTGAGTATAGGGAAAGGTCTAACATGGCAAAGAGGAACAAAAATAAATAGCATCCTAGAAAATAAGAAAGAGAGTGAGGACAGTGTCATGTTTGTAAAAGAAGTGAAAAATGACCTAGACAATGTATAAAAAATGATTGATGATTATGACTCGCAGTTCGAACCAGATGAGGAGAAAGAGGGAAGCTACGAGAATAGAGAAAACTATTTCTAGAAAGATTATGAAGGCGGAGGTGAGGACCAAGACATGAATTTCCAGTATGCAGATGCAGAGGAGGAGGAAGAGGAACATTTTGAGGAGAAAAGTGGAGGCGGCAACTCCAAAAAAGCCGTGAAGTTCAAATGACAGCCTTATTTTGGAATGTTCAGGGAATTCGAGCGCCCTTAACATTATCTAGAATCAGCTCGATGATAACTCAATTTCGTCCTTGGGTGGTTGCGGTTTGTGAAACTATGATGAGAGAAGTGGACTCTCATGAAGTGGTGGAGCGTTTTGGTTTCAGCAAGTCTTTTTTTATCGAACGCTCTGGAACTTCTTTTCATTCTGGGGTCTTCTTGGTTTTGTGGCACTCCAATGTGCAGCTTAGCATCATCTTTAGTTGTAATTTTTATGTTATCGCTTTTATTAATGAATTGTCCTTTTCGTATTATATGATCTTCTTACATGCCCCTAATGATTTTAATCAAAGAGTGGAGATATGGAATGAAATAACGAGATGGAGTGAAGTAATTAATGAACCCTGGATGATTTTAGGAGATTTTAATGAGATACTAAACGTGACAGAAAAATAAAGCAAGAACCAAGCTAATATTAATCATATTAATGCTTTCTTAGATTTTACTCATTATAATCCCCTAGCGGAGATAAATTCTAACGGGTGTTTTTTACTTGGTCTAACAGGATGGAAGGGGAGAAGAATGTCAAAACAAGGATTGATAGAGGAATGACAACTTACGAATGGATGGAGAAATCCCTGAGATCACAAATCTTTATACCCCTTGCAATAGGGTCGGATCACTCCCCTCTACTCCTCCATTTTGATATAAATATGAAAATAGGAAAAAAAACACTTTAAATTTGAAACTAGATTGTTAGACAATAATAATTGCAAAGAACTCATAGACAATAGTTGGAAAATTCCATATGATTTGATCCCTATACCAAACTTTATAAAAAAAAAGGAGTTTACAAAAAAAGAACTTACTAAATGGAGTTCAAAAAATTTTAAGAATCACGAAAAAACAATAAAAGCCCTACAAGATAGACTTATAAAAATTAATAGCGCTAAAGAGGACAGAGACACTTCTAAAGAAGAAAATGATATAAAAGAACGGATTAAGATATAATATGATAAAGAAGAAAAATATTGGAGCGATAGAGCTAGACAGAATTGGCTCATTTATGGTGATAAGAATACGAAATTTTTCCTTTTAGCTACTATAAAGCGTAGAAAATAGAATCGAATCACTAGAATAAAAAACAAGGAAGGAGTATGGATGATTCAGAATACATTAAAATCCGCTTTCAGAATTTTTATAAAGACCTCTTTAAAGATAATATTGGTATAGAAGATAACATGCAGAAAGAAACTGAATTTATTAAACCCCGAGTTACTAGTAACATGAATGAGGAACTAACTAAAAAAACCTACGATGGAAGAAGTAGAAAGAGCTATAGCGGAATTGTCGGCCTCAAAAGCACCAGGACCTGACGGACTTAATGGTAAGTTCTATAAAGAATTCTGGGATATTATTAAAGTTGATGTTTTACAAATTATTGAGGATTTATTTGAGAATCATTGCTCAGTAGAAACGATTAATGATACTTTAATAACTTTGATCCCCAAAGGAACGATACAAGATAATTTAGGAGACTTTAGACCTATTTCATGTGTAAATTTCATTTATAAAATCATTACAAAAATTCTCTCGAACCGGCTAAGAGAGATTATGACTCTATAATATCTCCAACACAATCAGCTTTTATTAAAGGAAGGGCGATTCAAGATAACATTATTATAGCTCAAGAGATATCCTTATTTATGAGTAGGAAGAGGAAAAACAAAAAACACATGGCAGCGATAAAAATTGATATGGACAAGGCATATGATCAGGTAAGATGGGACTTTCTTTTTAAGGTTTTAGATAAGTTGGGTTTTAGCGAAACTTGGATTTTAGAGAAACTTGGATTAACTGGATTAGGAACTGTATCACTTCAGTTTCTTTTAACATTAATTTAAATGGAGAAAGACTTGAAAAATTTAAACCAGGAAGGGGACTCAGACAAGGTGACCCCCTCTCACCTTTTCTTTTCTCTATTATGACTGAATCTCTTATTAGCATTATCGACCACTACATAGATAACAAATTCATCAAAGGCGCTAAAATTAATAGAAACTGCCCGACAATATCTCACCTTTTATTTGTAGATGACTCTCTTTTCTTTTTAGAATTGGAAGATATGGATATTAACCACTTCAAGGAATGTTTAGATATTTATGTTCGGGATCAGGACAACAGATCAATTTTCATAAATCAACCATTCTTTTCAGCAAAGAAACTCCAGATGAAATTAAAAATGAAATCACTACAACGGTGGATATTACGGAAACAGTGGATTTGGGATATTATCTAGGGATTCCGCTGTGCCATAAGAGATCGAAGGTGGAATCTCTAGAATGGATAGCAAAGAAAGTTTTCAAAAATACGGAAGGCTGGAAAGCGAAGTTATTATCAGAAGGCGGCAAAGAAGTACTTATTAAAGCTATACTTCAAGCCATTACTAATAATTACATGTCTATTTTCTCTTTTCCTGCTAATTTTGGCAATAAACTAGTTTCAGCTATATCTAATTTTTGGTGGAGTTCAGGTGAAAGAAACAGGATACATTGGGTCGCTTGGGAAAAGATAGCAGTAAGCAAACTGATAAGGGGACTGGATTTCAAATATTTTAAGAAAATGAACACGGTTCTACTAGTAGCACACGCGTGGAGACTGATGAACAGCCCAGATAATTTGGCTACAAAACTACTTAAAGTTATATATCTCAATAAATCTGACATTATGACTTGTAAACTCAAACAAAGTAGGACATGGAGCTGGGCAAGTATAATAGAAGGCAGAGACTTTATTAAGAAACATGGTATAAAGATAATAGGGAATGGTAGAGATACTAATATATGGGACGAAAGATGGATAGATACGAATTGGAAATTGGAAAAACCAGAAGGAGCTTCAATCACAAAAGTCAACGAACTTATGAAGGAAAACAGGAATGAGTGGGACTTAGAGAAGTTGGATAACTTCTTTCCTGAGCCTATTATACATCTTATAAAAAGAACAATAATAAATAAAAACGATATAAAGGATAAGTTCATTTGGCCGTTTTCAAAAGATGGTACGTATGATACAAAGACAGGATATAAGGTTATATCAGAAGAGCAAATAGTTAATAAGGCGTCAACAACGGGAACCAAAGCAATGCAAGATTCACCTATCTGGAAAACAATATGGGGCTCCAACATCCCAAAGAAGATCAAATTATTTATATGGAGGTTAGTGAATAACGCAATTCCAACTAGAGACAACTTATATAAGAGGAAATGTGCGGATGCTACGAACTGCATATGGTGTAATCATAACTGTGAAGATATAGAGCACCTACTTCTCCATTGCAACATGTGTAAGGATATCTGGGCAGGATCCATCTTGCAAATAAAAATCCAAGATAGATGTGAAGACAAAATAGAAAATTGGTTCTTGAAGATTATTCAAACCTTTGTTAAAGGGGGCTGGGAAGAGAATGTAGTACGAGATTTTATCATGATCAACCTTTGGAACATATGGAAGGTAAAAATGAAAGCAATACAAGAAGGAACTACAGTATGTGGTACAGGGATTAATATAGCATCAAAAAAATTAATGCAAGAAATACATGGAATAAATTGGGTCGCGGAAAGCTACAAAGGACTCAACAAAAGAGGAGAGGTAAGCAATGACACAACTAGAGAAGAACAAAATCAAGACCTCTCTTTATTTTTTGATGCATCTTTCTCCAACAAATGGGATCCTGCGGGGATAGCTATATTCGAAATACACAACAATGCCAATACATCATTTGAATATAGCTGTGACCTGGACTGCAACTCAGCCCTTGAGGGAGAAGCAAATGCAGTTCTTAAAGCTACACAAGTAGGTGCAAATTTTCCAGGGAGAAGGATAGTGGTCTACTCATATAACCTTGAAATTATTCAAGGTACGAAGTTGGTGTTAGCTACATGTTGGAATATCCAACCCATTCTGCGCAAGATTTATTCACAATGCTGAAGAGCAAGGAAAAATTTCCTTCCACCACATCAATAGGAAGCTCAACAGGAAAGCGGACAAGATTGCAAAGGAAGCTAGACACGAGGCAACTGTTTTGCGTCGGAAAACTTTTAGTTTTTTTGAGTTATCGGCTAAGTTTAGTAAATTAGGAATAGGTTGATTCCTTTTGTTTCTTTGGTGCTTCGGCACCTTTCATTGTCCAAAAAAAAATTTAGGATATTGGTTAGACATAAAGTCTTTGCCATAAAAATAATTTGTGTTACAAATTGATATGATCCCTGAATTAGTTGTCGTTGAAATCTCAAACTTTGTTGTGCACCCTCTTGGTATGTCTTTGTCCATAATTTCTCTCATTAGCCAGTCAAATATTTTTTCGGCATTGATGATAGCCTTACCACCCATAATTTTAGTAATTATTGGTCTGTAGTGCTTGAAAGATTGGGTATGTTGATCTCAAACCAAAAGTGTTCATAGGGTATGCTGGCCCAATGTAGTCTTGATGCGAATAATTTCGATTCTAAAAGAATTGAAAAGCACGCTAAATGAAACGCAAAAAAAACTCTTGAGACCAGGTTCTATGTCATAGTTAAGATAAACCTGCATCAATACAATTCAATTCATTAATACCTTATTTAGCTTCATATAAGAATAATATTGTAAACTCGCCATCACGTTGGGGTCCATGTGCGATGTGTGATTCACATAAGTATTTGAGTCTCGAATGAAACTAGCATTATAGTAGTCTTTGTCAAAATAACACATTTCATCCAGTACATGTAATAAAATATATACGCATCAGTATGAATCTACGACGGGTAATTGGGTAAAAACTCAATATATATCTATAATGGGTACAAACCCATCATTACCTCTCTTCAATTCCTTCTCCAAATGCTACATCGTACATGTGAATTACACTTACGTGTGTTCTATTCAAAGACCAAACTATTGTCTCGTTTAGATCATCGCCTTAAAGGTATTTCAGAAGGCGAGCCAATGTATTTGACCAATGCCTTTAATTGTAGTTCTTTAATTGTAGTTGGACAGTATTCATGCCATTCCAACCTTTCACCTTTGTAATTTATTCTCTTTCTTTATTTAGTATGAACTAATTTTATTTAGTTTGAGATTAGCATAAGGGTATGAACCCTAGACTTGTTTTATATCTATTTTAATTTGGGATGTCCTTTTACATTTAACTAAAATTAGTAGTGATATCTCTGTTTTATGTGCTTTGATGTATTGTTTGTAGTTCTCGCGGTGGCCAACGTATAGAATTACCATAGTAGTTAGATGGTCACCCGAAAGAGGTGTATAATTATTTGAAAACCACATAAACGTCTAGTGTGAGGTAGTGATCCTAACGGGATTGCCTAACTAGATAGTCATTAGGGTTTGAGATTAACCACCGATCATTGTGTAGGGTCCTCTTACCAAGTCCCCTGGTAATTGTTAGGTCGCCACCTAAGTCCACCCGAAAAGGGGTTAGGAGAAATATAGATTCTTGGATATTTCATATCACACAATTCTCCCTTACATAAAAAGGTCATAACACTAGGCTAGTAGGGATTACTTGCTATATCTCATGCTAAACTCTCATACTACTTATCTCTTTCTATTTATTTTTCTGTCTTTATTTTAGAGTCTTAAAAAACCAAACAGATATTTCAGAGTATTTTCAAGCGTATTATTCTTCTAATGTCTTTTATTTTCACATTATATTTGCATTAGTCCTAACTAACTTTCGTAGTTCCTGCGAACGAATTCTACTTATCAATTAAACTTGCATACGATATCTGATACTTGTAGTGAGTAACGTGATTGGTAGGGTGATAGTTCATATCTTTTATTATCATTATTCTATCACACCCTACCAACCACCAGGAGACAACTTAATATTTGTGAAGCTGAGCTGGTTAGGCACTGTTAGCACGTTGGACATTGTCCCAGACTGTCTATTATTCCCAAACATGCATATAGAAATCAGTCTTCGATGAAAAATCCATATGATAGCATATTTTAAGTAAAAACATATAAGTATAAAAAAATTATTATTTATTTAATCTCTACGGACCATAACTTTATAAATCTTACTATAACACCCTAAGTTATGGTGTTTAGTTGCTCATAACTATAAAATGAAACTAAAGTTAACTATTGATCTTCTAACCTCTAACTTTGCTCTCATCATTTACGTGCACGAGAAAATAAATGACTTACTAGTTCTATTTATATGATAGAACTAGACATGAAGTAGGATGTAACCTCTTATTTAAAATATGACTAATGAATAATGTAGGATATATCTTCTTTTCTACTCTTCATTTTTTTTCCAAAACATTTGAAATGCTTGGACTCTTTAATTGGATGCTAAATCTGAATTTGATAAAAAAGGGATTTCTCTGGCTACTCTTAGTTGGTCCAACTGTGTCTTTTTTTATTTTGGTTAAGGTCCAACTTCTATTCTTTCTTTCGTCAACTGGTTGTGTGATCATCAACCAAGAGTGGTGTGAGACCAACAAATTGAGTATGCGTAATACACTTTTGAGAAAACATAAGAATGATTCTTCTAGAACATAGAAAAGGGATGTTCTTCTTGTTCAAGGTTTTCAATATTATAGTGAAACGGTGTGAACCTATGTGGATATAGGAAAATTCTCGAACCACTTAGAACTTGTGTCTCTTTTATTTTTTGTCATTATTTTCTTCGTTTTTCTTATATCTCCGTAGTTTCTTCCCAACAATTTGTCCAATCTAAGTTGATCTCTCAATAGATTTTGAAGATTTTGAATTTTTCATTATTTTTTTTCAAAATTTGTCGAATATCTACAATTTATTTTGCATCAGAATTCCCGAATTCATGCATGCTCCCCTTAATTAGTATATGTGTCAATAATGTGACATACAAAACGAAATAACTTTAGTTTATACATCTTTTTATCAAAATTATTTGGGGAAAGAAAGTTTATCTATACATATTAAAGTACGGTTATATTTTTGAAATTATTTATCAAAACTTATTTTATTATTTAATTAAGAATAATATTAAAAAAAGAATATCTTGATATGGAGACAAACTATGTTAGACTATATTTACAAAATTGAACAAATAAATTTGAATATGAAAAATATAGTTATTCTAAAAATCATAGACATACCGCGCCCAAAAAAAAAAAATCATAGACATACATCGTGAAAGACAAATGGTACAACATGTGTTGATGATCAACCTCGGAGCTGTTATAACAAATGGAGATGATGATTGATGGCGTCTTAGTGGGTGGTTGAGTGAGTTGGCGAAATTCAATACGTTTTATTTACACTAAACTTGCAGTATCACCCAAATTTAATGTAAAGCCTAAATGATAAGCTATGAGTGACTTATTATTTTATAGGTGGTCTACAATGCAATGCTTAACCTTGTCGAGTTGTCTGCAAATCGGTTTTGCCTTTCTTTTTTCTAAGGGGCGTTGCTACGTGGACGACCTTATCCAATTGAATTACAGTTAGGCAGAGTCATTCTCTCTATCTTGAATTCCACTTATTAATGAGAAGTGGGGTTCAAAATACACGTGAGATCGAGAAATACTTGGGTGGTTTCATACTACACGTGGGGCTGTAGTTTAGGTATTATAATACCCTTATTTTGTTACCAAGAAAGAGAAACTTCCCCAACGTAAATAGTACTAGTATTTAAAATATTTTAAAACTTCAATCATGTTATATCATTCTTTGTAAAAAATTTAGCAATTCAATTTTTTATTTATTATCTTCTCATATAAATTAAAGTAAACTAGTAAAGATAAAATTAAAGAAACAAATAATTCAATAGATAAAAGTATTATAAGAATAAAAAATAAACAATTCAATATTTGAATATATTTATAATCTTATGGTCAAAAAAATATATGTGTCGTAATGAATATACAATTTAGACTAAGATATAGAATACACTCATACAATCGGAAAAATCCAAAACAAGTATCATTTTCATTATATTCACCCTTATTACCGGCAAACGGTTCTTTAAGACCTTATCCAGTAGAAGAGGACAAATCAAAAATCTCAATTGGGATAAGGGGGAATAATTATTTAAATCCCCATGACTTCAATATTTCTAAATTAAAGCCCAACCCCAAACCCTCAGTTACTACCTAACTATTACCCAACTATTATATAGCAAAAGACCCAAAAACCCCTACTAATTCTAATCCATACAGTGAGCAACACAAACCAAAAACAAAAGACTCATATAGGGTTTCGATCAAAACCATCGATGCCCTCCTTCCCCTTCACTGTGCTGCACCCCAACGAAGCCATCACAGCGCACCGATGCCCTCATCCCTCTTCCCAGCCCCACCTCCACCATTGAAGCCACAACAAGACACCAGCACACGAAGCCTCATTCATCTCCGTTTCTGCACCAGATCCACGAAGCCTCCTTTATCTCCGTTTCTGCACCAGATCCACGAAGCCTCCTTCATCTCCGTTTCTACAACCCACCACCAGCGATAAGAACCTCAATTCCCGCCACCAACAGGATCGACGAGAAGAGATCCACCACCAACAACCTCGTTCATCTCCATTTCTGCAGCCCACCAACAGGAGCGACGAGATCTCCACTCCAGCCACCTTCCTCTCCGTTCATTCTCGGTGGACCTTCGCCTCTCCACCACCTTGATCTCCGACGGTTCGTGCTCCAGGTTCGTGCACCGGAAAATCGCTGCTGCATATTCCAATCTCACCACCACTACATCCCTCCTCACCCATGGCTGCAACACTGTTGCAACAGCGGCCACGCGTTCAAGAGAAATGGAGCAAGATCTGACGCGCCACCCCTTACCCAATCTTGCGCCACCAATCACCGCCACCAGATCCAGGCCTGTGTAGCCCTCGGTCCAGCCCTAGGTCCAGTATGTCTGGGCCATTTGTGTTGTATCTCCATATTTGTTGAACTCGTTTCTTTTTCTTTTTTTTCTTTTGCCGTGTGAGTGTGGTATGTCTGGCCCATTTGTCTGGCTCTGGCCCATTCGTGCTGTATCAACTTTTTTTTAAAATGTGTCCAGCCCATTTGGGCCGCATCTTCCTTTTTTTAAAACGTGTCCAAACATTTGTTTTGTATCTCCTGATTTTTAAAACGTGTCAAAACATTTTTGGGCCATTTTGGGCTTTGTGTCCAACCCTTTTTGGTTTTTTTCTTTCTTTGTTTTTTCCATTTTTGGTCCAGACTTGTTGGGCCAGGACACAATGTGTCCAGACCTGATGGGCTCAGCCAATAAATTTTTATTTTTTTTAAACCGTGTCTTATTGTTCTCTAATCTATTTTGTTAATTTTGTAGGTGAAACCTAAACACTAATTATACACTAAACTTGAGGAATCCATATAAATATGGACACTAATTACAGCCCCTCCAATATATTAATGGACACATTAGCATAAATATAGACAAAAAATGACTTGTGTACAGACCATTAGGTACACGTACTTGGACATGCCTGAGAAAATGAACATATACAAAAAAAAAACAATCGGAACAAACACACCTTAAAAACGTTAAAAAATATATATGTCTGTACACAATAGTATATATGTCTGTACACATCTAATATAGGCCCGTACCCATGATAATAAAAAACAAAGTGCTGGAAGAAAAAAGAAAAGGGTAGAATTGACAAAAAACCAACCAAATATTGAAACTAGGCTTTATTTAGAACAAAATTCTAACTAGGCTTTAAAATGGGGTTGGGGATGGATTTGGGCTCTTATTTGAAGTTTCCTCTTGGGATAATTGAATTCGTACTCGTTATTATGAAATACTACATTTTTAAATTAATAATAGTTTACGACATAATTGTATTCTCCTATGATATATTCGATAATCTATATACTAAAGTTTGAAGTTACCTCTAATCAGGGGCGGAGCTAGGAATTTTCTATAAAGGGGCCCAAGGGGTTTAGGGGCAACGCCTCTGAATTTTTTAAAAAAACTTATTTACACTATAGGTTCATATACTATTCAAAAATTGTAAAAAACTTCTCTATAGATCCTTATATTATTTTAATATTGTACTATAATTCTCAATATAAATTATTTAATTATTTATCTTTTGTAAAATACAGTATAACATTAACATATAATTCATTAAGAAAAAATAAGATATTATATATAAATAAAATAATTATAAGTTTAATAAATTAAAATGTTAAGAGTTAGGAGTGCCAAATATTTTTTTTTTAAAAATTTAAAAGGTAAATTGACTTATAATTAATTTTTCTTGTAAAGACTGGGAAGGCCATGGCACCCCTTAAGTTGTACATAACTCCACCCTGCCTTTGATATAGTTTTATGTTATAATTGAAATTTTCAGTATGTAGGTTGCCAAATATATTATAGAAGAATACTATTTTGTTGTAAACAGGGGCGATTCTAAATTTGAGTCAAGAAAGGCTATTATTTAGTATTTAGTAAAATTAATATATAAATTTTAAGTTGAGGAGGGCTAATTTTACAGTTAAGGGACTATAATTTTTTATTCATATTTTTACCTTTTTTTTAAAAAAATAAATAAATTATATTGGTATCTCATAGGATAGGGTGGGTTGCAGCCCAACTCCACCGTACCCCAAATCCGCCCCTGTACGTAAACTACTATGAATTTTAGATGTAGTATTTCATAATAATGAATATAAATTCAATTATCGCAATCGAGATCTTTTGATTTGTCTCGTCTATTGAGTAAGATTTTAAAGAACCGTTTACTACTAATAAGTTTGAATACAATAAAAATAATAATTTGCTATTGATTTTTTTAAGTGTATGAGTGTGTATGAGTGTATTTAGTCTAAGTTCGACAAAAAAAAAAAAAGTATTTAGTCTAAGTTGTATATTTATTACGATATAGATATTTTTTGACCTAAAAATCATAAATATATTTAAATATTAAATTGTTTATTTTTATTTTTATAATTACTTTTGTTTATTAATTTTTTTTTAATTTATCTTTGCTAGTTTCCTTTACATTATTGCTAATTGGTATGAGAAGATGATGATAAAAAAAAAATTGACATGACAAAGGATAATATAGCATAATTGAAGTTTTAAATATTTAAAATATTATAATAGATAGTATAATTTACGTTGGTTGGAGAGTAATGTGTTTCTCTTTCTTGTTTGGTAACAAAATAATGGTATTATAATACCTAAACCATGGCCCCACGTGTAGTGTAGACACTACCCAAGTATTTCCCCGTGAGATCTCATGTGTAAGGCTAAGTCCAATGGGCTCCCGATTGTAGCAAAAAGCTACAATTGGGAGTTGAAAATCAGATTTCAGCACTCCAACAGCCTCCCGATTATAGGGAACCCAATTATAGGGTTCCCAATTCACAAGATTTCTTAGCTAGATGTGGCTAAAAATTTCACCCCCAATCCATCAATTTTAATTTTTTTTAAATCTAATCTATCTTTTATTCTAGTTTATTTAAATAAATATATATATATAAATGTTTAGTAGATAATTATAAATTACATATTATTATTTTTAATTATTTATTAATGAGTATTTTCATAATAATGATAATTAATAATTAATTTAAAATTATTTTTAAGTTTACTAATAATAAATTAATGTTTTTTTGCACTTTATAATTCAACAAACTTATTAATAAATTTAATTTTTTCAAAAATAAAGTAATAAATTTTAATATTATCAAAAATATTATCTTAAAATTATAAACAATTGATAGAAATAATTATAATTATCATTTAAATATTAAAAATAATTTATATTATTTTTTAAGATATATAAATTATAAATAATGAAATTTATAAAAATTTAGAAAAATGATTAATTATAATTAAAATAAAAAAAGTATTAAACTAAAATCAAAATATAGATTGAGAAGTTGAAATTGGGAAGCTGTTGGAGTAAAGTTGTGATAGGGAGTGAATATTTAAGAAAAGTTAGCTATTTGACTCCCGATTCTAGCTAAAAAATTGGGAGCTGTTGGACTTAGCCTAAGCAAGTCAAAAGAAATTGGAATACCACCCTTTTAAAGTTTTTAATGCTCGTCATTTTCCTCCACTTTCCTTTTTATTCTATAAATAATATTCATTTAATTTTTTATATTTCCTCAATTTTAAAATATTTATTTACTTATTAAAATTATTGTTTCAAAATATTTGTTCACTTAATATTTCAAGATATTTTTTTCAATTTTTTCGTCGGTCATGGGGTGGCGACGAAATGGCAGAGGAAGCCTCGACAATTGGGGCAATGGAAAGCTCCAACAAGTGGAGTCACAAAGAGAAGATTAACGGCGGAAGATTTTTTATTGGAGGAGAAATAAAATGAGTTGTTGTCTGCTTTGTAAAATCTCGTGACCCTTTAGCGACTGCTAACGACCACTAAAAAGGTGTAGTCGGTCGCTAAAGATGTTAGTCCAGCATGCGGATAACACTTGATTGTCAAATCATTAATGAAGAGTTTTTATATTTTATGTTTATTAAGTAAAATACTCTACCGACCATGTCAGTGGTCGTTTGAGGTAAAGATCTAAAACAACGAAGCGGGAAGGACAGTAGGCGGGAAATGATAGACTATCAAAAAAAATCGTATACTTCTTCCGACCACTAAGGTGGTCAGTAAAGATAATATTTTTTTAATTTTTTCTCATTACTTCTAGCGGCCGACAAAACTATAAATTTTATTTTTTTTCTAAATTATTTCTTCTTCTGGCGACCAGAGATGACCGTGAATGGTACCTTCTAGCGACCACTCTCGCCGGTCGCCAAAGGTTTAACCGCCAGAATCGTGAAACGTGGCACTGCATTTAAAACTATGTAAAAATCTATCAATTTAATATATATATATATATATATATATATATATATATATAAATTTATTCCCCTTAATTTTACTTTAATGAATTAATATAAAAAAGAGTAGGACAATGTCATCCGATACTAGACTGATTACAAAGAGATCGTAAAGAGCTAATTAACGAGGGGATGTGGGACTATGACCATTTATCAGGTAGTAAGTTACATCTAAAACCCCTAACAAGAGGTTAGACACTCCATCACATGACCGACCGAGCTCTCCCGATAGTATTAGTTGCTGAAGAATGACCTTGGGTAACTCCAATACAATTAGTCATAGATAATAACTTTCTCATCTAAAACCATATCAATCAATATTGGATCTTCTTACAACTGAATCTTGTTAAGGAGGAAGACTAAAATGAGTCATTTGAAAAACAAATTACCTTCAGAACTTTGGCAACAAGGAACCTGTAAAAATTAGAGTACGCCATGTTGTAGAGGCGAGAAGTATGAGGTTTATATACTCAAAATCCCAAAATCTGAGACTTCCAACCTGTTCGCACGTGTCCTTAATGACTTCCAATGGATGTCTTTTTTATGACCAGATCCGCACAAGAATTTTGACACCATACATGATGGATCTTTACATCATGTGTTCAGAAGTTGGAGAATAGACATATTGTAGTTATGTGGTTCATGTTAGACTGACTTAATAAGAATCTTCTTACCTCCATCAAGTACGAGTCTTTATTTCCATCCCAGACTACCTGTAAAGAACTTGTCATTAAGCCATTAGATCTTGAAATTTTGACCTTGCATAGTTTATCGGTATTCCTATATATTTGTCAATCGAATCCGCTTCTTAGATGTTGAGAGTATTTTTCGTAGCTTCACCCAAAGAGTTAGGGGTAACTTTTTTGAAACAAATACTGGACTTACCCAGGTTGGGCCTCTGTCCTGACCCCACACAATAGTGTGCGACAACTTCTTTGAACATAGAATTTTTGTCGTCGTTAAGGCTAACCATAAAAATAGAGTCATTTTCAAAAGGAAGATAGGACAAGGAGGGGTTCTTCCTACCTAGTTTCAGGACATAAATGTTTCCAGTTCAGCATTCGAAGTAAGTAAGGTCATATAAAGCTTATGTAAGTATATAACGAAAGTAGGGATACAGGATCTTCCTAACAAATACCATTATAAGGATGAATGTACCATAGAGTTCTCCATTAAGTGAAATTTAATATTTGACTGTCGAAATGAACTCCATGAGCCAATTGATTTAAACTTCATGAAATCCCAGATTTTATAGAAAAACAGTCAAACAATCCCATCTTACAAGCTTATATGCTTTAGCCATATCAAGTTTGACTGCTGAATAATATTTTTGGGATATGCGTGTTTTTTTAATAGAAGATTTCAAGGGTCAACAAGGTGTTATATTAAATAACTCTACCTTAAACGAAGGCCCATTAGGTAGGAGGGATAATTTCCTCCATAATTTTAAAGGTAATTGGCTAACACCGACGAGATGATCTTGTAATAAAAAAATTCACACAAAATGGGTCAATAGTCACCCACACTCTCTTGTGTTTCCCCTTCAGAACGAGCATGATAATTGTCTTCTTGAGTCCTCGAATATCCAGTTTTCCATTGAAGAAGGCTTTAACCAACTCCAAGACATCAAATTAGATAATGTCCCAATAAAAGTGATAAAAGAGAACAGGGATTCCACCATGGACTAATGATTTCTTGTCTCCTTTCTAGAAAATCGTTGCTTAAACCCCTTTCATAATGGGGGCATAAAAAATCCAAGTTTATATTATGTGTCACTTTATAAGGAATATGACTTGATGCTCTCAACTCCTTCCTCTCAAGATCACCCTTATAGTTCTTCTTGAAAATATAGATAAACATATCTCAAACATTCCCAGATCATCGTGCGAAACGTTATTATCATCAAGTATGTGATTAATTTTGTTGAAAGTTTTGGATAAATCAAATAGAATTTTACATTACCGTATAAAGATATAGTGGAAAAATATGAGTTTCCAAATATATCATATTTCTAGAAAAGTGAACGTAAAAAAAGAATGAAGTATTAAGAGTCTGGGTATAATTTATGGATTATTGCCCAAGAAACACATCAAATTAGAATTAATGTCCCCTCACCCCGCCGCTTTCTTCTTGCACATAAAAAGCATTCATTTTTTTTGTTTCCTATTTTACCCCACCCCAGCCGCCATCTCCAAATTTTCCCTCCTTGTAAAGCTAAGCATATCACTCTCTTCAGCTATATAATTCTCTCACTTCCCCCACGATATTTACTTTCTCTCTCTAAAACACCCATTAATTATACATACATAATTATGGTAATCAACATATATCATATAATTATTATTTAATATAATTCGAAATTGATTATTATTTTACTTTTTTGGTAATTTGTTTGAAATTGGATTTTAAATGTTCAAATACTGATAATCGTGTTTTTTGGTAATTATTCCTTAATTCATTTTTGCAGATGTTGAAGACAGTACAAAAGTGTGCTTGCACGAGTGGTGGGAAACATTCTCATTACTCAACATTAGCCCACGAGTACAAAAGTGTACTTGCACGAGTGGTGGAAAACATTCCCATTACTCAACATTAGCCCACAAGTATAAAAGTGTACTTACACGAGTGGTGGGAAACATTCCTATTACTCAACATTAGCCCACAAGTACAAAAGTGTACTTGCACGAGTGGTGGGAAACATTCCCATTACTCGCCCTTGACGGCAGCAGCAGACGGCAGTAGACAGCAGTAAGGGCATTAAGGTATATTTACCTTAAGTGCTTTTTATAGGCAAGTGGCTAAAATGGCAGGTATTTATTGGGCATTCACCCATAGTTTATAGTCTCTCCAAATAAATTATAGGTGCTTAGCACTAAAAATAAAAATATTGATTACTTCTAGAATTATATTATGCTCGCCATTAAGAATTTCATAGATTACTCTGTTGATCACCTTATCACCACTAATAGGGACCAGAATGGAAAGTCACAAGACTTTAATAAAAATGGGTTTCTTGTTTTAGACACTAAGGATTAAAGACACGTTATTGTTATTATAGTTGAAAGGTTCGGCAGTCCTTCTCATTAACGTCTTAAGTATTATGTGAAGTTGTTAAACATTTATATTCCTTTTTCATGCAAAATGTCAATAGAAAATGGAAATATAAATATACATTCAACTCCTTTAAGTGTAGCGTAGATACTTCAATTTCAAGAATATATGGTTAATTCATTGGTATAATGCTCAACCTCAAGTAACCCAAACTCAAAAAAATTAGTCAACTGTAATATAGATTGACTTTCAAAGACGAACCCCGTTGATATTTATGAGAGCTAATTGCAAAACGTGAGGCCAAATAGTTGTCAAGAAACCTACAGCTCACAATTGAAAGCAAATAACGGATTTGAACAATTAATTTTCTTATGTAACATCAAAACCATCAAATAATTATGAAAAAGAAGTGTTACGCCTTCATCACCATAAGATTACAAAACTTATATATATTGCTATACATCTCTTTCAATCCATTTCACAAAAGGGAAAGATTACAAGGACATGATAACATTATGACGTTGTAAGAGAGTAAGAGGTAGGGTAGGATTTACCAAGCATTACATTTTGCTAGATGTTTCATCATTTGTTTAAGTGTGGTAAAAATTCAAAATCGAAGTGGTTCTTTTTATCAATACAAAAGAAAGTGGAATTTCAAAGTCTAAGTTACCTTTTACTCATAAAAGATACTATATAGGATGCCAGATATGAAGACATTAACAGCACAAATTACATTGACATATTACCTTGTACAAATAATTGATTGTAAAAGCAGCAGTTTGGATAGAAAAAGGTTGTTCTGGATGTACAACAATAACACATCTTAAGTAGAAAAAATTGAGTAGTGTATGAAATACAACATTGGTGACACTTGATACATATGTAGAGAGCTACTTGCTGATGTGTTCCCATCTATCTATTTCTGCAGCTCTCACTTGAGAGAAATATGGGTGAGACTGAAACTCAGAATTAAATCCGTAAGTTTTTGTATTTATAAACTAACTTCCTTTTCCGTATAGCTGTATTTATCAAATGGAATGCAAACAAATACAACAAATTTATATATGAATGTACAAAAATTTAAAAATTACCTTTTTTCTTTTCAAGGAATTTGATGATGCATTTGTCATTAGTGTTGACATTACCACCTTCAAAAACCTCACTGTAACTCCCTCTTTATAGTCATTTTGATGTAGAAGAAGAGAGATGATTTATACCAATCCTAGGCCTTTTTTTCTCTTCAAACATTATTCCACCCAAAAAAATCAGAAAAATGTCAACTGGACTTGCCTCATATTAAATTTCATCAGCAAATAACATAATAACCGTTTTGCAAATCGCAAACATAGCCCTATGGAGGGGTAAATTTGCAAGGTTAATGCATAACACAAAGGTATATATACGAAATAAAAAATAGGATAAATGTAAATAAAAACATACGACAAATTGCTAAAGAAAACACAACAAACAGTAAAATATAAAAACCTTTATTAAAAATATATTTAAAAAAGCCTTTTTATCTATGTTGAGAGAAAAGATATATTACGACATTTACCCCCACTGAATGGTGAGGGAATCGTAATCGGATTATGCTTTAGTCCGATGAAAGTTGACGTCAGCATGAACCTTGCTTGCGACACATCTCTTTGGGTAAATTCGATAACCTTTTTGCAGGTGTTTGAATATTTAAACTGATTTTTCCTTCTCTTTCGGTTAGCTCGTTCTTTTGATTCTTCGGAAAGTAACAAAGCAAACATTAAAGTCAAATTCTTATCAGAGTCTGAATCATAAAAAAGATGATAACTCTCCCTATATGAGTGTTGACCAAATGAGTGTCCGACGAAACGGCATATGACAAGAACAACAACTGAAAGCTTTTATCTAGATAAAATGTAATATAAAATTGAGACTTTATGTAAAAAATATTATTCAAGATTTTGGTACAATAATCAAATGTGAAGGAGTGAAATGATTAAACGATTATGGGTGAATAATTTTGATAGTAAAAGACGATTAGAACAGTTGTAAATACAATCAACCTATTCAATTTCTATCAAGTGATACCCTTGTGAGGAATGTTAAAAGTGAGGAAGAATACTCATTGAAATTAAGAAAGTTTACATAACCAGCTTTTCTAACTAAAATATCATTTTATTCATTCATAAAACAATGAATATGGCGAATCGCAACGTTATCATAATGAGAGATCGAATTTGTTACTTTCTTAGTAATCGGTTTGATATTTTTTTCTTTTTCATACATGAGAGGCTTTAAAAAGAATAAAAGATTACAGGAAGAACATAAATTCTTATTACATATCTAATACAACTCTAACCGTTGCACATTCACTTCTATCTCTTGTAATGAAATACCAAAGATAATCTGGGGGGTCGTCAAAAGTCACAGGTAGAGAGTTCATTAACGCTCTTTCTTTAGCTAATTTATTGGCACAAAGATTCGTTTCACGGAATATATGATTAAGCACAAAATCGGAAAACTTTTCCATTATTGCGCAACATTCTCTTATTACTGAAACATAACGACTACTTAAGTTCCCACAGCCCTTCACTAGCGCATGGAACTTCTCCGAGTTCATCTCATAATGAGTTGAGCTCCCACCGCCCTTCACTAGCGCGTGAAGCTCCTTCAAATTTGTTTCAATAACCATCATAGTATAACCTTTGCAAATAGCCAATTTTAGGCCAAAGTGTAATGCAAACAATTCCAAAACAATGGGGGAATCAACAAGACAAGCTCCCATAAACTCAGAGATGTGCGCACCATACCTATCCCTTAATAAACCCCCAATACCTGCTAGTCCTTCGCGGCGAAGAAACTACCATCAATGTTTAATTTGATGCCTTCCCTAGGTTTTACCCATTTAACCATAATATTCCTAGCTAATTTAATTACACCACCATCTAGACATTTTCCCCACGCTAATATGAAGTTGCTAGCTAATGAGAAGATCTCTTTCTTGAGCTCTAAGATGTGCGGTACCACATTCAACTCATTAAAAACTATTTGATTTCTCTTTACCCAAATTATCCACATCAAAGCTACGAATACATAGGGCCAATCGAGGCCTGCAATTCGAGCCTTGGAGAGGAGATGGGTCTCAATCCAGGCCTTCATAGCATTCGGACCAGCTGTTGCAGGAGCAGCTATTCTGTCCAGCAGCATCTCGCCATTTGCAGTAGCATGAACACGTCTGCCTTGGTGAGTTACAGCAGGTTCATGCCTAAAGCGAGTTTGCAGCCAAATCTTGTTCAGCGAAGAGAGGTAAGACCTGTCGCTGGTCTCCGGTCCTCCTTGATCCATCAGCTCTCCAGTAGCATTTGCAGCAGCAGTCCATTGATTCCTTCCAACAGAAGGTCTAGCTTCATCTATGATCCAAGCACCACGCGCACCTCGCCTTCCACATATATCAACACCCATTAAATTCCAAAGTAAAGTAGCTACTTTACACTTTAAGAAAACATGAAAGAGATCTTCCCTTTCGGCGCCACAAAGATCACACTTTCGCGACGCAATAACATTTCTCTTATATAAGTTCTCTGCGGTGGCGATGCGATTCACCACTACTCTCCACAAGAATATTCTAATTTTTTGGGAGCATTTTAACTTCCATATTAAGTCCCAGTTAAAATACTTGTCCACTTTATATTCTTCCATATTCGTGAAGGCTGGTTTTACCTTAAAAACACCCGGGCTTTGAATTTCCATATTACTTTCGTCCCTCTCCTTCATTTAGTTCCATAAACCCTTCACGAGTGGCCTTAATACCCGCTAAAATGGCTTTGCAAGCATTCGATTCATTTCCATTTTGGATTCGATTTAATAATCCACCATTAAAATATTTGTTGCTAAATACTTCAACCCACGCTACTGACTTCATTTATTGAAGGAATTTCCACTCTAGCTTTGCTAACAAGGCCAGATTGTATCTTTCGGCGCTCCTTATTCCAAGACCATCATTCTTCTTTTGTTTACAAATTTGTTCCCAAGCGACCCAATGTAGCTGTTTCCAAACACGAAGAACCCCAAATGAAGTCTCTAACGACTCTATCAATCCCATTACATACATATTTAGGCAATTTCAACACTTGTATTTGGTATACCGGCACCGCATTTAAAACCGATTGAGCTAGTGTGGCATGGCCCGCAAGATAGAGTGGCTTTGTCTTCCATGTGGCTAGCTTCCCCCTCATTTTCTCCACAATACTCTTATAGAAATCCCTAGGTAGCCTACCGGAGAGAATAGGAACTCCCAGATAAGTACCAAAGGAGTTACTATGACAAAAACCACTTGTCAATGCTAGTTCCTTCTGAGTTTGTTCCGGAACATTCGTTGAGAAATAAATCAAAGACTTCTCAGCACTAATTGCCTGTCCAGCTCCATTACAGAACCTATCCATCGTCTCTTGTATTATTTTTACCTGCAATAACGAGGCCTCGCCAAACAAAATTAGATCCTCCGCAAAAAATAAATGAGATAGTTAGGTTAAGAGTTGTATTAATCATATATAAGTGAACACTGTACAAGAGAGTTATCTATCTAATCCAAAAGGCTAAAGATAACAATTAAGAAGCTAAATACAACTACCTCATACTAATACTAATACAAGCAAATCTTCCACAATCATCTATAAACGAATGATGAGGGAACAAGGAAAATAAAATGAAAAAAATGCACCATTTAATTTCCTTGGTAACCGTTTCTCTAGATGAAGATCCACCTCTCATAGTTAGGTGATTTCTCGCTTTCCAAATACAATACATGGTAGCTCCAAATCCAATCCTCCATGCTTTTCTCCTCCAATTTTCTCTAGCTTTAAACTTTTTAAACAATTAAAAGCACTTAAGAGCGTGTTCATCTCCTTATCCAATCCTAGCCAAGACCTTATCTCAACCAAAATAACCATCGAATAAGCGCACAATCGAAAAAGAGGTGTTTGTTTGACTAAAAATCTTTCCCACATAAATTACAAAGAGGATCCAACTCCAAATAAGTAATGTGATCCTTAGTTTTAAACCTCTCCCTCAAAGCCATCCACACAATAATTGCATGTTTAAAAAATACACACGAGTCCCAAATGATATTCGCTAAAGGTTTAATAAAATATTTCCGACGAAATAAATCATCAGGTTTTTTATGTAAAGAATAAAATTCCTTACTTGATATCCCATGTGTAATATGACCCGCATTTCCCTAGGAAAATCACAAAGTCCAAATACCCTCCCGGCCTTTCACTCATAAGGACCCACAAATAATATCCTTTAGTTCCCAAACATTTTTCAATAAAGGAGAATCACCCTTTCTCGGTTTCCATTCCGAAAATCCACAAGTTTGAAAATATTCTCCATGTATCCATTTAATCCAAAGTGAATCATTTTTTCCATAATATTCCAAAGTATTATTGAAAGTAATGCTCTGTTCCATGTTTCTAAATTTTTTAACCCAAGTCCACCTTCATCTTTTGGTACACAAATCTTGCTCCAACTACCTTGAGGAGGTTTATTCTCTCAATAAAAATTCCGACAAATGCTAATCACACGATCTCGAACACCAATCGGAATCGGAATTATACTAAACCAAAAACAAATAACCCCTTGAAGAACCGATATAATTAGTTCCAATCTCCCCGAAAAAGAAAGATAATAAGCTCTCCAAGACCTCACATAACCTTCCAATTTGTAAAAAAGAGGTTTATAATCTCTTGAGAGCAAAACAGAAGAGCCAAGCGGGATCCCAAGATAACGAAAATGCATGAAACCTTTTTCCAAGAGTGTAGGCGTCACACCATTTTCAGTGTCATCATTTTATACCCCATTATAATAAATATTAGACTTCAACCTTTAATCGAAGTCCCGAACAATCTCCAAAGGTATTTAAGCTATCCATAAGAATTTTTATCGACTTTTTATCTCCTTTTGAAAGTAGCATTAAATCATCCACAAAGGCTATATGTGTGATCTTTTGCTTCTCACATTTAGGATGATATTTGAAATCAGTATTGTATAGAGAAGTATTCGAGACAAAGGATAAAAAGATAAGGGGATATAGGGTCACCTTGTCTTAATCCTGTATCCCCTTTAAAGAATCAATGAATTTTTCCATGTATAGCCACCGAATAGAAAGAAGATGAAACACAAGTCATAATCCAATTCACAAATTTTTCCGGAAAAATTTGATCCCTTTAATAGCTCATGAAGGAATACCCAAGAGATCGAATCATAAGCCTTTCGAAAATCAATCTTTATAGTGTATCTCGAGGAGTTACTATTATTGTTGTACCCCCTTAAAAGATCTTGCATGAGGTTTATATATTCAATCATAGACCTTCCCTCCACAAAAGCATTTTTAGATTTATCTACTAAAGTATCCTTGCACCCACAAGAATAAAGTTTTTTGTGTGTGTGTGCAAGGATACTTTTGATGTTAGTGAGAGGAAGAGAAATTTCGCCAAGGAAATTAAATCTAAGTTTAATTGCTTACCACCTCACGAGAAGCAAGTGTACATTGATTAGGCTGAGGAAGAATGACTAGAGGTCGAGCCTTGAAGGCCCATTTGAACAAGAAATAACCGGTAAGTACAAATTATATAATTTTGCCCAATATTGCACAATTTGCCCCTTTATTCTATGGGTCAATTACCCAAGGGGTCTTGAGGAGAATCATAGTGTCATATAGGAACCAAGTAATTCCTCTCTCCTACTTAGAGGCCTCAAGATTGACAAATGTCATTACTACCCTTCTAGTTATATAAGACAAAAAAAATAGATTCTTCTCTCTCCTCCATTACCATTACTAATAATCTCTCTCCTCCTTCGTTAACTATCAATAATTTCCAGCTCCGACCACCGACCACCTCCGACCACCGACCACCGCCGGCCACCACCGACCACCGCCGGAAAAAGTACTGAGCATAAAGTACTGAGTATGGAAAAAGTTCTGAGCATAAAGTACTGAGCATGGAAAAAGTACTGAGTATAAAGTACTGAGCATGGAAAAAGTACTGAGCATAAAGTATTGAGCATGGAAAAAGTACTGAGTATCGAAAAAAGTGCTGAGTATCGGAAAAAGTGCTGAGTATCGGAAAAATTTGCTGGTTATTCGAATTTTTTTGTTGAGTCGCTTTACTGAGCATGTTCGTTTACTCAGTAACTTGCTGAGCGTTTCTCGTATAATCAGTAAACTTACTGAGCATTTCGCGTATAATCAGTAAACTGCTGAGCATTTAGAAAAAACTTTCGAGTTTAATTAATTTCTTGATTCAATCATTTGATAACAATTAAATAGCAATATTCATTATTAATAACTTATTGAAGTACCTAATAAATGCATTTTATTGAATACTACACTAAATTCGAAAGAAGAAAAAGAAAAAGAAAAATTGTTGAGCAAGCTTTGTATTCAAACTAGTCTTTATTTCTTTTTTGAGTGCTTTGAGAATTAGGAAAAGTGATATTTTTCAAAGAAAAGACTTTTTAAAAAAAAGAGGAATATCAAGTTGCGAATCTCTTGGTATGACTTTTGGAGATGGTATGACTTTTGGAGCTGTAATTTTTTTTTTTTGTCGAAGGAGCTTAACTTTGAATGCTTCATTGAACTCAAATCATTCCCTATTTTATTAATGACAAAACGTGAACCCAGCACCTCCATGGCCATGACTCCAGTTCACCCAGTTTCATTTTTTCATTATGACCAAACATGAACCCAACTACTCCATTAATGGCCATGACCAAAACATCACCAAGATCTCGCTTCACTGCTCCTGGCTGCGAAACCACCACCAATATCACCAACATAAACAGATTCGTGGCTGTAATGCGAAGAAGACTCCAAGTGCAGAACATATCTGTTCTTCTTCGATCTGGATCGAGAAGCTGTGATCCATCTCCAGCTCGGTGACCTTGCTCGTGAAGCTTCATGAATCTAAAGAGCTATTGGATCTGAAGAATTCCATTGGGGATCTGGTTTCTTAGTTCTGCCGGAGTTTTTTGGGTCTGAAGAGCTCCATTAGTGAAGCTTTCTTGAGAAACTTGGTTGTTTACTCAGCAAAAGACAAGCTTCGCAGGCTCTAATGGAGCTCGGCCAATCTGCTTTAAGAGTGTTGAGATTTCCAGATCTGTGCAACAGTGGATTTGGTTTTGCTGCTAAAATCAAAAAAGGGGAAAAGAGAGGCTTTACGGAATGGGATATGAGAGAGGAGAGAGAAATTAGTTTTTAGGTTTATTAAATAATGCTGATAAAAATTAGTATATATAGGGAAAAAAACAAAAAGGGGTAAGAAGGTAATTGGATTTTTGGCCTATAGTGTTAATTTTTGTTTGTGGCCTTTAGTAAGAAGAGGCTATAGAGCCGGTCTTGTTAGGTCACGAGGTGGTGTTTTCAAGACCTTTTGGTAATAATCTCTTATTCTATACATATGGTTTATATTGTTAGACTAACAGTTAATATGGTGTTAAATTTAGAAAATTGGGCCCATTTAATATCGATATTGTTATTTGTTACCGATATTAGTGTGTGTTTGTGTTGTAAGTTGTCTTGAGAACTTGTGCCGGGATTAACAAGGTAAAACTCATAAATGATCTCTGCATCAGATACTTAAATGGATGGAGGATAGATTTGACGCTAAGAGCAACACTTTTGTGTTGCGCCTTATACACATTCCATTCGGGCCCGTCGATATAGAATGACAGATCAGTTTACACAAGATGGTCCAGCAATTCCTACCCACAGAGTCGAAGATGAAGCATATCAATATTTGGTGCGGAGGTATATAAAATGTGAGGTATTTTCCAACACCGTCATCGCCTCGAGATCGAGGTGTTGGAATTATTTAATAAAAGACAATTTATTTTATTATTCTTTCACGCTCTTTGGAGAAGTGGAAAAGACTATTAGTGTACTAATAGTCCCACATAAAAATTTGAGAAAGAAATTGTTGGAATTAGTAAAATTAAAGAGTTTTAATTTTATTAATTCTTTCTTTCTCTTAAGAAAAGTGGGTAAACTTTATATGTGTTAAAAATCCCACCTAGAAAATGAAAAAGAAAAACCATTGGAATTATTGAATTTCAAATAATTCCTTATTCTTGATGGAGGATTAATAGTTTTCTTTTATATATTTGTGGTTATGGGAGTTACAAAAATTTGATAAAGGAAAAAAACGGCTAGCATTAAAGAGCATTGAAGAGGCATTTATGTGACGGTTTTTTTCCCTTTGTCTCATCATTTTCTCTATAAATAGTGACTTTGTCACTTGCTTTTTAAGAGAAGAGAAAAAATGTAATTCTAGAGAGAATGGAAAAATGTTATTATAGAGAGAATAGGAAAATACTTTTAGTGAGAAAGAATGTTATTCTAAAGAGAATGATATATTATTCTAGAAATTCAGAAAATGGAACACTCCATTCTCAATGATTAGTCAAATTATTTTGACATAGAGATAAGAGTAGAAGAGGGATACGATTGTTGGAGATACCGGTACTCCCGGAATATCTTTTTCAACGATGCACGTTTTGTGTAATCGTATCTAGTAAATTTTTTTTATATTTCCATGTATGTTCTTTTCCCATTTCTTGTAATAGTTGTTGTATTACGGTTTTTGGGATACCTTTATATTCCATTTTTCCATTGTATTGTAATAGTTGTAGTATTACATTTTTTCTAAATATTTTTATATGAAAACAATTTTTACTGTATCGGTGATTGTTAGTTTTTACCAACACGAGGGTGTATAGTGGTGAAGCTGGTGCGGCCTTTGCTCAGTCATATGTTTGTATGTGATTGGGAATTTCTTGTGCCCCACATGCGATAATGGAGTGAATAAATGTTATTTACACGTCGTAAAGGAAATTCCCAAGATTTCCATTACAATTGGGCTTCCTATGCATTTAATGTGATTCAAAGTGGACTTCTCGCGTGTAGGGAAGATGATTAGTTTACTTTGTCGGTTGCCTTCCTCTACTGCTCGCTTAAGTTACATTTTACTGTAAAAATTAGTTGATTCCCTTTTGTTATATATTTTCTTCCTGGATAATTTTAACGTTCTAAAGAAGGTTAATCGGGAGCATGTGGTCACGCCTTTGATCATAAATTGGACTCACGCAAGGATAATAAAGAAAATAAAGCATTTAGGAGTATGCATCACCCGAATCATGCAATATTATCGCAATGTACGAGAGGTGTATGATCTGGTCATGTGGGACAAATTCTAAAAGTATAGGTTAGCGAAGATGGACAAGAAAGTTTGAATACTAGAAGGACGTTATGAATGAAAAAGTGGACCTCTAGCTCTCGAGTTACAGAAATTGCTTCAGCATACGACAACCCTAATCAAACGAGGCCACCATATTGTGTATGTAATCATTTTACAAGCTGGCAAAGCCATTTGAACTATACCTTTCACAACAGTTGAAAATCAAAGTTTGTGACAGTTGTAATACATGTATCTTCATTAGATTTGTGAACGACCACAATTCTTTTTGGTTTATCGTGTCTTGAGAAAGATGCATCGAACCAGATGGGATTAGCTCACTGGCCAGGGCCTTGGTCTACCAATCTAGTGGTGCAGGTTCGAACCGAGTCAATGACTCCGAGTCCAAAGTGACTCTCCTATGTAACAAAAAAAAAAAAAGATGCATCGAAAAGGGGTGAAGATCCTCGACTAGAGAGGATCCTCTACTATCTCTGTGAGTAGAGTACGTGGCACTTTTTTGTCCACAAACATGTTTTTTATTTTTTTTCTGAAAACTCACAAATATCTTAATAACTTAATAGGTTTTTTTATTATATTTTATTCACATCCACAATTGCCAAACAGCCAAAGGCTGTGACAGTTAAATTCCCAAAGCAGTTTAAACAGACTTCAAATCTATATAATTAAACGTTATTTGCTATATGTAATTAAAACTACCCATAATTTAAAATTATGAATATTTATACTCAGTTGCGGTATCACTACGAACTTTCTCATACAAACGATACATCAAAGTCGTCTTTGACATTTGAGGCTCTCTCTCCAAGACAGCTATAACATCATTCACTGAAATCGACCGCGACACTCTATTTTGCACCACAACCCCCCTGGGTTTCCCACCTTTCCTCGTTCCTTCTACAAAATATCACACCATTCACAATTCAATCAACAAGTATAATAAAAAAACATCAAACATACCAGTGTAAGTGTTAGAACCTGAATTTCCCCATTTTTCCACGTTTTGGTGGTTCATAACACTCTTCCCATAAGTAGATGAAGATTTTCGATTCACGTCTTTACTAATCTCTGAACAAGATGAAGTATCCGAATTTAGGCCCAGGCCCGGCCCCCCTTCACGCTTTTGCTTGTCCTATTCAAGCATTCCATTAGTTTCCATTTAGACAACATGTCATCTCCACCAAAAGCAGCTCGTGCAACCACATTTGCTGTTGCAGCACGCATTTTGTTGTCCTCTTCCTTGTTAACCTAAAAGAAAGAAAGAAAATAGATTCGTTAAAGAATTAGTTACTTATATATCTTTGGACACACAAATGTTACATTTTTACCACTTATGAAGTTATTCGTCGGATTCACGATCTTCGTTAAGCCCACTAAACTATGTCGTCTATCCCATTAGTTCGTCGAATTCATGATTTTCATCTAGCCCAGCAATTTATGTAATGTACACTTATGTTTCCAGCTCACCAATTTGCGTGACTCACCAATTCGCGTGATGTACGTAAAATAGGTTGGACCTTATGAAACCACTTTATTAGGCTATGCCCATTTTGAGTTAAAAAAAACCCTAATTCATAAACGTTGAAATATTATTTGTTTCGTATATATATATATTATAAATATATTATCCGAAACAATTGAAAATAGCTAAAAAACTATTTAAAAATTCTATAATATTATATTTGTTATATGTAAATTTTAAAAAATTGTAAATTTGTGATATATCTAATTTTATTTTATTTTTCAAATAAAAGATGATAAATATTTAAATATCTTGCAATTACCATATAAATAAAATATATCCAAATGCTAAAGAAAATATTTGAAGTTCGAGTTGTACTCAAACTTTTATAGAACATTATTTTCTGTTCATTCAAATTTTATAGAATATAATAATTTTATTTTATAAATATTGTTATAAATAATAAATTATTTAAAATTTTATTCAAAATTTTCAAATTTCAAAAATATGCTTATATTTTGTGCATTCCTACAGGAGTTTTGTTAGCTAGTTTAGGCTTATCGGTCGTGTAGACCTTATATATATGGAAGAAAAAAAAAACCCCTGCTTATATTAGTTAATTTTATCCTTCCTTATTTTTCCAATCTTTATTTGACATTTCAATTAATCACCTCTCTCCATTTTCTCTCCTCACAAAATCATTTTAAAGCCGTTATGCATGATCTTGTTAAATTTAAAAGAAAAATCCATATTATAGAAAGTAAAAATGAAATGGGTATATAATTCTTATATATTTTATTTTATGTAATATTTTTATTAAATTTTTTTATTCAGGATGAACCTTGATTCTAACGTTTTCCATAATCATTGTAGTATTTTGAGGGTTTTGCAATGCAAACCTTTTTTTATAAATTTTGTAATATACAAACTCGAGTAAATATCCCGATGCAATAGTTCAAGTGATGCAATTATTCTTATGATCAAGAATTCACAATTGCATGACGTCTAGTTAATTTCACGATTATTAAAAAGGGAAAAAATAGGCTGAAATCTAGAATTTGTTTGACGCTTGTTTCCATAGCCAGCATTTGAATACTTCCTTAAGGACACTGTTTAATTTAGATGGTACACATATGCGTATCTGGTAATCTATAGGTGAGTACTTTACTAAGTCTGGAATATCATAAATCATGAATAATATATAGAAATATACCTTGTTTAGAAAAATTTCATGAAATGGGATGTATAACTAATATTACTTAGGCTAATCACCTTAGAGATGATAGAAGAATAGTTTGGAAACTTCCTTTACCTGGCATTTATAAAGTAAACTGTGATGCCTCTTTTAACTATGATTCTAACCAAGCCGCTTTTGCTTGTATAGTTAGGAATTTAACAGGTAACATGGTGGATGGTTTTGCGCAAAAAATGGTAGTCAACTCTGTAATTGAAGCTGAGGCTAGAGGACTACTTACAGCTTGCGAATTAGCTCCCAGGCACCCAACAGGCAAGGTGGAGATAGAGAATGATTGCCTCAACCTTATTAACCAAACAAGAAATTGAGCGAAGATTTTTTGTAATATTAAGTTGTTGGTTAAATATATTATAAGGTGTAAATTTTTGTATAACTTGAAAATCTCCTTTGCTAGGAGATCAAACAACTTGAGTGCCGATTGGGTGGCTAAACATAAGCTTAAAGGCTTTTTGTTTAGCCTTTGGAGTTGTCAACCTCCTCTCCAATTAGCTAACTTACTAGCTAGAGACTTTAATCCTACAGGGATTGGCTAAATTATATTTTGAGTTTTTAATGCAATCATGTTTCGACTAAAAAAACGCAAAATTCTTCAGATTCGCAGTGTCTTAATATATCTTTATTTTCCATTAATAACAGGCCAACAAAGATAAGTATTTTTGTTTAGAAATAGTAAAGAAATTGTAGTATTATGTGAAGTGTTATTTAGATGAAGTGGAAATTTGACCTGGTCAACCATCCTACTTAGATTTACGACGTCGTTTGGTTAAGTAAATACGGGAAGCATTTGGATCGTAGATCTTATTTCATCTGAACTGCGGAGATTAAAGAACTAGAGGTCTCATATAAAAGGCTTCTCTCTTCACATACATCTGAGGCGTTAGAAAACGCCGAAGGTGACATCTAATCGCTCTTTTAGTGAGAGTCTAACACTAGTCTAGGAATTGCTACGCCACTCCTATCCTTGGTTATATCATCCCATAAGAAATCTGGAGGATCTTAAAACTTGCAGGTAATTTCGTTCATTTCCGCGCCTTTCTTTGCAAGTATATCCGCACAATTGTTGGCTTCCCGAAAGATAGGATGCATCTCGAACCCAGGGTGATTCTTAATTAACTCATTACACTCACGGATAATCTGACAATTCCAACCCTTAGAGCTACCACTATTAATTTTGTTCTTCACTCATTTCAGAAAACGCTCTCGCCTATCTTACGAGTCAAACTAGGGTTTGCTCTACTTTTGTATTCATCAATTTAAATCCTATGTAATAGTAAGCAAAATCTTGTGTAATTACTTGAATCTTGTTGATTCAAGTATTGATATTCAACGTAGTTGAGTATTGGGTTAGATTAACTGGTTCTATACTTAGGGTTTATTGAATACAAGGATTTTTTGTAACGGTGATAATTGTAATCAGAGATTACAGTGGTGATAGTGGAAAAGCGCTCTCAAATCGGAGCCCAACGTGGATGTAGACAATTTTGTCGAACCACGATATATCTTGTATTCTTTCTTTCTGTACTCTATATTTTATTTGTTTAAAACCTTCTTTGAAACTCAATCTTCAAACTCAATGTTTTTACAACAGAAATGTGCTACCCAACAAATCCTGTTTTTGTAAAAGGAAGTGTTTTCAGAAAACTACATGTTAGGTTTGTGAGTTACACCAAAAGGATGTTGAACAATATTTACTTTAATGGAGTTAACTTGTATTGATTAGGCTAGATCAACAACTCATCTCCGTATTAATCTACAAACAAATATCTCATTAGGAGATTGGTTTATTCGTGAAATGACTAGTGAGTTTAAAAAGGGTGGTCGGAATAGTGCAATTATTACAACATATGTTCTTATCTCTTATTCGACAAAAAAAATGTTACCTATTAAATTAAAGAGTTAAAGGTTTTAGACAAACCTTCTTACGCAGCGGATTGATTTCTGAATTCTTTCTTTCTGAATTCTTGCTTTCTGATCGTGAACTTAATTACTAGAATTAAGCTCTTTGTTTTCACCACCTAAGAGTCTGAGAATTTGTTGTTAAGTGTATAAGAAAAGAGATTGATTTTTGCTGTAGTGTTTGTTGTGTCTGGAGAGGAGAATCAGACTCCTATTTATAGAGGGATAGGAGCGTTGGTTTATTAACTGATAATAAACCATCACTCCACTATCTCCATTATTTCCATGTCTTTTAGTGGAGAAGTTACCATTGTAACTTCCTGACTAACTTCCCACAATACGTTCATGTCACCCCATCATGGGTGTCATGGAATAAAATAATATTTATTTATTTTATTTCTTTCAAAAAAAGTTCTTATCTCTCTGTGATAAATTTGGAAGATGTGAATGGAAGATTTATTTGATAAGAGTTCATAGAAAGAGGACGAATATTGATGGAGTATAAATCTCCTATACTCTGTTATTCGCCTTCTTTTACCCGTTAGTTGAGTTGGTAAGTTAACTCAAAATGCCTTGACATAATTCATAGGTATCTATAGATTTGACATGTTGCTTCTCATCTTTATTGTAGGAGTTTCTTGAAAAAGTTTTAGTTCGAACAAACATTGGTTATAAATTAGTAGAATTTTAAGTAGAGGGGGCTTGAAACCTGATATCTTTTTTGTAAAATATCATCGGTTTTTCGATTTCGAACAAAAAATAATGGTTTCCTAACAAAAAATAAAACTATTCGAAGTTTAAAGAATTGGAAAACTGAACATTTTCAATCTATCTAACTCCAACTTGAAATGGTTGTGTTACTCTTATAATTATTTCCCGTGAACCTCGGTCTCCTCAGTTGGATGGAAAAGACGAACTAAAATTTCAGATTGTTTCCAGTAAGCTAATTTTTCCAAATAATAGCTATTATTTAATATTGTATAACCAAAGGATAAAATAGTTAATAATATTTAATAAAAAAATAAAACAAAAAAAAGTTATAAAATGTCATTTATTATGTGCTTATAATCTTTGTATTGTACCCAACTTTTAATCTGAAAAGGGAAAAAAGTAAGGCCTAAAAAGAAACCAATACCAAAAATATGCCCTCGCAAATCAGGTGCTAAACCGTCTTGTTGACTTTACCCAATCCTGGTTACTCCCCATAAAAAGATAGTTTAACAAATTTATAGCACAATTGAAATCCACAACATACAAATATTTAGCCCAAGGTTATGACAGTTAAATTCCAAAAGCATTTTAAACAGACTTCAACTCAGTATAATTGAACAAACATATGTAATAAAAACTATTCATAATTTAA
Organism: Nemophila menziesii; assembly: GCA_029959085.1. Lineage (NCBI taxonomy): Eukaryota > Viridiplantae > Streptophyta > Magnoliopsida > Boraginales > Hydrophyllaceae > Nemophila > Nemophila menziesii. The sequence continues at coordinate 19,604,066 of JARWIR010000013.1, read as the reverse complement.
TATTAAGACAATTTCTACTCGGCATCACGAACTTTCTCATACAAACGATACATCAAAGTAGTCCTCGACATCTGAGGCTCTCTCTCCAAAACAGCGATAACATCCTTCACTGTAATCGACCGCTCCACTCTGTTTTGCGCCACAGCCCCCTGGTTTTTCCCACCTTTTCTCATTCCTCCTACATAAAATCACACCATTCATAATACAATTCACAATTTAACAATATAATAATTAAAATTATCAAACATACCAGTATTAGAACCTGAATTTCCACGTTTTTCCACGCTTTGATTGTCCATAACACTCTTCCCAGAAGCAGATGAAGATTTACGATTCACGTCTTTGCCAATCTCTGAACTAGACGAAGCATCCGGGCCTGTGCCAAGGCCCGGACCCCCTTCACGCTTTTGCTTGGCCTGTTCAGCCATTAGTTGCCATTTAGACAACATGTCATCTCCACCAAAAGCAGCTCGTGCAGCAACATTTGCTGCTGTAGCACGTAATTTGTTATCCTCTTCCTTGTTAACCTAAAAAATTAAAAAAATTAGATTCGTTAAAGTATTATTTACTTAAATATCTTTAGACAAACAAAATTTATAGCTTTACCGATCTACCACGACCATCTTCTCTGTCCTTATCACCGTCAGAGTTTCCATCAGGCTTTATTCAAATTAAAAAAACAAATTATTTAATTTCAGTTGAAAAATAAATATATTAAGTTAAAAGTAAGAGATATACATCGTTCAATCTTTGATCAGCTTGTTTCTTCTCCCATTCTTCACGAGCCTCTCGGTTTATTGACATTATTTGTTGTCGAACATCTGAAGTTATGATAGTTCTGTGTCTCGACTTTTCAATATCAGCTCGCTAATCACACAAATATGTTCAATTTTAGATCCAAGAAAAGTATAAAAATATATTTAAAAAAAAAAAAAGTAAAAAGGGTCAGACCTGTTTCGAGACTCTAATAAGGTTACTCAACAGTCCACGCATTCTTTCTTCAACGCACTAATAATTTTAACAATTTTAGATTTAATATAAAAAAACAATTTAAATCATCAAAATTTAGAAACTCAACTCACCAAAGATATGCACTTTTCCACATCACTGCTGACACCCTTAAGTCCAGATTTTGCGACTGTCATATAATAACAGGAACACCATAGGTCAATAACTTATGCAATTAAAATAAGAAATATTTTAAATTATTAAAAAGAGAAAGAATATTAATTTACCGATTTCAGCTAATTTCTTTTGAAGTGGAATTTTCTCAAGAATGAGTTTTTCTTCTTCTTCTTGCACAACTCGTCGAGACGCTTCTGAAACGCGACTTTCGTCCTTAGTCCCTGAAAATAAGTGTTCTTCCTCTTCCTAATTAAGAAAAATAAATTTAATTACAATAATAATGATTAATTAAACTACGGCAAAACAAGGAAATTGAATTAATTACCTTTAGATTAACTCCACTAACAGCTGTAACGTCATTAAGCTGTTCAATGCTTTGATCTGATAATCCACCAGAGACTTTCTGTTTTTTACTGCTTCACGGAAATCAATAATCAGATCTGGGTCAATTCGCATTTTATATAAACTCGAGGATAATAATTAAAATTTACCTTGATGAAGGTGGTGGAGAACCTAGTGCTTCAAGGGGCTTCTTTTGGCTGACCGGTGCCTTTTTTGGAGGAGTTTTTGTGTTATTTGTAGGCGCTACATTAGAAGCCATTAAAGGGATTCGAGCGTTCACCTGAAAAAATGGCACCGTAAATAAATAAACACAGACACGGCGATTTTACAAACACGTTAAGATTAAAGTATAAATTAGCATAACTAGCAAGATACATTTACATTAAAACCAAATTTACTCATAGAAAACATACTTACAAAGTAATTGTAATAGAGAAAATGTAAGAGCTTTCTCCTGATTATGATTCTTTTCTGTATTAGATCTCAGATCTATACTTACTAGTTACTATTACATTATATAGATCTATTCTATATTTTATTTTTCAATTTTCATGACCAGAGTTATTACATATTAATTTCTTATGTCATAATGATGTGTTTTTTTATAATCGATCCACGTATCAATGAAAAGTTATTGGTTGAAATTTTTTTTTTAACTTTATATAAATTTTAAAAAAATGACGCGTGTCACGAGAGTAACTGAAAGGGTGATAAAGCATCTGACTAGACATAGTTTCTAAACTTTATAAATTATTAAGATTTTATATATCTTACCGAATGATTATGATCCATCTGGCTTGATGTCACTGAAGATGAAGGTGCAGATGAAAACAATTGTCTAACAGAAGGTTCATCTTGCAAAGTCCCCGGATTAGCATTATTTACAGATAAACCCTTTTGGGGAGCTGATCTTTGGTGATGATCATTTGAGTGATCGAAAGGTTCTTGTTTTACATAACCCCCCATAGATGAATGCCATTGAACTGGAGTATTATTAGTCATATGAGTAATGTTACCACCACCTTGTGTTATTGTTCTCTTTGGTTCAAATTTAGGTGCATTCACATTCACATTCATCATATTCATAGGCTGAGACGTGTTTTGTCTCATTTGTGAATCATGAATTTGTGGTCTCATAGATGATGGAATATTACTTGTAGGGAAAGGATTATGATTATGATAAGTATTCCCACCACTTCCAAATGTGGAAAAAGATGCTTGTGCAAAGTGTAAATGTTGTTGTTGCTGTTTATTAAGTCCTTGACCTGGAAATCCTGTACGATCTCTTTCTTGATTTGAAGTATTTAAATTACTAGAAGAAGTAGATATTTGATTTGCTTGTAAATTATGTGCCTCTCCTTGGATTTCCATTTCACGTTGTTGAATAACATTACTATCTATAGCTGAATTACTCGTTTCTGTTAAAATTCGAGGCAAAAAATAAGTGAAAAGAAGAGCTTAGTTAGCAAAAAGTAGGGAGTTTATAAAAGAATAACACACCATTAGATGGTGCTTGCATTTGAGTTCGAGAGCTCCTAGCCTGATCATAGAGAATCAAACTTTGATTATTACCAGGGTTTTCAATTAGGTAAATACAAACTAGATTAAATATATTGAATTGTTTTTAGTTTATTACTTGTGTTTGAAGCTTATAAACAGCCATCTTGAGCATTTGGTCCCCTACTATACTTCTCATATGTCGTACAAACTCCTCTTTCGAAATTTCGTTTTTCTGTAAACAAATTCTCATTCTTTAAGAAACAAACAAATAAAGAAACAAATCCATTATTAGCAAAATTACTAAATTCACCTTAAGTTTTTGGTAAAGTGTCTGAAGTTGCATGGCTCTGTCTTTATCAAGTTGAGGTTGTATTACAGGGAGTAATAAAGCAAATGGTACTTGTTTACCACGGTTCAATGCATTAATCGCTTGTTGTGTGGCTTGTTGACAAGTCAACCCTGGTCCCATCGATTGTTGGTTACTATATCCGGGACCCACGGCTTGATTAGGATGATTACTCATACTCTGTAACTGCGAGTTTTCAGCTATCCCTTGATTTTGTGTTGTGTCTGATTCATGTACTTGAGGAGTGTCCTGCTCAGCTTTTGGTTGTTCATGGGTATTATGTGTTGACAGTTCATGTCCTTGTGAAGGATTGTCAGAGCCTGACAAGTGTGGTTCTTGTTTGAGTGTATTGTTTGGATAATGACACGTGGCATTTTCGTTGTTGCTTGATTGTTGCCACTGTGTTAGAAATTGATTCGAAGTATTGCTGCTTCCTTGAGATATTGCAGCTGTTTGTTAAAGTTGTATTAGAAGGAAAGAACAAACATAAACTGTAAACAAGTAACAGTATTTCTACCAATTTTAAACTTTAAGCTTCTTATATAGAACTCTAACTTAAATCTAGACAAATCTATAGTTTTAACATAACAAATCTATAATATCTTACTTAATCCCAACTGAAACTAAACAAAATTACACAAATTGATCCTCGATGCGTGAAATTATTCTCCATTTATCTACTAATATTAACATGACAATAAATTAAGAGAAGAAAAATAAATACCAAAGAAATTGTTACCACTATCAGAATCAGACGGTTGAGATGTAGAATTATCGCCTTCTATGTCTCTGTTTAAAGCTGCAGTGAACGCATCCACGTCAGCACCTGAATGCATTGTTTCGTCCTGTAAACAAACAAAAAAGCGAACAAATTCCGTAACTAAGAATTCAATGTTTATCGATTATAAGAAAAATGAAAAGGAGCATCGACAATTTCATATATACATATAAATTCATTTGGGTGTGATACCTCGTCTTCTTCGAGGAGCTTCATGATTGAAGGATCCATTATAATATTGCTTGAATTTGCAGGCTATGTTTGGTAGGGCAAAGATTTAATCGAAGAGACTGAGTAATTTGTCAAAGTTAATAATTCGATATTATTGATGATGTTTGGCTGTTTGCTACAAAGAGGAAACTGAAGAAGGGTGCTTTCTCTCTGCTGCGTCTGGCGAATTTTTTTTTTTTTTTTGTTCCAAGCGTCTGGCGAATTTATAGGTGGTGTTGAGGGTAGTTTTTTTTTTAAGAAATTTGTGTAGATTAAAAATATTGTTTTCTATTTTTATTTTTTTTATATTGTAAAAAAAAACTTGAGGGGGTTTGTTTGCACTTATGAGTACGTTCATTAAGACAAGGAATCAATAAAACTGTTTGTTTTTTCTGACCAATTCAGATCTGGATACCTTTTAACTGGTCTGTTTCATTAAGTAAGTCTGAATTTATTCAAACTACTGTCTAACAGAATAAGTTCTATTCAACTGTTATTCAGCATTACGTACTTAACACTTAAAAAAATCAAACGACAAAAACATATGTAACTATAGAATATTACTCCTAACTAAAAATGTTTCGTTCCGAAAAGAATAAACTAAAAATGTTTTGTTACACTTAACTTTGGGGGTATTTGTTTGCACTTAATGGGATCTTGATCTGATTCATTAAGACACTGAATCGCTAAGAAAGTTTGTTTTCTCCTATAAATTCAGATCTAAATATCTTTTAATTGGTTTGTTTCATTAAAATATCAAACTATGAGGATGTTTATTTGCACTTATCGATATTTTAATCTGATTCATTAAGGCCTTCAATTTCTGAAAAAATATATGATCTGGCAAATCGGGAATGGGAAAAGTATTAATATTTGGAGTCATTGTAAAGGTATATTCCTGGATAAACCGAATATTTGCTCAATTAACTATATCTATGAGTTGTTTGATGAATCAGGCTTTGGTTGGAAGAATGAATTGGTTTATGGGTTATTTCCGCAAAATGTTGCTCAAGTTATTGAGAAAATTCCAAAATGTCAGATTAATGATGAAGACACGATTATTTGGCTTTATAGTGAAAATGGTTAAAATTCGACCAAAACAGGGTATCATATACTAGTTAATGAAGAGGTAGCTGGTGTAACTCATACATCTAATATGGGTGAGGTAAGTAATAAAAGTATTTGGAATATTATATGGAAGACTAACGTTCCAGCTAGAATTAAAAATTTATGTTGGAGAATTTGTAACAATGCAATTCCGGTTAAAAATAATCTTAAGAAGAAAAAATGCGTTAATAATGATGTGTGTGAATGGTGTAAGCTTGATAAACGGATGTGAATCATCTTATTCTTAAATGTCCTTTTAGTATAGAAATGTGGGCTTTGTCACCATTACAAATCAAGATTGATAAGATTCGAATAGAAATTTCTCCGATTGGTTTATAAAGGTGATCAAGGAATATTCTAAAAATGGATGGGAAGCTAAAATTTTGACTGCGTATATTCTTGTCATAATGTGGAATTTATGGAAAGAAAGAATGAAGTGATTTCATGAAGGTAAGAAATGGTGTGTTGAAAATATCTTGGATAAATCCAAAGAACTCGTTACTAGACTTTTTGGGCCATGTAATGATTGGGAAAGCGTGATTGTAAAAAAAAGCCGAGTAATGATAATGGTCAAATTAATAACCCAACAATGGAGGATGATGCTGAAATGGTCTACATGTGTGACGCTTCTTTTAAAACAAATAAAGAACCAGCTGATATTGCTGCAATTGGTGTTGATAAAGATGGAACAATTGCTAGGAAGGTTAATATCATATGCAAGATTAATAAAGTGATTAAAGGATAAGCTTGGGCCTTAATTATAGCCATGAGGTCGTGTACAGACCTTTCTAGTCAAAGAGATTCTTTTTACTCTGACAACCTTGAATTAATGCAAGGAATTTGGGTTTGACCGGGCTTCATTGAAGTCTTAAACCTATTCTTTCGGAAGTTCAAAAATGGTTAGGTCAATCTACTCTCTGGAAAGTTGCACATATTGAGAGAAGGTACAATTCTACACCAGATGCATTGACTAAATGCATTTGAAGGAACATCGATTTATCTGAATGGTGTGACTATTCTCTTATTGCTTCAAATACGTTCCTTACTAATCTTTGGAATAATTATAGGTAGTTTTTGTTTTGGTGTTTCTTTTTGACAAAAAAAAAAGACACTGGATCAATAAAAAAAAAATGTTTTTTCCAGACCAATTCAGATTTGAATGACTCTTAATTGGTTTGTTTCATTAAGATTTCAAACTAAGTCTGATTCATTCAGACATTGCCTCTTAACGAATCAAGTTCTTCTCAGATGATTATTCAGCATTCAATACTTATCACCTAAAAAATAAATGACACCTAACTCTTATTGATTTAGACGGTGGCTTTTAACTGGATAAGTTATATCCAGTTATTCATTCAACACTAAGTACTCATCATGTAAAGACAAACGACACCTAAGTTTGTAGATAAAATAGGTCGCGTAGGCGATTCTAGGGTGATCGTCCATCTTCTAGCACCTAGACGAATTTAGGCCAAATTTATTAAAGAACGGATAAAAATTGACATAAATGGACATAAATTTTTCACTCAACCTAAATTTTAGCCCAAAAACTAAATTTTAAACTATTAACCCTCGATCTAAAAATTTATAATAAAAACATTACTTTACCTTTTAGAAAAAAAGAAAAAGGAAACGTTAAAATCTTAAATTTGACTATGTGTAATTTAATATTTATTTTATCCAAAATATACTAATAAAAATACATAATTTTAGAAAGTAACTATCGATAATTATTATAAAACATAGTTACTAAACTAACTATTTGTTGAAAACAAATAACCTATCTTTCTAAACCTAAATTACCTTAATGTAATTTTTATATAATACTTATTTATTTATAAAATTTAAACAAACAATTAACCACAACCACCACTTCTAGCCATTATCGTCACCATTTCCACCAGCATATTTTTTAATTTAATTTTAACAACCACCACCGTACACCATTGCAGCCACCGCCGCCGTCGTGATCTCCTCCACCACCATCTCTATTTTTTTATTTTTTCGATCACCACCATTGAACACGGCTACAACCACCACCATCGTCGCCACTACTACCACCACATCCGATTAATTTTTTAAATAAATTCGACCACCACCGCCACCACCGCCACCACCGTCACCATCTCCGGCCAATTTAATTTTATTGTATTGAAAAAAAATCCGACCACCACTCCGCCACTACCACCACATCTGGCCACGATTGCCGTAACCACCTATTTTGGGAAATTTTTCCTTGACAAACTATTTTCGCAAATATGAATTTTATTGTTCGAAATAATAAATTCATTGTTAAAACATTTAAACTATTTCGCTACATAAAATTTATTGTTCAAAACAAAAATTTATTATTCGAAACAAGGATTTCATTGTTAAAAAGTATGAAAATCACTGTTTCGGGCAATGGAATCCTTGTTTAGAACAATGAATTTCATGCTCAAAACACGAGTTTCATGTTTTACGAGTAGTTGGTCAGATATTTAATCAGGTAAACACTTGATAGATTGTTCACGGCAACAGGAGTGGCCAGTGGTGATACCGGCTAAAAAAACTGATCGGTGGTGGTGGTAGCTACAATGGTGGTCGGTGGTGGTGTCTGTATTTTAAAACTTGATGGTGGTGGTGGTGGTGCCTGGATTTTTTTTTTCAGATTTTTTACAAGAAACTGGACAGAGGTGATGATTTTGCTGGTGCTGGTAGTTGCAGCGGTGGTCGGTGACGGTGTCCGAATTTTTTTCAAAAGAAAAGATTAGTCAAAGGTGGTGGCTGCAGTGCGGTGGTCGAAATTTTAATAATATAAAAATAAACTTTTTCCATATGTGGTGGTGGCTTATAGTAATTGCAATATAGATAAATGAATAATAATATAATTAAAATAATTAATTAAAAATATTTGTAATAAAATTCTTATTTGAATTTGGTTTTAATAAATAAGTTTTTCATTCTCATTCTATACGTCCATTCTCGTTTGAACGAACTTTCTAAACACAAAACACAAAACACAAAAATAAAAAGTTTGGAAGAAGTACTCTTGACATGGGCTAGGCCTCACAAGTCTGAGAGTCAGTCCTCCATACATGTGTTTTTTTAATACATAGGAGATCCATACAAGTATCAAGGGATATCATCTAAACAAGAACATCATCAAATAAACCCGAACTATGAATTAATCGCGGTGTCTTCCACCCCATCCGAACCCGCGTGAGAATGCTCCATAATCCTTTAAGAGGATCATTAAGTCGACATATATGATCGTCTTCTGTCAACCCCACTCGTGCTAATCAATCCGTACACGAATTGTTTTCCCTGAAAAACTCTTTCAAGACAAAAGATAGACATTCCCAAATCCGTTGGACCCAAATTGTCGTTGGGTCTCTTCCATGATCCACCATTCTAATAACATCTAAATCTTCCCATGAGTCTACCTCTATTTTCACCTCTTTCATGCCTAGACCTTCCACCATGTTAAGTCCTTCGTAAAGTGCAATAAGCTCGATGATAATGGGTATATCATATAATGTTTTCACAGAAAATCCACAAATCCAATTGCCTTCCCCATCATAAACTACGCCACCTCCACCTCCAACATGCCGCCACTTATTACAGCTTCCATCAGTATTTAATTTAACTCCTTGGATAGGTTTACTCCACCCAATGAGATTAACAGATCGTTGCCTAAGCAATGTTTTACCTGGTGCAAAACCCCAATCTCTAGTATCATTATCCGCCATAAATTGTGCTTTCCTTATCATCGCTTTGTCATAAAAAAATACGGTACCTTTGAAAACCACGTTGTTTCACTCCTTCCAAATTATATCCACCATCGCACCAAAAAAGACGCTCCATGAAACTCCAGCAAAAATACTTTTACCGGCCATATTCCTATTCCACCATCCTTTATTTCTTAGTTTTGATACAACATGTATTACTACTAAGCTCAAAATCACTATTCACTAGGCTGAGCTGGACTCGGCTCTTATCCCACACTACTGTTGGAGCATGACAGGTCAGTCTCCACACGGCACGAAATATTTTGCTGAAATACCTGACTTCAGACATGTAGCTGTATAGGAAGAAAGGGACGTTGCAACTCATCAACAAGTTCCTCATGTTGCTGCACAATTACGCTGGAGGGCCCTATGACAAAATAAGTAACGTCATTCCATCTGATAATGTGAGAAGCATCTCGAAATTGGGAGCTACTACCTTTGACAACTCCCTTTTTAATAGCACTCTCTATACCTTTAGTCTTGACACGGTTCTTGAATAAATGTAGAGAAATTTCTTCTACGAAGCCACAACACAGACACAATTCCGATATCATCACACCCCTTTTGTTAAGATTATTACACGTTGCTAGTCTCTCGTGGATTGTCCGCCAAATCAACTCTCTAATACGTTGCAGCCATTTTAGCTTCCATACTTTGTCCAGATTGATATCGCAAAGCATCTCATTAGTTTCATAATCCCAAGAAGCTGGTTTATCGTATATATCCCATGAATATCATGTATGCAAGAGAGCTTATCATGGCCCTCCTCCCTCTCCTAATCTAACTCCCTTGATCTCCAAAAGTTTAGAGGTGGGAAGGAGATGCTGAAATTTATCCCAATCCCACGAGCCATCTCTCAGAGTATAATATTCCACATTCTTAAATCTTTCATCCCTACATCAACAACTCCAATAGTTTGGCTAACCAACAGAAACCCGCCTAACCACAAGTCAAGCCAAAATCACAAATTATTACCATTACATAGAAGACATTGGGGTCCCCGTCTAACCACGGCAATACCTTCAACGATAGCTCTACTAATACTCGAATCATAAGTTTTGGATGAGTAATAAAGATGAATTATTTTGAAATAGCCCATAAAGACATATCATCATGAATCGCTTTCTGTCCCAATTTTCCCAAAAGAACCTTATTCATGTCTTCCGCTAAACGAAAACCAAGACCCCCCCCCCCCCCACTCTTTGGTCTACCAATATCTTTCCAAGCTATAATGTTGATATGTTTTTGTTCTTCTGTAATACCCTAAATGAACCCTCTTCTAATTTTATCAATCTCTTGACAAACATAGTCTGAAAATTTCTCCACTTGCAGAATGTACATCGGTGCGACACTAAGAACGGGTTGCGGTTGCGTTATACCACCTGCTAGCGATAAAACATTCCCCTTTCACTTTGCAAGATCTCATACATGTGTTGTATGTACACATTTAAAAAGAATTTAACAAAATAAATAGCAAATTACTAACATGCCTTTTGTGGGGCTATAGAAAGATGTTGAATAAAGTGACTTTTAGTATTAGAAGTTTTTGTTCAGACATATTACTTTATTTAATCTTTTTGTTCTTGTCGTTTTTACAATAATAACCTTCAATGAACCTTAGTTTATAATTTTGTCCTAATTAGACCAACATAGAAATGTTGTCCAAAACCCATTTTATCCGAGGAAATTACTTTCTAAAGCCAACAATTCTCAATATTTATATTATACCTCCCAACTAAAAAATAATTCTATATACATCCAATCTCTAACTCTTTGGTTAGGTTGTTGTCTATTTTACCCTTGCTCGTGATGGGTACGGACCCAGTGGAAGTTACATTTTACATTAAGTCACCTCTCATACGTTCTAGACCCATATTAACTCGATGGGTACGGACCTATTACACAATAACAATACACAACCTTACCATGGGGTCTCACCCATTCCGTATATAAACAAACAACACTGATAAAATCCCATTCAACTTATTCAAACTGCACAAACTAAATATTCAAACTGGAAACAGACAAACAAAACTGATTAAATCAAGTACAAACCAAAAAAATTCACATATTCAGATAGTCATAATGACATATAAACAGTTTCAAATTGTTGATTATATTAAACATATAAGTGGAACCTAGTCAAAATTTACAAATAATTCCATTAAATATTTTGAGATAAATTACGAAATTTACAGTAAGTCGATTCTACTTTTGTATGTAGTCTTTTAACTCTTTCTATGTTGCTATATTGAATGATTTACTAATGGTATAAATTGATACTTCTCATACACTACCTTTGGACCACCATATTCCTAAATATGTAGACCTATAATAGGGAAGTAAATTGGAAGAATATAAGAACAGGAACTTGGGTGGAAATTGGCGATAATTGACCATAACTTAATCATTTACAAACAAACCAAATTTTGAGTATAACCAGTATATATGGGTGGATAATCTCCCTGATTAAGTGTTTATACTGCAAATGATTCAAGCTCCGTGAATGTATTGATGATAATCCCTTTGGTTTCCTTAAACCTTCTGATGATGCTCAAGAACATGGCAAGCCTTGGTCCACCATCGAGGAAACTTGGAGGAAACACACTAACAGGAATCGAATTATTGGAACATGGTATTAACAACTCTGTGTCCAAGTTCTTGTACCGATTGAAATCCTTGTTGTGTTCATCAACTCGTATTTGACAATTAAAGTAGCATTAGAAGTGAAGAACATATAATTGGTAATTTAAATTCATTAGCAACGTGGATCATGGCCGTGCAGAACAGATCAATGACGAATCCAGCGAGTTGAGGGGAATCTGAAGAAATAAAAACACTTGCGACGCGAATCAAAAAAATTAAACAAAACCCATTTTTAGAATTTCAATTACCAGGTCTGGACCCATCAAGGAATGGCGCTTCAACGGTCTGGACCCATCAAGAGAAGGGCTTCAAAGGGCTGGACCCGTGGTAGTATTTTACTTGGGCTGGAACCATCGGGCTTGAGATGGGGTAGTGTTTGAGATGGTGGCGATCGGGTAGCATCAGTAAGGCCTTCAAGGCCTTCAATGGTGGAAAATTGCATTCCCAGGCCTCGGTTTCAGTTGGGCTTTATCGCCATTAACGGTGGAGATTAGAACTCGCTGGGTTTTCCTGTGCTAGAGAAGAGGGGCTTGGCGACGACGGTGATGGTGAGTATAGGAGAACGGCTTTGTGGAGATGACAGTGAATAGGTGGTGAAGATGGTGAAGCAGCGCAGTGGTAGGGTGGCGTTGAATTGCTAGACCTCGAGATCTCCATCAAATGGCGGTGGTGGATTTGTTGTTGATGGTGGTTGTTAGAATCTTTCTCCAGTGGTGATGCGATACTTGTTGGTGGTGGTGCGGAGGTGCGACGGCGGCCTTCTGCTTGTTCGATGGGAGCATTATAGCGTTGGGTTTGGGAAGCTTAGATAGAAAGAGAGGGTGAGGGGAAGCATAGTGGGTAATGGGGGGCTGGGGTTTCTATATAAATAGGAAGAGATAGGTGGAAGGGGAGGTGGGTTGAGGGAGGTGGTGAAGGTGCTGGTGAGTGTGGGGAGGGATGGGTTTTTAAATGTAATTGAGGGATTTGATTTTGGGGTTTGGTTACCTTTGTAGTTAATAGAGAAAGATGGGGTATTTTGGGATTTTCCCCTATTTAGTTGGATTTCTATTGGGTAGTTAGGGTAATGGATGTATATTATAAAGGCAAGATTCAACCGGCCTTATAAAGTTAATAGCCCATTTTATCCACGTGTCAAGCATGCAACATTTTGAATTTGTTTATTACAAAACTATAAAATAAAATCCAGCTTTCAATTTGAAGCGCGAGGTGTTGTGTTGTCACATCCTTTATGTCGTTGTCATCTGCCTCATCTCTCTCCCCTATCAAACTTTGAATTCTCCATTAAAGCAATAAAGAAAGAACACGAAGTAGGCTTTTTTTGCGAATATTTGTTAAATAACCGAAGAAGGCTATTGCGAACCCTCCTCCATCTTGTCCAAGACATCATCTAATTCGAAAGAAGTTAAAGACGTTAAATAAAATGTCTCACAATGGTGGAAAGTGAAACAATATCAAAGGGTAAGTTTTTTTGTAAAATTGAAAACCTTTTTTAGTTATATATTTAATATTAGTGTTTGCGTTGTTTAAATTGGTGGGGTTCAAAGATTGTTTGTGCAAAATTTGGGGTATTTGTTATGTATTTGTTTGATTTTGGTTGGAAGAATAATGTTATTATAGGTAAATTGGACACTTTCACTCTTGTATTAGGGTGTAAGCCATCCTTTTTAATTTTTGTGGAAGCGGAGCACAACGAGGCAATGGTATCCATCCTCGTGGGTCTTTGGTTACCGCGACATGTGCTCAATTTTATGCTTAAGTATGACAATTTGGGTGGGATAATTTTTTTCCCTGATTTAAATATTTATGGGTATATTTGTTAAATGTGTGTCTTAATCAGGCATCCTATGGCACAAGAAGTTGAAGCAAAGTTCCTTAACGTGCCCATTGATTGGATTGCTCTAACAAAATGGTTCTATAATTTACCGGCCCCTAGGAGGGCTATATACGAGGATGCATTTGTTGCTAGCGAGAAACAAAACACTGACAAATAAATTAGCCAAGGAAAGTTGAGCCGTGACAATGACGAGATAAGAACGGTGAGTATTAGCGATATGATATATGATTTTGAAATAGGTTGTTGTATCATTGCATTGTATATTAAAATTAATGCCCTGTAAGTCCAATTATATATCGACATTTTAAACTTTTGTAAACGAAAAATATAACTCGTGTGTATTTTAAAGCGACAAATAATACACTTCAACTGCTATATATTTATAAATAGTAGCGAAACACCTTTATCAAATAAAATAATTAAATTGGACACTACTTAATAACAAGACAATACACTGCCAACAGTTAATACCGACACTATTCATCGAATAACGGGTAATGATACTAATATCTTAGGAAGAATCACTAATGAAGAAATTAAACAAAATATCAAATTCAAAGATAAATGGAAAAAACCGCCACCAAATAAATATAAAATTTATTGTGATGCAGCTTTCTCGGATAAAGGAGTTGCAATTGCTTGTTTAGTAAGAAACTCTAATGGTGAATTTGTATCAGGTAAAAGTTGAAAAATTGAAACAGATTCGGCGTTAGAGGCAGAAGCCACAAGGATTTTGAAAGGTATTGAATTGGCTTCAGAATTTCCTTTTGGGATTGTTATCATCGAGAATGATTCCGAGACCATCATAAAGTCCCTATCTTCATGACTACACGTTTCGAGTCATTTAATTAGAAATGATATTTGTAATATTTACTTTTTTGCTGCATTATCTTCACTTTTGTATTCACTTATTTCTAGGGGTGGTAACAGGGTAGACGATTGGGTTGCCAAACAAGAGCTACTGAGCAAATTGTTTGGTAATTGGGATACATATATCCCTTTCCAATTGGCCACTATTTTACATTCTAATGCCGAGCTCTTAAAGGTAGGCTAACTTCGTAACCGTTTCCTTATTATCTATTATATTATGCATTTGAAAATTAAAAAAACAAAGGAAAATTGGTAAATGGTTTAATTAATTAATTAATAATTAATGGCCTTTTGGTAATTATTTCTGCACATGACAAGTGTTCTCCCAGCTGCCACGTGTCATACATGCATATATTCATTCTTTTTATTGAAGAAATTTCCCAAGCCTGGTAAGTCTTCCACTAAAAACAGGTCTTCTAATTATAGTTTTCACATTTTCAATTCATTTTGACGTCAACAGTTTTTTTCTATTATTGTTATTGTGGTTGTTGACGTCAGCAATATTATATATACCAGAAAGAAATGTTTTAGACAAACGAACTATCTTTCTCGTTTCCCTCTCCTCGTAGTAGGAGGGTGCGAAAAAGAAAACGAAGCTAAACCAATATCAAAGGCAAGATATCAAACTATTGAATATATATAAAATTTCAGGTAATAAAATTTAAAGAAATCAATAATAATATATACACTATTGTTATAAAATTCTCTTTCAGTCTTTTTGTTGTTGTTTGTTAAATGGATTTGTGATTATCTACTTTTCTGTGAATAGATTTTTGCACGAAAGTGTGAAGGTTTTGTGTTTGATTGTTTTCTTCGATTGTTATCGCTATATATCTTACTTGTCGGGGCAAGGATATCTTGAAGTGAGCAAGTATTTGATGGGATTATGGGGAAAAGTGATTAAGCCTTTGAGGAAAGTGTGGAACAAAGTTGCGAAGCGAACAGGATTTCACAAAACTGGTAATTTTTCCTTCGAATTGCTTATTTATTTCTGCAATTTTAGCCATGATGTTTTGGTTTTTGATCAACTGTTATTGCGAATTGCACGTTTGTTTTCTATTTCTGCAATTATAGCCATGTATTTTGTTTTCTAAATTTTTTTAAATTTTCATTAAGTTGTCTACCAAAATCATATACAGTTAACGCGCAATTAAAATATGTGATGAAATGGTATTTTAAATTTTCTTAGGGGTCAAGAGTTTAAAACAAAAAAAAAAGGTAACTTGTGGTCAGAATCTACTCAATAGTTTTTTATTAATGCAAGATATAGGATGTTCCTGTAAATTAGAATAGCTGTTGGTATAAATTCTACTTGTTTTTATATATCCCTAACCATTGATCATGTCAAATACGGGTTCACGTGTCCAAATTAAATGCATCTTTCTTAAATAATTTACTGAGTAATATGTTTTGTCATGTGTATAAATATAGGAATAGTAAAACTGAAGCATGATGTTAGAAGTTGTGAGTACGAAGATGTCCAAATCTTATGGGATATGCTGAATGAAATAGAACTCAACAAATCTGCAGCTACAAGAAGTAAAAGCAAAACCAAAAAAGTTAATTATAGTGGGGATATTGTTTATTGTGCACGGTGTGCACCATTTCTTTGTCGTGGTCGGTAGTAATTCTTATTCTTATAATTATATAAATTTTTTACCCCATTTTCTTGTTATGTATACATTTGGCAGTCCATTACTATCATTGTTTAATGTATCTATTTTTCTTTTTTTTGGTCAATAGTTATTGTATCTATTTAACTTCAATTATATTGTACAATGTACCACTTTTCAAATAAACTAATTGTTTTTTTATCTATATTATGTTTAAATTTTAGAATCTTGATATGTAAAGTCTTGGGTGAATGACATGTAAATTTTGAAAACTAGATTTTCGTCCTATAAGAATTAGTGAAAATCTTATTTCTTTGAAAGAGCCTCTAGTACGACCAAATACTAAAATACCCTTTTATATAAAATAAAAATCACTAAAAGAAAAAAATTAAAGTGACAAGATTATTAATTTAACGAGTATTAACTTATTGAGGTATTGGCACTACTCAATTTCGACTACCAGCACTGTCCAGCGCTGGCGCCACTCCCAGTGGCGTACTCTGATATTTTGCGGAGTACTCGGAGAAAAAAACGATAAGTATCTGGATTATAACAATGAGTATCGGATTGATGATTACTCAATTAAAAACAAGAACATTATTTAAAAAATACTGAGTAATCCATAAAAAATGCGGAGTACTCAGATAAAAAAAGAAGAGTACTCCCAGATTTTTTTGGTATTGACAAGAAATCGGAGAAAAAAACGATAAGTATCGGGATTATAACAATGAGTATCGGATTGATGATTACTCAATTAAAAACAAGAACATTATTTAAAAAATACTGAGTAATGCATAAAAAATGCGGAGTACTCAGATAAAAAAAGAAGAGTACTCCCAGATTTTTTTGGGTATTGACAAAAAATCGGAGTACTAACTGAAAATACATTAATCTAAAAAAATGTTTAAATAAATAAAGTGAAGAATATTACACAATTATATAATGAATTAAAATTCAAACAACATTTTTTGAATTTAAATATATTACAAAAGAAAAAGAAAATAAATCGATCAAACAAAGAAATAAAATTAAAACAATACAAAAGCTAGAGTACACGGATAGACCATTTGGTTTGATGGCTAACTAAAAGAAAACTAAAATAATATCGTTGCAGCAACAATGGCGAAACTCATGCACATACCATTTGCCTGTATAAAAAAAGCACCGAACATCTTGAACAGATCAAATCCCGAAGCTCAGGAATATCTCGAACGGAGCTCAATAAAACCATTCGAAACCTCGCCGGAGCGCTCTCACACACAAAAAACCGCCAACATCTTGAAGTTCTCTTCCTTGTGTGAAGTAGATCAATGACCGGTCTCAGCCTCTCCATGGCTACGCGGCTGGAGTTCGGCGGCGAACGGGCCTTGGACGGGCGAGTTTCTCTCCACTTGAGCTTCATTGTGCAGCTCAGGCGCGGCCGGATCTGCTTTTATTTTGCAGTGCAAATCACGGAGCTTGCGTGCTTCACTTCCATGGCTCCGAAAAAGATTGGCTTGGCTTCGTCTTCACTAGCGGCTTGGCTTCGTGAAGCTTCATCTTCCTGGTGGCTTTTTTGTTCATGGCCGAGTTGTTTTGATCATGAGGAATAAAATAGAGAAAGCAGGAAAGAGAGAGAGGAGAGAGAGAGAGACTAGAAATAAGATAATGATTAGGGTTTTAAAAAAATCTTGAATATATTAGTATATATAGGGGGGGAAATAAAAAAGGGTAAAAATGTAAATGAGATTTGTCTTATAGTGTTAAAATATGTTTGAGTTCTTTAGTAAGAAGAGAAGGTAAGTGGGGTTAGGAAAAGGTATAGCCTAGAGGGGTGTCTCTAAGACTCATTGGTTTGATAATCTCTAAAATATTTTAATAAACTATTGTTCCATCGATACCTAAATATATGTCGACTTAGTTTTTCATATATTTTCTATCTTGCTAAATAACTGTCCACTTAATTTTGCATATAGATTAAAAAAGTTTTAATTATTTTATTCTTTATTACTAAAATACCTTTCAAAATCCTATTAGCGGTATTGCTGGTGCGATGGTTGCCAAAAACTGGAAAGTGAAACCTTAGGGTCTCTAAAATTAAGGAATTCAGCGTCACAAAAACAAGCATATCAGTCCCATACTTCATTAAAACACCACGTAAGCTTAATCTAACCATCACCAACACAACAAAACACCATCAAACTTCCACAACACCATAAGATAGTCATTACCCAACTCCCCAATCACCATAAAACCACCAAATCCATCACCAAGAACATTAAAAGACATGAAATCAACCAGAAATTCCAAACCTTAAAAAGTTTGAAATCAAGAGTTTTTGAAGTTTTGAAGATTGGAGCTTGCACAGTAATCATCCAAAGCATCATAACAATTAAAATTCAAGCAATTAACATCAGTACAATAGCTAATACTCCTCTTTTTCTATTTCTGGTCAATTTGGGAATTGAGAATTTCAGTTATATTATTCGGAATTGTGAATTGTATATGATCCTTGTGCTCTAGTATGTGCAAGTATTTTTTAAGCAGGTTTTTTATAATTGAGTTGGGTGTGATTCATATCACCAAGATTTGAATGAACAAAACATGAGTAGTTGAGGAAGATTAAAGTGCGAGAAGAACCAGAAAAGTTGAATAGATTGAATCCTCTATATGATGGTGGTACAGGCGGGCCTAGTGCATGTAAAGATATGTTTTCTTAACTGTCTTCTCATTATTAGCGTATTTTAGTTTATTTTATTTTTGAGTCTTTTGAGGACACGACTCAGTTTTGAGTTGGGGTAGGGTACTCGTTGTTCTCATATTGCTTTCAAAAAATTTTAAAACTCAAATAAAAATTAGTTTAAGAGATGGTTTGGTTGTAGAGTTTGTTGATTAATGATAGAAAATAGTAGATCTTAGAGTTAGTGTATAACACAGCTTGAATGAATGCAAACACTAGATTGTAGATAAAAAAATTAATGGACAATGCAAAAGAATGGTGCTTGAACTTAGTAAGAATTAGTGGTCTGTAGAACGCGAGATTTAAATGGGTTGATAACCCACTTAATTATGAACAAGAGGTGAGAATGGAGCAAAATTATGTAACTAGGAAAATGATAGAGGCAGACTTTGATGGACGCTTGAAACCTTAATAGCTTTCTAACCTGTTATTAATGATATATATACTTCTTAGGATAAATTCCAATGATATAGACACTTGACCGACAGGCTTAACTAGTTACATAGCCAAAGAGGTAAAATCGTATCATCCGAAGAGGCATATTCGACCATACAAGTGTTTATAGTACTTTAGGATAGCTCCTAGGTCCACCTGACAGGGGGCTAGGAGATATTAGAGTACCGACTAATATTATAATTCCAATTCTACCCTTAAACATAGCATAAATCATATTGATTAAGTGGATTCCTTGCGAGACTCAAGTATCTCTCTTATCTGAAGTTAGTCGTTTATTTGCTTTATTTCTTTCTAGTTTATTTACTTTTAGTCTTTATTTTATTTGCATCTATTAATTCCAAAAACCAAACAAAAATCTTATCTTTTATTTTTCTGTTAAGCAATTATTCTTACTACTTGATTAATATTTGGGTTGAACCTAATCCGTCCCTGAGAAGAACCTGATTATCATATATTACTTGGGACAACTGTACACTTGCAGTTTGTGGTTCCTCTTTATTTATCACTTTATTTCTAACACCCTAGGACCCACCATGTACCATTCAGTCTTTCATTTACTTCCATGACTTCGTTAAGTCCCCATAACCGAAGCATATTATTTGGTAATTTTGGCCCAACCCCTTAAAGTATCCCATAGAGCCACCCTTTAATATGGGTGTTGCAACGTATACACAAAGGAATAGTACAATTCAATATTTGTAGGGATATGAACTATCTTGAGGAGTGGAGCTTGGCTTATTTTATCCACCACTGAGAGATTTATAATTATTTTATCCCAAAATGTACATATTCTACCATGGATGTCTTCATAATAATTGTTGGTAACTTGCTATTTATTAAAAACCGAGTTCTATATCTTCTTTGCTTTGGCTAATTTTACTTTAGTTTCTAGTAAACTAAAAAAATAAACTTTATTATTGAGGACACGTCATAGGCAATTAGCTTGTTTCAGACCTTTATTTAGTAACATTCCATCTAACTATCATAGAATGTTCAGGGCAAGAGGCTTTTCTTTCACTTCTCCTACAGTGTTATCCAATGCAATAGATCTACTCGATGTAGATGTTATAAATCTTTTATCAACATGTTGACTTAGAGGAGTAGTCTTTATGGCTACCATAAGTCTTTTTCACCTTGAGATACAAAATGGGCCTGCACCTCATGCACATTCCTCCCCCTTCAGGTTTTATCAACAAGTGGTTTAACTTTTACTACCCAAACTTGCTTTGTTATTTTGAAGGTGTTATCACTTTGTCCCACCATTTTACATTTAGTTCATATAGTGGGCTTCTAGGTATATTCCCCACCGATTACTTCTAATTGAACATTATCTATGTCTAGATCAAGGTTCTCAGTTTTATCTTTATTTAAGTCCATCTCAACACAGACCCATGCATAACTTATTCTAGCGTGATTTGTTGTGACCTCACTGGCGTCGCCTAAGGTGTGATAAAATAATGATATAAATAGATGCAAATAAACATCCTAAGCTGAGCACGGTTCTGCAAGTATACAGATCGTATGCAAGTTTTAATGAATAAGTAAAATTCATTCCTCAGGGACTACGAAGGTTAAGAAGAACTTATGCAAATATTCAAGTGCAAATAATTAAGCTAGAATAATAATACGCACGGGTAAAGAAGAGAAAGATAGATTTTTTTTGATTTTCAATAAAGGAAACTAAACTACTAAATTAAATGACAGAAAATAAATAAAAGTAAAGAAGATAGTATGGGAGTTTAGCTTGAGTAATTACCATTTACCCCTACTAGTTTTGCCGTTCTAAACATGTAAGGTATGAATCAAGTAGTACTTCAATAGTTTGGTTTCAATTGCGTTACGTAGTTTCAAATAGGGTTTACCTGTGTCAATAAGAACCTAAGCAAACTGTTCCTGCAATTGATTAAATAGCAATACACTAAACCATTGACTATCTAGTTAGGCTGAATTGTCAGATCAAACCTTATTCTAGACGTTATGTGTTAATTCTATAGTCAAATATGCATGTTATCTAACTACTATGATGGTAATCCTATACGTTGTACACCGTAAAGAACACAGAATATAAATCCAACACATAAACAGAGAAATCAAAACATAAAAATAATCAAATTAGATAGATGTCAACCAAAACTAGGGTTCATACATATATGCTAAAACTCAAGCTAAATATAATTTAGTTCATACTAAAGAAAGAAAATAAAAGAATTACAGAATTAAAGGTTGAAGGAGACATAATTGATTCACAGCTCCTTCCAGACTTCTCTTCTTGTTGTAAGCTTCTTCCTGACCTTAAGGTTTGGCCAAGGATGATTTTCTAATGTTAAGAGGCTGTATTTATAGGGTATAGGAAGACCTAATTCGTTTTCTTGAAGGAAAAGGTAAGTAGTGGACTCCTAGCCCAACTCAAATTCGTAGCCCAAAAACATGGAATCAGCCCCGTTTTGTTTTGGTCCTAGCAACTTCAATACTCATCCGTTTGACGCGTATGAGTAGTCGAAATTTATCGTCTCGGAAAGATCTTCAACTTTGCTCTTGACCGTTTCTCCATATTCCTCACCAATGTTGAGATATAAGCTGATTTGTGGTCGTAGGTGCTGGAATTCAGATTTAAGGCAGATTTTCCTTTTCCATATTTTTAGCTTTTACTTCCTTATCTTCAATTTCCATGTTTATCTTATTTCCTTTAGCTCTTTGAACCAACTTGGACTCTAATCAATTACCATATATCTTTAAAGCTTCACACTAAATAAATAATTAAACCCAATATGCTCTAAAAATAATAAATAATCAATTCAAGACACAAAATAGGAAAGTGTACTAAATCATGAGAAAATCGAGCTATACTTTAATAAATACAACTAAAATGATGTCTCAGAAATATATTAAATCATCACAAATGAGGAGACATCACTCACCCATCTGGGTAGGGTTACCAAGAGCACTAACAATTATACTTAGTCCCTTTCTTGACCATAGTATACTATGAACTTTCTTGAGTTTGACCCAAACATGGATTTTATCCATTTTGATTTTTTCAACATGAGTGTTGGATTTCCATCTTCTTAGTATTAGTGTCCTATTGTTTACATGGATAAGTTACCTAGTAATTTGTAACATGTATAATCTGATTCCAACTTGAATATAAACAATCCATGATCTGATGTACATATTTGTCAAATTGTTTCCACATATACTTTACCATGTACTTAACCATATAAAATGGTGGTGGTTTATCTAAAAATTGGCCAACAATGTAGTTTTACGACAATTCTACCACTGTTTATTGTGGGTGGTACATACTCTAGTTTGAGATCTTCTCTGATTTTACCACTAAACAACTCAGACCATGCCAAATTAGGAGACTCATTTTGTGCAATCACCTTTGTACTCGTTTCCTCCTGCAGCGATGATACTATGGCATTATTTCTAGACAGATCTGAGTAGGAACCGAGAATAAATTTAATTGTTATGACTTCATCTCTTTTTTAGCTACTAATTGACCCTGTAGAACTGGAAAAGCTTCTACAACTCTTCTGGTAACCTTACTTGTATCAGGTTCAAGATTACTTCCATTTTCAGGTAGTATCTTGGATTTGTTTGTATTAATCTTAGATCTGTTGCTTTGAGCATATATATATTTTTCATCTACTGATTTGTACCCAAGTCCAGTTTGTAAGTTTCCTGATTTTTTCACTGGTGTACTAAAAAAATCCTGTAAACTAAGGGCCCGTTTGGAAGTGTTTATTTTAGAGTAAAAAACGCTTTTAGAATAAAATTTGAAATTTGAAAAAAAATATTAAAAATAATGTTGAAATCTAAAATCATTTAAGTAATTTTTTTGAGAAACATATATTTGGTGCTTCTCATAAAAGTGTTTTTCAAAGTCTAAAATACTTTAAAAATTCTAGAAGCAGTTTTAAGTGTTTTTTCAAAAAACCACTTCCAAACGGGCACTAACTTGTGTTATCCTTGTGTTTAGTTTTTTGGGGTTATTGTTGACAACATCCTCATTAAGCTCTCTAATTATTTTTTTAAGCCTTCAATAATTTATTTTATATAAAAATGCCTAATGAAGTAATTATTTATAGAAAACACCTTCTTTATATTTTTCATACCTCTACTACCCTTATTATTAAATATATTATTTTATTTTAATACAATATTAATTTTTAAATATAAGCAAATAATATTGTACTTCCACCACCACCACCACCACCACGTATTTAATCACCACTACAACCACCACAACCACCACAATTACCACCACAGCAAGCACCACCACAACCACCACCTACTACTACTAATTCCATCACACACGCGCGTGTCCGTGAATTTTTTTTAAAATCGTCATAACTAATTCAAAAAAAATCAGAAAAATAAATAATTTGCATTTTTTGATAAAACAAATTAATATTAACGTCTATGATTTTTTTTTTTGGATTTTTTTGGTTTTTTTTTTAATTTTTTTTTTCAAAACATGAAATTCACTGTTTGAAATAGTGATTTTTTTGGCAGTCACAGAATTCCATGTCTGCGAAAAAAAAAATTAAAAAAACTCCAAAAAAATTTATAGACGTAAATATTAATTTGATTTATCCAAATATATAAATTTTTGGTTTTTTTGATTTTTTTAGAATTAGTTATATAACGATTTTAAAAAAAATTCACGGACGCGCGCGTGCGTTTATTAGTTTTTGTTTTGTTTTTTTGTAATTTTTTTATTTTTGTAATTATTAATTATAGGGATAGTTTGGGATGAGACTGTTTTCTATAAAGTATCTTATTATAGGTATTTTTTTTTAATAAATATTAATCTATGATTAGTTCTTGTTTTTTAGTTGACATCTTCTCATTTTCAGGAAATAAATTGAATAGGATATTAAATGTTTGGATAAAAGTTCAAGAGAAAAGAAGAGAAAAATAAACAGAAAAAGGCAAAGAAAGAAAATTATCATCCACTACTAATATTTTTTTTCTTTTAAGATTTGCGGGGTGGTGTTAAGCAAAAAGAAAGAAAAATATGGATGAGAGAGGTTGTTTATTTGTAAAAATTAATTAACTATAAAGAGAAACTACGTTGGAGCCTATTTTATGAAAAAATAAATTTACAACAATATACCATATATATTTGCATTTTAATTTAAAGAAAAGATAATTTCATAATTTACTAATTAAATAAAGAAAACTTATTGCATGGAAAACTCCTTTTTTTTTTTTTTTTTGTCTAAGGCTGGCAGCTCCTTTACCACTGCCTGCTCCAGCATTAAAGTATCACTTCATTCCCAATTTCTGCAACAAATCTCTCTCTACATTCATTTACATTTACTATACATCCATCAACCTCACATCATTTCCTTCATCACTCTTTCCACTAAAACATAACTTACCATTATTGTAATTTCCATAGGCATGGTCTCGCATGCACACATCAAGATCCTCTTCTTATCTTATCATATAAAGTTCAGTGGAGTGAATATAGTATTGAGAAAAATCCTTTTGGGTTGTTAAAGATCTGAAAATAAAAGAGATAAATCATTTAGTCTGCTTTTAAATCTTTTATATTGTTAATATTATGAAGGCTTTTGAGGTTTTGGTCATCATTTTGGTGATTGGAACAACTTTGACGTACTTTGTTTCCTCTACCAAAGACAAGGGCAAAGGAAGTATTTCCTTGTTATTCGGTAAACTTCTTGCTTTAAGCTTAATAATATTTCTTATATATTTTTTTGCCGTATCTCCAAAAGTGTAGCTTAAGTAGTAAACTAGTGATTTTTGGATGAAGTAGAAGTTCTCAAACTAAATGGGTCTTGTATTAATGATTGTTGAGTCGCAGATATGCTTACACACCGAAGGGACAGTATGGTGATGACCGTGAAAAGTAGTAAGCTACAGGTAAATCGATTGATTTTATAGGTTGATAAGCTGGGTTATAAATATAATGTTTGTTGTGATATTTTGCAGGTTGAGAGGAGGGTCACTGAAGAAGATGAATTAGGGAATTATATATCTGTGGAAGATTACCATCCAATAAATCCAGTACCAAGTTCAAAGGCTAAAATAAGACCAAAACCAATTGAACATGGTACTCCTCTTGGGCCTTATATTCCCAAGCGTGCTGCACCTCCTACTCCTCCCCCCAAACCAAGTCATCCCATTCCCAACCATGGTGGATTTACCTTCCCTTAATATGCCAAAACAAATTCAACATTTTATAACTTTGTCGATCATGTGGCCATTCTCTCTCACCCCATCTCCTAAATGGATCTCATTATCAAGAGATTTATGTAGCTTGTTATTCTTATTTTTGTTAGTCTACGTTTGATGCCTAAATTGAATTATACACTCTTTTCATGAGTGGGACAGTTGCTTTTAGTAAAATATAATCTTTTCAAGGAAAAGCGAGTAATGTCAGTTCATCTACTTACTACTAGTTTTGTTCTTCTTGTTTAATTTAATTCTCCTTTTTATTTTCTTCCTTAACCATTTCTAAAACCACTCAGTTATATATTATTATTATTCTGCTAATTAAAATATACTATATAGTGACAAAAAAATTCATAAACAAATTTTTATGGGAATTAAATGAATCTGGTATATGATATAGATCTCTCAATTCATTAATTGTCTTCCTCTCTATTCGTTTTCTTATTGTTTTTTCTCAAAAAATTCGACTATTAAAATTGAATAAACTTTTTTTTAATGTAAATGAGCTTATATTAATAAAACAATTTAATTTATTATCGATTGTAAATATTTAATCAATATTAGTTCCCAATTTTAGTCGAAAGCGATAGTAAGGAAAGCTCAATTTATAGTGAATAATTATACTAGAGTTTGGAGCTTTATACCATGTAAAACATTGCTTCGCCAACGATCTGTTACTTTAGTTGGGCGGAGTAAGCCAATTTGAGGTGTCAAACTGAATACCGATGGGAGTTGCAACAGATGGAGGCATGTTGGGGTGGAGGGGGCGTAGTTCGGGATGGGGAAGGCATTTAGATTTGTGGGTTTACTGTGAAAAGTATTACATGATGTACATGTTATCATTGAGCTTATAGCGCTTTGCGAAAAACTTAACATGTTGGAAGAATTAGGCCTGAAAGAGGTAGAAATAGAGGTAGACTCTTGGGAAGCTTTAAAGGTTATTAGAAAGGTGGAGCAGGGAAAGGCCCATCGACAAATTGGGTACGAAGGATTAGGGAAAGCCTTGATCAAAATAGATCCTTCAAGTTGAAAAGGATCTTCAGGTAAAGTAATTCATGTGCCGATAGGTTTGCACGGGCGGGGATGACACGTGACGAGCAATTTCGTCGACTCAAAGATCCTCCTAAAGGCTAATGGAGCATTTTCACACGGGATCGGATGGAGTGAAAGACACCTAGATTAATACATAGTCTAGGCTTAATTGATGATGTTCTTATCTAGATAATATCCCACGATCCTTTTATGGATCTCCCATGTATTTAAAAAAAAGAGTCTTAATCAGATTAAATCACCAACACAAGAATGTAAAGATGAGTAATGAAATATACCACCCAAATTCATACCACTCGTGGTGTGATTTGAGGGACAGTAAATAGTCAATCTATTTATTTTTTTGATTTGATTGACGATTTACTTCCACTAAAATCACGCCACGTCATGGGTGGTATATATCATTACTCTTTAAAGAAATAAAACAGAAAAGTAAAGAATACCGAAGTTTTATCCTGGTTCAACAAAACTGTCTACATCCTCATTGGAACATCTGTGAGAGATACTTGATACGCTATAAATATATGATTTACACTTTCAGATTGTTCTCTTATCTATCTATCACATTATTAGATAAAACCCTAAATTTCAAGTTTGATACCTTAGATAAATCGAGATTAATCTAGCTCAATATGTGAGCAAGAAACTAACATAACCTAATCCTAACTCTCAGTCTTTATAGAATAACATCGAGATTAAAACTGAAACCCTAGTTTCAGAAGAGATAAGAACTAGATAGTATAAGATTAAAGAGAAGAATGAAAATTACTGACTTTAGGTATATATATACATGAGTTATTAGGTCTTCAATCCGTGTCATCCAAATAATAAATGATCAAAAGTTGAAATCCATCCACACATTAAGTCGGTGGACTAAAAAACCACCGTTTTAGTTTATGGACTTAAACGATAACACAATTAACAAATAAGGCCCAAAGAATAAGATCAACAACACCAATATATCAGCAACCCATTAAGAAATAGTAGCATTGGGCTTTACTCAACACAACATTATCTAAAGCCAAATAATTTAAATAGTCAGGCTTGTAAGTCAGGCTTCTCAATTTATGATTATATTTATGTCTCATTTCGTAATTTAACTACGAGGTTTCACCCAAAAAAGTATTACTCCGACTATATCACACCTTCATGATGTAGATTATAAGTGATTCAATTATAGAAAAAAGAGAAAACAATTAATTATGTGAAAGAAATGATATGATTGGACCATTTATGATCCACATCATATGTGATATTTCAGTGATTCCCAACACTACTCATATAAATTTGCACAAGAACCTCGTAATATAAATAAATAAATCATGTTTACTTTTTCCATTCTTTAACATAAAAACAAGGACAGATTGGGGAGGGTCGGGGTTGCGAGCGCCCTCCTCCCAACAGTGAAAATTTTGTCCAATTTTTTTAGCTTAAAAACCTTACAAAATTGAGGTTTCACCCTACAAAATATTTTTGCCTCCAAGCCCTGCCCTCCCCAAATTAGAAACCAACCTAAAAAAATCGTAATAATACCCTACTCCATTGTTTTTTCTAACTTTTTGCTCTCGGAGATGAATCCCTACATAAAAATGCATCCAAAATAATGTTAAAAAATACAAATTAATAAAATTAAAAAGTCGCACAAATGTTTGTGATGTTCCTTTCAACGATTTAACTATAAAAAAAAGTTTGGACCAAAGAGGAAGATGTAATACATGTCTTTTAATCGATACGGGTTTGAGGGTTTGAAATTTACGTGGTGCAATTATTGAGATACAACTCAATAAATCCAAATATAACTCATCAAGGTGTATGGTAATTCAAAATGTCGACTATATTTCTTAACACCAGGGTTTATCCTTCAGAGCTAGCTCACTCAGACCACACATTGATTCTTATTAAGATCATTCCCGATTAGAATAATTTACGACCGATTCGTCGCTTGTCTTTCAGGCGGCTTGGTGTTTACATAAGGATTTTCATGATTTTGTCCGAAATCAATGGCGTAATGCCAAACAAGATCGGGGTGAGAATATTGATGAAACGTAAAAACGTCTTCCCAAATGACGATCATATACTTTTACGGATAACTTTCACCGGAAATGACTTTTGGTGACACAGATTTGAGGGATTCATGTTGAGATTCAACATTCATATTATTTATTGTTGGAATTATGTCCTAGCCCCGATTGTCTTGTAATGAATTGAACACAAGTTTTTATTGTACACGATAATACTTAACCCTGCAGCAGTGATGAAAGGGATTGTTTCCTTGAATCTATGGCAAGCTTTCATGATTATGGTATTCATTTATATAACATAAAGGAAGATCCTTGATTAAGATACGAACTAGATATCATAAGGTGTTATGATTATTAGGATCTAGCTCATAGTACTTAATCTAAACTTGTTCTTAATTATAGGATCATCGAGCTAGGACCCGCTGATCCGGTTAGATTAATATGTAGCTAACACGTATTTATTGGATAAATATCGGTAGTTCTCGTTTACTGAGTTAGGTACATAGATAATGCACATAGAGATGTGATTATCGAACTGACTAAAGCTAGAGATTCCTAATGGTTAATTACCTTGAACTGTCAAGTGGGTTAATCTCTATAAGGACTTAAATGCTTGTAATCCTTTGGCCTGAGATCATCGCTATAGTTGCATATGTGCTTTTTGTGTTTAGATACTGGACTACTAGTGTGTCATAATGCTAGTCGAAAGGATATTGCACATAACTAAGTATATATGCTCCTAAGGATGAGTGAAGATGGAATCTATCAACTCTAGGTAAGAAGTTTGAGCTCTACGATGTCATAAGATTATACCGATTGTATCAACTCCTTGGCCAAGGTGATAGAATGAATAAAGAAAAGATTTTCTTAGGTCATTCGTCAATCGTTGATAATCTACGTGTAACGTAGTTTATTTTCTAATGGGATTTGACAGTTATACCATATCCTAGGATGATCCGGAGCTATAAAGATAGAGAGATTACGTGTCTGATCCATTACCGGGTTCTTTGTACAGTGTGACTTCACGTAATCCGGTCGTTGGGGAGTGTTGTTAGACGCCAACCTCGATTAGTCGTTAATTAAGTTAACTACTACCGGTTTAACGATGAAACCACGTAGTCACACACTAACAAGTGCTTTGATCTTGCTTCATGTTGTTAACTAATATTATATAATTAGATAATAAATATTAATTAATTATATACTTGGAATTTTTGTATATTAATTTGTGAACAAATTAATATCCTAATATAAGACCAAACTAAGACAAAAGAAAAAATTAGGTTTGTGGACTGAACCATGTACCTCCAATAGTGGAAAATGTAACACTAACCGCTAGGCTAGTACAAGTCATATGTGTAATGTAAAAGGTCAAAGTCCACTTTACAAGTGGGTAGTGGACCTGATTATTAGGATAATCAATTTTACTTATATGTTCCCTGAGTTTTCATTTCCTAACTATTCATTTTTCTCTCTCTAAAGTTATTATATGATAATGAGGTTTCATTACAAAGTGTGAACTTTTATCAGTTTTCTCAAAAAGAAAAAAAACACAGAAAATAAAAGTCTCTTAGTCTCCAAGTCAGATTTGATTCTGAAAGCAAGGATCAAACCTCAGTGTGCAAAGCGTGGAGGCTTCAAGTTTTGAAGCTGGGTTAGTCACTTTCAAATTCCATACAAATCAAAAGGTACAAAATTCTATCTTGTTTTTTCTTAAATCGTACTAGATTGGTTTTTAGGATTGCGATTGGTTTTTCCGCTGCTTGTATATGTAATATATTTGTAATTGCTCTCTTTCATTTATATCTAGCTTGTTTGGAGAATCGACTTACATGGGTATATTAGGTATCTCCCAAGATAGAATACGTGATAAGATAATATGCACTGCACCTGTATCTAGTGAAAAGCTATTAGGCTCTTCTGCAAGTGCACAACAATTTCAGTTCCAAGTAATATATGAAAAATGAGTATTGTTCTCTACAATGGCTGATGAGAGATATAAGAAATAAGTTCAAAGCAAATGGTTTCAAAAAGAGATTTTAATCATGTGATAGTAGTGGTGTCTAATAATGTTGGTCATGTGTAAGAGAAATGATTGGATCGTGTGTGGAAGAGAAGAAGTGAATCGACTATTTTGATTTCAGGTGAATTTTGTGATTTGTGTTATAATTTATATTATATATAAATAGAAAAGAAGTGTATATGTATTAACATAAATATTGGTGTATATAAATATTAAATATAAAAATATTATTTTTTGTAATCGTAAAATATTTGGAAAAAACTTGAAAAAAATTTAAAAATAGAAATCAGATAAAAAATCAGAAATTCAAAATTATATAAAAGTAATTTCAATTATGTTCCCGAAAAACTTGAAAAAATCGTAATTGAAAAATTTGCAATTGGAAGATGAAAAAATATTTCGAATTGGGATTTTGCATATCGAAATAAAAAAATTTCGTTCCACCCTAATTACAATCTAGTTAATTAGTTGAAAGTGTTCCCTTATCTCAGTCATTTCTCTTATTCGAACACCTCCCCTTTCTTAAAAAATCACCTTTCTTAGCATTAACCTTGTCATTCTCTTTGTAGTTCATCAAATCTCGCTCAAAGAAATGTTATTTCTTATTAGTAACCATTGTGTTGTTATTAAGTTGTAGAACATTATTAGCATTAATGACTTGATTAACTCTTTTTTTTTTTAACTTCTTCTTCATTGGCTTTGATCTCCAATCTATGGGTCTCATCTTCAAAGTTTTTTCTTTTGGACGCCATCTTCAAAGTTTTCAAGCTCACTAATATTCATACGTTCCACATTGTGTAGCTGTAGCATATGCATAGTTTGAACGGGACATTGACAAACATATCCCCATTCCAGTTACAAAACCTTGTCAAATCATCTATCCTATTAGAGAGAGAAGGTTGTGTATGACCAATAAAACCACATGATAACACATTTCTCTAAGATTTGCAATATAACTTTATTTAAATCTGTGATTTAGTATGTTTGACAATTTTGACGCAATAATAAATTAATAATGTCACGTGCAGCCCAAAGCAAGCAATCTACTTATCATTAATCCGCTATTGAACTATCCAAATCAATTGCCATCAACGTGAATGGACCAACAAAAACGAAAATAGAAATACCGATCAAAAAGAAAAGGAAAAAAGAATTGTCAATAGCATTAGCGTCTATTCGAAGTATCATTGCCCCTTTTTTATATAGTTATAATTTGGAAAAAAAACGTATCATGTAATTGTAAACCCTTACTTTACTTGTCTTCGTCACATCCTGGCCCTACCCGCCTTTTGGCTAAGGAGTGCCTTTTTTTGCGCATGCAACACCCCCCCCCCCCCCACCCCCACCCCCCACCCCACCCCATCTTTGTGTTTTTTTTTTTTTGGACAACGTTCCCTCATAGAAAGAACCCTCTGTTATCCGATGCCGAGGCGTCTGAAATCCCCGATCATCTCTCCTGTTCTATCAACAATTCCGTTGGCCCTGTGTCTAACGATTTTCGCAATCCGGTCCGCCTGACAATTCATCCTTCGTGAAATATGTCGAAAGGAGATATGCCCTGCTTCAACCGCTCTTTGTTGAATAAGACGAAGAATCGGTTGAATTGTCCATGTTGCCGTTGACACTTGCCGAATACCTTGTATAACTTCAACGTTGTCCGATAGTATTGCTATAGTACTGTCTTTCTTCTTGATACTGTTATCTACTGCTTCTAGTACTGCTATTGCTTCGCCTTCTAAAATTGTGTTACATCTTCGCGTTTTGTAAATTTCTGTTGATTCTCCTGATCGTTGATTCTTGATCACTATTCCGATTCCTGTTTGTTCATATTTAGTTTTAAAAGAGGCATCGCAATAATATAATAAATCTTCGTTATTCCGAGATCCTGTATCAGTATTCGGGTTGATATGGATATTATTCCTCTCTTGTTGATTGGGATTAGTCCAATTGTTTCCATGTAATTCACTCATTAATTTATACGTGACTTGAATAATATGATCGATATTAATACCACTATTTTCATGTACAGCTTTCATCTTGGCTTTCCAAATATTCCAGATTAAAATGAGAATATAGTCAACCACAATCTTCTTCTCCCACCAACCTGAACTATAAACTTCGACCATCTTTGTGTTTGCTTTTCAAGATAAATATATAAAAGTAAATTACCTCCTTTCTATTAGAGATGTATTAGCATATTTTGATATGTGGGTGGTCTAAGCCAACTTACTGTATCTTAACTAATTTTATGAAAATATGCACGTCTCTCATTTTACCTCCTTTAAGTACTGAATAAATAACAAGAATCTAGGTATCACTAAAAACTTGATCACTCAAATATTACATATGAGGTGTACGTGTATCCTGGGTGATCCAATCATATAAGAGAAAAAAAAATCATGAAAAAGAAACCGTATGATTGAACCACCTAAGATACACCTCATAATTGATATTTGAATGATCACTTTTTGGGTGATACCTAGCATTACTCTATTAAGAATATAATAACTCCTTTTGATATGTGGGTGGTCTGGGCCACCTTGTATGCCAACACTAATTTTACGGGAAATATGCACGTCTCACACTTTACACCTTTTAAGTGCTGAAAAAGTAGCAAGATTCTAACGGCTGAGCTAACCAAATTAATTATAAACAATATTCCTTTTTTCTTATTTTAAGTGACATTTTTATTTAGGCATATATTAATAAATTTAATGATTTTCACACAATTAATTTTATAAATAATTTATTTAATAATATTAATTATTTCTAAATAATTTAAAAAAATACATGAATATCAAAAATATAAGGATAAAAAGAGAAAATTATAATTATTTTTATATTGAAACTGTAAAGTGACATATATTATGGTGCAAATAGGGCTGTAAATGAACCAAGCCGCTCACGAGCAGCTCGCGCTAGGCTCGAATATAAACAAGTTTAAGCTCCATTTTAAGCTTGATAAGTAAACAAGCCCCCTCAAACTCGGCTCGAAGGCTCGTTTGAAATTATGAATTCTAATTAATATATTATCTACTTGTAAAATATATTATTAAATGTTCAATATCAACTTGGATATTTTAATTTCTTTAGATAATCATTTTTGCATTAATATTATTCTTCATAGTACTCCATCAAATACCAACCGTTCATGAAAGTCTCATTTTAACCATAAAAAACAAATTGTTCATTAGCAACTCGTGCTCGGCTTTAAAAAAAGATTGTTCTATAAGTTAAACAAACAAGTTTTAACATTTCTGATTTGGATCATAGTAAGCTCGGGCTCGTCTAGTTTAAATTTGAGCCCGACTCGACTCGTTTAAATTTGAGCTCGGCTCGGCTCGAGAAATTAAACCTGAGGACTTATCAGACGCACTAGAATATTAGGAAAGCATAAAGATCAACCACTTGTCCATACTAACTGTATTACTAGGATAAAAACTACATTGCATGGGGGATATGCACCCATATTTTTTAGTCCAATCACATCTACAAAAATAAATAATCATAGGTTTCTTCTTCTCTTAAACAAATTTGACAAATACCAAAAGGGAAGCACTTCATAATAAATATGTTCTTTTTTAAGATAAAGCATACATAAGAAGAATTTAAATGTTGGGGCATCTAAGATGACAATATTTCTGTAAAGAGCTTTTGATAAAAAATGTGGGATGTTGGTGGTCCTTTGTGTGTTCTAAAAATAAATGCAAATGCTAATCGAACCACAACCGCAAGTGTACGGTTGTCCCAAGTAGTATAACTGATAAATCAGATTCGTTCCAAGGACGGAATGGTTGATCACAATGTCTAGCAAATAGTGATTGATGCACTTATGAATGTAAAAGATAATAAAATATTTGTTTGATTTTGTTTATTAAAACTAATGAATGAAAGACAAATTATAAATGCAAGTAAAAGCTAAGACGCAAGTAAAATAAGTGAAAACGCAATATGAGATGTAGTACTTGAGAACGCAAGGATCCTCCTAATCTTACTTTTAACTTATGTTGTTTAAGGGCTAAATTGGTCAATTACAATGGCCGGGATTCTAAATTCCTTATACCCCCGTCAGGGTGGACTATAAGGCGATCCTAGAGTGTCACTAGTCCCGTCAGGGTAAATATGATCCACCGTTGGATGATTAAGTTTTATTACCTCATTGGCCCTAAAATTAGCTAAGTTCGTCAGAATCAATAGCTTCTATTTTAGATTAAATAAATATTTCCGTACCTAAACCCTCCGTCAGGATGATCCAATCGCCACTAATTGGAATAGCCTAGATACTAACACCTGTTCTTAGTTAGCTACTCTAAAAACAGTAAAATAATCTCAATTTATTGAAAAGAGTAAAAGCCCTAATTTAGTTTAATTCAATAAAAACCCAAATTCAACATTCGTTAATTAATAAGATTGGGATTCACCCATTGTTTGTTCTCAAGCACTATGAAAAGCTTAGCTCATATTAAAATTAAAAACTAAATTAAAAATAAAGGAATTCATATTTGATTACAAAATTAAAGATAAGAAAAACCTAATTTCCGGAATAGGAATGACTACGAACGGAGATATAGACCCTCTCCAGCTCTTGTAGCTTCTTCTTCTTCCTTCCGTTGACTTCTCTCTGGTGTTTAATCTTGTAGAATGTGAATTGTTTGTAAAAAAGAAGTCCAGACCTCCTTTTATAAGTGCAAATTCGTTCTAGGGCTTGGACCAGAAAATAGAATATTAATTAAATGTCCAAGCCCACTTTCTAAGCCCAAAATCCCGTAACTGCTGATACACCTTCACTAAAATGGCTTTTCCCGATGCGTTACAACTCCGATTGACCTCATTCCAGTTGCTAAAGTTCCGTAACTCGATAAGGAATGATTTCTCTTCAAAGGTCAACAGCTAGATCATCGCTTAAGCACCTTGAATTCAGCAATCTATGGCCTGGAAAATGGATTCTCAGCTCTAAAAATTATATCTTCGGGATTTCTTTTCAAGTCTTGACTCTATCTTTTGATCTTTGACTTTCTCATTGGATTCCTCTTCTAGCTAACATCTAAAACCTGTAAAATCTTCACTAAAAATACCAATATTACGCGCAAAAGCTTAATAAATCAAAAATGCTAGAAATAAAAGAGGAAAATCATATTATTGCATATTTAGTCCAAAAGTCTATCGAATTGATTAAATAAACACCAAAAATGATGTCTCCTAAGGGTCGAAAATAAGAACATTTAAGGAGACATCAAGACCCCCAACTCAAACCTTTGTCGTCCCGACAAAGCAAAACAAAACAAAACAAGGGGTAGAAGTAAACGTAAGAACAAATAGAAGCTAGCAAATAACCCTAAAGCAATTCTTAAGATAAATCTCATATAGCAAAACTTTAAGAGCTAACATATACATACACTAATAATGCAAAATCAAACATAAATAATCTCAATCATAAAATTAAAGTTGCAATGCTTGAAGGTTACACTTGTACTCATCTCTGTATGATTGCTATAGGGTGGTCATTAATCATAAATCGCTTTGAATGTTCCACCTAAATATTCCCTATCAACAGAATTATAAATTCACTATGTACTTAAGAATCAAGAGGTCTTTATGGTTTTAATATTGGCTTAAGGACGGTATGGATATATATTTGGTAAATTTGAAGTGAGCTTTTGGCTCTCTCCTCACTTACCATCCACATGTCCTCGAGCTTGAGTTTACGCTCAAAAATGTTCTCACTCACCCATTTGACGCGCTAATGTTGCGTCCCCATATCAACCCAATGAAAACTAAGATGATTTCCAAAAAATATTCCACTTTGCCGATTTATTTATTCTTTCTTTCTTTTTATTTTCTTGTTTCATTTCTTTTCTTCTTCTTTTTTTTTGTACAAGATACCCATGACCATCATTTTGATGTGAAAAGTCATGTCTCTTATAAATTTTTCTTTCTTTTTTTTTTTTTTTTTTCCAAATCCCGGCAAAGGGTTACAAATAATAATATCATCTACATTTTTGTGCCTCAATACAAACACATATAATCCCTTCCCAATGTATCTTCCCAAATGTGGTCCCACCACCCCAAACTCAAGCTCGAGACAAGTCTCAGGGTTGTGATTCAAGTGCGGGTCATTTGGTCATGCCTAATAATCTAAAGGATAATGGGCTTATATCGTGGCTACAAAAGAAAAGGCTTAAGGCTCAAAATTGGGCTAAGACGGATAAAATTATAATAAGGGATAGCAAGCTAAAAGGCTTCAAATGGCTAACAAAGAACTGCCCCTATCATTTTCCTAAGTACATAGCTTGTCTTTAGTTCATATCTAGGTGGTTCTCTACTAATTAGGATTTCACGTTCTACACACCAAACATATTCCTTAAGTACAAGCTTACTTCATTTGCATTGTTCATTAATTTTTCCTATCGATTACCTATGTTCGCATGCAATTGTAAGTGCGTTTTATGTTATTCCCTAAAGTTCACTATTTACTATCATTGATTCATCAAAAGTATGCTTAAAGGAACATTTAAAATCTTCTATAGTCAAACGCAACTCCGAAAATTATTTTATTGAAAGCAAATAAAACACATAACACATAAAAACTGGGATGAGGCAACGAACCCCACCCCAAACTCAAAAATGAGTCGTGTCCCCACGACTCGAAAAGACTCAAAGCAATAAAATAATGTACACTGAATGAGAAGGGAGAGAAAACGTATCTGAACCAGCGCGAGGCTGGTGTCGGTGTTGCGTCCAAGTTGAGGTTTTGAATTCTTCATCGATGGTTGCATTTAAAGTGTTCTTCATTACCTCGAACTTCTTCACTTTTACCACGTTTTCATTTGTTACTTGTCCTCTAAGCATCATCTCTTTTATTAAAATATTTCTTCAATACCCAAATCGTTTTCTTCACCATGTTCTTCGTACCTTTCCTAACCTTCATGGTCATCTCCGATGACCCCAAACTCAAAGCTTCAAGACCCTCCAAAGGTTTGGATAAAATTGTGATTTTAGTGTTCTTGAAGGTTTGGGTTTGAATTATGGATTGTTTAGAGCTGGGTCATGGATAGTTCAAGGTTTGGGAAAGGTTAAATTGATAATTTTTCAGCTTTGGTGAAAGGAAAATTGGTTTAAAGTGTAAAGATTTGGTATTTTATGGTATGATTGTGATCTTGGATGCTGTTTAGAGGGAAGGATTTGTGGTATAATGTTGTTTTGATGATGATATTAGGAGTAGTTGGAGGCTATGATTCGTCACTGGAGGCTTAGCATGAGAAAGAGGCTAAAAATATAGGGTTTTAACCCTGAAAATCGCCAATCACAGCAGTTGACCGGCTTGCCGGTCACTGTGTCGGCGAAAAATAAATTTTCAAAAAATAATAATTTTGTACTCTTTTTTTTTTTTTTACCTCTGACGCAGCCTTCTTGCGTCGTCGCTGACGCAGTGATCAGAAAGTCCAGCTTCTTCGGCCGGCTAGCCGGCGGATACGCCGGCATGCCGGCGAAATGTCGATGGCGCATTTCAAGACGCAGCAACCTTGCGTCGTCGCTGACGCAAGGACCAGAAACTCTTCCTCCAGTTGGCCGGCTAGCCGGCGGATTCGCCGGCATGCCGGTGGATTTCTCGCTGGCGCGAATGGTGACGCAGCAATGCTGCGTCATCGCTGACGCAGTGGTCAGAGAGTTTGGGGGTCTTCAGCGTTTTTGGCCGGTATGCCGGCGTATCCGCCGGCTAGCCGGTCAAACCTGCTGTTGACTCCATAATTTTTCGTTTTCTCCTCGTTTTGACCCCAAACTCATGACCCTTTTACCCCTGAAATCATCAAAAACAACTACCCTTCCTCATTTCTTAATAATAAACATTAAATTAACGAAAATCAAACTACTTTAAACTACGAAAAATAAAAACTTAAACTAATATACAAGAAATGGCTTTTGTTTAACGTCGTTAAGCTCGACGGGTTACCTCATTCTTTAGTCATTGACATAGCCTCCCCAGCAGTGAGTGAGGTTGTCAATATTTGCAACTCGAAATTTGCATCCCTTAGCTTTTACGCCCACTAGTTTATCTGAGATAACCTTTGCAACCACGAATGGTCCTAGCCAAGAGCTTTTTGATTCACATGTCTTTGGAGGAGGTTTAGGCTTTTTCATAGCAACTTCTTCGCCTACTTTAAACTCCTTTTTCTTTCTTTCTTTCTTAGGGTCTTTCGGAACCTTCGTGACACGTGTTTTCTCTTTCTTCTTTACATGGTTGAGTGGTGGATTTCTCTTAGGATTTGGAGGAACGTTGATCGGTGGTTTCTTTCTTAGTTCTTTTTCCTCCACCCCTAAGGTTTCCACAACATTAATTGGTTCTTTTCTTACCGGTTCCATTACATCTACACGAAAACATTCTTCCTTGGAATCCGGAAACTTCATAGGTCTAAACACATTAAACTTCATCTCCTCGTCTTGGATTCTCATAATCATTTCGCCGTTTTCTACATCAATCAAAGTACGCCCCGTGGCTAGGAATGGTCTTCCCAAAATAATGGGGACATTCCTATCCGCGTCGTAATCAAGTATAACGAAATCAGCGGGAAAAATTAACGTACCTGCCTTAACGAGGACATCTTCGATTCGGCCTTCTGGATGTGCAAGAGATCGATCCGCCATTTGCAAGACCATAGAAGTGGGTCTTGCTTCAATATTAAGCTTATCAGAGATAGATTTGGGCATAAGATTGATGCTTGCACCCAAATCACATAGTGCTTTACCTCTCCATTCATTACCAATAGATATCGGAATTGTAAAGCTCCCAGGATCAACTAACTTTGGAGGTAATTTACCTTGACAAATAGCACTACATTCCTCAGGGAGACCAATCATCTCATTATCACAATACGGCCTTTTGTTGGTGAGGGCTCTTTTCAGAAACTTAGCATACTTGGGCACATCTCGAATAACTTCTAACAACGGAATATTTATGCTAAGACCTCTTACCTTGTTAAAGAATTTTTGATAATCAGCCATATCACCCTTCTTTTGAACTCTTGATGGAAATGGTGGAGGAGGACGGCTTATTATAGTATCATCTTTCTTCTTCGGAATTTCATTAGACCTCTCCACTTCTTCTACTTCAACTGGTTTATCTTTATCGACCACCTCTTTTTCTTTTCTAACTTCTTTTTCTTTTATAACCGGAAAAGGAGGTGGAGGAAGGTTCTTACCACTTCTGAGAGTAATAGCTTTACAATCTTCGATTTGGATTGGATTCTCAGTGTCGCTAGGAAGTTGCCCTTGTGGACGTTGATTCAGTTTCTTATTTATTTGGCTTAGTTGACCCTGGAACAAATTCATATTAGCTTCGATTGCATTTTGACGTTCCATAGCTTGTGTCTGAAGAGCGATCAAACTTTCAACTGTTTTCTGAAGGGTAACTCCTTCTTGTGGATGGGCAGGTAAGGCTTTCTGATTCATTGTGTCATCGTAATTGTCTTGAGGAGCTTGTCTCTGAACATAATTTCCCTGATTCTGTCCTTCTTGATAATTATTTTGTGGTCTTGGATTGTAGTTGTTACCTTGGGGACGCGGCTGATACGCATAAGTAGGATTTGCTGCCCCATCAGGATTTGAGTATTGAAACCCCGGATGGTTTCTGTTAGGCTGATATCCATTACCACTTGAATTAAAGTTACCTCTATTGGACACAAACATCACGGATTCTTGATTATTTTGACAATTTTCCCAACTATGATCATTGACACCGCAATACTCACATCCATATACCTCTTGTGCAACCTTTACCTCACCTCTTTTGTTCGAAAAACCTTCTTTCACGGCTAGAGTAAGTTGTCTCAGTTGTTGTTCTAGTGTGGTTTGAAGCTTTGTCTCTAGCGTAGCAAACTTTTCTTCGATATTAACATTATTGACTCCTCCTCTAACTGGTGTTCTTACTGAATTCCACCCAACTTCATTCTTGACTGTTCTTTCTAAAATGATTTTAGCATGAGCCGGTTGAACTTGAAGAAAACCTGCACCACATAACATATCCAATTTCTCTCTTGAAGTCCCATCAAGGCCTCTATAGAATATTTTTAATTGTTGTTGTTTTGAAAAGCCATGATTGGGGACTCTACGTAAGCACATCTGAAATCTTGTCCAAATCCTACCCAAAGTTTCATCATATTCTTGACGGAACTGCGTCAACTCTAATTCAGCATCTAACCTCATGTTACTTGGGTAATACCTGTCAAAGAAAGCAATCTCTAATTGATCCCAATTAGTAATTTTCGTCGGATCTTGCGTATCGTGCCATTCACTTGCTCCATCAATAACAAAAAATTTAAACACATCGTAGTACATCTGTTCTTTTGAAACTCCTTGTGTGATGTAAGAATCACATATCTGTTTGAATTTCTGTATCGCTCTAAGAGGATCTTCTCCAACTCTACCACGAAAATTTCCCAAGTTTTGGAATTGAGCTATCATACCCGGATCTGGACGAAACTTCGGAACATTTATATCTGGAGCACCTACTCCTATAGCAGGGGCACGGAATGGGACTTCTGGTGGGCCATTAGTAAACCAAGGATCTTGATTCATCACGATTTGAGCTTGTCCGTTATTGTTCTGAATATTAACGTTCTCCATTTGGTGAATTAATTCTTCTACTTCTAAGGATTCTTGTTCTTTTCTTCTCTTGTTAGCAAGTCTGATTAATGATTCTGGATTATTAAGGATCGGAGGTGTTGGCTCTAGATCCTTAAAGAGTCTCCTTCGCATACACCAAACCTAAAAACCTGAGAAACTAAACAAGCAAAAAGCGTAAAACTGATAAAAACAAAAATAAAAATAAATGCACTATCACTAAAGGATAAACACCGTGGTCACACGCTACCGTCCCCGGCAGCGGCGCCAAAAACTTGGTGGTCCTTTGTGTGTTCTAAAAATAAATGCAAATGCTAATCGAACCACAACCGCAAGTGTACGGTTGTCCCAAGTAGTATAACTGATAAATCAGATTCGTTCCAAGGACGGAATGGTTGATCACAATGTCTAGCAAATAGTGATTGATGCACTTATGAATGTAAAAGATAATAAAATATTTGTTTGATTTTGTTTATTAAAGCTAATGAATGAAAGACAAATTATAAATGCAAGTAAAAGCTAAGACGCAAGTAAAATAAGTGAAAACGCAATATGAGATGTAGTACTTGAGAACGCAAGGATCCTCCTAATCTTACTTTTAACTTATGTTGTTTAAGGGCTAAATTGGTCAATTACAATGGTCGGGATTCTAAATTCCTTATACCCCCGTCAGGGTGGACTATAAGGCGATCCTAGAGTGTCACTAGTCCCGTCAGGGTAAATATGATCCACCGTTGGATGATTAAGTTTTATTACCTCATTGGCCCTAAAATTAGCTAAGTTCGTCAGAATCAATAGCTTCTATTTTAGATTAAATAAATATTTCCGTACCTAAACCCTCCGTCAGGATGATCCAATCGCCACTAATTGGAATAGCCTAGATACTAACACCTGTTCTTAGTTAGCTACTCTAAAAACAGTAAAATAATCTCAATTTATTGAAAAGAGTAAAAGCCCTAATTTAGTTTAATTCAATAAAAACCCAAATTCAACATTCGTTAATTAATAAGATTGGGATTCACCCATTGTTTGTTCTCAAGCACTATGAAAAGCTTAGCTCATATTAAAATTAAAAACTAAATTAAAAATAAAGGAATTCATATTTGATTACAAAATTAAAGATAAGAAAAACCTAATTTCCGGAATAGGAATGACTACGAACGGAGATATAGACCCTCTCCAGCTCTTGTAGCTTCTTCTTCTTCCTTCCGTTGACTTCTCTCTGGTGTTTAATCTTGTAGAATGTGAATTGTTTGTAAAAAAGAAGTCCAGACCTCCTTTTATAAGTGCAAATTCGTTCTAGGGCTTGGACCAGAAAATAGAATATTAATTAAATGTCCAAGCCCACTTTCTAAGCCCAAAATCCCGTAACTGCTGATACATCTTCACTAAAATGGCTTTTCCCGATGCGTTACAACTCCGATTGACCTCATTCCAGTTGCTAAAGTTCCGTAACTCGATAAGGAATGATTTCTCTTCAAAGGTCAACAGCTAGATCATCGCTTAAGCACCTTGAATTCAGCAATCTATGGCCTGGAAAATGGATTTTCAGCTCTAAATATTATATCTTCGGGATTTCTTTTCAAGTCTTGACTCTATCTTTTGATCTTTGACTTTCTCATCGGATTCCTCTTCTAGCTAACATCTAAAACCTGTAAAATCTTCACTAAAAATACCAATATTACGCGCAAAAGCTTAATAAATCAAAAATGCTAGAAATAAAAGAGGAAAATCATATTATTGCATATTTAGTCCAAAAGTCTATCGAATTGATTAAATAAACACCAAAAATGATGTCTCCTAAGGGTCGAAAATAAGAACATTTAAGGAGACATCAGATGTACTTGGATTTGGTGAGGGATGTGGTGTCCCCTGAGGCGTGATATAAAACCCACACTTAGGGAATACTCCTTACAAGTGTGCGAGTCGTCCTAAGTAATAAAGTAATAAATATACATGTCTTTATCCACAGGGAATATGAATTTAAGCTCGTGTTTCAAGTTATACTTCAGATATTTGTTGAGGTAAACAAGAATGTAAATATATATATTTGGGGTGTATTATACAATAATTAAAAAACTAGACAAGGACTAAAGTGAAATTATGTAAATTCCAGAGAATAATAAGATCATAACGCAAGGATTAAAGATGTAATCATGAGAAAGTAGCTCGAGACGCTCGTATTTACCGCTAGTTATGACTTGGGATTATTCCTGACTTACGATCGAGAAGAAATTTTCTGGCTAATCGAGATTCTAATTTCAACCTAA
Source organism: Nemophila menziesii (assembly GCA_029959085.1). Classification (NCBI taxonomy): domain Eukaryota; kingdom Viridiplantae; phylum Streptophyta; class Magnoliopsida; order Boraginales; family Hydrophyllaceae; genus Nemophila; species Nemophila menziesii. The sequence continues at coordinate 19,560,559 of JARWIR010000013.1, read as the reverse complement.
GTCCCTCCTGGGTAAGTAGGAGGCTATTATCAGATCTAAACTACGTCGAACATCTAAAATTATATGTCGACTATCCAAGCCCTTCCCGGGTGTAGTTTAATAACTATCACACCCAGTTATATGGCCTACACAATTGAGTTCCACAATTATCACAAGAGTTATAAACAACAATGTTTCTCAATTCATTTAAATCAAAATCAATCCCAAATACAATCAAAATCATGCCCAAATCATATTCTAGAGTTCATACAAAAGTATTTCAAGCCAAAAAGGTTTAGTTCATATCAAATACTGAATTACAAAGATAGAAATAGTCATATTTAGTTCCATCCGGTTCATAATATTTGTCCACGTACTAAAAATGTAGTTTCAAAATGTTTGTCCATTTAGAACATCAAGATACTTTTTCCCTCTTTTTTCCATTATTACCCCCACTAAAAAAATTAAAATTTATGTTTCAGATACTCATTTAAGATATCAAGACACTTTTTGAAGGGTAATTTTGTAATATGGAGTGTAATAATTACATTTCTTATATGTGTGAAAAGAAAAGTGGACTAACATTTTGAAATGGAGGGAGTATTAGAAATGAAAAGTGAAATGGATTACACAAAAAATAGGATGAAATGATGGTAGAAAATGGTAAAATGGTGTTGAACCCTTAGTGTACTTCTTGCTCCAGGTGTGTGGCCTTCTCTCTAATATGATTTGTATCTGAGATCTCTCTTCTGAATGATCTAAGTAATGATAAAAACCCACTTTTGGCTTGTGAGCCCACTTAGGTGGGTCCAAGACCCAAAATGGATTTTGCAAAGTTAGACTAATTCGAGTTACGGTGACAACATTAGCATAATTTTGTGGTTTTAATTTCTTTTCACGAACCTCTTCCTCTCTCATACTCTCAACTTGAAGGACTATCATGAGCTCCAAGGGCTTGCTCAAAATTCTCACCATTTGTCTGTGGTGGCACTCTAAGGCCCCGTTTGGAAGTGCTTATTTTAGAATAAAAAACGTTCTTAGAATAAAAAATTAATTTTGAAAAAATTATTAAAAATATTTTTGAAATCTAGAATCACTTTAAGTGCTTTTTTTAAGAAGCACCTATTTGGTGCTTTTCCTAAAAGTGCTTTTTAGGGTCTAAAATTAAATATCTAAAAACACTTTTAAGTGCTTCTCAAAAAAAGCACTTCCAAACAGGCACTAAGTTGACTTCAAAATTTTACCAAAAACTGCACTTGACTCCAAACTTGACCTTTTGCTTATTTCATGCCCTGACTTGGGATTGATCTTGACTTTTGACTTCTCTAAATCATTTAGAGGTCTCGTATCATCCATTTACCTAGAACCTACACACTTAACAAACAATTAACGCACAAAAACTCCAAAAATACCTATATATCCAAGATTAGCAAAAAAATTGAAGTATGTCACACAAAAGAAAATAATCCCTAAATAAGTCCAATAACCCCAAAATAATATCTTGTGATCTTCAAAATATATCACAAAATACGAAAAATGAAGATGTTTAAACAAAATGAATTAGTATACCAAGTCTTACAAGTTACAAGTATATACTCGTTGACCAAAAAACCAAATTAGATTTATTATTATATTCCCTTAAAGAAATTTTAAGTATTAAGCTATAAGGACAAGGAACCTTTAATAGAAGATTTTAGAAAATTAGCTACATATTTAGGAAAAACAGGACCATCATTATCTCCTTAGTCGTATGGAATTTTCGAAATATTCCAAAGAAAATTTACATTACTTGTAATAAAAAACAAGCACATTACATTCACATGTCCATTTATCCTTTTAAAAGAAAAAGAGAAAAAACATTCCCAGATCAATGGACTACGTACAAACAATACTGCATAAGGTACAAATCATTATATATATAGTTCTTTCCTTTTCTTTCTCCCCACCAATACCTACCTTACATATAAATTTCCCCGGGTATCGTAACGGTCATATTTCCGGTCCTTTTCCGTAAACTACTCCCCTAAAACCCTCCCTTCACAATCTCTACCTATACACACACATCACCTAATAAATGTAAATATATATTATACAGTCACGGCATAATGATCACATTTATCTCAGTCTTCAATTTCGTTTCCCTTTCAAGCTAAATTGAGCTCATTAGATAAATAAATCCCAAATATTAGCTTAAATTTAGAGCAATAGCAGCTAGGGTTTATACGTGTGAGATTTAATGCTATGTGAAGATCGCTTGCAGTAAAAGAATTATGGTAGCTGCTGTGTCCACAACACCAAACCTTAAAGTCACTTCACGAGCCGCAAATTTTCAGAATCCGAGGCGGCCGTTACTGGCTCCGCCGGAGACGGAAAACAATGCGCCACCGTCCCGACCGAAGCCGAGAGAGGTTACATCACGGTATTTGTCATCATCTATGTCTTCTTCGAGCTCGAATTCAACTTCTTCGACGAATACTTCCAGCTCTTACGCATCGTCACCGCGATCGAGTTCTTTTCGACGGAGCGAATCTCCAATGGCTACGCGAATGTCGGCATCGATTGATCCTTCTGTGAGGATTTTGAGTACTATTAAGCGGTCACAATCCGTTGAAAAGCGGCCGACGGTGGGGACTAAGTCGGAGATATCCAACGCCGCGAGGCTTCTGATGACGTCTACTAGGAGTTTCTCCGTTTCGTTTCAAGGTGAGTCGCTGCATTTACCTAGTAATAAGGCCAAGCCAATTCCATCACCGGCGCTAAGTAACAAATCAACTAGTGTACGGAAAAGTACGCCGGAGAGAAGAATCGTGGCTACACCGGTCACAGATCAGAGTGAGAAAATCAAATCAACCGATCATCATCGATGGCCAGGAAGATCAAAATCGTCATCTTCTAGTATTTTAACTCGTAGCTTGGATTATGGCAACGATAAATCGAAATTGCGTGGATCTGAAAGTGTACTTAAAGATTTATGTAAATCTTTGGTTTACGAGGATAATAATGAAATTAAAAGTAAAGCTGCAGCGAAAGATAATAGTAAAATCACTAAAATAAGAAACAAAATTGAACGTGCTGATGGTGAAAATTCAGCTTCAGTTTCTTCGGCTAAATCGTCTGCAACTGAGGATAATGACAGTGTCTCTTCAGGTGGAAGTTTTCGTCAAATGAGAGGTATTCCACGTGGAATTGTTGTACCAGCTAGGTTTTTACAAGAGAGTAATACTCGGCCTCGCAAAGCAGGTGAGACTCCTACACTAGTTTGGCCAGGGTCCAAAACAATGGCTCCTGGAATGCTAATTGGTGCTAAAAAGTTTTCAAACGAGAGTCCTGTACCATCGCCTAATGGTGGTTCAGCTAGTAGAGGATCTTCATCTCCTTTTCGAGGAAGTTTAAGATCTACTTCTCCAGCATCTAGGGGAATGCCTAGTCCAATAAGAACGAGAAGTAATGTGACAAATACACCAAGTAACAATGCTTCTAGGGGAATGCCTAGTCCGATTAGAACAAGAAGTGGTGTAACAACTATATCTAGTAACAATGTTTCTAACAGCACTTCAATATTAAGCTTTACTGCTGATGTAAAAAGAGGTAATGTTGGAGAGAATCGTGTTGCTAATGCTCATGAATTGAGGTTGCTGTATAATCGACACTTACAGTGGCGATATGTAAATGCTAGAGCAGAAGCTTCCCTTTTGTTACAAACGGATAAAGCTGAGGTAAAACCTTGTGATAAGCTCCTAATCTATTTAATTTCAATGCTTCTATTGACCCAAATAAAGTAATACACTTATTAGCAGAGAGATTTTAATTTGTTGCTTTTGTTAACTTACTAACGAATCTAAAAGCTTATATTGGCTATTTCTATGTTAACACGCCATCACGTGCACGCTAGAGAGGTTTCGTTCAATGTATTTGAAAATGAGAGTTGACCAAAAATATATGTTTGTCAGTTTGTGTAGGTCATCAAGTTGACCAAACTATTGTTGTGGAATAAATGAGTAATAAATGCTAATATGACATTCTTACCTACATATTTGGAAAAATGGTTTAAACTTTAAAATAAATACCAACTAGAGCTGCTGATGAGCTACCTGTTTCAAGGATATTAAATGAACCGACATTAAAATATGAATAATAATATAATATCACTTTGGGTCTATTGAATATTGTTGTAAACTATGTATGTTTTCTGCACCAGAAAAGTCTATACAATGCATGGGTTACTACATCAAAATTGCGAAATTCCGTTAAATCCAAAAGGATTCAGCTACAGTTCCTAAAACAAAATTTGAAATTATATTCAATCCTTAAGGAACAGGTACATTTTATCAATTTCATTATTCGATTCAAAGCAATTATTATGAACTCTACTTCATTATTAATGCAGGTACCATATTTGGAAAGATGGGACCCGATTGATGAAGATCATTCTAATTCTTTGTCAGGGATTAAGGACACAATAGAAGCCAACACAGTACATCTTCCACTTGATAATGGTGCTAAGGTAATAATTGTTTTATCTTTAATATATATCCATAATATATGATATTACTTAAATAAATATATTTGTATATTTACAGGCTGAAATTCAACAATTGAACATGGCTATATGTTCTGCTGCTGATGTCATGCAGGGTATGGCATCTTCAATATGCTCCCAGCTCACAAAGGTAATTCCATGTTTTTATAAGGTATATTTGTCTATTTAGGATAAAGCAGGGACTAATGTGGCAATTTTGTCAGCTCACAGTTGTTTAATTACTTACTAGTTTTGTATGTTTGTCTAGAGCAATAAATGTGTACATTAGAGATAATGGTTTGTGTGTGAACAGGTTGAGCAAGTGAACTTGTTAGCTTCTGAACTAACAAAGATAAGTGCGAATGAACGAGCTTTGCTTGATCAATGCAATGGTCTTTTATCATCACTCACAGAAATGCAGGTAATGTAATTTAATACCCAATTAAATGAAAGAGAAGTTGGGAAAATTTAAATTATTTTGTATATATATAGTGAGTACTAACAATAAAATTGGAAGCAGGTGAAAGATTGTAGCTTGAGAACACATATATTACTAGCAAAGCGTGATTCTTGAACCTTTAGCAAAACAAATGTAAAGGCGATATACATACATGTTACCACTTTCCACGTTATGCTAACGTTACATGAGCACCATAATTGTCAAATATAACCAAGTATTAACAAAAGTTGAGAATATATTGTTAGGAAATCATGTTTCTTAGTCAAACATTAGATTGTATAGTGATGCCTTATATTGTAACGCAACGAGAAATATTGCAAATATATGAAATCATATTTTCAATTTCTCTTATAAATTTATTGCTGGTTTTTCCTTTTCCTCTTTTTTCTTTTTTGGAATATTTAATATGTCAAAGCCACTATTTAGTATTTTTATAGGGTGAGTGACACATGGGGTCTTGATGACAAAGATTATGCTATATAAAAAACATGAAATTAAGATTCTTTTTAAAAAAGACCACTATTCAATCTTATGAATAATAATAACTAAAATACCTTTATATAAAAGAAATCACTAAAAGACAAAAAAAACAACTTGTTGAGTATTGACATTATATAATTCCGGCCACCACCACTGTCGCCACCCCCGATGGTGTACTCCGGATTTTACGGCAGTACTCAGAGAAAATAACACTGCATATCGGAAAAAAAACACAGAGTATCGGGTAATTTTTCTAAGTAACGGAAAAAAAAACACGGAGTGCTCAAAGATGTTTCTGAGTATTCCGAGAAAAAACATTGAGTGTTAAGTGATTTTCTCTTAGTACTCAGCAAAATCGCAGAGTACTTAGTAAATAAACACAAATCTGAAAATACTTAGAAATAACACACAACAACAGAAAAAATTTGAATTTCATTAGCTTGCATAAATAATTACATGAGATATCAAAAAATGAAAGCAACACTCTTTGATTTTAAATTTAATACAAAAAAGTCTACTACACGCGTTCGAAAGAAAAACTGAAGGCCAGATTTGACTAGCCAAATCTTTCGAACCAAAAAAATATAAAAAAAGAAACTCCGACAACTTCATGCTGGAACGCTGTCAACTTCACGCTGGAACTCATAGCAGCTCCTCCAGTAATGGTCACGAACCCAGCTCACTTGAACTCATCTTTTTCAGCCGAACCAAGCTTGAACATGAACTCAGCAAATTTGAACATGACTCCATTAATTGCCACGAACCTTTTCCGAATCTTGATCTCCCCTCGAACAGATCTCCCTTCGACGTCGAAAACCTCTGCCTTCGGATTTGCTGGCATGGAGCTCGAACAATGAGCTTTTCCCTGCTCGCCGATGAACACGATATTCTGGAGGTCACCATCTCGCCGGAGATATTCGAAGCACAAACTTCTTCTCGGCTTCTTCTCGGCGTTGAAAGTCTTCGCTTGGATCTGCTGATCTCGCACAACCTATCTTCCATGGCTTTGAGATCTCTTTGAGGACGAATGGGAGGAGCTCTAGTGTGATACAAGCTAGAACGAGAGAGAGAGAGAGAGAGAGAGAGAGAGATAGAGAGAGAGAGAGAGAGAGAGAGAGAGAGAGAGAGAGAGAGAGAGAGAGAGAGAGAGAGAGAGAGAGAGAGAGAGAGAGAGAGAGAGAGAGAGAGAGAGAGAGAGAGAGAGAGACGAAATAGAGATGGGGTTTCTATATTTAGGATTTTGGTGTGTATAGATTAGGTGTATTATAATGTAGTATATATGTTGGGTAATTGAGGGATAAGAAATAAGTAATTTTAATTTTAATGAGTTTGTCTCTTTTGCAGAAGATGTAAGATTATAGGCGGGCATTGGTCAAGAGGAGGTGTTTTCAAGGCCCTATAGATAACAATCTCTTCTTTATATGCTTTCTAAAACTATCTCATTAAAAATATTTATCAGGAAAACATTTTAGGACAAAACCTTGATGAAGGAAAAGAGTGTAGTGTGTATTTGTCTCCATCTCTTGTTGACGTCTCAGAAAAGATCTTGAAGTCGTCGCATGTCAATCTCATGTACTATTTTTTTAAAAGTAGAGGTAGGTAATATCTTTGTGAATAAAACGGTCAGATTGTTACTTGAGCGAATTTGATGGACTTCTATTTCATATTTTCTCTAGAATTCATGTGTTAAAGAAGACCTTTGTAGAGATATGTTTGGTTTGATCACCTTTGATGTAACCTCCTTTGACTTGAGCGTGACACAATCAGTATGATCTTCATATAATATTGTTGGACTTTGTTTGCTTGTTGAAATATTGTATTTCAGTTGAATATTCAATTTTAAGAATATACCTCATTAAAATCTTTCTAAGATATACGCAGAGGGACAAACTCTTAGTAAAGAAAAAAGAATACAATATTCTTCAATACGCTGTAAACACGCCTCATTAAAGACCTTGCAAGGAAAACTCGACAGGAAATAACCTACGCTAAGGAAAAAAGAACGCATTGCGTAAATGTCTCCCCCTGATGTTGTATAACCCAATGGTGTATAACTTGAGACATTAAATATGAGTAATAAAATCGATCGATACTTCATTTATATAGAATAATTTAAAATACTCGACATAAAACTTGTATGAAATCTTTTTATTAAAATTATTGGTAAGTAAAACTGCATCTACCATTGGAGATTATATCTCCTTAATTAATAAATTTTGTGTACTACAACATACTATTTATATAACAAATCCCCCTCGTGACACATTTGTTTCACAATTGTGAAAATATCATGTCATACAAGTGAAACTAAAGAAAATTGCCTTATTTACATGTTTTACTAATAGCCCATCAGTTTTGTATAAAAAATTAAAAATTGAAAAAAAAAAAATTATGTTATCATTCATATATTAATAGTTATTATGTGCATATATGAATATTTAATCATAATTAATTTTCAATAATTTAAAGTAGTTAAATGATTGGTTAAGATCACAATATATAATCAGGTACAAATAATCAGTTAGAGTATTTTAATTCTTAATTATAAACACTACTTAACATTTATAAAATATTAAAAGTCTCATAATTAAAAACTTGCTTATGTTATTGTTTTTTATTTTATCTTTACAATCAAATAGATTTATTACCTTTAAATATACTATAGTTTAATTTTGTTAGGTAACTTTTTTGAGATATAAATTTAATTATTTAGCATATAAAGCCGTTAGATCCACGTGTTGGGCAAGAAACCAAAATAACCTTTGCAAAATAAGTTATGTAAAAAGATATACACGCACGTAACATTAGAGTTAACTCTGTATATATTAATGAGATGACTAGTTTTTAAAACTTGCATACCTATTTGTTTTTTTTAGTCGAAGGAAGCATATATTAAAAACTTCAAGAAGAAAATTACACATTAACCTATCTCTATTGGATTGAAATCTCTCTCTAAAAGTCTAGCTAACTGGGGAGGATGAAAACAATTCCAAAGGCTAAACAAGGCGCCTTTAAGCACTTGTTTAGCAACCCAATCAACACAAAGGTTTTTGTATCTCTTAGCATAGGAGATCTTAATATGGTATAAGAGTTTACATCTCAGAATACTTTTAACCAACAAAAAAAATATTACAAAACAACTTCTCTCCACTCCTAGTTTGGTTAATTAAATTAAGAAAATCATTTTCTATCTCTACCGAGCCTATGGGATACTTAGAAGCCAAGTCACAAGCTCCAACAAGTCCCCTAGCCTCAGATTCAATAGCTGAATTTGCCACCATCTTCTGCGCAAAACCATCAATCAATATTCCTGTTGAGTTCCTAACAATGATATACTATATGCGTCCTAGAAGGGGGGGGGGTTGAATAGGACAATAGAAATTAATCGGCTAATTTTATTTCAAGTAAATAAAATTAAAAGCTAATTTGAATCCTATTGTTTTAGCAAACTAAATAGTAAAGAACTAGATAATCCTAAAAGACAATATTATCAAACTATTCATGTAGGCATTTTATCAAGCATATAGAGTGCGGAAATGTAAAGAGTGTAGAGATAGAAAACGATACACAACGATGTATAGTGGTTCGGTTTCCCTACATCCACTACCTAAGGAAGGCTCCTTAGGATTTGCAAGATTCTCAACTAATCTTCGTAACTCTTAACCAGGTGAGATTACAAACCCTTTACAACCACTTCAAAACCTTGAAGGAAATACACTTGTGTTTTCACCAACACAAGGAACCAAGCATAAAACCTATGCTCACACTACTCTCTTAATCTATTACAAGAACTAAGAGGAAAGGGAAAAGTGTTTAGGGGTGCTTATAAAAGCTTTGTAACTAAACTCCTAAATGAGTGGATATGAACTATGTAGCTTAAGAATGAATATGACTTGAATGCTCCTTTGAAACCTCCTTAAATGATAATATTAATTGCTCTTGAGATTGGTAGATGGAAGGCTTGAGTTGTGTCTTGAATGAGCTTCAATATATAGCTGAAAATATCTTCCAACGGTCAAAAGGCTTCTCTCTAACGGATCTATTTTATCTCCAACGGATATAAGCTTTGTCCTCTAGTAATAGTGCAGAAAACCCTTTCTTGCGGTGTACCGCGGGTATGGTTCGGTGCACCGCGAAAACGTTCGTCTAAACTTCAAGCTTACTGGTCGGACTATCCTGTGCACCGCGTCCCTGGTCCGTGCCTCAGTCCGGTGTACCGAGCCTTGGTCCGGTGTACCGCGCATTTTCACTAGCTTACTGACGGGCTATCCTGTGCACCGCGCCTCTGGTCCGTGGTTCTGCGGTGTACCACAGTTTCTGTCCGGTGTACCGCGACACTGCTCTTTTGAAGCTCAAGCTAAAGATCAAGGATTTTAACACAACTAATCTAGTGAGGGGTTTTGGAAAACCTTTAAAGTGATACCAAATGAATTTTAGTTTAAATGATGATTTGTCGAATATTAAAACGGGAATAAAAACAAGGTGAGGCTAACAATCTCCCCCTTTTTGATGTTTGACAAATCATAAACTTTTGAAGATGCCTAAGATAAAGTTTTGAACAAAAACTCCCCCTCAACCTAATCACTAGAGTTTTTATAAAAACTCCCCCTCACAAAATGCATTTGAAAAAATTTAACTAAAATTTCTCCCCCTTTGTCAACAACAAAAAGAACTAATGATACAAGTTTTTGAAAAATTTTAAGGGGTCAAAACACTTTTTGAGTAAAAAACAAGGACTAAAGAAGTAAATGGATAACAATTAGAAGCTTCAAGGACCCTATAACATCAAGAAAATATTAGCAACAAGAGTATATACACAAAAAGCACTAAACACTAATGGCATGATAAGAAGGTTAGAGAATTTGCATGCCAATCTCACAACGAATTTTCTCAAAAAGATCTTGGGGTAGAGGTTTAGTAAAGATATCGGCTAGTTGATTTTCCGAAGTGACAAATTCAAGAACAATATCCCCTTTTTGAGTGTGATCACGGATAAAATGATGACGGATTTCTATGTGTTTCGTTCTAGAGTGTTGGATAGGATTTTTGGTAAGATTGATAGCACTAGTGTTATCACAACGAATCGGAACACAATCATACTCTAGGCCAAAATCTAGTAAGGTTTGTTTCATCCAAAGAATTTGAGTCACACAATTTCCGGCCGCAACATATTCGGCTTCGGCCGTGGATAAAGCAACACTATTTTGTTTTCTACTGGACCAAGAAACAAGGGATTGACCTAAGAATTGGCAACTACAACTAGTACTCTTCCTATCAAGTCTACAACCGGCATAATCGGCATCCGAATAACCTATTAGTTCAAAAGAGGTAAATCTTGGGTACCAAAGTCCTAGACTTAGGGTTCCTTTCAAATACCTAAAAATACGCTTAACGGCACTAAGATGGGATTCTTTAGGAGAGGATTGAAATCTAGCACAAAGACACACGGGGAACATAATATCGGGTCTAGAAGCGGTTAAATAAAGTAAGCTACCAATCATACCTCGATACGCTTTCTCATCAACATCCTTACCACCTTCATCTTTGTCTAATTTTGTGGATGTGCTCATTGGAGTTCCAATTTCCTTTGCATCTTCAAGTCCAAATTTTTTGATCAATTCTTTTGTGTATTTGGCTTGATTGACAAAGATGCCATCCTTCATTTGCTTGATTTGAAGTCCAAGAAAGTAATTCAATTCTCCCATCATGCTCATCTCAAATTCCTTATGCATGCTTTTAGAAAAATTCTCACAAAGATTTTCATTAGTAGCACCAAATATAATATCATCCACATAATTTGAACAAGAAGGATATCTTTTGAAGACCTTTTTATAAATAAAGTGGAGTCAATATTTCCTCTTTTAAAACCATCATCTAACAAAAATTTGCTTAAACGTTCATACCAAGCACGAGGTGCTTGTTTTAAACCATATAAAGCCTTTGAAAGTTTAAAAACATGATTTGGAAATTTTGGATCCTCAAAACCCGGTGGTTGTTTAACAAAAACTTCCTCATCTATAAAACCATTTAAAAAAGTACTTTTGACATCCATTTGGTAAAGTTTAAAATTCATATAACAAGCAAAAGCAAGTAGCATACGAATAGATTCAAGTCTAGCTACCGGAGCAAAAGTTTCATCGAAATCAATACCTTCTTCTTGATTGTATCCTTGAGCAACTAACCTTGCTTTATTTCTAGTGATAATACCGGTGTCATCTAGCTTGTTGCGAAATACCCACTTAGTACCAATAATAGTAGGACCCATTGGTTTCTCAATTAATGTCCAAACTTTACTACGCTCAAATTGATTTAATTCCTCATGCATACCGTTTATCCAATGATCATCTAGCAAGGCCTCTTTAATATTCTTGGGCTCAATTTGAGATAAGAATGCTTGATGAGCACATAGAGCAATAATACGAGAGCGAGTGGTAACACCTTCTTTTGGATCACCTAGAATTAATTCACTTGGGTGATCTTTGATATGTTTCCAACACTTTGGTAAATCCGTACTAGCTTCATTTGAGATTTGACCATTTTCCTTAGGAGATTCATCATGAGATTTTAATTCTTGAGTAGGAGATTCTAAGGGTTGATCTTGTGGAGTAACTTCATGTAAGTCAACATCTACTACTTTCTTGATACAAAAAGGATTAGTCTCATCAAAGTCAACATGCATAGATTCCTCAATGGTACGAGTACGTTTATTGAAAATGCGATAGGCTTTTCCCTTAGTGGAATAACCAAGAAAAATACCTTCATCCGATTTAGCATCAAATTTTCCCAAATAGTCCCTAGTGTTTAAGATAAAACATTTGCACCCAAAAACACGAAAATAAGCAATAGTTGGTGGTCTACCATTCCAAAGCTCATAAGGGGTTTTCTTAATAAGGGGTCTAATTAGAACTCTATTTAACACATAACAAGCCGTATGAACGGCTTCACCCCAAAAGTATGTAGGAAAGGTATGTTCTTTTAGCATTGTTCTAGCCATTTCTTGTAGAGTTCGGTTTTTCCTTTCCACTACCCCATTTTGTTGGGGAGTTCTAGGAGCCGAAAAATTATGCTCAATCCCAAATTCATCACAAAAATGCACAAAAGGAGAATTCACATATTCACTACCATTATCACTACGAATGCATGTAATAGAGTAGCCTTTCTCATTTTGCACCTTTCTACAAAGTTTTGCAAATTCATTGAAGGCATCACTTTTTAAAGCAAGGAACATCACCCATGTATATCTAGTGTAATCATCAACAACAACAAAAATATATCTAGATCCTCCTAGACTAGTGACATCAACGGGACCAAAAAGATCCATATGCAATAATTGAAGTGGCCTAACGGTGATGACCTTATTTATGGATTTAAAAGATGAACGATGTTGTTTACCAAGTTGACATGCATCACATAATTTATCTTTATCAAATTTATAAATAGGCAAACCAACAACAAGATTTTTTCTAGACAATTTTGAAATCAAATCCATGCTAGCATATCCTAAACGTCTATGCCAAAGCCAACTATCATTTACCACGGATAAGCATTTAATATGTTTACACATAAGACTCTCAAGATCAACAACAAAAACGTTATCCGATCTTTTTGCAATAAACATAGTATCTAACTCATCATTTTTGAAAACAACACATCTAGATGCTTCAAATTTAACACTATAACCAACATCACAAAGTTGACTTATACTAAGCAAGTTAAATGAGAGACGCTCAACAAGCAAAACATTAGAGATAAGCAAAGAATTCATATTACCAATGTTACGTTTACCCAAAACGCGTTTCTTAGTGTTGTCGGCAAAAGTAACTCTATCACCTTTTGTTTTATATAAATGTGTAAATAATGATGGATTCCCGGTCATGTGTCTTGAGCATCCACTATCAAGGAGCCATATATTTTGCTTCTTGATGCTCAATCCCTACAAACAAAAATAATTTAGGCTTTAGGTACCCAATTCGATTTGGGTCCATGAGGGTTAGTGGATTTTCTTTTTAATACCCATATAGGCCTTTTCCAAATTGGTACAAGAGATCCCAAATCCAATAACTTACGATAGTAACAATGAGATGCATCATGACCAAGTTTTTCACAATAGGTGCAAGTGATAGAAGATTTTGAAGAAGATGGAATTGCATTTGAAATTTTTGGTTTTACAAAAACATTTTTCAAAGGTTTTTGGTTAGTGAATGGATCATATCCAACACCACTTTTTTCACAAGCAATTCTTTGAGAACCTAAAATCAAATCCAAGTTTTCTTGCCCACTTGTAAATTTCAAAATAATAGCATTTTGATCAATAATCTTTTTCTCTAACAAAGCTTTTTCTTCTAAAATATTTTTCTCAATAAGATGAAGTTTTTCATTTTCATCTATACATTCATCACAAAGATTTTGACAATCTTCCAAAACTTTCAAAACCTCTTTAGTTCTATTTTTCTCAAATTCTAAATCTTTTGTTAAAACTTTGTTTGTTTCAATAGAGTTTAAAAAATCATTGTAGAGAGAATCAAATGCCTCATGAATATCTTGTTCACTAGCATCATCATTAGATAAAGAGAGTTTAGATTTAGGAGTTACCTCATCATGATTTGCCATAAAGGCAAAGTGAGTTGAACCGGTATTATCATCCGAAGAAGCACCTTCATCATTCTCAAGTTTTTCCATAAAAGCAACAAGATTAACATTTTCGTTATCACTTTCTTCTTCCTCCGAATTTTGAGTATCCCAAGTGATATTAGCATGTATTGCTCTCTTAGGTTTCTCCTTTTGAAGAAGAGGACAATAAGTTTTGATGTGACCAACTTTCTTGCAATGATAGCAAGTGGGTTCATCTTGTTTGGATAGCTCTAACATTCTTCTTGTAGGGTGAGGAAGAACTTCCTTTCTTGGCAAAGCGTTTGTACCTCATGAATTTTTTCATATCTCTTGCCAACATAGCCACTCCTTCATCTTCACTAGTTTCTTCTTCATGTGAGTTTTCTTCTTCTTCACTTTCCTTCCTTTCTTTTCGTTCTTTCAACTTGGTACTCAAGGCATGGAAAGCAATAGATTTCTTAATCTTCTTCTCCTCATCATCTCTTATCTTTTCTTCTTCAAGCACAAGCTCTTCCGTCATGAGGTTGCAAATGAGTTCATGAACCGTCATTTTTGAAAGATCTTTAGTGTCTCTTATAGAGTTGATTTTTGATTTGTATTTCCTTGGAAGAGCAAATAAGATTTTTCGGCATTGTTCTTTGTTGGTGTACTCTTGACCAAGAGTCTTCAAGGTGTTGACAATGTTAGAAAATCTTTGATGCATAGCATTTAAGGCTTCATCGGGCTCCATACGAAATAGCTCATACTTAGTGATAAAGAGACCAATCTTAGTTTCTTTGATATCTTCCGTTCCTTGATATGATAGCTCCAAGAGTTGCCACATTTCATGAGCGGAATTGCATTCACTAACTCTAGCGTATTCCGTGACACTTAATCCATTAATGAGGATGTTCATAGCTTTGTTGTTTTTGGTGAGTTTAGCTATGTCTTGATCATTGTAATCATCTTCATCTTTCACCTCCGTTCTACTACCCGTAACATAAGGAATATAAGGACCCTTCTTGATAGCAAGCCACAAAAAGTAATCAATTCCTTTGACATGAATCTCCATTTTCTTTTTCCATCCAAAGTAGTCTTTTCCTACAAAAAGCGGAGGTCTAGTAGAATATGAACCTTCCGGTTGATTAGAATCCATATCGTATTAGCTCTAGAAACGATTAAGTACAATAGAGCTAGGCTCTGATACCAATTGATATACTATATGCGTCCTAGAAGGGGGGTTGAATAGGACAATAGAAATTAATCGGCTAATTTTATTTCAAGTAAATAAAATTAAAAGCTAATTTGAATCCTATTGTTTTAGCAAACTAAATAGTAAAGAACTAGATAATCCTAAAAGACAATATTATCAAACTATTCATGTAGGCATTTTATCAAGCATATAGAGTGCGGAAATGTAAAGAGTGTAGAGATAGAAAACGATACACAACGATGTATAGTGGTTCGGTTTCTCCACATCCACTACCTAAGGAAGCCTCCTTAGGATTTGCAAGATTCTCAACTAATCTTCGTAACTCTTAACCGGGTGAGATTACAAACCCTTTACAACCACTTCAAAACCTTGAAGGAAATACACTTGTGTTTTCACCAACACAAGGAACCAAGCATAAAACCTATGCTCACACTACTCTCTTAATCTATTACAAGAACTAAGAGGAAAGGGAAAAGTGTTTAGGGGTGCTTATAAAAGCTTTGTAACTAAACTCCTAAATGAGTGGATATGAACTATATAGCTTAAGAATGAATATGACTTGAATGCTCCTTTGAAACCTCCTTAAATGATAATATTAATTGCTCTTGAGATTGGTAGATGGAAGGCTTGAGTTGTGTCTTGAATGAGCTTCAATATATAGCTGAAAATATCTTCCAACGGTCAAAAGGCTTCTCTCTAACGGATCTATTTTATCTCCAACGGATATAAGCTTTGTCCTCTAGTAATAGTGCAGAAAACCCTTTCTTGCGGTGTACCGCGGGTATGGTCCTGTGCACCGCGAAAACGTTCGTCTAAACTTCAAGCTTACTGGTCGGTTTATCCTGTGCACCGCGTCCCTGGTCCGTGCCTCAGTCCGGTGTACCGCGCCTTGGTCCGGTGTACCGCGCATTTTCACTAGCTTACTGACGGGCTATCCTGTGCACCGCGCCTCTGGTCCGTGGTTCTGCGGTGTACCGCAGTTTCTGTCCGGTGTACCGCGACACTGCTCTTTTGAAGCTCAAGCTAAAGATCAAGGATTTTAACACAACTAATCTAGTGAGGGGTTTTGGAAAACCTTTAAAGTGATACCAAATGAATTTTAGTTTAAATGATGATTTGTCGAATATTAAAACGGTAATAAAAACAAGGTGAGGCTAACAAACAATATAAGCAAAAGAGGCCTCATTATTTTTTTGTTAGAGTTTATAAAATCTCTGCTTTAATAAAAGGATTTATAGAAGTCTGGTTTATTTATATTTGAACCTTAAACTCCTACAAAGTCTAATGATTTGGAAAGTCCAATAACTTTCGAATATCCTAAAGGATTTAAAAAAGTCTTTGAATACACCGAAAGTTTCTCAATTGAATACGCTGAATTTTAAGCCTTTTTAAAATTTTAATTGAATACCTCTAGATTGTTAAAGTCCAAAAAAATCTTATAGACTCTCAATTGAATACACCCCTCGTAGACCCTATCCAACATATCTTTTTTTTAATACATATGAAAGCTACTTTTGGTTTAAAATCATTTTAACTCCGATACAATTCGATCCCAAGACCTTTTGATATCTGCAGAGAATTCTAATAACTAGACCAACTATCGATCTTACATATCCAACATATTTGCACGTATATTAGGCTCACTTTTTATCTTTTTAGACCTTGTCTTTGGACGGCTCAAAGATTTTATTTTTTTGCATTTTTTATGAGATAATTTCTAATTAAGTCCACATCCCAAAATATCTTGTCTAACTAAGTTCACCCCAATAGTTTAACCTTATAGAGTCCGTAAATAGTATTCCTAACATTTTACTACCTATTATACCCCTATACCAATTATTATAATATCTATTCATAATATTAAATATCTTAAGACCAAACCCTCCCCAACCTTTCCTTTCACCATTTTCACTAGTCGTTCTCATGCAAAGCATCCGCCGCCACAACCAAGCCGCTCTCCTTCACATTTACTCCCTCCGTCACTCTCCTGCAAAGCAACCGCCGCCACAACTAAGCCGCTTTCCTGCACATCTACCCCCTCTGCCGCTCTCCTATAAAGTAACCACCTCCACAACCAAGTCGCTCTTTTGCACTGCTAATCGCTTTCACAGCTATTTCTGAACAAGTTGTTTAAGGTAGTACAGTACGACGCCTCTTTCGAATTAATAATCTGATTAGTAAGTTTCCTCATAGTTTTGAATTTGAAAAAACTGTTCTTCTTCACATTTTTCGCCCAACCACAAGCCATTTGTTACCGTCGTTGAAGGTTTCATGGACTGGTATTGATAATTCCTTAACATCACAAAAGACTATTTTTTGAAGACCACCAAAATGTTGCCCATTAGAAGACTCTCCATTGATAACCATAGTCTGACCATCAGAATGAAGGAAGATGCTCCTGTCTTCATACCAGTCCACCTTTAATAGATTTTTTATTTGTGAATGATTAGTAAATAATAATGATTGATTTTAATATAGTGTTTGATACAATGCTCTCTGATACAATTGATACATTCACGTGAATGATTAGTGAATTTGTTACCCATCGTTTAAATCTCTAAAAACGATCTTACGAAGCCACCACAAGAGCCCACCAAACGCGTGTACGGATCCCACAAAAACGTGTGTAGTGTGTACAGAGCCAAAAAAAACGTGTGTACAGAGCCCAATAACCATGTGTCCAAAGCCCACACTAAATGTGTTTATAGAGTCCACCAAAGGTATTATTTATTTGATTGTGGATTTTTTGAATTAATCACCCTTTTTTTATATGATTATTGAACTCTCTTTTTTAATTTATATTTTAAAGAGTTAAAAAACTCCCAATTAAGATTGATAGTTGGCCTAGTGGTTAGGTTACTCCGACTCCAAAGTGGCTCTCTCATGTATTAATAAAAAAAGAAAAAAAAAACCCCAATTTGAAACTTCTCCGATTTTTTTTTACTTCCTATCCTAACCCTAGAAAGTCCTCCCTCTAAATACATCCATCCAAACACACCCTTGGGTAAGTTCTTCGGAGTTCACCTCAAACCTAAGTCGGCCAATATTTTTATCAAATACATATAATTTTTTCAGTGAGAATAGCTAACGAGACATGGCAGAAGAGCAAGAAGAAGTAAAATCATTCAAAGAATTAGGAGTGCGCGACGAATTAATTGAAGCTTGTGATAGTTTGGGCTGGAAAATTCCATCCAAAATTCAAGCGGAAGCTATTCCTCATGCATTAGAAGGTTCAATTTGTGTTGATTTTTCTAGATTAATTTCATTATGAGTCCCTTTTTTACGAAAAAATTGACATATATATTATTATGTGAAATTTTAAAAGAGAACGAATATACTCCGAGTTATCCCAAATTGTTGCTAATTGAACCTAATGGAAATTTGTGTTACAGGCAAGGACTTGATTGGGCTTGCCCAAACAGGTTCTGGTAAAACTGGAGCTTTTGCTCTTCCTATTATTCAAGCACTTATGGAAGCTCCACAGGCATTTTTTGCGTGTGTGCTTTCACCAACAAGGTCTGTTTCATTATATTAGTTTGAAAATTGATAGTTCCAATAGTTAGAATTTTAATTGATTTTAATGTTATAGGGAACTTGCAATTCAAATTGCTGAACAATTTGAAGCTCTAGGATCAGGAATTGGTGTTAAATGTGCAGTGGTAAGCTTCTTTGTTATCATATTTCCAGCATTTGAGTCTTAAATATACTAATCAATGTTATATATAATATATATTTGCTTACTTGCAGCTTGTTGGAGGAATAGAGATAGTACAACAGAGTCTAGCCCTGGGAAAACGCCCACATATTATTGTAAGTTTTCATATTTTCTAAATTAAATTGTTTTTAAATTCATAAAATAATTATAAATAATGATTGTGTTTATAGGTAGCTACACCTGGCCGTCTTGTGGATCATCTTTCCAATACAAAAGGTTTTTCTCTACGGACTTTAAAATACTTGGTAAGACTTTACTTATTATACTAATCTTCAATATAAGATAATATGTATGTATATGTTCAATCAATTTGATGTGTAATTACAGGTGTTAGATGAAGCAGATAGGTTATTGAACGAAGATTTTGAGAAATCTCTTGATGACATTTTAAATGTTATTCCTCGTGACCGAAAAACATATTTGTTCTCTGCCACTATGACTAAAAAGGTCGCAAAGCTTCAAAGAGCTTGTCTAAGAAACCCTGTAAAGGTAATATAATATTAATATTTTTGTAGTTTGTTTTTCATTGAACAAATTAATAATAATTTATATTCAGATTGAGGCTGCATCTAAGTATTCAACTGTTGACACATTAAAGCAACAATATCGATTTGTTCCAGCTAAATATAAGGTTTTTTTTCCGTTGCATTAATTTAATTTTTTGTTTGTTGAATAATTTAAATAAATAATAAGGTTTTGGTGTAGGATTGTTATCTTGTGTATATTCTATCAGAGATGTCTGGAAGTACATCAATGGTGTTTACACGTACATGTGATGCAACTCGGTTATTAGCTTTAATTCTACGAAACTTGGGTTTAAGAGCAATTCCTATTAGTGGTCAGATGAGTCAGGTAAATCAATTATTTTGAATTTGTTAACAAATTGTATGTATGTAATGTGTTTGTGAAATTGATTAACAGGCAAAGAGACTTGGAGCTTTAAATAAATTCAAAGCTGGAGAATGTAATATACTTGTCTGTACTGATGTAGCTAGTAGAGGACTTGATATTCCATCTGTAGATATGGTTATTAATTATGATATCCCAATGAACTCCAAGGTTTTTTTCTTTTTTTTAAATTCTACTTTTATAATTTATAAATAAATAAAATAATAAATTAAGTTTGTTGCAGGATTATATACATAGAGTAGGGAGAACAGCTCGTGCAGGTCGTTCTGGTGTTGCAATTTCGTTAGTGAATCAGTATGAGTTGGAATGGTATTTACAGATTGAGAAACTTATTGGTAAGAAATTACCTGAATTTCCTGCTCAAGAAGAAGAAGTGCTTCTTTTATTGGAGAATACTTCTGAGGCTAAAAGAATCTCACTAATGGTATTTATATTGTTTTTTTTAATGCTCTTCATCTCTTTATAAATTGATATTTAACGGTATTTTAATATTGCAGAAAATTAAAGATAGTGGTGGGAAGAAGAGAGGAAGGAGAGGAGGAGATGATGGTGATGAGGAGATAAGTAAATATATGATGCCTAAAAATGGGAAATCATCCAAGAAATTCAAGTCAAAATAACTGACTTGTTAAATTTGAGATTTAGCTGGTTTGTGTTAGATCTAATGATCGTTCGTACTTAATTTAATTACAATTAGAATTCAATTGTTTTTTAGTAAATTTATTATGATAATGATACTAAGATTATAAGTTTATTTCAATTAGTTATATCAAAACATTTTTGTCATTATAATAGAGAGTCGTGTGATTTGACATATGCATTAGATTGCAATTCATTCAGTTGGAGCGTATCAAATATTCTTTTGGTTTATTTTTTATTTAAAAGATAGATTATATATACAAATTCATCGTCTGCATAATAGAATTCTTCTCTTGAATAGTGTGCCATCGAGTTTCTTTTCCTCTCTCGACCATTATTTCTTTTTTTACTGCCAAGCCACCATTTCTATTTTAATAGTGGCGGGTTGTAGATTTTTTTGAGATGCTTCGTTTGAAAAAGAGTAGAAACAGTCAGGAATTGCAGTTGTAATTCTTGATAAGAATTATAATATTGTTAAGTTCTTAATAGAAATTATAATATTATTAAATAATAATATGTTCCTTGTATTCTTGCTTCCCAGTTAAGACAAATTGTGCACAAATGTATGCACCAATATGCCTCATATTCTAGCTGTTACTACTATATTAAGCATTGTGTTATAAATCCATTCTTTTACTAATCCCATGAAATCCAAGGATTGTGTTATAAATCCATTCTTTTACTAATCCCATGAAATCCAAACCAATCTTGATCTGCATTGCCAAAGTTGCCCAGACCGCACAACTCAAGGGACATTTAAGAAATAAATGTTTAATTGATTCATTCATGGTTTCACACTATTCGCAAGTTGAAATGTTGAGAAATTTTATATATTTCAAATTTACTTTTGTTGGGATTGCTCCTTTGCAGAATTTCCATGCAAAAGTTGGCATTTTTGCTAGGATGTTGTCATGTCATACAATTTTCCAAATCTCACTATTACATTTTTCTCCCATACTTGATGATTGACCTTCCTTCATCAGATCTTCATGCACAAGGAGATGGTATTTGATTTTGGTTGAATATTTCCGTCTTTTGTATGGGCCAAATAAGCATATCATCTTTCTTCAGTTGCATACCATGGATTCGTAGGACATCATTAATCAAACATTTCAGGATGGCTTGATCGAGTAATCCAGATTCCAACCAGTAATTTCTTAGCAACCACTTTAAGGTTACAACCCGTTGTTTTTTCGACCATCACACCTTCCTAGTCCATGGATATTCCCAGATATTCATAGACATTTCGTTTCCAATTGTCCAAATCAATTGTTTTTTCAAAAATTATAGACCATAGAAGATGCTATCCCAGCTCCACGTTTTTTTTTGTGACAATTTTGCATCTCAAAAGAGAAGAGTTTGGACGGTAAATACCTTTAAGCACTTTCACCACAAGAGAATTTGGATTGTTAATCAATCTCCAAGCTTGATTTTTTTTGACATTAAAACATAATTTAAATTAATTAAAAAGTACAAATACAATAAGATAGGTTTTTTGTTCTTAGCCTATACCCTCAATTACAAAATCCAACTCAAGTAACTTAAGAAAATGTGGGGTTGGATTTAGAACCCAATCATCCCTAAGGTCGGTAAGCCTTCCTTTCTTAGCAATGTGATCCACAACTTTGTTGAATTTCCTTGAGACAAATTGGAAATATATGTCAATTTTGTGCACTAAACTTTGGATATCTTCAAATATGTGTAGTAGATGACAATTTTCAATCTTCACGCCCTTCATTAAAGGTTTCATAAGACTAAGACAATCATTCCTCAAAACAAACTTTTTTCCAGGTTGAGTTGTTGCTTCCACAATTGCATTTCTAATTATGATTGCTTCTGCTTTCTCTGGAGATTATGCTGTGAATATCCAAGATCCTCCTCCCAAAAATTGGCCCTTTTATCACTAAAAATACATGCAGATGAAGCCATATTAGTTTCTTTTAAATAAGATTGCATGTATTTGATTCATTTTTTTCCTCAGAGATAATCTCCAAGCTTGGTTAGCAAGTAAAGCAATGTTCATTTTATTGAAGTCCTTGAAGCCAATTCCTCTGCCACCCATTAAATTCTCTTTCTAAGGCTATTGTCCCACCAAAATTTTGCCACTAAACTAGCCATTTTCTTGCAAAGGGTACTCAGAAATTCAAAGATCGTCATAGCATAATTTGGTATAGCTTGTAAGACTACCTCAATAACTACTTCTTTTACTCTATCCTATAGAAGGTTAGAAATCCAACTTGTCGATTTTTCCAAAAGCCTGTCCTTAATATAATCAAGGTTTGTTGATTTGGCTCTAACCAGTTTAAGGGGAAGTCATACATATTTACCCAAATATTCTGTCTTTGCAATGTTGAGCGATTCACAAGTTTCCCTAATAATTTCATCAGGGGTTCCCTTACTGAACAGGATTGCTAATTATGAGATTAATCCTTTGTTCTGAAACTTGACAATAATTTTCAATTATTCTCTTGAAACTATCAATTTCTTTTTTATCAACGTTCACAAGGAAAATAACGTCATCCGCAAACAGAAGGTGTGTGAGTTTAGGATAGTTTCTCATAATATTGATACCCTTTATATTACCCACTCTGCATTGGTGATTAATCAGTCCTATAAGGCATTCGGTTAGTAGAGGAAAAAAATCCAGTCCTATTAGGCATTTGGTGATTAATCAGTCCATTTCTTATTTAAAAAAATAAAAAAAATATTGATTAATCAGTCCAATTTTTTAGGACAATTTCTCGTAATATTGATACCCTTTATATCACACGCTCTGCATTGGTGATTA
The DNA here is from genome assembly GCA_029959085.1 of Nemophila menziesii. Taxonomy (NCBI): domain Eukaryota; kingdom Viridiplantae; phylum Streptophyta; class Magnoliopsida; order Boraginales; family Hydrophyllaceae; genus Nemophila; species Nemophila menziesii. Next base: position 19,537,268 of record JARWIR010000013.1, on the reverse strand, counting down.
ATCAGTCCTATAAGGCATATGGTGATTAATCAGTCCAATTTTCTTAGGATAGTTTCTCATAATATTGATACCCTTTATATTACCCGCTCTGCTTTACTGATTAATCAGTCCGATAAAGCATTCGGCTAGTAGAGAAAAAAAGAGTAACAAACGTGGGTCTCCTTGTCTAATTCCTCATTTAAGGTGTATCTTTTTTAATCTTTCACCATCGAACTTCACCTAGAAGGAGACTTAAGAATACAATTAAAAAACCTATCCCTCAATTTTTTTTGTAAATTTCCAAGTTTTTGAGAACTTGCGTAAAAAATAAAAATTAATTTGATCATAAGCTTTAGCCCTATCAAGTTTTATTGCCGCACAATGTTTTTTCGATCGTATTTTGTTTTTAAGAAAAAATGAAACTTCTAGAGCAATAAGAATATTGTCCTAAATGCACCTTCCTTTAACGGAATCCGATTGAGTTGGAGAAATAATTTCATCCATGATTAGTTGCAACCTGAGCACTAGATTTTTTGCGATGATTTTGTAGCTAAAGCTGATGCACGAAATGGGTTTAAAGTCTTTGACAAACTTATGAATTTTACCTATTGGAATCAAAGTGATAAGAGTGTCATTAAATTTTTCTAGCGGGATATATATATATATATATCATCTTGTAAAATCTCGCAGAATTCTTGGTAGAAATTCTTGGGGGACCATTTAGTCCCGGAGTTTTAGATCCCGAAATACTAAAAACCACTTTTTTGATCTCTTCTAAATCCAGTGTTTTAAAATTAGATCATCATTCATTTTCTCGTGATCTTATATGGTATATGTACTGCGATTTCTTCCATCTTAGATACTTGGTTACCCTAAAAAAGGTTTTCATAGTATGTTAGCATCATCTCTTTCAACAAATTTGAAGATTCAGACCACGTTCCATTATCATATTTAAGGTTGCATATACGACTTATATTTCTTCTCAAGATGGTGGACCCTTGGAAATATCTAATGTTTTTATCCCCTTTTTTATCCATAAACTCCTTGCTCTATTTGCTCAAAAGGATCCTTCCATATTCCAGAGATTTTCAAGTTCTCGGTTAATGTTGATAGTTAGCCCTTGATTTTGTTCATTAAGAGACTGTTCTGAAGATATGTGATAATATTTTGACATTTGTTTACGTGTCTCCAGTTATTCGTAAAGACCTTTTTACTCCATATCGTGAGTGCAAACATGTTGCATCCTTTTTTAGACAAAAATCTTGTAACAAATCAATGTTGTTCCCTTTATCCCACACACCTCAACGACATCTCAACACTGTTGATTTTCCATCGATATAGACTCGAACACAAAATATCTTTTGTTACACATCTTTGTAATATCATTTTTTAATGATACGCAGGAAATGATCCTGTCCAATCACTAGTGTTGCTCTGATTACAACATTGGGAAACATATAAAGCCACGCGTTAGATACGAGCTCTCTATGTAAATCTTAATAGTTATTAAAATTAGTTTTTTAAACCCTTTCTACCATGCTCTCTCGTCGAATAGTTTCTTTCATTTTCTTTAAATTGTGTAATGGTGACAGTATAAGGTCTTCAATGACAACCGTAGAAATCTTCAAAAAACTCCTAAATGGGTGACAAAAAAATTGGAAATGGTTTCTTTGTTGGAATCTTAATTTTGTGGGTACTTTTTTTAGTTTGTTTAGATCCAATCTTGGTGGACGCTGATTTGGGCCTATTGGTCCTAATCGACATTCGATCAAACTGGATCTACTGTTTGTTGTTTGTTAGTTAGTTTGTCGAGAATTTTTACCTAGTAAGTTATTATGTCAATAATTTTTGGTTTATCGTCTCCTCCTGTGTCAAAATCCATTTGTTGGTGGGTATGTTGGAGAAGTTGTGGCGGTTTACACTGCAATACGATAAGTTATGGATGCCGATGTTGTTGGTTGTTGGACATGACTAAGATTTTCCATTTGGTGCCGAGATTGTTATCCGCATATTTATTAAGATAGCGCAACTGGTTAGAGGATTTGGCCAACCCAATCAACCTGCTTAAATTAACCTAAAATTAGACGGGTTATTGTTTTATTGGGTGGATTGTGATTTAAATTTTTGAAAAATATACATTATATTGAGGGTTGCGGGTTTTAATTTTGAAACCCATATACCCGCCTAACACAATTGTCATTTTCGTATTTCAATCTAGAGAAATTTATATAACTTATTTTATTTTTTAAAAAATTCATTAAAATTATGTTTTTCTCCTTTTACCTTTTGTTTTTGTTTCAATAATATTCGATAAGTTTAATTTCATATTCTATTATAATATTATCTCTATTATTCTAAATATATCTTCATAAGGTCTCAAATTATATCATTTAAAATCAAAGATTATTTAAGTATAGATCTAGACCCGACGTTATATTGTCTATTACAACTTTTATTTATAAAATAATATTGATCTGTCCAATGAACCTGGATACAAACCAACCGATTTATCAACGCAAGTCACCTATAATGTACCTGAAACTCGACACTCCCGTAACAAAATGATTTACATAATGTAATGGATAAGTATGTGCGTAATTTTTTAAAAATCCGCACAAGAACGGATGGTTTGCAGGTCAAACACTTTTTACCCTAGACCACCTATGCACATCCTTAGTTGTTATCTTAAATTTGCTGGTGGATAAATGAAAAAGATTCAATTATATGGGTATGACTTTGCTAATGGAAATCAAGTTGGATTGATGTTATAACCTGTATGTTAGATGTGTATATTTCATGTCAGTTTTGTGTTGTAATAATTTCATGTTTAAATAAATTGATCCTACTTTCCAAAAAACAGAAGAAGATAATCCGCTCAATGAAATTGAAAAGAAATAATGGAGAGTCGGTTCTTATTCTCCTGTCTACACTAAAAACACTTTTACCCCTCTAAAGAAAAATACCATCAGATTTACTTTCACTCACCACCATTTTAACCAATTCTCCAACCTACTGAATTTCTTGTTTTTCTATCTTTAATTTTTTTTTTATCTTATTTTTCTCGTACTACTCTTTATTACCGTCAACTACTTTTTACCGTCATTTTTTATCTCATTTCTTGTTCATGTACCGTCATTTTTGAGAGATCCTTTGTATCTCTTATTGAGGTGATCTTTGTTTTGAATTTCTTTGGAAGAGCAAATAGGATTTTTTGGCATTGCTCTTTGTTGGTGTAGCTTTGACCAAGAGTCTTCAAGGTGTTAACTATGTTAGAGAATCTTTGATGCATTGCATTCAAGGTTTCGTTGGGCTCCATTCTAAATAGCTCATATTTGGTAATATAGAGACCAACTTTGGTTTCTTTGATATCCTCCGTACCTTGATAAGATAGCTCCAAGAGTTGCCATATTTCATGAGCCGAATTGCATTCACTAACTCTACCATATTCCGTGATACTCAAACCATTTATGAGTATATTCATAGCCTTGTTGTTCTTGGTGAGTTTGGCTATATCTTGAGGAGTGTAGTCATCTTCATCTTTCTCAATTGTGCCATCTTTATCCGAATAAGGAATAAAAGGACCCTTCTTAATAATCAACCATAAAAAGTAGTCAATTCCTTTGACATGGATCTCCATTTTCTTTTTCCACCCAAAGTAATCTTTACCTGTAAAAAGCGGAGGTCTAGTAGAACATGAACCTTCCGGCTGGTTAGAGTCCATATCGTTTTAACTCTAGAAACGGTTAAGTACAAATTAGAGCTAGACTCTGATACCAATTGATATTCTATATGCGTCCTAGAAGAGGGGTTGAATAGGACTACGGAAATTAATCGGCTAATTTTATTTTAAGTAAATAAAATTAAAAGCTAATTAATATCCTATTCTCTTTCTAAACTAGATGGACATAAGTTTGATAAATGAGTAATAGATAATAATCACTTAGATATTCATACAAGCATATTATCAAACATATAGAGTGCGGAAGTAAATAGTTTAGGGAAAGAGAATACTCAAGCATGTATAGTGGTTCGGTTTCCCTACTCCACTACCTAAGGTAGCCACCTTAGGATTTCCAAGCTTCTTTACTAAGCTCCGTGTCTCTTAACCGGGGCGAGAACACAAAACCCGTTTACAACCACTTCGAAAACCCGAAGCAAACTCTTGTGTAATCACAACACAAGGACACCAAGTATAATCCCTATACTTACACACTCTCTTAATCTAACTATTACAAAGACTAGATTAAGAGGAAGAAACAAGTGTTTGAATGGTTTTACAATAGTGATGAACTCCTAAAGAGTGGATATGACTTTATAGCATAATAAGAATGATTTTGACTATGATTAGCTCTTGACACCTTCTTGGATGATAACAATTAAGCTCCTTAATGTTGGTGGATGAATGGTGTAGTTGTAGCCTTGAAAGACCTTCAATCGATAGCTGCAAAATGCTCCCAACGGTCATAAGACTTGTGTCCAACGGATATATTCCTTTTGTCTTCATTTTGCTGCTGAAAACCCTAACCTGCGGTGCAGCGCGGGGTTGGTGCGGTGTACCGCACTAACGCTTGCTTAATTCACTTGCTTTCTGACGGACTAGCCCTGCTCCGTGCCCTGGTCCGCACATCTGCGGTGTACCGTACCCATAGTGCGGTGTACCGCACCAAAGGTCTAAAACACCTTTTAATGAGTATATCTTTTACTACGATGCTCGGATCAGAAAACTTTCTTCACGAGAGTTGTAAAGAACGTCATTCTAAGAAACTTTGTAGTTGATCACGAAAGCTAATTCTCAATGTATACAAAGATAAGGTTAAAAGTATTTTTATGAAAATTAGCTTCTTAGGATATGACAATAGAGCTTTGATCTAAATGATAAAGATTGTGCTTTTCGATGAATTAGAGTGCAAGATAGAATGTATATAACAATAGTAATTAGCACACTAAACACAAGAGGATTTGTCACATTAAAACAACCTAATAAGGGAGACTATATGCCAACACATTCTTTTGCTCTTTTCATCACACTTTTTTGCATTTCTTAGCCTCTAATAAAGGTTTTTGACTCAGCAATTATGTCGCATATTGTGGACCACAATTTTGAAAAATGTTAGGTGGTAGTCGGGAGGTGGAGCACCTTTGATAGATTAACCGATTAGGAGGCCCAGTAATAAGATTGTAAGTGATGTGTTCCTACGCGGGTTTATTTATATTTATTCAAAATATATATTATTTTTATTCCAAATTTATTAGTTCGTAAGATATCAATCTTGATATTTTATCCGACCAGGTGATATATGAGAAATATACTTGAAACCAAATTTCAAAAAATAACTATATTGTTAAACTCATAAGTTGATAAAACAAAAGATAATTTTTTGATAAGTTAAAACAAGTTGAATTAATTGATCATTATCACGAGTCAACTATATAGTTGATAGACCTTCTTGTTCACCATCAAAAGTAAATTCCTAATTTTGAAGCGATGGTTTGTTTTGTCTTTACTTTGAGTATTGGTTTGATAAAAATTAATAGTTGATGATAAATGAAAGTATATACTAACTTATTAGGTAAGACACATGTAAGCAAATAAATTATAGGATATATTGTTGTTATGGGTTATAATTTCTTTTAGGTCGGTTGACTATAAATTTGGAAAAATATATTCTATAGAAGATCAGCCGCCTAGGTGAAAAAAAAAACAATTTAGGCAGACAACTAAATAGGCTAGGCGACCCATTAATCAGTTCAATTCCTAGGCGGTCGCCCAACAATCTTTGAGCATGTTTTATAGGTGTTTTGCTTCTGGTAACGCCTAGGCGGCTAAGTAGTCGAGTTTTAGAACACTGGTTTAGACATAGGCCTATAGGCCAGATTGATTTGGAAGTCTGGATTGAACAATACTTGGGTAAATGCATGATATACGATGGATTGATCCAAATCTTCAATGTTGTATGCAAACTCAGAAATCGATCCATATAAGACTGAAGGCTTTAATATTCCTTTTTACATAAGTCTAGTGGAGACGAATTCCATTGCATGTTCTTCTTGTTAAGAAACATGAATTGCAAATCTAACTACGTAAATTTATTAATTGATTTTGGTTCTAACCTCGAAAACATTTTTTGTGCATTACTGGCGAGAGTTGCGGGGAATATTCTGCAATAGTTGGCGTCAGTCACTGTAGTGAATTCCATATGGTTTTGATATGCATAGACACATGCATTAGGATTAGGAGTCCAGTCAAACATTAACATCAGAAAGCAACTTAAATTTTTTCGGCATAGAAGTACCTAGTATCTCCCATGATTCTTTGGATTGAATGATAATGTTCGATCAGCTTTAAAACTTCCCTTATTCCATTTGGACTCCTTATTCTCTGTCGGAGTTCCCTCGACAACTGTTATTTTCCTCAAACAGAGTTTTTTTACATCCTTGAATATTGAGGATACATTAGGGATAACAACGGTTTGGTTTTTTGCAAAAATATCAAAAACAATAACTATAACCGTTTATTTTATTATATACCATATCCTAATAGTTTTAACTATCGGCTACACATTTTAAAATCATAACAACATTATTCGGTTTTGGTTTTTTAAACGGTCTTGCGGGTTTTTACCATAATCAAATGATAATTTAATAAATATATTAATTTTTATAAAATCAAACCACAATATAATGAAAATCTCCGAGGTATATAAAATATTGTGTTGGTATTTAATTAGATTGAATATGTATTATTTAGTTCGTTATATTTAGTAATTGGATTTTGGTTTTAGAATTTTAATATATCTAATTTAACCTAGATTACTATAGAATATGAATATATATATATATATATATATATATATATATATATATATATATATATATATATATAAAATAGTTTTTTGGTTATTCAATTTTATTTTTATCTAAAACCATAACCTAACGGTTTTAACCATCGGTTACACTTTTCAAAACCATAACCTAATAGTTTTAACAACAATTATATAATTCGGTTGTTAATCGTTTCTGTTATCATCGGTTTTGGTTTTTAACCGTAACCATTTCCATCCTTAGGATACATTCTCTCGTTGTGTTCTTCAGAGTTACCTAGAATATGGTAGATTGAAGGCTCTCTGCCTGGTTGTGTCGACTAAGGTCTCCATTGGCTCGCAAGCTGCTGTAGCAACTGATCTAGGTCTTGTGATATCATCATCGGAGGTGCATCTTTATCAGCTGGCACCGACTCATCGAGAATTTGTGGATCCACGCGCGGAAGGTGGTTATTCATATCATTAAGTCATGGATCATTATTGTTCTCTTGCGGTTGATCATTTCTTCTACAACGAGAGATCTTATCCTAAACACAGAGGTAATTTCGTTACTTTTTCTTTCATCTACCATGAAAAATTCCTCGTTGATCACGTCAAAACCATGTGTGAAAAATCAAACTCGTTCCCACAGACGGCGCTAAATGATAGATCATAAATAATCAACTAATCAACTTTCTGATATATGATAGATTAGTTCTGAACCCAAACATAATGGTAGGGAAGAAATGCCGATGATGTAGAGGAGAGACGACCCTATTCCAAAAATTAATCGTGTACCTTGTTGCTGATGACCTTTGTTATGCTTTCCAAACGTGCACGAGTCTTCCTAAAACCAGACACTAGGTCAAAACCACAAGGAGTATTTCTCTCGACGGCAATCTGATGCCACATTAGTATAATGACCAAGGGTATTCTTATGACCCGGGAGTTATGGAGATTTTAAACTGTATAATAACCATAGTGTATTTTTAAGAAATAGATAGAGTGTACCTATTTTGAGATATGAATGGAGAGATTTATAGATATTCTGGACGCGTGCCTCTGTATGTGGAGGGTGCACACGTTAGACCTGATGTGGGTTCTCATATTCGGCCGATGTGGGGCCTGTGTAGAGCTTGGGCTTTCTTTCGTGACCAGTTGTTTATCTTCAAGTATCGACCAGGTAGGTAATCCTCTTCCTCGTCCTACTTGTTTCTATTCTTGCATATTATTTGTTTGCCCTCGACTAGGATGCTATCCCTCATCATTTTTTTGTCTTGTGATCGGCTATAATCTCTACTCACTTGATCTAGTATCGACGTTTATCTTTGACTTATCATTGTAGATAGCTATTTATAACAATGAGAACCAAAATTTAGATACAATTGGAGCAATTAATGATACTTCATTTGTTCAACTTTATTTGTCCAATTTTTTTTAATTGTCTAATATAGATTCTTATTTATAATATTAAAACATTTTTTCTAATATTTTTCATATTACTCTTAATTATGTAGATTATGGTAATAAATGACTTTATACTTATACAATATAAAAAAATTAATAAAAAACAAAAAATTAGGATACAGAGAAAAATTAAAATACTAGAGAAAAAGAGAGGTGCGCTAGGATGCGGCAAAACGCAGCCTCTTTTTTTTTTTTTTTTGTCAAAACAAAACGCAGCCTCAAGTAGACGAATAACCATGGGAATTAATATATGCCTCTACTTTTTAAAACATCTGAATATTAAAAAGATAAATTTTGTGACGTGGATCCCACCTCGGTTGAACTGATTGACTATTTTAGCACCTTCTGACGTGTACCGCATGGTCCTTAACAAGGACCCTTTTCTTCGCTTCTCCTCAGATTGATGACCAAAGGGCCTTTATGAATTATCACTTCCCTTTTTTGTACTTTCACTACTAATTAACAAAATTCCACTTCCACTAAATGTTAGTGCATAATACTAATAGTATTGTCTACACTGCCAACCTATTTAACAATATGTACTTTTGATAAAAGATATTCACTATCTCACACTCATAATTTTATTGACATTATTTGCTTAACTTTGACACTGACCACCAAGATCGTAAAGAGTTACAAGGAGCAATTATTGATAAATTAATCTTATGATTCTACATATTTATCGTTAATTTTTATTATCTTTTTCATATTTTGACCAATAAAAATCAAAGATAAATATGTAGATAGAAGATTTAAGAATTGCATTCATACTCTGTTCTAAAGTCAACTTTGATATAGTTGATATAGTAAAATGGTGCATAGAGAGAGAGAGAGAATAGATCATCTGATATAATGAAATGAACTGTGCAACTTTAGATTTGTGTTAGGCAATCTATTAGTTGCAAAGAATTATGCAAATGCATCCACGACTATGATTTATGAATAAGATGCTAAAGTGGACCCATCGCTGTGTAAATCGTTATTTGAGACTTTATCTTTTCCGCATAGATTGTTAATTGAAATAAATCTTATCATTAATCTATGGGTTGTATAAGAATTAGAAAAAAAGACCCAATTAGAAGATTTAATTATTAAAAATAAATTTTAATATATATTTTTCGATAGAAACCATCTTCGACAAGTATATTCTTATACAATAGTACTAATTCTTTTATTATTTGTTCATTAATATATAAAAATAATATTAATTTAACTAAACCTACCATCACCTCGAAGTTCATGGATCGACATCGATAGTGAGAGGTGATGGTGGCCGGTTTTTTTTTAAACATTGCCCGAAGTTAGTGTGTGGCGACATCAGTGGACGAAAATTGTGGTGGCCAAATTTTATTTAAAAAAACTGACAAAAGTTGGAGGTGGAGGCAACAACAACCGTGGCTGGTGGTTGAAAAAACACATGATCAGAATACGTGATGTGGCGGTGGTGACCCATTATTTGTTAAATATTAATATAAGTATTATATTTTAAATAAATAAATATCATTTTAACGATAAAATAGTTTAATTAAGATAAGGTTAGTTTGGGTATAGAAGATATGTTGGAAGGATTTTGATTATTATTTAGTTTAATGAAAATATTTTGAATAAAGAATTTTATTGAAGGTTATTTTTTAATTATTAAGAGGTTTAATTAAAACATTTTTGACGAAAACCCGAATTACAAAATATGTTATATATAATCTTTAAGACGTTTCCTATTTTTTCTTCTTATTTTCCTCCATAAAATATAATTAAAAAAATTTAACTTTTTAGATTTCACTTAAGTGTTTAATGTTAAACATTTGAACAACTTGGTGTTAATCTTTAACAATTTTATTTAATTGATTAATGTTTGACACTTAAATAATTAATGATTATAATTTAAAAGTTAGTGTATATTACTCAGATTACATGTAGTCGTTTTTTTTATATAATATATAATCATATCTGAAGTATAATTGGAGAATATACTGAGTAAGAGTCTTCAATCAAGAATATTGAAGAGACAGTCAAATTTGTGAGGTCTTCGCCATTCATACATAATTCATTCAAGCAATTTGTAACCTTATGTGGTGTTGAGTCCAAGTGACTTTTATGGCTTAATGTGCCCACCAAATAGAAATCTACTTATACAATGCTTAAATCTGATGAAAAGTTAGAATCTGTTTTTGCAAGAATGAAAGTGGATGATGTTAATTATAAAGAAATTTTTGAAGAAGATGGTACTAGAACTCTACCAAGTATCATTAATTGGCAGAAGGCTATGTGCTTTGTAGAGTTTTTGATATTGTTTAACAAATAAAAAAATAAATTCTCTTATGCCCTCCTTTTTTTTTTGGTACGTGTGTGATCTGGGTCAGCTTGCGCGCACCACAACCAATCCCATGGGGATATACACGCCTCCCATGTATATTTCTAGGTAAATCAGAACTAGGTTACCCATGTTCAGAGATGGGTTCGAACCTTGTACCTCTCACTTTACACCCGTTAGGGAGAGGATTCGAACCTTGAAGCTCCCTTTAAAGTGCTGAAGAAATAGAAAAGTCCTGTCCAGTTGAGCTAATCCAACTGATTTTTGTGCCCTCTTTGTTCCTTCATATATGTTGTTTTATGAGATTGTTATTATATGGGAAAAGATTGCAGAATTGTGTGCTTCTAAGAATACTGTTTTGAAAGATATGGCTGACAAAATGAAAATAAAGTCTTTGAAGTATTGGGGCATAAAAAATGTGTCAATATATTGTATGTTGTTGTTGAATTAGATCCAAGGAAGAAGTTGCAATATCTTCAGTATTACTTCAACTTTATGTATACATTTATGGTGGCCGGGGAATTGATTATTCGGGTGAAGGATTCCTTTACACAAGTTGTTTGCTTATTATGCTACAAAATATGCTCCTCCTAATACTAGTGGTTTAGCCGGATCATCCAGTTCCAGTGGTGAAGTGACAAGCTCTAGTGTTGTCAATGAATCAAGTAATATTCTTGGGTGTAGTTTCAGTTTTTCATGGCTAAAAAACAAACTATCCGAGTATAGGTAACAAAATTAAAAGATACCTGAATGAAAGAAGATAAAGAAATGTAAAATTATTTTGACATCCTAAGTTGGTGAAAGGAAATGTTGTGTTTTTTAAAGTCTCGTCTCAAATGGAAAGATATGTGTTGGTTGTCCATGTCTTAATTGTCGCATCTAAATATGCTTCTAGCACCAATAGAAAAGTGATTGGTTAATTTATAAGTTCTTTGGATCCAAGTATAGTTGAAGCCTTGATTTGTACAAAAAAAAATTGGTTAAGAGCTTTACTCCCTATAAAACTTAGTACTTCAAAGAAACCTGCTGAAGATTTTGAAGTTTAATTAAGTATTTTTTTGATTAATTTTATAGTCTAGTTTTAATTATTTATGCATAAGTATTTAAATACTAACATGATTCCTATTGATGATTTTTACAAGTTATTTTGGTTTAGATGAGTTAAGTGTGACTGAATATTAATCCATGATAACACTCTGATTTGTATTCAATAACCAGATTTAAGGTATACCATCTTTTAATTACTTACAAGGTAAATTAAATTTGATTATACTTATGTACATATGATTGTATCTCCAACTTACGTCTTAAGATGACATTGATTTAAAGTGTGAAATACATAGTTGATATTGTGTACTAATTAGAAAATGTCCTTATATAGTGGATTGAGGAAGTGATTGTTGAGTTGGAAACATATAAGGTTTGAGATCTTGGTTAGTAAATACTTGTAGATTTTAAAAAATTATCCGTTGTCCCTAGTCTCTAGTCCTGAAATGCATAGAGCCAATGAAGATGTTAAATCTGAACCCTATTCATGTCAATGATGAAAATATAATTTGAGGCAATGTACTAAACAATGGTCTCTAATTTTAGTGTGAAACTGCAGGTTTTTGATATACAATCACGAAAGAGAAGAGCAACTTGAAAATAGTTCTATAATTCTAATACTTTATAGGTGAGATATATCTGCGTAAACAAAACTCGTTATAGTGTAATACGATCCTCAGGATCTCCGTTGTAATAAAAAAGAAAAACTCGTTATAGTGTCAAACTTGGACATATATACCAAACAATAGCTAATGTTTATTTCTTATTTTTTTTTCGTGGAATAGCTTAAGCATTTAGAAAACTTGAAATATGATAGAAGACAAGATCCATTATATGTGCAGCTTACTGTGTGATACACATCCAATAGACGGTATATTTTCCTTCTTTCTTTTTTTCTTGTCAACATAGTGTTTAAGCTCAATTTATCTTCTTCAAAACTTTAGCAACTAGATAATATAGATTCTCCAACTCTTTAGCTTAACATCTTAGTCCGACCAATAAAAAAAGCTTAACATCTTAGTTTGATGTCTAGGTTTTTAGGTCTTCTTAATTTCTAGTGTAGTTGGTCGCGGATCTCTCATGATTAGCTCCGAGGCAGGGTTCGATATACCTGAAGGATGTGTAATCAGTTTTTTTTGTTCAGTGGTTGTAGGTTGGTCAAGAATAATTAGAGGTACCTTTTTGGATAATAGGTCTAATTTAGATAATTTTTATACAGTTTTACGCTATTATCAATCACGATTGTCGATAATTGATCTTCATTGATATCTTCTTAATGGTTATTGACATTTTAATTATCGTTGATGATAGATTTTAATGCATAGAACTATTATTTAGATAAAAACTTATTTCATGATAATTCTTTGTTTTAGCTTCTATGTGTGTGCAAGAGTTATTTGTTTTTTCTATTATTTAATAAATTAATGTTATTATATATATATATATATATATATATATATATATATTTTAATATATATGAGAGCCATTTTGGATTCAGAATCTTTTTGACTCTAAGTAGAATTTGATCCCAAGATTTTTTGGGCTTTGCGAATTAGTCTAACTACTAGACCAACTATCGATCTTGTTATTATATTCTTGTTCACTAATAAAATGTCATTCTCTCAAAATAAAATCTAGGGAAAATATGATAGAATGTCATGTTCATTTATCCTACTTTTGACGAATAAAATGAAAAGTACATTAGATGTAGAATATTTGGCAAAATAAAAATCGGAACATTTACTACACTTGTATTTTGTGAGGATTAAAATGAAAGGTACAATAACAAAAATAATACCACCATATGATTGAAATTTTGGCAAACTCCAAATAGTACGAAAATATAGTTGTTTGCGGGGCGTCTACCTACCTAAAAGGTTTTACAAGAGAATTATGGAAAGGATGAAGAGAAATTAGCGAGTTAGAAGTCAAAGACGTTGTAATTCACCGTTAGGTCCAAAGTCCTAGCATTACATTATGGACTAAACGGGGCGATAGATCGGGGCATCAAAGAGTTATTTATCAAGACTTATTCTATGGAGTTTCACGCGCTAGTGAAGGGCGGTGGTAACTCCATTAATTGGACTTGTAATATTGGGCGGGAATGCGTGGAGATGTTAACAAATCATCCTGGATTCGAGGTGAGTGTTATTTACCGAGAAGTTAATAAATGTGCCGACTTATTGGGAAAAAGGGGTGCAGAATCGAAGAGTAGACCATGTGTTTATGAAGATCTTCTAGATTTCTTGTGGAGCGCTATTACGAGAGATCCGAGTCGCTGCGCAAGTCCGAGAATTGTAACAGTCTCTTAATGATTATGTAGTTACGTTGTAACACCGGATTTTACGCTTCAGATGTATGAAAAAAAATTGTTTGTCTTTCACCCTCATTGCCACATACAACATGATTAAAAAAAATACAACATAAAGAATAATCATATTTCATTAGTTTGTAAATTTATTTAGTTTTATGTATAACGAAATTCTTATTAAATTAGCCAAAAAGAAAAATACTAATCATGTAAAACCAAATAAGAAGAAAACCATAGTATAAAGAAGTATTTGATAGAAGCAAAACATTTGATTGTATCTGAAACCCGTTATAAAGGGTGTTCAATTTCTTTTATCACAAAACTAGAAAAATACTCTTCTTTGAAGTAAATAAGATTATATTTCCTACCCAACAAAATTTGATACCATATCGGGTCCACATTACCCATTTGGCACCTGACTTAAGCTTATTAACTAATTTAGATAAAAAGATTAAGAAGTTTTGGCTCTACTCCTCCATTAACCCCACTAGGGCCTTCAACATCTGGTATCGCATTAGAAACATCAGATGACCCGGACGATGAACCCTTTCTTGGTAGTGAGATTGCCATACCATCTGACGGTTGAGATTCCATCACAACTTCAACTTCATGCAAGGATGTCTCAGAAGTATCAAGATTTGGAACACTTGTTGGTATGATGTATGGATGCAAAACACCACCGGAAAGGACAGTCTCCATGGCCTCCAAACACAAGTGCCAGTTTCCGGTGTTTAACAGCCCCACCGCTCCGTAAACTGGGTTAATCGTCCGTCCACATGCCTCCAATAGGAGGGATTGAAACAAAGCTATACATACAATGGAAATAATATTAATATTAAAATTGGACGTGTACGTTAATTCATTATTGTTGTTCAAAGTAAACTAGCTCATTATATATGGACATATTTCTTTGACTTTCACAGTTAAAATACCAATTATCCACACATACAAGAGTATGACACGATTTTAACATTTCTAATCAAAATTATAATGTATAATTTGAAATTAATAATAACTTTTTTAGGAAAATTTTATTTGCAAACAAATGTCTTTAAACTACACCTATGTCGATCCCTACCACGGCCACATGACATTTTTCTCATTCATTTAATGAAATATGGAATATCGGCCCCAAAAAAATTAGATTTAATTTTTAAATATACGGTAATAAAGCTAATTTCTTTATTAAAAAATGATATAGTTGAATATGAATTTTTTTAAAAATAAATAAATAAATCAAATAAATTTGCATTATATCCAAATACATAAATTATCGAACCCATTTCCCCTTAATTCGTCCATGGGTCCCCTATTGTACCTTGATCCAGGTATCAGCAGGTGCGGATTAAAAAAGATTAACTATTAAAAAAAATATAAATTAACCGTTATGATCCCCGGTGTATATGGACAGGATAGGTCAAATTAATTTTTTTAGAATCCATCATAAAAAAAACAATTTTGATAAATGGGGGTTTCATTTTATTTTAAAAAAACAATTAGACAGAAATTAATTGTCTTAAAAAGCCTGGGATCTAGGAATTTTGTAAAAGTGTTAAAATAGAATCTATATTTTAATCGTTCAAATTATTGAGTAGACACATTTTTTTAAAAAGGGGTAAATTTTTAAGAATGAACATAAAAAATGTCTTTTTTTCCTTGACAAGGAAGTGATCTTTTTATTTTTCCAACCATTAAAAACAATTAGGATAGCACTATGTAATTAACAAAGCAAAACATAAGCAAACACATACCAAAAAAGTACCTAGTTGCAAAATTTAAAATGAAAGACAAGTAAACATGTGATTACCAGGTCTGTGGTTTGGGGAAACATCAGCAATTTTGGCCAGAAGATCACTACGACCAAAGAACTTGGAGAGGAATTTTGTAGCGTTGGATTGAGCCTGTGGGGTACTAATCCAACCCAAACAAGGCTTAAGGATGCAGTTTTCACTGCATCCTCTTCTCAAAACTCTGCATCCATTGCAACTCATGGTCTCTTCTTTGTTTATTGAAGAGAAAAAAGAAGAAGCAGAAGAATGAAAAAAAAGCTGAGGGGTATATGTGTGTATGTGTGTGTGAGAGTGGTTTGGGTTATATAAGTGAGGGAAAAGGAAGTAGCCTCATTTACTATTGTTTAACTATTTAATGTGGGGAATTATTGAGTGTTAATTATTTCTTTAGTTTTCTTTTGTCAATTTGTTGGGAATAAAAATGTCTACTCTGCAAACTTTGTTTTGGGAGCGGCTTCGTGTTTCCGCATATTGGAGGGACTAATTCTGCACCGTTGATTATGGATTGCTTTTGAGGATGTTCTTTGTCTTTTCCTCGTACTACCAAGACACGTGTCAGATAGGCAGCAATTGCAGGTTTCGTTTTTCTCCAAGGTTTTATTTGGTTTGTTTTATGTGATTAGAGAGTTACATTACTCTAGGTAAATTTTTATACTTGTCCAAAAAGAAAAGTTAATTTTTTTTTTTTTACTAACTTATTATTGTCATTAAAAATACTCTTAATTATTGAAGCACCTTTGAATTTATTTATATATTTTCTTAAGCAACTTTTAATTTTTTTAAAAGAAATTTAAATTCTTAAATATCAGAAAAATATGGTGCAATTACTGAAATAAATGTAATGCAATTACTGAAAAGAAAGTGTGACGCCACATATATTTATTTTGGAGTTTAATATGCTTTGACCATCCAATAATCTACCATGCTGCTTTATTTTCTCTGCTTTTTCCTCTTTATTGCCTTTGTATTTACTGTAATCTGACAATATTGTAAAGTCGGTTTAAGATAGTCAACGTTATATGATAATTAATTTTTTATTACCTTTTCAATGTATTTAGTACGACTGTTTGGAAAAAAATTATTCACACAAATCAAATAAATGAGTCGACTCTACTTTTATATATTTGGTGATCTTATTTATTAGGATCAATACGTCTTTATTGCTCCAATTTGAAGGCAGGACAACATATTGTGACGACAGAAAGGAAAATAGTCGTGTACTAGTGACTCTTTCGATGTATTATCTACAATGAATCATTTTAACTACTCTATGCATTGACTATACAATAGTTATGAGATAAAAGGAGACAATTTACTCAGAAGAGGAACAAACAAAATATTTTCTCAAGCGGGAGAACGCGCCTCTGAAGGTGACCAAATGTGACAAAAAACAGAGATTACGTAAGAGTAAGAGAGACAGAGTCGAACCTCAAAAAAAAAAGTGTGTGATCAATGGTGTCAGGTGTTGCAAATATTGACTTTCTCATATTGATAGAGCTGAGAGAAGAAATCATACGGGCCTGATGAAATCTACGGTTTCAAATAACATAACTGGGAAAAACTAAGCAAAAATCTAAAGACTATTGGATGATCCCTTTACAAGTCGTGTCTTGGATTTCTCCATGATTTGGTAACATTATCTAATATATTAGGATTTTCCCCCATCACAATGACTTTTTACTTAGCAAGTACAAACACAAAGGATAATATAGTCATTATGATTAAGATCATGAGCACTTGATGCAGATAGTGGTCGTAAATAATGACATTGTATAAGGGCAGTTGATATTTAAGTTCAAGGAAACCATAGGCAGTCTGCGCATGTCGTAGATCGGTACCTCAAGATATTCATATCATAAAGTTTATTGACCAAGTAATCATTTTTGGAACTTTGATTGCAGAGAGGTCATGGAAAAGTTTGATCATCATAGTAGGTAGCATGACTATGGTCACCAGAGTAGTCCTCTCCATTTTCAAACTAACTAGTGCATAGGAATATGTTCGAAAGGACTTACAAGGACCACTTTACTAGTTAGAAAGTGTATTGTAGCTAATGAGGATCAAATACTTTCAATCTTGAGTGTGCAAGTTGGATCTAGTGATTATGTTAAGCGTGTATACTTTTATATACCATTGTGTAGGACAATCGCGACCCTATATCCCTTGTATGTTAAGTATGCTACTTGAATGGTCACGACATGTACACACAAGAAAGAATTTAGGAGATGTTCACTTCATATTATGGTTGTATTGATTAATTTAAACATGACCGGGTAATACTTGGTGTAACATATTTTGGCATTATTTATTTCAAGTTGGTGTTTGAGATTAAATGAATAATATCTATACGGTAAGCTGAGAATGATTTCGACGACTATGTATAACGTAGACTATTGAAACTAGTAGTGGGATACTAGAAGGGTAATTTGGTTATTTCAAGTTAGTAGGTCTAGGACAAGGATCACACTTCATCGACTCTCTGTATACGCAGTATTTATCTGAGTAGAGAATCTCTACAATGATGTAACACTTAAATCCTCTGAAACCTTCTCTTGAGTATAACTACACAAGGATAAGTAGACAAAATATTTACCTTGATATACCACTTCAACATCGTGAATCCCTCAAACTAAGTGTATCTCTTGCACTAAATATACCTCAATCTAGTCTTGTATATTAAAAACACTAGCTTCACTAGAACAAGAATAAACCCTAGATTAACCCTTAATCTACCTAGCCTAGCAACTAACCTCCTCTATGAGTTGTATACAAATATATGTATGTACTAGTTATATACAAAGAAATATTTGAAAAATATTGCTTTGGGATTGTCCTAAACATAGCTTCTAAAATATTTTACAAATATGAAGAGACGGAGTGCAATAAAGGAGTCTCATAGGGCATATATATAGGCAAGTTTAATCGAACGTATTTGAGCCATGTGGCGCTCTTCGGTTGGCTACACTTTTAATCTTTTGGTTGGTCATGTCCCTTTAGGATCTGATGTATGGTTCCATGTCTCTAACGAATGTTTTTTAACGAAACACTAATGACTCTTTGTTTGTACTATATAATCGTTGTTTACTTGCCGAGATATCCTATCTTTGGATTACTTGCTCAACACTTTGGGTAAACTGCCCAAGTATGAATATAAAGTGCTCGGGCATCCTTTATTTTTGTCTTTGAGAATCTGTTATTCTTCTTCTCAGTCAATCTTCCATTAGGTTTAGGCATTCTGCTTAGTTATGCCTGAACCTAAAGTTCTCGTACTATGCTTCTTTACAGCTTTAATTATCTAATATTTTTAGGCATTCCACCTAGTGTGCTACTTAGATATCTGGTCTTCAGTTATTCACATATCCAATCTTTAATTGATTTAGGCATTCTGCCTAGTATTTGTTCAGAAGTCAGACTCTTCATTTTGTCTTAACGTTGTTCTCTAACTGATTTTGGCATTCTGCCTAGTTACTTATTCAGAGGTCAGAATCCTCTATTTCGACCATCCTCTTCTTCATCTCAATCTCTATCTTCTTCTCTATCATCTTGGAATATTTATATCTTTTTCAGTCTTCTTCTTTTAATAACCCATCTTTTTTTATATCATCTTAAATCAATCATATCATTTTCAAGCAACTCCTTCATCCACTCCACACATATCCTTACTTTTCTTTAAGCACTTCATAGCTTGATCGACTCTATCTTCATCATATACTCGACTTCATCACTTAAATTCCATTTTAATTATGCTTCCTTGAACCTGCAAATAACACACAATGTAATTAAGCACGCTTGATCTTACAAGAAATATCAAGTTGCATTATTTTATCAATAACGATCAATCAACGTAAGATCAAGCATGTTCAAGTTGCATTATTTAATAAATAACGATCAATCAAAATAATCCTTTAGGCTAACAGTTTGTGATAAAACATTGTAACTGAGCATGCTTGATGTTACAAGATATATCGAGAATATGCATATATCTTGCAGGTTCAGTAAGAAATGGATATTATGCATGAACAAGGTCTATTAAATGAAGGGTTAACAAAAAGTTAACTCCAACCACCAATTAGTAAGAGCAGGACATAAGAGTCAAATATCTACTATATTCTCACTAAATAAGTCACCATGCATACGAGGAATTCACTGATAACCGCGAATATTAAAATAGGGCCATTTATAGATGTGATGTAAATGTTGGAAGAATTCGTACAATCATCAAATATACGATTGAAGCCAGCTAGTACCCAACCAACATAGTTGAAAATTCGAATAGAAGCCTTTGGAGAGAGAGTCTTGTGAGTCAATCCCATTCTATGAGTACAAGTCAGCTCTCTTGAAAAAATCAACTCTCATATTTTTCATTTTTCAAAGCAATCAAGAGCATTATCAAGAGCATATATTTAAAGAGAGTTCACTAGCAACAAACCTTTATAGTAGTTATCTATATGTTGTTTTTTTATAGGGCATACACTTTTATATCCACTCATTTAGTATATTAGAATAAATCTACAAACCCTAGTTGTTGGTTTATTTTTTGTCTCTAGAAGAGGAATAGGTTTTCTTAGTGGTAGAGAGAGAAAAAGAGATCTTAAGTGTAAATTGTACACTTTGTTTACTTGGAAATTTCACACGACAATCCTTAAAATAATGGTCAGGTGATCCACACTGGAAACAACCAATACCTCTCGATACCTTAGATGGACATTCCCCAACATGATGATCAGTGGAGCCACAAAAGTAACATCCCCCTGTTTTGTGAGTACAAGTTTCGAGAGCATGTTATTGACCACAATGGTTACATTTAATGTCTCACGAGGATATCTGGAACTCTTGTCGAGAAGTAAATGACCTTTCTCGCGAACCTGGGTCTCTGGACTGCTGAGCAAATGTGTGTGACTGGGATCCTTGCGATCCATGACCTCTAGCTTGCTGGGTAAAAGTCTGAGACTGATAACCTTGATTGTTGAATTGTTGAGTAAAAGGCCTCTTTGGGGAATTTGTATTGGAACCGCTACCGTGGACATCCCTAAAATCATCTTTTCTCTTGACACCGCTCATTTGTTTTTTCCAACCTTTCAGACCTTTCGACTGCGACCGCGGCCTCATATACACTTTCAACCGTCTCATGTGGATAGGTTGCAACAAATTTAAAATTTGAGCTTTTCAGTCTCGCTTCAAACTTTTGTACACTGCTTTAGCGTCTGGAAACACATATGGAGCAAAAGTTGCCAACTCCGTGAACTTATCCGTATATTCATTGACATATATGTTCTTTTCTTGTCTCAAGTGTATAAATTCCTCAATTCTTTCATACCGATAAATGTTGGATAGAACTTTTCTTCGAACACTTTTAGAAATTGTTTCCAACCAATATCAGTTGGTACCTGAGGCAACTTTAAGTTCCACCATGATTCTGCATTGCCTTAAAATAAGTATGTGGCAAATCAAACCTTTATTTGTTCGTCAATATTAAGGACTCTCTATAGTTTCTCCATCAAAGCCAACCACTCGTATGCCTCATGTGGATTATTCTTACCTTTGAATTCTCGAACATTGTTTCTTTTGAAATACTTTAACGCGTGTGTATCAGTAGAAACTCCCCTTTCAAGTTCACTTTCTTTTCCTTTACCCATTGAAATAGTCTGTTGTAGTATCTCACTAGCAATAACACGCACATCAGTTGATGGCCCTACCTTATCGATATGGGTCTTTCTTTTCTTTACATCCATTTCACTACTTATAGCCTCAACTAAAGTAAGGTCCTTATTGGATTTCTCATGATCCATTTCATGTATAATATAAGAATAACAACACTTACACCTAGTTATAACCAGATACTCAATGTTAAGAACTTTACACATAAACATTAACACATAACTGGAAAACACTTGACACGTAATACTTATGTTATCTAGAGGTAACTCAAATCTATCCTAGCTACCCATAACCTAGATCGCTTATCTTCAAGTCAAACCACACTGCCGTACCCCGAATTTCCACCATTAGAACCCAGGGCGCGACATGCCGCGGATTCAAGTCAAACCACCTAAGCCTGTAAGGTGACCTAACAAAATCCAAATAAGTATAAGGTTGTATCTACCAATTTTAAATCTCAATATTTACAAACCATTAAGTGTAGCTTAAATTTAAATAATATTTGTATATTTTATCATCCTAAAAATTTACTTGAAAAACTCTAACTCGGCTCGCCTATACAACTGGTCCAATACGCCAACTAATAATTATTGTGGTAATTTACGCACTATCTCTCATGGGAATTTCCTAGCCTACTTTCCCTTTTCTTTCAAGTAGGATAAAGGTCGGCTTAATTTTTTTTCCTTTTCTTCTTCTATCTACGTTTCATTTGGGTTTCTTCTTTGAGTTATGAAATTCACGTTTTGTTTTATATCATCTATTTTATCTTTCTTTTATATTTTTCTTTGCATGCTTTGGTAAAGGTACTGCAAAGTAATATAGTGAATGGTGTATAGTATAGTCAGCTTACACGTACATATACAACAATTTTTTTATTACAAAGGAGGTCCAAAGACCGTGAAATAAGCAAAAAATAAAGATTGGCTACATCCTCCTCATTTGCAAAGAAATCCTTCACGGTGCCTTCTAAGCAAATGTATATCTCGTGTGGACTCGCCAAATCCCCTCACGGGGTTCCATGAATGCCGCATAAGAGCTCATTTGCCTAAGTCCAAATCTAGCTAACCAATCCGCACATGCGTTAGCTTTTCGATTAACGGTCGTGATTTTAAAAGAGGCATTCACCTCCATTATTCTTCTTATTCTATACATCAAAGGCGCAACTGATTCTCTAACTCTATCCCCACGTTGAGCTACTCTAAATACCTCATGCGAGTCCGCTCTGAAGATTAATTCTCTCACCCCCATCTCTACCGCCAACTTAAATCATTCGTAAGTCCCTTTTGCTTCCACAACTAATGTCTAAGAACATCCAAAAGCCAAGGAGAAACCTTTGATCCATTTTCCATCCTTGTCTTGCAATACGCCACAACACCCCCTTGTTTTGATGCCTAAGATAACTCCCATCTGTGTAGAGCTTAAAACCCCGGTTGGGTTTACACCACCCTATCCACTCTCTACACAATCCTTTCTTTGGAGGCCTTGTTCGAATGGAGTTATATTGCTAATCATCTTGAATTCTGAACAATAGCTTCTGGCCTTTGCCTTCTGAACAATAGCTTCCGGCCTTGAAAATGATCTGCCATTAAATATCAACTCGTTTATTTTTTTTCCAAATCGTACCTACTTAGTGATGCGCCATCTAACTAAGTGTTGCCCTGAAGAAAACCCTTCATCCAACTCCATCGAATATCCCATTCATTTTCTACTTAGTGTTGCGCCATCTAACTTCATGTTGTCTATCTCTAGGTAAAGTCCCATCCTCAACCTGTATTGTATTGTATTCCCTAGTTTGAAACAGCCCCATGTCGCGCCTCTCTGATTGGCTTAATCTCAGATCAGCATGTGTTATCTATGGTGAAGATTACTCCGCTGTCGCTTGGCACATGGTCCTCTCCATAGAAGATTCTAGTGACATTCGGAACCTCCCCATATATCTTGGTAATTGCATAACGGTCCATGTGCCTATTGATTGTTCCCCTTCATTAATCCTTCGTTGGACAGGATCGTCCTGACCATCCCACTGAAAGTTCTGCGCCCGAGCATCTATTTCCAGCTGTGATTCCATGGTTTCCAACCCATCTTCCAATCTTTCATGAAGACGGGCTCTATTTCTCCCCCAGTGAATCTCTTGTCTAATCCTTTCCCACACGCCACACACCATAGGACATTTCTTAAAGAGACGATAAGCATTTTCAACCCCAATATCACACCATCTACACACGACTTCCACATTCACACCTTGATTTACTAAGTTCACGCTGGTCGCAAGTTTATCCTAGGCCGCCTTCCATATCAAGATTCTAATATTTTGCGGGAATCTTAATTTCCAAATCTTGTCCTATTCGATATCCTCTTCGTTTCCACTATCTAACCATCTTCCATTGATGATTTGACTGAATATAGCCTGTTCGTTTCATTTCTCCATATCAGTACATCCCTAATTTCCTCAGCTAGAGATACAAATATGTTTGCTATTTCGGCAAGCTTTTCATGTGGTTATAGATATTGAAACCTTTCCCATATCCACACCCCCTCGTCACTACTATAATTTTCAACCATCTCTGCTCGCATATCAATTCCTATAGATAAAATGACCCGGCTGATCAACGGTTCATCTCTAACGCAAAGATCAAGCCAAAACTTGATATTTTTTCCATTTCGCACCGACCATCGGGATCCCCGTCTAAATACGATAATACCTTTCACAATGGCCCTGCGCACTTGAGAATCATAACTTTTAGGGCTATACTGCAATATATTATTTTAAAAATAGTTTTTACAAAGACCCTTCACCTACAACGCTCTGATTCCTCATGTATAATCTTCCATATATATATATATATATATTAGAATTTGAGTCTATAATATTTATTTAATTATTTTGGACGTAATATTTATTTAATTTGAGTTACACCTATTTATATAATTACTAGTGAGATCCCATACTTCTCATAAATATTAATATAATCTACTAAACTTTTATAATAACATTTAAATGAAAAATATCATTATGTAAATAATTATCCGGGTATCACAATAGTAGACTAGTAGTGTAGTGTGAATTTTGTTGTTACTTTCTCTAATGCAAATCTAGTGTGAATTTTGTTGCTACTTTCTCTAATGCAAATCTAGTGAGTTCATTGTCCAAACTATTCAAATGTTTTTCATTATTTGAGAAGGGGTTTTTTGTATTACTGTATCAACACCTTTGGTGTTAGCAACTTAATTTATTTGATTAATTATTCTCAACTATGTTGAAGTTTATACTGCCCCAATGCCATGAATATCCCAAACCACTTTAGTGTTGAATGATGAGTTATATATTCACAAGTTTTATTTAAATTCTGAATCATGTTTTCTGCATTAAATCAGGTACCAAGAGATGCACTTGATAGTTCATATGGTAGCAGGGCAGGTTCTATAAGTACATAGATTTGCTTTCTGGAGTCAGAGCCCATACTTGAAAGCCCAAACGTTGTAGATAGTCAAGATATTAAGGGGTCAAAAGAAATTTCTAGTAGTTTAAACCCAAATGCTGAAGTAAAACCTGAATCTAATGAGAATTATTACATTCATAAGGTTCATCGGTTGCCTTCAAACGAAGCAAAATTTGATAGTACAAGAGTATCATCTTATCGACTATAAGCATGTACAAACAACTTGTCTGAAAATGTGTTAGTTAAAGATACAACGATTTCTAGTTCGGATTCCAATGACCTGAAAGTGCCAGATGTGGTCATGAACAATGCAGAAGGTGATAGTAAGAATTAAGAAAGGTGATGCTCATGCAATGTCAAGTGATTATCAGTCCAAACGAGTGCCAACTGGTTCAGAAGGTTCTTTAGAAGTTGGGAAAAGTTCATCGAGGCATAAACATAGTTCAAAAGCTTCAACCTCTGGTGGTAGTGTCTGTTGGTAAATCTTCTTTTAAGTCGTCAACCTTTAGTAGTTATGACTCATGTGTAGATGATCAGATTCAAGTTACCCATGACCCATCATAATCTGATGAAAATTTGGGTAAGAGAAGGGAAATGTCCTTCTATAATGTAGTTGGGGATGACTAAATGAGTCCAAGGTCAAAGAAAATTAAAAAGAGTGCAAATTCATATCTTAGTTCCACACCAAAAGGCAGCTTTGTAGTCAACTAAATTTTCTAATGATCAGTTCACAAAAGGATCTCCAGATTCAAATTACCCTACCTCTAAAACATCCAAAGCTCCAAGTACATCTCAAATGCAGTCTCCATCTTCTTCAAATCCTAAGACTACAAGCCTTAATTCTCTATTTCACTTCGTTAACTGATCTGAAATAATCCATAGCTCCAAAAGTTCATAATTTTTCGACCTTCCACGAGGCCATATAATCTTTATTTCCCTTTACGTAATACATATGCAATGTCAAGTGGCTCGATCAACCTCTTATGATTTTTCCTTGCATAAAGAAAGCGAGTGCCGGAACGCCCCCTAATAGATTCCATATGATAATAACTGGACTCACATTTTTATACTGCAATAGCGCTAGTAACATCTTATAATTACCTAAAATTTAACTAAGCGAGCTTTGATGGGGAGTCTTTTTTACAGGTGATGTTTATCTACTAAAATAAACATTATACATAAGCTAGAGACTGGAGGGTGTTCTTGTTGAGTCTACAATTCATTTCATGAACAATCAAGAATATATGAGCTCACTACCAAATTAACCAATTCTTTCCCATTACAAAACCTATAAAAAACTCATGGATGACAAATTAAATATTGCAAAAAGGATTTTTAAAGTTGTGTTATTTTTAACAAGAAAGGCATACACATATGCATTTTTAAAATACATTTGCCTCATTCGTAAAGTAGTGCTTGAAAAATCAAGCAGACGAGAGAGACGAGCTTAAAATGTTTGAGAATCATATAAGGGGGACTTTGTAGGAATACTAGCAGGTTCTCAGACTCTTGTTTTGGTTTGCTCTCTCCCCGACTCATGTGAAACATTGTAGGAATACTGGTAGCTGGAACTTGTTAAAGCAGGAATAAGTACGCTCTCAGTTTGAAAGTATAGAATCTGAATCAAGTTTATATCTCCACATACATCTATAAAGTACTTACTATTACTACATAATACAAGCCTAAACACACATTATAACTCAATCCAATACCCCCACTCAACTCAAGTTTCGTGGCTTTCCCGACCTTAAAAAAAGAGATGTTATCCCCAAGGTAAGGGTGTGCAATAGCTGTTTTGGATGCAGCCTTTACTGAAAAATGTTTGTTTATTGCGGTTATGCTACTCATTTGCAAGTCTTATGTTATTTTTTAGAGAAAGTATAACATTATCGAACGAAAAGGATAATAACTGATCCATCATTGTTTTCAGAAAATTATAATTATTGTTTTATCATTTTATTGGAGAAGTAATCGCACAGTTCATGTCTACAAGAACGAGGTGCAGAAAAGCCTAGGTTATGTGAATGTATATCCTTCTCTAGGAATGTGAGAATGTTACTCTAGAAATTCGTTATTGTCCAATACTTTTTTTTTTTTTTTTTTACATCGGAGACCTCATGGGTCGTGTTACACATATAAAGAACGCTACTCTAGCACATTATTGATTAAATCATGATCATAGATAACTCTGGGCTTCTTGATCCCCATTCGATCTTTAGTAATAAGACTCCAAATGCCATCTGGTGGGTCATCAAGTTGCACATGGTCCTCGCTATCCATCCTACCCTGCTTAGCCAGCCAATCTGCGCAGGCATTCGCCTCCCTAAAGATGCTCCTCAAAGTGAACTCTCTGTTTCTTTCCATGATCAGGCGAACCTGTTTAATCCACTGAGCCCCTGGTCCTCGACCTTCCACCGCATTCTGGATTAGTTCTACCACCTCCCTTGAATCTACTTCCACAGTTACCACATGAAGACCCAACCTTTCAAGCAATCTCAAACCCTCATATAGCGCTATAAGTTCTACTATAACCGGTGATTCATGTTCAATTCGGATACTAAAATCACTTATCCACTCTCCATTTTCATCTCTAACAATTCCTCCTCCACCTCCCTTCTTCCTCCCACTCTCATAGCTTCCATTTGTATTAAGTTTAAAGCCATTCATAGGTTTTGTCCACCCCACCAGGTTTATTCTAGACTTTGTAGAGGATGCCACTCCCACGCCTTGTCCCCAAACTCTAGTGGTTAGTGTAGCCAAATACTTCGCCTTCTTAACTATCGCTAATTCATTCGGAAACTCTTCCTCTCTAAACACCAAGTTATTCCTTTGTTTCCAAATTGTATCCACAAGAACCCCGAAGAAAACGCTCCAATTTACTCCCGCATATAGCTTATTATTCGAAATATTTTTGTACCACCAATCTCGAGTTTCCTGTGCTAGCGGATATTCTTGATCCTGTCCATTACCAGAGCCTGATCTCGAACCTTCCAGCTGCATCAGATGTTGAACCTGGTTAGGAGAAGCTGTTTCGCTGCTTCTTCGATGTAAAAACTCCTCCTCGCTGCTGCCCTGTAAAGCGCCCGAACTGCTGCTGCAGTTTCCTTCTTCTCGCGGCTGATCTGCATATTCCAGGAGCTCCAGGGACCTGCAGCGCAAATTATCGTTAGTTAAACATTGCCCCAGCCCCCCACCCCTCGGTTGAAACCTCAGCACCCCATCAGAACTTTCCCCAGTTCCTGAGTTCGCCCGAGACATTAAAACTCCCTCCTCGCTAGACCTGCAATTTCTGCTCCCATATACCACTCGCCCCTGTGTCTCGATTTCTCTCCACACCAATTGCCAAATCTTCTTAACTCTTACGCAATCCCGGAAAATATGTATTGCGCTCTCCACTTCACTTCCACATAGAGGGCACCACAAAGGAACTTCCATTCCTCTCTTTACCAAATTACCTCTCGTAGCAATCCTATCCCTTATCGCCCGCCAAAGCAATACTCTAATTCGTTGTGAACACTTTACACTCCAAATCTTTTTCCAAATCGGTTCTATAGTACCATCCTCGGGCGCATCTTCCCACCTTACTGATTTCACGGAAAACTCCCCGTTAACCTCATGAAGCCACGACACTATGTCTTTATTTACGTCTCCCTCCCCCATCCTAAATTCCGCTATTTCCATTAATTTAGATGCGGGTAAGACACTTTGGAACAACTCCCAATTCCATGATCCATCTGATCTAATATAATCACACACCCTCCTAGACAACTCACTTGCTTCGAAAACACCTATCACATGATCAATTAGAGGCGACTCCCCTATCCACCAATCACACCAAAACGCTACATCTTGTCCATTTCTGACCACCCATCTAGATCCCCTTCTAATTACCCCTATACCATCCATTGTTACGAGGTCGACCCCTTGTACGATCAACCATCATCCACTCCCCATAAACCGGTACCGTTTTCTCATTACCATTTCCACTCTCCTTACGTGGAGTTGCACTGTTTACTTCTACCCCGGGCCCTTCAGTTACTCCTTGCTTTCCTCCACACTCGTCCTTCGTATGCCCAAATTTACCACAGCTAAAACATATTCGATGAAGACCCTCGTATTCCACTTTCTGTAAATGATTTTGAATTCTGATAATCGGTACCAAGGGCTTGTCTAACTCTACCTCAACAGCGATTCTAGCGAAATTTCCTCTTGCCCGTGATTTGGTAAAAGGATCAATCCACACCATTTTGCCAATTAGATTACCTATTGAAGTAAGAATTTCTTCCGTATAGTTTATAAGTGGTAGCCAAGGCAAAGGAACCCAGACCGTTGTTTTGAT
Organism: Nemophila menziesii; assembly: GCA_029959085.1. Lineage (NCBI taxonomy): Eukaryota > Viridiplantae > Streptophyta > Magnoliopsida > Boraginales > Hydrophyllaceae > Nemophila > Nemophila menziesii. Next base: position 19,508,126 of record JARWIR010000013.1, on the reverse strand, counting down.
GATCGGAGTATCCTGTGGCATAAAGTAAGGGTCCCAAGGCCTAACTATTAGGTATCTATCTAATATCATCCAAGGTCCACCATTAATAACCTTCTCATAATCCTCCGAGCCGCTGAATTGTGCCATGAAGTAACCAAAACCCACTTCAACTAGGTCCATGTGAGATTTGGGAGACCAGATTTGGTGTAACTTGTTCAATAAATATCGAAAACCTACATTGTGACCAAGTAAGCGTATAATTAGCGTTCTATGCCATACCTTACATCCCCGTTGCTTCTGTTCCGCGGTACGTATCAACTGAGGATAAGTGTCATCCCCTATCGGGACATCGTCCTCCATTACAAACTCCCTTGAGTCCCTTGTTACTGTTTCTGTGTTCATCTTCTCGCCTTGGTTACCTTTCTCAATAATGCTCTCCTGTACCCCTTCTCCTCCTGTATTATTCCTACAAACCTCCAGAAAAGACCGCGTTCTGCCATTGCTGAAATCTGCAGCGACAAATACCTCCTGTCCCTTCTGTGTATCTTCCAATGTCATTGGATTATCTGTGTCCACACGAAGCGCACTATCAGTATTAATTAAAAAGTTAGACGACTTACCTGTCTTTGCGTTTGAGTCTTCGCGGGTGTCGCCTGATTCAGCCTCCATAATGCGCATCTCTTGTACCTCCTCAGTCCCTTCGCTGTCATGATCCCCATCTTTAAGGAACGTCGGATTCTCGATCATTAATGTGTTGACTAAATTCGTGCCCTCCGACCCCAATTTGACACCGTAAGGGACCAATGCCATCTCCGTGTTTGCGCTTGCCACAACCGGAGAAAGGTCCTCCCTTTCAGTATAGTCTAGAGCTCTTTTCAATTTTCTTTGTGCTACTGAATCCTCGGCAGTTGCTATGGCTCTTGATTCCACCAGCTTAGTTTCACCAAAGACCTTCAGACGTTTGGATGAAAGCCTTTTGACAGAGTTGGCTTTCTCTTTAGGAGTGCTGATTTTTACCGCCGGTGTAGAGGGCAAGGATGTTATTGTTTTCCGGCGGTTTTTTCCTCCCATGGTGGCGTCCGGTGGTTGTGGCGGTTGGGGTGGCGGAATCCGCCCCTTCCCCTCCATAATCCGACCGTTACCCACACCAAGAAGGTAAGAAAAATTTAGAAAGGTAAGAAAAACTACGTGTAAAAGGAAAGAAACGCAATATTAGGCCAAAAAAATCTTAACCACCACCGTGCTAATAGAGAGAACTAGTTATTGTCCAATACTTAGACTAGTAGATTTCATGATGATATTAAAGATCTCTCTTTCAACCATCACGCATACATTTCGTCAGCATCTGGGTCCAATCTTCTTTTTAACCAGCTACAACCTGAAAAATAAGAATTTAATTGACATAGTTAAGAGATTGGACATGAGCGTAATAACAGATTTTTTTGCCATCAAATGCTCACAAATTTCTAACCTCAAAGTTGCCAGTCTTGGACAAGGTACCGTAAGCCAGCTCTTCCTAAGTTCAGCTAGCTCTTTCGTTGCTTATGCCTGCGATATCAACGAAAAGAAGCAAAGATAAAACTCGGGGGTTTCCTTAATATAAGTATTTTTGCCAAAAAAAAATTATTCCTCGGCTGATCGAGAACCATGCACGCAAGAGGTAATTCGAACCATGTTGTTTTTTCTTTTTTTCTAATAACTTTCATTCATAAAAAAATTTACAAAAAGTCAACCAACTCCTAAAAAAAATCAATGTTTACAATAAGTTTTGCTAATTGGGCTGGGATTCAGCCTGGCTATCGGACCCGGCTTACCGGTTCGCCGGACCGGCCAGGACCGATAAACACCGACGCCGGAGCGAGACCGTGATGGTGGTGGTGACCGGAACGGAACGAAACGCTTTGCCGCCTACGTGCGGCGTTTAAATTTTCTGTTATTTTACGTGGACCGAACCGGTCCGTGACTGATACGGACCGGTAACGGCCCGTTACCTTTTTTTTTTTTTTTATATAGCAGTCCATTATATTGCAGCCCAAAAATACATTACACAAACCCAATTCTGCAGCCCAACAATTTATTCACCCACCGACACCGTCTCTCTTGCGAGATTAAACCCCGTAAATCCAATTCCATTTCATCCATCGTTGAATCAAATCATTTGTAAATTTCAAATTGATTCCCCTCTATGTGGTTCTTCAATTACGGTGGCTTGTACATCTGTTTGTAACCATTAATTTATGATATGCTTTGATGGTTTCTGATTTGCGGGTTCTTGAGCTTGAACCGATTACTTCAATTGGTTATCTATGTAAGTCTTTATCATTTATTTACTAATTTATATCTTACTTTCATATTAGATTATTATCTGATATACTTCCTTTCCTTTCTTGCGCATGGGTGAATTGATATTTTCTGGTGCCGATTACTTCAATTGGTTATCTATGTAAGCGTTTATCATTTATTTACTAATTTATATCTTACTTTCATATTAGATTATTATCTGATATACTTCCTTTCATTTCTTGCGCATGGGTGAATTGATATTTTCTGGTGAATGATTCAATCCATTTTGGGTTAAAGTTTGGTGATGGCATGAAGGGTATTGTATTCTATACTCGAAAATTCTTTGTGATGGCAAATTGATATTGTAATTTCTGAACAAAATTATTAGCTTGTTCTGTGGCCTGGGTATTTTCGAAAATTGTCACTTTAGCCCCTCGGAGTATTTTATAATTGGTACTTTTGCACATTTTTTTTTCGAAAATTGGTACTTTCACCCCTGTGATTTTTTCGGAAATTGCTACTAATGTCCCTATTTTTATTCAAAAATTGCAACTTGTGGCCCTCTTATATTGGTAAGATCAGGTAGTTCTATGAATTGACAGAAACTTGCTATGAATTGACAGGAAATTTGAAAATTGATGGATTAAAAATTCTGAAACTAGCAAATGAACCCCTTTTTGATACAAAAATGATGAAAACACTTTAATCCAAGATTAATATCTTTAATAAATCGTCCCATTGTTTGCATATTTTGTAAAATTGGACCCTAAATGATGAGAAAAAACTTGTGCGCTTAATTTTGATGATGAAAACTTTCTGAAAATTAAAAAATAGTCCTTAAATTTATGGGAGATTGTTTTTTGTGGTCCATGGTTTCCTTGTGCAGTTTTATGAACTCCAAAGCTTTTATATTTGGATTGTTTCATTTCATTACCAAGGAATTAAGTAATGGTTTTTAGAAATATGTAAAATGGGACAATATTTTTGATTTGTTTTTCAAAAAAGGGGGTATTTGTATATTTTCAGAATAGTAAATAATGAATTGTGTTGTGGTGTGATTTTCTGATTCTCGTTTGTATGTAATATACCTTTTGTCTAAGGTGGTTGGGTGAATTTATGTTGGATTCTGACTTTCTGATACATTGTGTAAATGGCAACCACTTCTTTACTCCTTTCTGACTTGGTTTATTACTTCTGAAATGGTAGATGGGAATGGTTTATTACACCCTATCTGTCTTTTACTTTTGGCTATAAATAAGGGGAGATCAGATTTACATTTTCACAAATTCAGTACTTTCGAAACATATTATTGCTCTTGCTATTCAACATATTTGTTAAAGTTCTTTTGTTTCCAAAGTTTATACATTTCTTTGTTTTCCGAAAATCATACAGTTCTTCAACAATACATACATTCTTAATCAAAGAGGTAACTATCCTAACCTAGTTCTAAAATATTTTTGTTAAATTTTTAACCCTTTAAATTTTCGCAAATGCCCCTTAAATACCCCTATAGTTTCGAAATAACCCCCTTTAGTGTTGAAAAACCCCCCAAAAACCTCCCTTTAGTTTCAAAAAAACCCAAAAACCCCCCTATAGTTTCGAAAATAACCCCCTTAGTTTCGAAAAACCACCAAAAACCCCCCTATAGTTTCAAAAATAACCCCTTTAGTTTCGAAAAACCCCCAAAAACACCCCTATAGTTTCGATAAAAAAAACCCCAAAAAACCCCCTAAATTTCGAAATAACCCCCTATAGTTCACAAAAACACCTATATTTTCGGAAAAAACCCTTATAGTTTCTAAATAACCCCCTATTGTTCGAAAAAACACCTTTAAGCTTTTTAAATGACCCCTACTTTGTCTAATATGTTTATTGATATTTCACTAACCATTTTTTGTAATCTTTTTTGATGAAACTTCACTTCTTGGAGGAGTATTACTAAAGCCTCTATTACGAAAAGATTCAATAGACAGTTTAAAGTATCAACTCTACAAGGAAGGTATAATTTTTTTTCAATGCAATATTTAATTTTTTAAGTATTTAAATACGGTTTGTAATAATTTTATTTTGAATTTTGAATTTTTTTTTTATTTTTTATGTTTGATTCAAAAAAATATCACACAAACTCATTTCGACATGTAGAATATTAGGTAAAGTAAGTCAAAAAAAAAACTTAAAAGCTTTCCAATAACTAATTTTTTCCATTTTTTCTGAATAAGTAAAGTAACGGCATAGTAAAAATAAATCCTCAAAATGATGTATATCTAATTTTTTAAACGAAAGAAACTCAACCAACCAAAACAATACCATTATCGAATAGAATAAACATAACTAACACTTTTTAAAACCATACTAAAACATTTTTTACCAAAATAAACTTAACTAATGTTTTATAGATCAAAACAATACCATCTTCGAATAATATCAACTTAACTAATCATTAAATAAAGCCAACTATACCTTTTTTACCAAAATCAATTAAATTTATCATTTAATAAACAAAACTATAGCATTTTTTGACCAAAACCAACTTAACTAATGGTTTTGAAACATAACTTATCCATTTTTTACCAAAATCAAACTAACTTATCATTTAATAAACAAAACTATAGCATTTTTTGACCAAAACCAACTTAACTAATGGTTTCTAAACAAAACTAGACCATTTTTTACCAAAATCAAACTAACTTCTCATTTAATAAACAAAACTATAGCATTTTTTGACCAAAACCAACTTAACTAATGCTTTTGAAACATAACTTATCCATTTTTTACCAAAATCAAATTAACTTATCATTTAATAAACAAAACTATAGCATTTTTTGACCAAAACCAACTTAACTAATGATTTTGAAACATAACTTATCCATGTTTTTACCAAAATCAAACTAACTTATCATTTAATAAACAAAACTATAGCATTTTTTGACCAAAACCAACTTAACTAATGGTTTCTAAACAAAACTAGACCATTTTTTACCAAAATCAAACTAACTTATCATTTAATAAACAAAACTATAGCATTTTTTGACAAAAACCAACTTAACTAATGGTTTTGAAACATAACTTATCCATTAATTACCAAAATCAAACTAACTTATCACTTAATAAACAAAACTATAGCATTTTTTGACCAAAACCAACTTAACCAATGGTTTCTAAACCATCTATTTTCAAATAAAACTTAACTATAATTAACCAGATTAAAAATATACCTCGTGTATTTAGAAATTATGTCTTCATCAAGATCTGGTGGAAGAGGTTCTGGTGGGAGAGGTTCTAGTGGGAGAGGTTCTGGTTCCAGAGCTGGAGGTGATCAACAGGATGCCCTTATGCAAGTGGAAATTGATGCGCTGAGGGCTCGACAAGCAGCAATTCTAAGGGGAGATGTCGACTACTATGACGTAGAAGGTATTAACCTCAACTAACAACTAAATAATAATTAAAAATACAATCATTCAAAACATAATTTATCAATAAACAGTTGACGACGCCGAAACGTATCTAGATAACACTAGATCAGAGATGGGTAGTCAAACTCAAACCCAGGGAAACACAAACTCGGAGGACACAACCACCTATATGGAAGAATCCGAGACACCGGAAGAAGATCAACCACCACCAAAACTTACACGTAAAGCAAGATCAGCGGTGTGGGATGTGTTTGTTAAGGACCTACCAAAATCGGGCCATGCGGAATGTAAGTTATGCAAAACCTATTACGTTATACCTGTTGATAGATCTACAGGCAAATTTATGGGAGATTGTTTTTTGTGGTCCATGGTTTCCTTGTGCAGTTTTATGAACTCCAAAGCTTTTATATTTGGATTGTTTCATTTCATTACCAAGGAATTAAGTAATGGTTTTTAGAAATATGTAAAATGGGACAATATTTTTGATTTGTTTTTCAAAAAAGGGGGTATTTATATATTTTCAGAATAGTAAATAATGAATTGTGTTGTGGTGTGATTTTCTGATTCTCGTTTGTATGTAATCTACCTTTTGTCTAAGGTGGTTGGGTGAATTTATGTTGGATTCTAACATTCTTATACATTTTGTAAATGACAACCACTTCTTTACTCCTTTCTGACTTGGTTTATTACTTTTGAAATGGTAGATGGAAATGGTTTATTACACCCTATCTGTCTTTTACTTTTGGCTATAAAAAAGGGGAGATCAGATTTACATTTTCACAAATTCAGTACTTTCGAAACATATTATTGCTCTTGCTATTCTACATATTTGTTAAAGTTCTTTTGTTTCCAAAGTTCATACATTTCTTTGTTTTCCGAAAATCATACAGTTCTTCAACAATACATACATTCTTAATCAAAGAGGTAACTATCCTAACCTAGTTCTAAAATATTTTTGTTAAATTTTTAACTCTTTTAATTTTCGCAAATGCCCCTTAAGTACCCCTATAGTTTCGAAATAACCCCCTTTAGTGTTGAAAAACCCCCTAAACCTCCCTTTATTTCAAAAAAACCCAAAAACCCCTAAACCTAGTTCTTCAACAATACATACATTCTTAATCAAAGAGGTAACTATCCTAACCTAGTTCTAAAATATTTTTGTTAAATTTTTAACTCTTTAAATTTTCGCAAATGCCCCTTAAGTACCCCTATAGTTTCGAAATAACCCCCTTTAGTGTTGAAAAACCCCCTAAACCTCCCTTTATTTCAAAAAAACCCAAAAACCCCCTATAGTTTCGAAAATAACCCATTTAGTATCGAAAAACCACCAAAAACCCCCCTATAGTTTCGAAAATAACCCCTTTAGTTTCGAAAAACCCCCAAAAACACCCCTATAGTTTTGATAAAAAAAACCCCAAAAAACCCCCTAAAGTATCGAAATAACCCCCTATAGTTTACAAAAACACCTATATTTTCGGAAAAAACCCTTATAGTTTCTAAATAACCCCCTATTGTTCGAAAAAACACCTTTAAGCTTTTTAAATGACCCCTACTTTGTCTAATATGTTTATTGATATTTCACTAACCATTTTTTGTAATCTTTTTTGATGAAGCTTCACTTCTTGGAGGAGTATTACTAAAGCCTCTATTACGAAAAGATTCAATAGACAGTTTAAAGTATCAACTCTACAAGGAAGTTATAATTTTTTTTCAATGCAATATTTAATTTTTTAAGTATTTAAATACGGTTTGTAATAATTTTATTTTGAATTTTGAATTTTTTTTTATGTTTGATTCAAAAGAATATCACACAAACTCATTTCGACATGTAGAATATTAGGTTGCGCCTTTAGCTATTTCAATCACATTAAAGTAAAGTAAGTCAAAAAAAAACTTAAAAGCTTTCCAATAACTAATTTTTTCCATTTTTTCTGAATAAGTCAAGTAACGACATAGTAAAAATAAATCCTCAAAATGATGTATATCTAATTTTTTAAACGAAAGAAACTCAACCAACCAAAACAATACCATTATCGAATAGAATAAACATAACTAACACTTTTTAAAACCATACTAAAACATTTTTGACCAAAATAAACTTAACTAATGTTTTATAAATCAAAACAATACCATCTTCGAATAATATCAACTTAACAAATCATTAAATGAAGCCAACTATACCTTTTTTGACCAAAATCAATTAAATTTATCATTTAATAAACAAAACTATAGCATTTTTTGACCAAAACCAACTTAACTAATGGTTTTGAAACATAACTTATCCAATTTTTACCAAAATCAAACTAACTTATCATTTAATAAACAAAACTATAGCATTTTTTTACCAAAACCAACTTAACTAATGGTTTCTAAACAAAACTAGACCATTTTTTTACCAAAATCAAACTAACTTATCATTTAATAAACAAAACTATAGCATTTTTTGACCAAAACCAACTTAACTAATAATTTTGAAACATAACTTATCCATTTTTTTACCAAAATCAAACTAACTTATCATTTAATAAACAAAACTATAGCATTTTTTTTACCAAAACCAACTTAACTAATGGTTTCTAAACAAAACTAGACCATTTTTTACCAAAATCAAACTAACTTATCATTTAATAAACAAAACTATAGCATTTTTTGACCAAAACCAACTTAACTAATGATTTTGAAACATAACTTATCCATTTTTTACCAAAATCAAACTAACTTATTATTTAATAAACAAAACTATAGCATTTTTTGACCAAAACCAACTTAACTAATGGTTTCTAAACAAAACTAGACCATTTTTTACCAAAAACAAACTAACTTATCATTTAATAAACAAAACTATAGCATTTTTTGACCAAAACCAACTTAACTAATGGTTTCTAAACAAAACTAGACCATTTTTTACCAAAATCAAACTAACTTATCATTTAATAAACAAAACTATAGCATTTTTTGACCAAAACCAACTTAACTAATGATTTTGAAACATAACTTATCCATTTTTTACCAAAATCAAACTAACTTATCATTTAATAAACAAAACTATAGCATTTTTTGACCAAAACCAACTTAACTAATGGTTTTTAAACAAAACTAGACCATTTTTTACCAAAATCAAACTAACTTATCATTTAATAAACAAAACTATAGTATGTTTTGACCAAAACTAACTTAACTAATGGTTTTGAAACATAAATTATCCATTTTTTACCAAAATCAAACTAACTTATCATTTAATAAACAAAACTATAGCATTTTTTGACCAAAACCAACTTAACTAATGGTTTCTAAACAAAACTAGACCATTTTTTACCAAAATCAAACTAACTTATCATTTAATAAACAAAACTATAGCATTTTTTGACCAAAACCAACTTAACTAAGGGTTTCGAAACAAAACTAGACCATTTTTTACCAAAATCAAACTAACTTATCATTTAATAAACAAAACTATAACATTTTTTGACCAAAACCAACTTAACTAATGCTTTTGAAACATAACTTATCCATTTTTTACCAAAATCAAACTAACTTATCATTTCATAAACAAAACTATAGCATTTTTTGACCAAAACCAACTTAACTAATGATTTTGAAACATAACTTATCCATTTTTTACCAAAATCAAACTAACTTATCATTTAATAAACAAAACTATAGCATTTTTTGACCAAAACCAACTTAACTAATGGTTTCTAAACAAAACTAGACCATTTTTTACCAAAATCAAACTAACTTATCATTTAATAAACAAAACTATAGCATTTTTTGACCAAAACCAACTTAACTAATGGTTTTGAAACATAACTTATCAATTTTTTACCAAAATCAAACTAACTTATCATTTAATAAACAAAACTATAGCATTTTTTGACCAAAACCAACTTAACTAATGGTTTCTAAACCATCTATTTTCAAACAAAACTTAACTATAATTAACCAGACTAAAAATATACCTCGTTTATTTAGAAATTATGTCTTCATCAAGATCTGGTGGAAGAGGTTTTGGTGGGAGAGGTTCTAGTGGGAGAGGTTCTGGTGCCAGAGCTGGAGGTGATCAATAGGCTGCCCTTATGCAAGTGGAAATTGATGCGCTGAGGGCTCGACAAGCAGCAATTCTAAGGGGAGATGTCGACTACTACGACGTAGAAGGTATTAACCTCAACTAACAACTAAATAATAATTAAAAATACAATCATTCAAAACATAATTTATCAATAAACAGTTGACGACGCCGAAACGTATCTAGATAACACTAGATCGGAGATGGGTAGTCAAACTCAAACCCAGGGAAACACAAACTTGGAGGACACAACCACCTATATGGAAGAATCCGAGACACCGGAAGAAGATCAACCACCACCAAAACTTACACGTAAATCAAGATCAGGGGTGTGGGATGTGTTTGTTAAGGACCTACCAAAACCGGGCCATGCGGAATGTAAGTTATGCAAAACCTATTACGTTATACCCGTTGATAGATCTACATGCAAATTTATGGGAGATTGTTTTTTGTGGTCCATGGTTTCCTTGTGCAGTTTTATGAACTCCAAAGCTTTTATATTTGGATTGTTTCATTTCATTACCAAGGAATTAAGTAATGGTTTTTAGAAATATGTAAAATGGGACAATATTTTTGATTTGTTTTTCAAAAAAGGGGGTATTTGTATATTTTCAGAATAGTAAATAATGAATTGTGTTGTGGTGTGATTTTCTGATTCTCGTTTGTATGTATCTACCTTTTGTCTAAGGTGGTTGGGTGAATTTATGTTGGATTCTGACTTTCTGATACATTGTGTAAATGACAACCACTTCTTTACGTCTTTCTGACTTGGTTTATTACTTCTGAAATGGTAGATGGAAATGGTTTATTACACCTTATCTGTCTTTTACTTTTGGCTATAAATAAGGGGAGATCAGATTTACATTTTCACAAATTCAGTACTTTCGAAACATATTATTGCTCTTGCTATTCAACATATTTGTTAAAGTTCTTTTGTTTCCAAAGTTCATACATTTCTTTGTTTTCCGAAAATCATACAGTTCTTCAACAATACATACATTCTTAATCAAAGAGGTAACTATCCTAACCTAGTTCTAAAATATTTTTGTTAAATTTTTAACTCTTTAAATTTTCGCAAATGCCCCTTAAATACCCCTATAGTTTCGAAATAACCCCCTTTAGTGTTGAAAAACACCCAAAAACCTCCCTTTAGTTTCAAAAAAACCCAAAAACCCCCCTATAGTTTCGAAAATAACCCATTTAGTTTCGAAAAACCACAAAAAACCCCCCTATAGTTTCGAAAATAACCCTTTAGTTTCGAAAAACCCTAAAAACACCCCTATAGTTTCGATAAAAAAACCCCAAAAACCCCCTAAAGTTTCAAAATAACCCCCTATAGTTTACAAAAACACCTATATTTTCGGAAAAAACCCTTATAGTTTCTAAATAACCCCCTATTATTCGAAAAAACACCTTTAAGATTTTTAAATGACCCCTACTTTGTCTAATATGTTTATTGATATGTCACTAACCATTTTTTGTAATCTTTTTTGATGAAGCTTCACTTCTTGGAGGAGTATTACTAAAGCCTCTATTACGAAAAGATTCAATAGACAGTTTAAAGTATCAACTCTACAAGGAAGGTATAATTTTTTTTCAATGCAATATTTAATTTTTTAAGTATTTAAATATGGTTTGTAATAATTTTATTTTGAATTTTGATTTTTTTTTTTATGTTTGATTCAAAAAAATATCACACAAACTCATTTCGACATGTAGAATATTAGGTTGCGCCTTTAGCTATTTCAATCACATTAAAGTAAAGTAAGTCAAAAAAAAAACTTAAAAGCTTTCCAATAACTAATTTTTTCCATTTTTTCTGAATAAGTCAAGTAACGACATAGTAAAAATAAATCCTCAAAAGGACGTATATCTAATTTTTTAAACGAAAGAAACTCAACCAACCAAAACAATACCATTATCGAATAGAATAAACATAATTAACACTTTTTAAAACCATACTAAAACATTTTTGACCAAAATAAACTTAACTAATGTTTTATAAATCAAAACAATACCATCTTCGAATAATATCAACTTAACTAATCATTAAATAAAGCCAACTATACCTTTTTTGACCAAAATCAATTAAATTTATCACTTAATAAACAAAACTATAGCATTTTTTGACCAAAACCAACTTAACTAATGGTTTTGAAAAATAACTTATCCATTTTTTACCAAAATCAAACTAACTTATCATTTAATTAACAAAACTATAGCATTTTTTGACCAAAACCAACTTAACTAATGGTTTCTAAACAAAACTAGACCATTTTTTACCAAAATCAAACTAACTTATCATTTAATAAACAAAACTATAGCATTTTTTGACTAAAACCAACTTAACTAATGATTTTGAAACATAACTTACCCATTTTTTACCAAAATCAAACTAACTTATCATTTAATAAACAAAACTATAGCATTTTTTGAACAAAACCAACTTAATTAATGGTTTCTAAACAAAACTAGACTTTTTTTTACCAAAATCAAACTAACTTATCATTTAATAAACAAAACTATAGCATTTTTTGACCAAAACCAACTTAACTAATGATTTTGAAACATAACTTATCCATTTTTTACCAAAATCAAACTAACTTATCATTTAATAAACAAAACTATAGCATTTTTTGACCAAAACCAACTTAACTAATTATTTTGAAACATAACTTATCCATTTTTTACCAAAATCAAACTAACTTATCATTTAATAAACAAAACTATAGCATTTTTTGACTAAAACCAACTTAACTAATGGTTTCTAAACAAAACTAGACTTTTTTTTACCAAAATCAAACTAACTTATCATTTAATAAACAAAACTATAGCATTTTTTGACCAAAACCAACTTAACTAATGATTTTGAAACATAACTTATCCATTTTTTACCAAAATCAAACTAACTTATCATTTAATAAACAAAACTATAGCATTTTTTGACCAAAACCAACTTAACTAATTATTTTGAAACATAACTTATCCATTTTTTGCCAAAATCAAACTAACTTATCATTTAATAAAAAAAACTATAGCATTTTTTGACCAAAACCAACTTAACTAATGGTTTCTAAACAAAACTAGACCATTTTTTACCAAAATCAAACTAACTTATCATTTAATAAACAAAACTATAGAATTTTTTGACCAAAACCAACTTAACTAATGGTTTTGAAACATAACTTATCCATTAATTACCAAAATCAAACTAACTTATCACTTAATAAACAAAACTATAGCATTTTTTGACCAAAACCAACTTAACCAATGGTTTCTAAACCATCTATTTTCAAATAAAACTTAACTATAATTAACCAGATTAAAAATATACCTCGTGTATTTAGAAATTATGTCTTCATCAAGATCTGGTGGAAGAGGTTCTGGTGGGAGAGGTTCTAGTGGGAGAGGTTCTGGTTCCAGAGCTGGAGGTGATCAACAGGCTGCCCTTATGCAAGTGGAAATTGATGCGCTGAGGGCTCGACAAGCAACAATTCTAAGGGGAGATGTCGACTACTATGACGTAGAAGGTATTAACCTCAACTAACAACTAAATAATAATTAAAAATACAATCATTCAAAACATAATTTATCAATAAACAGTTGACGACGCCGAAACGTATCTAGATAACACTAGATCAGAGATGGGTAGTCAAACTCAAACCCAGGGAAACACAAACTCGGAGGACACAACCACCTATATGGAAGAATCCGAGACACCGGAAGAAGATCAACCACCACCAAAACTTACACGTAAAGCAAGATCAGCGGTGTGGGATGTGTTTGTTAAGGACCTACCAAAATCGAGCCATGCGGAATGTAAGTTATGCAAAACCTATTACGTTATACCTGTTGATAGATCTACAGGCAAATTTATGGGAGATTGTTTTTTGTGGTCCATGGTTTCCTTGTGCAGTTTTATGAACTCCAAAGCTTTTATATTTGGATTGTTTCATTTCATTACCAAGGAATTAAGTAATGGTTTTTAGAAATATGTAAAATGGGACAATATTGATGATTTGTTTTTCAAAAAAGGGGGTATTTATATATTTTCAGAATAGTAAATAATGAATTGTGTTGTGGTGTGATTTTCTGATTCTCGTTTGTATGTAATCTACCTTTTGTCTAAGGTGGTTGGGTGAATTTATGTTGGATTCTAACATTCTTATACATTTTGTAAATGGCAACCACTTCTTTACTCCTTTCTGACTTGGTTTATTACTTTTGAAATGGTAGATGGAAATGGTTTATTACACCCTATCTGTCTTTTACTTTTGGCTATAAAAAAGGGGAGATCAGATTTACATTTTCACAAATTCAGTACTTTCGAAACATATTATTGCTCTTGCTATTCTACATATTTGTTAAAGTTCTTTTGTTTCCAAAGTTCATACATTTCTTTGTTTTCCGAAAATCATACAGTTCTTCAACAATACATACATTCTTAATCAAAGAGGTAACTATCCTAACCTAGTTCTAAAATATTTTTGTTAAATTTTTAACTCTTTAAATTTTCGCAAATGCCCCTTAAGTACCCCTATAGTTTCGAAATAACCCCCTTTAGTGTTGAAAAACCCCCTAAACCTCCCTTTATTTCAAAAAAACCCAAAAACCCCTAAACCTAGTTCTTCAACAATACATACATTCTTAATCAAAGAGGTAACTATCCTAACCTAGTTCTAAAATATTTTTGTTAAATTTTTAACTCTTTAAATTTTCGCAAATGCCCCTTAAGTACCCCTATAGTTTCGAAATAACCCCCTTTAGTGTTGAAAAACCCCCTAAACCTCCCTTTATTTCAAAAAAACCCAAAAACCCCCTATAGTTTCGAAAATAACCCATTTAGTTTCGAAAAACCACCAAAAACCCCCCTATAGTTTCGAAAATAACCCCTTTAGTTTCGAAAAACCCCCAAAAACACCCCTATAGTTTTGATAAAAAAAAACCCCAAAAAACCCCCTAAAGTATCGAAATAACCCCCTATAGTTTACAAAAACACCTATATTTTCGGAAAAAACCCTTATAGTTTCTAAATAACCCCCTATTGTTCGAAAAAACACCTTTAAGCTTTTTAAATGACCCCTACTTTGTCTAATATGTTTATTGATATTTCACTAACCATTTTTTGTAATCTTTTTTGATGAAGCTTCACTTCTTGGAGGAGTATTACTAAAGCCTCTATTACGAAAAGATTCAATAGACAGTTTAAAGTATCAACTCTACAAGGAAGGTATAATTTTTTTTCAATGCAATATTTAATTTTTTAAGTATTTAAATACGGTTTGTAATAATTTTATTTTGAATTTTGAATTTTTTTTTATGTTTGATTCAAAAGAATATCACACAAACTCATTTCGACATGTAGAATATTAGGTTGCGCCTTTAGCTATTTCAATCACATTAAAGTAAAGTAAGTCAAAAAAAAAAAACTTAAAAGCTTTCCAATAACTAATTTTTTCCATTTTTTCTGAATAAGTCAAGTAACGACATAGTAAAAATAAATCCTCAAAATGATGTATATCTAATTTTTTAAACGAAAGAAACTCAACCAACCAAAACAATACCATTATCGAATAGAATAAACATAACTAACACTTTTTAAAACCATACTAAAACATTTTTTACCAAAATAAACTTAACTAATGTTTTATAAATCAAAACAATACCATCTTCGAATAATATCAACTTAACAAATCATTAAATGAAGCCAACTATACCTTTTTTGACCAAAATCAATTAAATTTATCATTTAATAAACAAAACTATAGCATTTTTTGACCAAAACCAACTTAACTAATGGTTTTGAAACATAACTTATCCAATTTTTACCAAAATCAAACTAACTTATCATTTAATAAACAAAACTATAGCATTTTTTTACCAAAACCAACTTAACTAATGGTTTCTAAACAAAACTAGACCATTTTTTTTACCAAAATCAAACTAACTTATCATTTAATAAACAAAACTATAGCATTTTTTGACCAAAACCAACTTAACTAATAATTTTGAAACATAACTTATCCATTTTTTACCAAAATCAAACTAACTTATCATTTAATAAACAAAACTATAGCATTTTTTTTACCAAAACCAACTTAACTAATGGTTTCTAAACAAAACTAGACCATTTTTTACCAAAATCAAACTAACTTATCATTTAATAAACAAAACTATAGCATTTTTTGACCAAAACCAACTTAACTAATGATTTTGAAACATAACTTATCCATTTTTTACCAAAATCAAACTAACTTATTATTTAATAAACAAAACTATAGCATTTTTTGACCAAAACCAACTTAACTAATGGTTTCTAAACAAAACTAGACCATTTTTTACCAAAAACAAACTAACTTATCATTTAATAAACAAAACTATAGCATTTTTTGACCAAAACCAACTTAACTAATGGTTTCTAAACAAAACTAGACCATTTTTTACCAAAATCAAACTAACTTATCATTTAATAAACAAAACTATAGCATTTTTTGACCAAAACCAACTTAACTAATGATTTTGAAACATAACTTATCCATTTTTTACCAAAATCAAACTAACTTATCATTTAATAAACAAAACTATAGCATTTTTTGACCAAAACCAACTTAACTAATGGTTTTTAAACAAAACTAGACCATTTTTTACCAAAATCAAACTAACTTATCATTTAATAAACAAAACTATAGCATGTTTTGACCAAAACTAACTTAACTAATGGTTTTGAAACATAACTTATCCATTTTTTACCAAAATCAAACTAACTTATCATTTAATAAACAAAACTATAGCATTTTTTGACCAAAACCAACTTAACTAATGGTTTCTAAACAAAACTAGACCATTTTTTACCAAAATCAAACTAACTTATCATTTAATAAACAAAACTATAGCATTTTTTGACCAAAACCAACTTAACTAATGGTTTCGAAACAAAACTAGACCATTTTTTACCAAAATCAAACTAACTCATCATTTAATAAACAAAACTATAGCATTTTTTGACCAAAACCAACTTAACTAATGCTTTTGAAACATAACTTATCCATTTTTTACCAAAATCAAACTAACTTATCATTTCATAAACAAAACTATAGCATTTTTTGACCAAAACCAACTTAACTAATGATTTTGAAACATAACTTATCCATTTTTTACCAAAATCAAACTAACTTATCATTTAATAAACAAAACTATAGCATTTTTTGACCAAAACCAACTTAACTAATGGTTTCTAAACAAAACTAGACCATTTTTTACCAAAATCAAACTAACTTATCATTTAATAAACAAAACTATAGCATTTTTTGACCAAAACCAACTTAACTAATGGTTTTGAAACATAACTTATCAATTTTTTACCAAAATCAAACTAACTTATCATTTAATAAACAAAACTATAGCATTTTTTGACCAAAACCAACTTAACTAATGGTTTCTAAACCATCTATTTTCAAACAAAACTTAACTATAATTAACCAGACTAAAAATATACCTCGTTTATTTAGAAATTATGTCTTCATCAAGATCTGGTGGAAGAGGTTTTGGTGGGAGAGGTTCCAGTGGGAGAGGTTCTGGTGCCAGAGCTGGAGGTGATCAATAGGCTGCCCTTATGCAAGTGGAAATTGATGCGCTGAGGGCTCGACAAGCAGCAATTCTAAGGGGAGATGTCGACTACTACGACGTAGAAGGTATTAACCTCAACTAACAACTAAATAATAATTAAAAATACAATCATTCAAAACATAATTTATCAATAAACAGTTGACGACGCCGAAACGTATCTAGATAACACTAGATCGGAGATGGGTAGTCAAACTCAAACCCAGGGAAACACAAACTTGGAGGACACAACCACCTATATGGAAGAATCCGAGACACCGGAAGAAGATCAACCACCACCAAAACTTACACGTAAATCAAGATCAGGGGTGTGGGATGTGTTTGTTAAGGACCTACCAAAACCGGGCCATGCGGAATGTAAGTTATGCAAAACCTATTACGTTATACCCGTTGATAGATCTACATGCAAATTTATGGGAGATTGTTTTTTGTGGTCCATGGTTTCCTTGTGCAGTTTTATGAACTCCAAAGCTTTTATATTTGGATTGTTTCATTTCATTACCAAGGAATTAAGTAATGGTTTTTAGAAATATGTAAAATGGGACAATATTTTTGATTTGTTTTTCAAAAAAGGGGGTATTTGTATATTTTCAGAATAGTAAATAATGAATTGTGTTGTGGTGTGATTTTCTGATTCTCGTTTGTATGTATCTACCTTTTGTCTAAGGTGGTTGGGTGAATTTATGTTGGATTCTGACTTTCTGATACATTGTGTAAATGACAACCACTTCTTTACGTCTTTCTGACTTGGTTTATTACTTCTGAAATGGTAGATGGAAATGGTTTATTACACCTTATCTGTCTTTTACTTTTGGCTATAAATAAGGGGAGATCAGATTTACATTTTCACAAATTCAGTACTTTCGAAACATATTATTGCTCTTGCTATTCAACATATTTGTTAAAGTTCTTTTGTTTCCAAAGTTCATACATTTCTTTGTTTTCCGAAAATCATACAGTTCTTCAACAATGCATACATTCTTAATCAAAGAGGTAACTATCCTAACCTAGTTCTAAAATATTTTTGTTAAATTTTTAACTCTTTAAATTTTCGCAAATGCCCCTTAAATACCCCTATAGTTTCGAAATAACCCCCTTTAGTGTTGAAAAACACCCAAAAACCTCCCTTTAGTTTCAAAAAAACCCAAAAACCCCCCTATAGTTTCGAAAATAACCCATTTAGTTTCGAAAAACCACAAAAAACCCCCCTATAGTTTCGAAAATAACCCTTTAGTTTCGAAAAACCCTAAAAACACCCCTATAGTTTCGATAAAAAAACCCCAAAAACCCCCTAAAGTTTCGAAATAACCCCTATAGTTTACAAAAACACCTATATTTTCGGAAAAAACCCTTATAGTTTCTAAATAACCCCCTATTATTCGAAAAAACACCTTTAAGATTTTTAAATGACCCCTACTTTGTCTAATATGTTTATTGATATGTCACTAACCATTTTTTGTAATCTTTTTTGATGAAGCTTCACTTCTTGGAGGAGTATTACTAAAGCCTCTATTACGAAAAGATTCAATAGACAGTTTAAAGTATCAACTCTACAAGGAAGGTATAATTTTTTTCAATGCAATATTTAATTTTTAAGTATTTAAATATGGTTTGTAATAATTTTATTTTGAATTTTGATTTTTTTTTTATGTTTGATTCAAAAAAATATCACACAAACTCATTTCGACATGTAGAATATTAGGTTGCGCCTTTAGCTATTTCAATCACATTAAAGTAAAGTAAGTCAAAAAAAAAACTTAAAAGCTTTCCAATAACTAATTTTTTCCATTTTTTCTGAATAAGTCAAGTAACGACATAGTAAAAATAAATCCTCAAAAGGACGTATATCTAATTTTTTAAACGAAAGAAACTCAACCAACCAAAACAATACCATTATCGAATAGAATAAACATAATTAACACTTTTTAAAACCATACTAAAACATTTTTGACCAAAATAAACTTAACTAATGTTTTATAAATCAAAACAATACCATCTTCGAATAATATCAACTTAACTAATCATTAAATAAAGCCAACTATACCTTTTTTGACCAAAATCAATTAAATTTATCACTTAATAAACAAAACTATAGCATTTTTTGACCAAAACCAACTTAACTAATGGTTTTGAAAAATAACTTATCCATTTTTTACCAAAATCAAACTAACTTATCATTTAATAAACAAAACTATAGCATTTTTTGACCAAAACCAACTTAACTAATGGTTTCTAAACAAAACTAGACCATTTTTTACCAAAATCAAACTAACTTATCATTTAATAAACAAAACTATAGCATTTTTTGACCAAAACCAACTTAACTAATGGTTTCGAAACAAAACTAGACCATTTTTTACCAAAATCAAACTAACTCATCATTTAATAAACAAAACTATAGCATTTTTTGACCAAAACCAACTTAACTAATGCTTTTGAAACATAACTTATCCATTTTTTACCAAAATCAAACTAACTTATCATTTCATAAACAAAACTATAGCATTTTTTGACCAAAACCAACTTAACTAATGATTTTGAAACATAACTTATCCATTTTTTACCAAAATCAAACTAACTTATCATTTAATAAACAAAACTATAGCATTTTTTGACCAAAACCAACTTAACTAATGGTTTCTAAACAAAACTAGACCATTTTTTACCAAAATCAAACTAACTTATCATTTAATAAACAAAACTATAGCATTTTTTGACCAAAACCAACTTAACTAATGGTTTTGAAACATAACTTATCAATTTTTTACCAAAATCAAACTAACTTATCATTTAATAAACAAAACTATAGCATTTTTTGACCAAAACCAACTTAACTAATGGTTTCTAAACCATCTATTTTCAAACAAAACTTAACTATAATTAACCAGACTAAAAATATACCTCGTTTATTTAGAAATTATGTCTTCATCAAGATCTGGTGGAAGAGGTTTTGGTGGGAGAGGTTCTAGTGGGAGAGGTTCTGGTGCCAGAGCTGGAGGTGATCAATAGGCTGCCCTTATGCAAGTGGAAATTGATGCGCTGAGGGCTCGACAAGCAGCAATTCTAAGGGGAGATGTCGACTACTACGACGTAGAAGGTATTAACCTCAACTAACAACTAAATAATAATTAAAAATACAATCATTCAAAACATAATTTATCAATAAACAGTTGACGACGCCGAAACGTATCTAGATAACACTAGATCGGAGATGGGTAGTCAAACTCAAACCCAGGGAAACACAAACTTGGAGGACACAACCACCTATATGGAAGAATCCGAGACACCGGAAGAAGATCAACCACCACCAAAACTTACACGTAAATCAAGATCAGGGGTGTGGGATGTGTTTGTTAAGGACCTACCAAAACCGGGCCATGCGGAATGTAAGTTATGCAAAACCTATTACGTTATACCCGTTGATAGATCTACATGCAAATTTATGGGAGATTGTTTTTTGTGGTCCATGGTTTCCTTGTGCAGTTTTATGAACTCCAAAGCTTTTATATTTGGATTGTTTCATTTCATTACCAAGGAATTAAGTAATGGTTTTTAGAAATATGTAAAATGGGACAATATTTTTGATTTGTTTTTCAAAAAAGGGGGT
Organism: Nemophila menziesii; assembly: GCA_029959085.1. Taxonomy (NCBI): domain Eukaryota; kingdom Viridiplantae; phylum Streptophyta; class Magnoliopsida; order Boraginales; family Hydrophyllaceae; genus Nemophila; species Nemophila menziesii. The sequence goes on along the minus strand of JARWIR010000013.1, from coordinate 19,487,155 downwards.
ATTTGTATATTTTCAGAATAGTAAATAATGAATTGTGTTGTGGTGTGATTTTCTGATTCTCGTTTGTATGTATCTACCTTTTGTCTAAGGTGGTTGGGTGAATTTATGTTGGATTCTGACTTTCTGATACATTGTGTAAATGACAACCACTTCTTTACGTCTTTCTGACTTGGTTTATTACTTCTGAAATGGTAGATGGAAATGGTTTATTACACCTTATCTGTCTTTTACTTTTGGCTATAAATAAGGGGAGATCAGATTTACATTTTCACAAATTCAGTACTTTCGAAACATATTATTGCTCTTGCTATTCAACATATTTGTTAAAGTTCTTTTGTTTCCAAAGTTCATACATTTCTTTGTTTTCCGAAAATCATACAGTTCTTCAACAATACATACATTCTTAATCAAAGAGGTAACTATCCTAACCTAGTTCTAAAATATTTTTGTTAAATTTTTAACTCTTTAAATTTTCGCAAATGCCCCTTAAATACCCCTATAGTTTCGAAATAACCCCCTTTAGTGTTGAAAAACACCCAAAAACCTCCCTTTAGTTTCAAAAAAACCCAAAAACCCCCCTATAGTTTCGAAAATAACCCATTTAGTTTCGAAAAACCACAAAAAACCCCCCTATAGTTTCGAAAATAACCCTTTAGTTTCGAAAAACCCTAAAAACACCCCTATAGTTTCGATAAAAAAACCCCAAAAACCCCCTAAAGTTTCGAAATAACCCCTATAGTTTACAAAAACACCTATATTTTCGGAAAAAACCCTTATAGTTTCTAAATAACCCCCTATTATTCGAAAAAACACCTTTAAGATTTTTAAATGACCCCTACTTTGTCTAATATGTTTATTGATATGTCACTAACCATTTTTTGTAATCTTTTTTTATGAAGCTTCACTTCTTGGAGGAGTATTACTAAAGCCTCTATTACGAAAAGATTCAATAGACAGTTTAAAGTATCAACTCTACAAGGAAGGTATAATTTTTTTCAATGCAATATTTAATTTTTTAAGTATTTAAATATGGTTTGTAATAATTTTATTTTGAATTTTGATTTTTTTTTTATGTTTGATTCAAAAAAATATCACACAAACTCATTTCGACATGTAGAATATTAGGTTGCGCCTTTAGCTATTTCAATCACATTAAAGTAAAGTAAGTCAAAAAAAAAACTTAAAAGCTTTCCAATAACTAATTTTTTCCATTTTTTCTGAATAAGTCAAGTAACGACATAGTAAAAATAAATCCTCAAAAGGACGTATATCTAATTTTTTAAACGAAAGAAACTCAACCAACCAAAACAATACCATTATCGAATAGAATAAACATAATTAACACTTTTTAAAACCATACTAAAACATTTTTGACCAAAATAAACTTAACTAATGTTTTATAAATCAAAACAATACCATCTTCGAATAATATCAACTTAACTAATCATTAAATAAAGCCAACTATACCTTTTTTGACCAAAATCAATTAAATTTATCACTTAATAAACAAAACTATAGCATTTTTTGACCAAAACCAACTTAACTAATGGTTTTGAAAAATAACTTATCCATTTTTTACCAAAATCAAACTAACTTATCATTTAATAAACAAAACTATAGCATTTTTTGACCAAAACCAACTTAACTAATGGTTTCTAAACAAAACTAGACCATTTTTTACCAAAATCAAACTAACTTATCATTTAATAAACAAAACTATAGCATTTTTTGACTAAAACCAACTTAACTAATGATTTTGAAACATAACTTACCCATTTTTTACCAAAATCAAACTAACTTATCATTTAATAAACAAAACTATAGCATTTTTTGAACAAAACCAACTTAACTAATGGTTTCTAAACAAAACTAGACTTTTTTTTACCAAAATCAAACTAACTTATCATTTAATAAACAAAACTATAGCATTTTTTGACCAAAACCAACTTAACTAATGATTTTGAAACATAACTTATCCATTTTTTACCAAAATCAAACTAACTTATCATTTAATAAACAAAACTATAGCATTTTTTGACCAAAACCAACTTAACTAATTATTTTGAAACATAACTTATCCATTTTTTACCAAAATCAAACTAACTTATCATTTAATAAACAAAACTATAGCATTTTTTGACTAAAACCAACTTAACTAATGGTTTCTAAACAAAACTAGACCATTTTTTACCAAAATCAAACTAACTTATCATTTAATAAACAAAACTATAGCATTTTTTGACCAAAACCAACTTAACTAATGGTTTTGAAACATAACTTATCAATTTTTTACCACAATCAAACTAACTTATCATTTAATAAACAAAAATATAGCATTTTTTGACCAAAACCAACTTAACTAATGGTTTCTAAACCATCTATTTTCAAACAAAACTTAACTATAATTAACCAGACAAAAAATATACCTCGTGTATTTAGAAATTAGGTCTTCATCAAGATCTTGTGGAAGAGGTTCTGGTGGGAGAGGTTCTAGTGGGAGAGGTTTTGGTGCCAGAGCTGGAGGTGTTCAACAGGCTGCCCTTATGCAAGTGGAAATTGATGCGCTGAGGGCTCGACAAGCAGAAATTCTAATGGGAGATGTCGACTACTACGACGTAGAAGGTATTAACCTCAACTAACAACTAAATAATAATTAAAAATACAATCATTCAAAACATAATTTATCAATAAACAGTTGACGACGCCGAAACGTATCTAGATAACACTAGATCGGAGATGGGTAGTCAAACTCAAACCCAGGGAAACACAAACTCGGAGGACACAACCACCTATATGGAAGAATCCGAGACACCAGAAGAAGATCAACCACCACCAAAACTTACACGTAAATCAAGATCAGGTGTGTGGGATGTGTTTGTTAAGGACCTACCAAAACCGGGCCATGCGGAATGTAAGTTATGCAAAACCTATTACGTTATACCCGTTGATAGATCTACATGCAAATTTATGGGAGATTGTTTTTTGTGGTCCATGGTTTCCTTGTGCAGTTTTATGAACTCCAAAGCTTTTATATTTGGATTGTTTCATTTCATTACCAAGGAATTAAGTAATGGTTTTTAGAAATATGTAAAATGGGACAATATTTTTGATTTGTTTTTCAAAAAAGGGGGTATTTGTATATTTTCAGAATAGTAAATAATGAATTGTGTTGTGGTGTGATTTTCTGATTCTCGTTTGTATGTAATCTACCTTTTGTCTAAGGTGGTTGGGTGAATTTATGTTGGATTCTGACTTTCTGATACATTATGTAAATGGCAACCACTTCTTTACTCCTTTCTGACTTGGTTTATTACTTCTGAAATGGTAGATGGAAATGGTTTATTACACCCTATCTGTCTTTTACTTTTGGCTATAAATAAGGGGAGATCAGATTTACATTTTCACAAATTCAGTACTTTCGAAACATATTATTGCTCTTGCTATTCAACATATTTGTTAAAGTTCTTTTGTTTCCAAAGTTCATACATTTCTTTGTTTTCCAAAAATCATACAGTTCTTCAACAATACATACATTCTTAATCAAAGAGGTAACTATCCTAACCTAGTTCTAAAATATTTTTGTTAAATTTTTAACCCTTTAAATTTTCGCAAATGCCCCTTAAATACCCCTATAGTTTCGAAATAACCCCCTTTAGTGTTGAAAAACCCCCCACAAACCTCCCTTTAGTTTCAAAAAAACCCAAAAAACCCCCTATAGTTTCGAAAATAACCCCTTTAGTTTCAAAAAACCACCAAAAACCCCCCTATAGTTTCGAAAATAACCCCTTTAGTTTCGAAAAACCCCCAAAAACACCCCTATAGTTTCGATAAAAAAACCCCAAAAAACCCCCTAAAGTTTCGAAATAACCCCCTATAGTTCACAAAAACACCTATATTTTTGGAAAAACCCCTTATAGTTTCTAAATAACCCCCTATTGTTCGAAAAAACACCTTTAAACTTTTTAAATGACCCCTACTTTGTCTAATATGTTTATTGATATTTCACTAACCATTTTTTGTAATCTTTTTTTATTAAGCTTCACTTCTTGGAGGAGTATTACTAAAACCTCTATTACGAAAAGATTCAATAGACAGTTCAAAGTATCAACTCTAAATGAAGGTATAATTTTTTTTCAATGCAATATTTAATTTTTTAAGTATTTAAATACGGTTTGTAATAATTTTATTTTGAATTTTGAATTTTGAATTTTTTATGTTTGATTCAAAAAAAAATCACACAAACTCATTTCGACATGTAGAATATTAGGTTGCGCCTTTAGCTATTTCAATCACATTAAAGTAAAGTAAGTCAAAAAAAAAACTTAAAAGCTTTCCAATAACTAATTTTTTCCATTTTTTCTGAATAAGTCAAGTAACGACATAGTAAAAATAAATCCTCAAAATGATGTATATCTAATTTTTTAAACGAAAGAAACTCAACCAACCAAAACAATACCATTATCGAATAGAATAAACATAACTAACACTTTTTAAAACCATACTAAAACATTTTTTACCAAAATAAACTTAACTAATGTTTTATAAATCAAAACAATACCATCTTCGAATAATATCAACTTAACTAATCATTAAATAAAGCCAACTATACCTTTTTTGACCAAAATCAATTAAATTTATCATTTAATAAACAAAACTATAGCATTTTTTGACCAAAACCAACTTAACTAATGGTTTTGAAACATAACTTATCCATTTTTTACCAAAATCAAACTAACTTATCATTTAATAAACAAAACTATAGCATTTTTTGACCAAAACCAACTTAACTAATGGTTTCTAAACAAAACTAGACCATTTTTTTACCAAAATCAAACTAACTTATCATTTAATAAACAAAACTATAGCATTTTTTGACCAAAACCAACTTAACTAATGATTTTGAAACATAACTTATCCATTTTTTACCAAAATCAAACTAACTTATCATTTAATAAACAAAACTATAGCATTTTTTGACCAAAACCAACTTAACTAATGATTTTGAAACATAACTTATCCATTTTTTACCAAAATCAAACTAACTTATCATTTAATAAACAAAACTATAGCATTTTTTTACCAAAACCAACTTAACTAATGTTTTCTAAACAAAACTAGACCATTTTTTACCAAAATCAAACTAACTTATCATTTAATAAACAAAACTATAGCATGTTTTGACCAAAACCAACTTAACTAATGGTTTTGAAACATAACTTATCCATTTTTTACCAAAATCAAACTAACTTATCATTTAATAAACAAAACTATAGCATTTTTTGACCAAAACCAACTTAACTAATGGTTTCTAAACAAAACTAGACCATTTTTTTACCAAAATCAAACTAACTTATCATTTAATAAACAAAACTATAGCATTTTCTGACCAAAACCAACTTAACTAATGGTTTCTAAACAAAACTAGACCATTTTTTACCAAAATCAAACTAACTTATCATTTAATAAACAAAACTATAGCATTTTTTGACCAAAACCAACATAACTAATGCTTTTGAAACATAACTTATCCATTTTTTACCAAAATCAAACTAACTTATCATTTAATAAACAAAACTATAGCATTTTTTGACCAAAACTAACTTAACTAATGATTTTGAAACATAACTTATCCATTTTTTTACCAAAATCAAACTAACTTATCATTTAATAAACAAAACTATAGCATTTTTTGACCAAAACCAACTTAACTAATGGTTTCTAAACAAAACTAGACCATTTTTTACCAAAATCAAACTAACTTATCATTTAATAAACAAAACTATAGCATTTTTTGACCAAAACCAACTTAACTAATGGTTTTGAAACATAACTTATCCATTTTTTACCAAAATCAAACTAACTTATCATTTAATAAACAAAACTATAGCATTTTTTGACCAAAACCAACTTAACTAATGGTTTCTAAACAAAACTAGACCATTTTTTACCAAAATCAAACTAACTTATCATTTAATAAACAAAACTATAGCATTTTTTGACCAAAACCAACTTAACTAATGATTTTGAAACATAACTTATCCATTTTTTACCAAAATCAAACTAACTTATCATTTAATAAACAAAACTATAGCATTTTTTGACCAAAACCAACTTAACTAATGATTTTGAAACATAACTTATCCATTTTTTACCAAAATCAAACTAACTTATCATTTAATAAACAAAACTATAGCATTTTTTTACCAAAACCAACTTAACTAATGTTTTCTAAACAAAACTAGACCATTTTTTACCAAAATCAAACTAACTTATCATTTAATAAACAAAACTATAGCATGTTTTGACCAAAACCAACTTAACTAATGGTTTTGAAACATAACTTATCCATTTTTTACCAAAATCAAACTAACTTATCATTTAATAAACAAAACTATAGCATTTTTTGACCAAAACCAATTTAACTAATGGTTTCTAAACAAAACTAGACCATTTTTTACCAAAATCAAACTAACTTATCATTTAATAAACAAAACTATAGCATTTTCTGACCAAAACCAACTTAACTAATGGTTTCTAAACAAAACTAGACCATTTTTTTACCAAAATCAAACTAACTTATCATTTAATAAACAAAACTATAGCATTTTTTGACCAAAACCAACATAACTAATGCTTTTGAAACATAACTTATCCATTTTTTACCAAAATCAAACTAACTTATCATTTAATAAACAAAACTATAGCATTTTTTGACCAAAACCAACTTAACTAATGATTTTGAAACATAACTTATCCATTTTTTTACCAAAATCAAACTAACTTATCATTTAATAAACAAAACTATAGCATTTTTTGACCAAAACCAACTTAACTAATGGTTTCTAAACAAAACTAGACCATTTTTTACCAAAATCAAACTAACTTATCATTTAATAAACAAAACTATAGCATTTTTTGACGAAAACCAACTTAACTAATGGTTTTGAAACATAACTTATCCATTTTTTACCAAAATCAAACTAACTTATCATTTAATAAACAAAACTATAGCATTTTTTGACCAAAACCAACTTAACTAATGGTTTCTAAACCATCTATTTTCAAACAAAACTTAACTATAATTAACCAGACTAAAAATATACCTCGTGTATTTAGAAATTATGTCTTCATCAAGATCTGGTGGAAGAGGTTCTGGTTGGAGAGGTTCTAGTGGGAGAGGTTCTGGTGCCAGAGTTGGAGGTGATCAACAGGCTGCCCTTATGCAAGTGGAAATTGATGCGCTGAGGGCTCGACAAGCAGCAATTCTAAGGGGAGATGTCGACTACTACGACGTAGAAGGTATTAACCTCAACTAGCAACTAAATAATAATTAAAAATACAATCATTCAAAACATAATTTATCAATAAACAGTTGACGACGCCGAAACGTATCTAGATAACACTAGATCGGAGATGGGTAGTCAAACTCAAACCCAGGGAAACACAAACTCGGAGGACACAACCACCTATATGGAAGAATCCAAGACACCGAAAGAAGATCAACCACCACCAAAACTTACACGTAAAGCAAGATCAGCGGTGTGGGATGTGTTTGTTAAGGACTTACCAAAACCGGGCCATGCGGAATGTAAGTTATGCAAAACCTATTACGTTATACCTGTTGATAGATCTACAGGCAAATTCGCTAGACATATTAAGAATGCTCATAGAGAATTGAACAAACTAAAACAAACCACTATAAACACCTAAACCGGACATCACTTTACCCCTAACATCGATCTTACCCGTAGAGAAATGGTTAGATACATCTGTTGTGCCACCCAATCCTTTAGCCACGCCTCGAGTCCTCACCTAGTTATGTTCATACAAAACTCCCAGAACCCTCAGTACGAAGGTATTCCCAGATCCACCCTAATGACCTTCATGAAAAAAAAAATACAAAGAGAAAAGGATTAGCGTTGTGGACGAGTTTAAAAAGCTAAACACCAGGTGTTCCTTAACCGCCGACATGTGGGAATCAAAAAATGGATTGAAGGTCCTTGGAATGACATGTCACTGGATTGACACGCACTGGTTACTACAGAAACGAATTATTAGTTTCTGTTTAGTCTCTGAGCGTGCAACTAGTATCAACATAAACGAACTAATAAAGGAGCACACAACAGCCTTTGGGCTTTCTAATCGAGTCCAATCGTGTACGTTTGACAACGGTGCTAACATGGTTGCCGGTATACCCGATCTAATTCAATTCTTCACCGACGGATCATTGTTTTACAAGGAACTGTTTCACACCGGTGTAACAGTCATATCATTAATTTAATTGTGTCAATAGGTATAGATGGTGTTGGTGTACATTATGACATAATCAGCGGTGAGAAGGTTTACGGACCCAACATAGTTGATAAGGTCAGGAAAGCTTGCAAGAGTATTAGAAACACTTCCCATTTAACGAGGTCCTTTAAAAGTAGATGCAAGGCGGCAGGGTTGACGCCTAAGAGATTACGATTAGTTTGTCCGACAAGATGGAATTCGACACATTTAATGTTAGAACGTGCTATTCAATTCAAGGATATTATTACGAGTATCAACAACGAAAACTTGGCCGATAATTTTATTGAAATGCAAGATTGGGATATTATTATCAAGCTAAACGAATTTCTTCAGTTATTTACCTACACAACCACGGTATTATCAGCAACATACTCCCCGACAAGTCATCGGGTGTTAGAAATGGTGTACGAGATGGCTCTACATATGAATGAGTTTGAGTCAGCTACAGGACTCATATCGATAATTAAGCCGATGACGGATAAGTTCTTGAAATACTACGACCCCATTCCATACGTTTTTGCGATATGTTGTGTCCTCGATCCACGTTACAAGATGTTGTATACTCGGGAGTTTATCACACAAATTTATTTAGCGAGTAAATACGAAAATCCTATGGTAGATGCCTACATGAACAACGTAAAAGCGATCATGATTGAATTGTACAAGACTTACCACGAGAACTATGATAAAGAAGGTAGACCACCCCGTCACCCACAACCTGTAAAGGTGGGTGCTATGAGGTCCAGAGCCGGAAAGTTGATAGAGACAACAAACGCAGCGACACCAACCTCAAACCAAGACACGATTAACGAACTATCTAAAGTCTGCACACGAGCCGCACGTGGAAGACTTTGATATTATCGATTACTGGAAAAAATATGCTAGCGGACCTGTTATGTAGATCATGGCACGAGACCTTCTGACAATACCAGCTTCTTCAGTTCCTTCAGGGACCGCCTTCAGCGAAGGTAAGAAACAACTCTCCGATCAGCGCCAGAGTATGATCGGGGAAACATTGGAGAAGGTGGTGGAGCTTGCGGACTGGTGGAAGGCGGACACCCGTACACAGGACGAATTAGATGCTATGTCTGATGAAGAGGATTTTACGATCAACCTGACTAGCTCTAGTGATGGCGGTGCGGGACCTTCTGGGGCTAACATGGACGATGAAGCCGACTAGTAGTAAGTTCTTTATCTTTTATTTTATTTTTTTAGATTATTTAACGAAAAACTTACTAACAGTTTTACCAAGGGGGTTTAAAGAACTACGTGGTGGCTTGATCCTTTTCTAGAGTATGCATTTCACGCTACTTACAGATTAGGTACATAGGCAGCCTAAATTCTATGGGCACAACCACCAACCCCCCCCCCCACCCCACCCCCCCCCCCTCCCTCCTTTTTTCTTAACAGGTCCATCTACTTTGGTGATGTTTGCAATGTAACGGCCCGATACTATTTTTTTTTTCTTTTATATTTCAGTCCATTAATAATTTGTTCTTTAGCCCATTATGTTGCAGCCCAAATAGTAGCCCAAAACATATAATACCCCACCCACCCCACTTCCTATCCACCATCCCCATTTACACCCACCGACACCGTATCTCTTGCGAATCAATTCACCCCTAATCTAATTCTCCTCCATCCATTGTTGCATCAAATCATTTGAAATTGATTCCCCTCTTTGTGGTTCTTCAATTACGATGGCTTCTATATATGTTTTTAACCATTAATTTATGATTAGCTTTGAATATGGTTTCTGATTTGGGGGTTCTTGAGCTTCAACCGATTATGTCAATTGGTTATCTATGTAAGTTTTGATCATTTATTTACTAATTTATATCTTACTTTCATATTAGATGATTATCTAATATTCTTCCTTTCATTTCTTGCGCATGGGTGAATATATATTTTCTGGTGAATGATTCAATCCATTTTGGATTAAAGTTTGGTGATGGCATGAAGCGTATTGTATTCTATACTCGAAAATTCTTTGATGAGGTTGTATTCGGAAATGGAATAGTGTGGTTCCTTGTTTCTGCAATATGATATTGTATTTTCTGAACTAAATTAAAAGCTTGATCTGTGGCATGTGTGTTTTTGAAAATTGTTAGTTTTTTTGCCACTGGGAGTATTCGACAGTTGGTACTTTTTCCCTTGTGTGTATTCGAAAATTGGTACTTTTGCCCCTGTAAGTTTTCGAAAATTGCTACTAATGTTCCTATTTTTATACAAAAATTGCTACTGTTATATTGGTAAGATCAAGTAGTTCTATGAATTGACGGAAACTTGCTATGAATTGACGGAAATTATGAAAATTGATGGATTAAAACTTCTGAAATTAGCAAAAGAACCCCTTTTTGATACAAAAATGATGAAAACACTTTGATCCAAGATTAATCTCTTTAATAAATCGTCCCATTGTTTGCGTATTTTGTAAAATTGGACCCTAAATTTTGAGAAACAACTTGTGCGCTTAATTTTGATGATGAAAACTTTCTGAAAATTAAAAAAAGGTCCTTAAATTTATGGGTGATTGGTTTTTGTGGTCCAATGTTTCCTTGTGCAGATTTATGAACTCCAAATGTTTTATATTTGGATTGTATCATTTCATTACCAAGGAATTAATCAATGGTTTTTAGAAATATGTAAAATGGGACAATATTTCTGATTTCTTTTTCAAAATAAGGGGTATTTGTATATTTTCAGAAAACTATAAAATGTCTTGTGTAAAAAATTAATTTTGTGGAATCTATTTTACTATGCTTAGGAATAATACTGTTTTGTGCCTTTTGGTATTGTTGATTTGTGCTATAATTTGGTCTATATTTTATAATAATGATGAGCTGATGAGTTGATAGCTAATGAACTTAACAGGTATATGAAGACTTAAATATTTTTGGAGCCATATTTTGTTGTTTTCAAGTGAGATCAACTCCACAATTCTTTATTGGCTATTCAGTCTTAGAAGTCTTACACAGCTTGATCTGAACTTCAATAATCTTAGACTATCAAAATTCATTCTTATATTTAGTTGATGGTTTTTTTTATTTGGCCATAGTGGTATCTAGAGCAAACTATTATCGACAATTTTTTAGAGGTATAATACTTGAAGATACTAGATTTGTAAGTGATAGTGACATGATATAACTGATGATATAACCAATTTCATTTTGCAACTTATCGGAATGCTAAAACCACAAAAAGACTTTATTATTTTACTCATAAAATTTGAGATGCAAATTCTGGTTGTGGTGGATTTTATTGAACTGTGATTATCATTGGAGTGTTGTTATATGTGATTATCATTAGATTTTATTGGATTAAAAAAAAAGATAAAAACCGATAAACCGATAGTGGGATCGGTCCGGGACCGAAACCGGAACCGATAAACCGGTCCCTGTTATCAGTCGGTTTTCTCTAAATTGGGACCGAAGAACCGGTCCGGACCGGGACCGATAGTGGGTGTCCGATAGACCGGTCAAGTCCGATAAGGACGTTACACGATAAAAACCGGTCCGAACACGGACCGGTACGGCCGATAGCCAGGCTGAGCTGGGATAGAATCCCCCTAAAACCTAAACTAATGCTTAAAGGCGAGTTTTTGGTTATCCAATCAGCAACTACATTTTGTTTTCTCGAAATACATGAGAAAATAGGTGAACGAAATAAATAAATAACCAGTTGGGATTAGCTCACTGGCCAGGGCCTTGGTCATCCAATCTAGTGGTGCAGGTTCGAACCGAGTCAACGATTCCGAGTCCAAAGTGGCTCTCCTATGTAACAAAAAAAAATATTCAAAAAATAAATAAATACTACAAATAATGTTCTTAATTCTATTACTAAAATGGGAAAATTGGATGAGAGTGCTTCCATGATTGCCTTGCAGTCGTTTTCAATAATGCATTTGTGTTGTTGTTCTTTAGCCCACAAACATGCCTTAAGTACTCCAAGCGCTTCAACTTCAAAGGAATTCTCTGCACCAACTTCCTACGAGAAATATTTAATAACTTTTTCTTTGTTGTCCCTAATAACACAAGCAATTGTAGATTTATTACATTTAAAAGAGGCATCACAACTAATTTTGTACCATTTATCAAAGGATGGGATCCATTTTACTCCTTTACTGCATAAATTTGTAAGATTTATAACTTCAGTACTGTTGACATCAAGTTCTTTACTATTGTTTGCTTTTCTATCTCTTTCCATTTTTCTAATACCCTGGTTTTGCTTTCTTTTTACAAGATTTTTTCCCTTCAGACTAATAAAGTCATCCTCGGGTGGAACACCCTCAAATATTTCATGTAGCTCCCTCAGAAGATATTCTTCATCCTTGGGTTTTAATATATTAGTCTCGATATCCTTTTTATATTAATTATGTTATAAATTCTAATGTTAGTACAAAATAACATATATTTTGTTGTAAAAAAACAAAAAAATCATACAAATAAAATAATTTAAAGTCTAAAAAAATAAATTTTAAAAAGTTAGGAAAAACTAAATGAATATTTTCAAAAAAGATTAAAAGTTTAGTTACTTATAATTTTTTTTTAAATAGTTATGATTTTGTTAAAAGTTAGGGGGACTTGTTGTTCTCTATATTTGTAAATATGTATACTTAACGTGAAAAAAAAAAAAAAACGCGGTCCTGATACTTTTAATACGAATTATGTCAGTTTTTGTTGTTAAATTATTATTTATTTAAATAAATTTAAAAGCGTAAATATTAAATTTTATTTAATTATATAAACTAAATTTTTGTAAGGTGGTTGACGGATGCATTCCTTTTATTTTTTTCAAGAAAGTCGAAATCTTTCCAAATAAAAAAAAATACAAAGACCCTTCAACTGTACTATGAATTGTTGAAACTTCCTTATCGTCTATTTTATAACGGAGAATACATAGCGTATGCCAATTTTTTTGTTGCGGGTGGTACGTTTTGTTAATTTGTTTAATGCGTAAAGTTATTCATTTGCCCCATAATTATAAAAAAAATATCATTAATTATTAGAAAAAAAATAAAGAGTACCCCACCCACCTAAACTACCTTCTTCTTCTTCTTCTTCTTCTTCTTCTTCTTCTTCTTCTTCTTCTTCTTCTTCTTCTTCTTCTTCTTCTTCTTCTTCTTCTTCTTCTTCTTCTTCACAAAAATATTCGAACTTATTTCTTCACCATTATTAACATTGTTTGTTACCCATCAACAAGAATAGACTATCGTACAATCAAATTAAGGAAATAAAAATAAATTGACAAAAAAAAAGGTAATAATAACAATCAATTTTTACCATTTATTTTTTATTTTGATACTTTCTAAATTCCTAAATTAAAATTAATTCTTGATGATTTTGGTGGTAGTATTATTATATTTGTTAATCAAGATTTTGATTTTTTTGAAACTTTTGAATAGTGTTTTTTTTAGTGAATTTTGAAAAAAGAAAGTCAAAATTTCACCCTAAACAAAACCTTAAGATAAAAAGTATACCAGTTAAAAAATAATGAAACATAAAACCTCAAACTTATCTCTCCACCCTCATCAACAAGAACAGAACATTCAAGATTTCAGTTTTGGAAAATAAATCAATTTACTCTTATATTGTGTTTTTTTTTGTGATAAATATCGATTTGATCTAACTGGCGGAGATGGTCTTATTAGGTTCAAATGGTGCAATGCTTGTTTAATTTATTTTTTAAATTTTGGTTGATTGCACCTTTAGTCCCTGTTTTATTTAGAACTGGGTAAAACCCGTGTTTAAAGACATTTAAGAAGAAAAAATTATTGACGGAAATCGAACACAGGTTCCCTGGGTGAAAGTCAAGGTTAACGTTAAGGTTAAGGTTAATGTTAAGATTAAGGTTAATGTTAAGGTTAAAGGTAATAAGATATAAGATTTAAGGTCGAACTTAGCGCGATGAATCTTCATTTGGTTATGGTTAATGTTAAGATGAAAGTTAAGGTTTAAAGTTCAAGGTTTAAGGTAAAGGTGAATGTTATATGTTAAGGTTAAGGTTATGGTTAAAGTTAAGGTTTAAGGTTTAGGGTTTAAGCTTTATGGTTCTAGGTTTAAGGTTTAAGGTTAAGGTTAAGTTTTAACTTTAAGGTTAAGGTTAAGGTTAAAAAAGTTAAGATGAAGGTGAATGTGAAGGTTTAGGTGAATGGTAAGGCTAAGGTTAAGGTTAAGATTAAGGTAAAGGTTTATGATAAAGGTTTAAGGTTACGTTTTAAGTTTTAAGATTTAAGGGTTAAGTTAAATTTAAGGTTAAAGTTAATGTGATAGTGAAGATTAAGGTTTATGGTTTAAGGTTTAAGGTGTAAGGTTTAAGTTTAAAGTTAAAGTTAAGGTTAAAATTAAGGTTAAGGTTGAGGTTAAGGTTAAGGTTAGACTTAAGGTTAAGGTTAAGGTTAAGGTTAAGGTTAAGGTTATGGTTAAGGTTAAGCTTAAGGTTAAGGTTAAGGTCAAGGTCAAGGTCAAGGTCAAGGTCAAGGTTAAGTTCAAGGTCAAAGTCAAGGTCAAAGTCATGGTCAAGATCAAGGTCAAGGTCAAGGTTAAGGTTAAGGTTAAGATGATAGGTTAAGGTTAAGGATATGGTTAAGGTTAGTAGTTAAGGGGTAGAGGTTAAGATAAGGTTAAGGGGTTAAGGGTTATAGTTAAGTCTAAGGGTAAAACTAGGGCATGGATAAGGCTAAGGATAATGTTAAGACTAAAGCTAAGGCTAGGGATAAGGATAACGTTAAGGTTAAAGTTACGGTTGAGGTTGAGGTTAATGTTAAGGTTAAGTTTAAGGTTGAGGTGTTATGGCTTAGGGTAAGGCTAGGGATAAAGCTAAGGTTAAGGTTAAGGTTAAATTAAGGTTAAGTTTAAGGTTAAGGTTGAGATTAAGGTTAAGGTTAAGGTCAAGGTTATGGGTAGGGCTGCAAATGAACCGATACTCTCACCAAGGGCTCGAGTTTGAGTTCGCTAAGAGTTTGTTTGAGTTCGGCTCGTTACTTAAACAAGTCAAGCTCAAGCTTTACATTCAGGCTCGTTTACTAAACGAGACAAACTTAAACCTATATAAGCTCGACTCGTTAAGCTCGTGAACAGATTGGTAAGGGTTCGGTAAGAGCTCGTTAATAGGTTTGGTAGATATATTCAATTAAAAGTTATATATATACACAAAAAGTCAAAACTACGTAAAACTTTTGTATATGTAATAAATCGTAAATAAAATATTTTATATTTAATAAGTATATTTATTTTTATATCTAATAAATATACTTCTAGTATCTAGGACTGCATATGAACCGATACTCTCACTAAGGGCTCGAGTTTGAGTTCGCTAAGGGTTTGTTTGAGTTCGGCTCGTTAGTTAACAAACCAAGCTCAAGAAAGCTAAAGTTCGGTTCGGCTCGGTTCTTATCAAACTCAAACCAAGCTCAAGCTCACTAAAATATTAGCAAACAAACTCAAGAAAGCCAAAGTTCGGCTCGGTTCGGTTCGTTTGCAGCCCTAGTTATGGGTAACGTTGAGGTTGAGGTTGAGGTTAAGGTGAAGGTTGAGGTTAAGGTTAAGGTGGAGGTTAAGGTTAAGGTTAAGGTTAAGGTTAAGGTTAAGGTTAAGGTTAAGGTTAAGGTTAAGGTTAAGGTTAAGGTTAAGGTTAAGGTTAAGATTAATGTTAAGGTTAAGGTTAAGGTTAAGGTTAAGGTTAAGGTTTAGGTTAAGGTTAACGTTAAGGTTAAGGTTAAGGTTAAGATTAAGGTTAAGGTTAAGGTTAAGGTTAAGGTTAAGGCTAAGGCTAAGGCTAAGGCTAAGGTTAAGGTTAAGGTTAAGGTTAAGGTTAAGGTTAAGGTTAAGGTTAAGGTTAAGGTTAAGGTTAAGGTTAAGGTTAAGGTTAAGGTCAAGGTTAAGGTCAAGGTCAAGGTCAAGGTCAAGGTCAAGGTCAAGGTCAAGGTCAAGGTCAAGGTCAAGGTCAAGGTCAAGGTCAAGGTCAAGGTCAAGGTCAAGGTCAAGGTCAAGGTCAAGGTCAAGGTCAAGGTCAAGGTCAAGGTCAAGGTCAAGGTCAAGGTCAAGGTCAAGGTCAAGGTCAAGGTCAAGGTCAAGGTTAAGGTTAAGGTTAAGGTTAAGGTTAAGGTTAAGTTTAAAGTTAAGGTTAAGATTAAGGTTAAGGTTAAGGTTAAGTTTAAGGTTGTGGTTGAGATTAAGGTTAAGGTTAAGGCTAAAGTTTAGGTTTAGGTTAAGGTTAAGTTTAAGGCTTAGTTTAAAGTTAAGGATAAGGTCAAAGTTAAGGTTAAGATTAAATCTAAGGGTTAATGTTAAGGTTTAAAGGGTTAAGGTCAAGGTTTAGGCCAATGCTAAGGTTAAGGTTAAGTTAATATTAAGGTTGAGGTTAAAGATTTAGCGGTTAAGGTTTAAGGTTTAATAAGATCTAAGGTTTGAGGTTGATTATCAACCCGAAGATTATCCATCTGGTTAAGGACCGGTTAGAATTAATTTTTAAACCTTAAGGTTAAGCATAAGGTTAGGGATAGGGTTAAGGTTAAAAATTAAGGTTAAGTTTATAAAATTTAAGGTTTGAGATCGAATATCATTGCAATAAATCTTCATCTGGGTAAGGTTAATATAAAGGTTTTAAACCTTAAGGGTAAGGATAAGGATAAGGTTAGGGTTAGGGTTAAGGTTTATTTTAAGGTTATGATTATGGTTAATATAAAAGTTAAGGTTTGGGTTTAATGGTAAAGTTTATGATTTATTGTTAAGGTTTAATGTTTAATATTTATGGTTCAAGGTTCAAGGTTCAAGATTTAAGGTTCAAGCTTAGTTTAATTTTAAGTTTATGGGGAAAGTTAAAGTTAAGGTTAAGGTTGAAGTTAAGGTTAAGGTTAAGGTTAAGGTTGAGGTTGAGGTTGAGGTTGAGGTTGAGGTTGAGGTTGAGGTTAAGGTTAAGGTTAAAGTTAAGGTTTAGGTTTAGGTTAAGGTTAAGGTTAAGTTTAAGGTTAAGCATAAGGTGAAGGTTTAGGTTAAGCTTAATGTCAAAATTAAGGTTATTTTTTTTAATATATTAACAAATATCAAAATAATTTTTAATTTATGATTCATGATTTTGTTCATGTAGATATTTTTTTATGCTTAGAATACATTTGTTATATTTAGCTTGTGTGAATTTCTTTTAAACAAATATAGTTCATGGTTAAGAGTATAATGTTCAAATTTCATGATTCGTGTTTCAAGATTCAAGTTTCATGGTTTATGGTTCACGAAAAGAAAGGAATTTGTTTCATTAACAGAATCAAACCCGGACTCCTTAGGTGAGCACTTAAAAAAAGTTTTGTTCCATTGACGGGGATCGAACACAAGTCTCTGGGGTGAAAGTCAGATATACAAACCACTAGGACGATAAAAATCAAAGGATTGCGGTTAGCGTGGATCAAACACGAAACCTTCATATGTCTAATGGAGTGGGGGTAAAAGACAATTAATTTTTTTTATTAATCAAAAACAATTAATGCAATTAATGCTATTAATGCAAATAAGTGAATTAAAAGGTTACAGACAATCATGATTGTCTTTTATGTAGAGGATCTGAACCATTTAAAAATATCTGTGTATTATATGGAATATTTTTTATGTCATGATATTTGAAAGGAAAGATATCTAGAGAAAAAAAAAATTGTTGAATTTTAGTTATATATTATTTTTTATGTTATAATATATGAAAGGAATGAAATATGGAGAAATAATATTTTATAATTTTAAAAATTTTAAATTTAGAAAAAAACATTAATGAATATATAAAAAAAGAAAGATATATAGAGAGATAATATTTTGTTAACTTTTAGTTAAATATGATTTTTTTTAATGTAACAATATATGAAAGGAAAGAAATATAGAATTCTAATATTTTACCGTTAGAAAAAAATAAATTTAAGATAAAAAGATTAATGCATATATATGGAAAGATTTGATTTTATAAATAAGAATTAAGTTTTTTAATTAGTAAAAAACAATTAATATCATTAATGTGAATTAAGGGGTCACAGACGATCCTGGCCGCTTTTTATGTAGAGGATCCGATCAGTCTAAAAAATATGATTTATTATATAAATTATTTTTATGTCATAATATATGAAAAAATGATATATATATATATATATATATATATATATATATATATATATATATATATATATATATATATATATAAAGAAATAATATTTTGTTGAATTTTAGTTGAATATTATTTTTTATGTTATAATATATGCAAGAAAAAAATACAGAGAAATATATTTAATGATTATGAAAAATTAGATAAAAAGATAAATAAATATATAGAGATATAATATTTTATTAGTATTAGTAAATATAATTTTTTATGTCATAATATATAAAATAAAATGAGTATAGAGAAATTATATTTTATGATTAATAAAAATAAAATAGGGTTTGTTTGGATTGAGAGAATTGAAAAGAAAAGTAAGGAATAGAAATGGTTTTTTTTACCTTGTTTGTATTAAAAAAATTTATAAAAATAAAGAAAGGGAATCATTTCAAAAATCACTCATGTAACTTTGTATATAATTACTCCAAATTGGAGTCAAATGAAGAGAAAGAATTTTTTTTTTAAAGATTAGAGAGTAAAATTAAATATTTTATTTTCTTTTCTTTTGTATTTTTTTCAATCCAAACAATAAATATTCAAAATCGTTTATGAAAATATTCTTTTATAAAAATTTCTAATCCAAACAAAAAAATTCTTTTCTTTTCTTTTCTTTCATAATATATTTTTTTCTTTTCTTTTACTACTTTTTTTCTCTCAAATACAAACAAACCCTTAGGGTATGTTTGAATTGAGGGTGTTGAGAAGAAAAGAAAGTAAGTGATTTTTATTATTTTCTACCGTTTGTATTGGAGAATTTTTAAAGGAAAGTAATTTAGGTGATTATGAAAATCACCTAGAAACCACATCTTATAATCACTTCAAATCGGGATCAAATGGAAGGAAACGATTTTATTAAATAAGTAAGAGAAAAAAAGTAACGTTGTCATCTTACAATTTATGATAAATATCGAAATATGTTAATACATTTTTTTTCTTTTTTTTTCCAATCGAAACAAAATAGATACTCAAAATCCGTTATGGTTTTTTATTTCTTAAATTTTTTGTGTGCCAAACAATATGTTTCTCTCCTCTTCTTTTCTTTTATAATTTTTTTCTTATTTTTTTATTATATTTTTCTTTTCTAAATACAAACATACCCCTTAAAGTAAAAGTAAGGGCCGTTTGAAAGTGCCAGAATTAAAAAAACGCTTTTAGAATTAAATTAAAATATTTAAAAAACTATTAAAATAATATTAAAATTTAGAATTATTTTAGACGTTTTTTCTAAAAAGTAAATATTTAATAATTCTTCTAAAAATGTTATTAATTTATACAACTACCCTTTGAAACTTTCGTTAGAGTCAAATTCCACAGCAGTCTCCTATTCACGAAGGTAAGCATGGGCAGATCTAGCTATGGCCCAGGGGAGGCTCAACCACCCCCCCCCCCCCCCCCAACCCGTAAATTTTATGATATGCAATTGTAATTTTCGCCCAAAAAAATAATTAGCCCCTTATGAACGTTTATATTATATAGTCTTACTTTAAAGTACACATAAAATGTTGTAGCTTAGCGGATGTTATGCTTGGTTTTTAAGATTTAGAATTGAAATTGTGTATTCGAAACATAGCAATTACTTTATTTTTTTCTTAAATGCACACCGAGTATAAAATTAATTTTACTTAAATAGACTTAAAATAGAAAATCTTATATTTTGCATAACTATGAAACTATTTATTATGACATTCCTTTATTCTTATATATTAATTTTTTATTTTTTAATTTGATATACTAAATTTAAGTCAAAATTTTGTTCAATTTAATATTGTTATTCATTATACTAGTCTTTATATTGAATTTTAGGCTAACATTGATTTTATACATTACTTAATAAAAGTTTAATATTTATCCTTTTAGATAATTAGAATATGAATATAACATTATAAAATATTAATATAATTTAGTATACTATGTAAAATAGGTGTGATGTTGTTTCTTTTTTCAAAAGGTAGCGTTTATGGTGTTATTTAACACAATTTTTAAGTAAATGCTAACTTGTAAGTTCATTTTGTTGAAGGAATGAGATTCACAATAGTGTTGCATGTCCATATCTATATTTTGACATTAAAAATCATAAATTTTATGTTTTTTATATTTATCTTAAACAATTAGAAACGATAATCCCTGAACTCCCATATATATCAAGCCACCCTTCATTTTATCTCCCGGATCCGCCCATGAAGGTAAGGATCCTTTATTTGTAAAATTCTCTAAAAGTGTGTAGATAGGACAATTTTCGAACCACATATTTTGTAATTGTGTGTTTTTTTTTAAATACAATAATACATAAATAATTCAAATATTTTTGTTTGTTTTGTTTTAAATTTTTTTTTTTTTTGCTTTCTTTCCCTTTTTTTTTGGGTACATATTACCCTTTCTTTTTTCTTTTTATTAATTAAAATCAAGCGTTTTTTCTTTATTTTTTTCTAAGTTTACTTTTCTCTTTTAATATAAAAATTATAGATACTTATTGTAACCGAAAATAAAAAATATAAACTTAGCTACTTATTTATATTTTGAAAATTTAAATACTTATTTATTAATTTTTGGTATTTTCCCTTTTCCATATTAATATGATATCATTTCTATTTGACACTATACTGCTATTATTCGATAATCATGTTTTTTGTTGATTTAGATTTGTGGTTAATAAAAACATGTTAATTTATAATACTATTGCATCGTTATATTCTTCTTTGAATAACGAATTCAACAGTAAAAAATTATTTTAATTTTGGTTGAATATAATTTTGAATAAAATGACTTTTTGAAATATTGTTGATATTTCCCCGCTTATATTACATGGTTCTGGTTTTCGTGTCCAACAAAATTTTGTGAACACAAGAAATCAAAATTGTCACCTCTATCTTGTTTTTTTGTTCTAATCTTGTGACCTTTAGAATTGGCTATAATTGGAACAGAGAAAAAATAGAATTGGCTATAATTGGAACAGAGAAAAAAAAAATAGAATTGGCTATACATACATTTGTCGACCAGTAGGTTTTTTTTTAGTCAACAAGCCTTGTATTAAAACAATCAACCGAGAGGAAAAAATTTCACTCCAACTGAACCAAGAAAACCAAAGTGATTACAACTAAACAAGAAAAAATAAAAAACAAGGAATAAATAACAAACACCAATCAAAGACAATAATAAACTAGAAAAAGCTCTTGCAATCCAAACAATCGATTTGTTAGCCGTCCATCTAATCCCATGATAAATGAATTGTGTGTGAGATCTAACCATACTTTTAAAATCTTCAAGGATAGACATACTCTTCAAAGAGCAGTACGTGCTCGGAGACTGCATAGGATGAAGATCGGTTGCGGCATTAGTTTCAATCATAATGCATTGTGAAGCAGAGTCTGAGACGAAACATAGATCACCACGAATCGCCTTAATTTCTACTTGAAAATTGGAATAGATGAGGATATACTGAACAAAACCAGAAATAACTTCACCCTTCCAAAATGAAACTGTGGCTGCAAATGCAATTTCTAAGTAAAAGATAATGAGAACAGTGATTTAGGTGTAAGTCTAAAGAGGAGACCAAGAAGGGATGGGGATGAATAAAGAAGCAGCATCCTTAACAAGGAAAGATGAAGAATCATCAAGGCTAACTTCAAAAGTACCAACCGATTTCCAAACCCGTGAATCAGTCTTCACGCACTGCCATAAACAAACAAATCCAAAGCCCAAGAAACCAAGTTTCCAAGAACCAAAGCACAATCCAAACGTGTTTACAATTTGACCCAAAAAGCCCAATAAAGAACATGAACCGTTCTGCCAAAAGGTTTGGGTTTCTCATCTTTTCTAAACCCAGATTTCATTGTACCAAGAAAATGAATAAAGTGGCCGCACAAAGGGAAACTGGTGGAAGTGATGAATGTCATCACAGTCGCACACAACTTTGTCTCCACAAATAAAGGATAATTTCTGGAATACAGTGAAAGGGAGGAAACAGTTACTTTTATGGATTGATTTTCCAGGAACCAGCAACTTTGGAAGAATATAGAAGACCACCAAGAAAGGATGAACACAGATCTGAAACCGATCTCAGAAAAATGGTAACCCAATTCTTCAAATGTGTGTCTTTGGGAAGACTGAGAGGTGATTAGGGCAGGATATTTAGGATAACACAAAGGAAAACTATAAGGAAAAAGAAAAAGGGATAAAAAAAGGAAAGGTGGGGTGGCCGTCATCACCGATCTGAAAATCAGTAATGGCGGCCGTGAAAATAAAGAGGGCTTAGGGTTTTAAAATTTTAGAAAGGGAAGAGAGGCTTTTTCCAAATTTGGAGTTTGGTGACCAGTAGGTTACTCTGCTTTCTTGTTTACTGTAAAAGAAAAAAAAACTTTTTTGTTTTTGGTTTTTTTGTTTGAAACTCTCCTTTTTATTGAAATAGTACATGAGATTATTACCCAAGGGGTCTTGACCACACCACCCCGGGACCTAACAAGACCCCTTGGATTAACTCTTCTAACTAAAGGCCACACTAAAATATTAACACTGTAAATCAAAATCTCATTTACTATTTTACCCTCTTTTGTTTTTCTCTACTATATATATACTATTTTTATTTAGAAATATTTTAAAACCCTAATTATTTTCTTCTCTCTCCTCTCTCCTTATTTCCTAAGCGTTCACACAGCTTTTCTTCTTCTCCAAGCTTTTGTATTTTCCCGGTGGCGGTTCAAGGTGGTGGTTTGAGCTCCGTTTGCAAGGACTGGATCGAGCTTTGTTCGAGGTGATGGTTCGAAGTGGTGCAGCGGTGGTGGTTCGAAGTGGTGCAGCAGCGGTGGTTCGAAGTGGTGCAGGTGATGGTTCGAGTTGGTGCAGCGGCGGAGCACAACACGACCTCGCCTCTGCTTCTAGTTCTTGACATGGCTGAACCAGATCGGACCTGTAGCATTCTCCGGTGACAGAAAATTTCTCGAACCAGGTTGGACCAGTTGAGCCATGGCCGAACCAGATCGAACCTGTTGCTGAGCCGGCTACTGAACGTGATAATAATTATTGGAAGGAAGATGAACGAGGTGGCGAGGAAGCGATTCAAGTTTCATAAACTGTTGTTAGAAATAAGAATGGTAATGTTAGATTTCAGCTCATTAAATACTCAATTTGCGAATTATTTATTTCTTTTATAAAAGGGCAACAACTATATGTTAGATTGTGTAATTTAAGTTAAACTTGTGGATAGGATTTGGAATGGTAAATAAATGGTTTGCAATATATTTGGGTGGGATCGTATTTGGGTCTATAAATATTAGATAATTACTTGTAATGTTAGTGGTTTAAACCTTTATATGTAATTTGTTATTGATGTTCATCCTTGTTGATTCGATATAGCTTTTAAGAAAGCTTTGTGGATGATGCGTGAAAATTCTTGTTTGGAATTATTGAGCTATCACAGTTTCTTTTTTTAAGTAAATTGCATTCTAGGTCCCTATATGAGAAATGTTCAGCAATTTTACTGATTTATACGAGAAATGCTCAGCACTTTTATTGATTAAACGAGCATGCTCAGCACTTTTATTGATTAAACGATCATGCTCAGTATATTTACTTAATAAAAAAAATCGAATAATCAGCACCTTTTTTTGATACTCAGTAAAAAATTTCACGCTCAGTACTTTATGCTCAGTACTTTTCCATGCTCAGTACTTTATGCTCAGCACTTTTTCCATGCTCAGTACTTTATGCTCAGCACTTTTTCCATGCTCAGTACTTTATGCTCAGTACTTTTTCCATGCTCAGTACTTTATGCTCAGTACTTTATCCGGCGGTGGTCGGTGGTGGTCGCTGGCCGGAGGTCGGAGCTGGAATTATTAATAGTTAATGACAGAGGAGAGAGAAAAATTAATAAAGGAGGAGAGATATTAATGGTAATGGAGGAGAGAGAGTAATGGTAATGAAAGAGAGAGAAGAATCTATTTTTTTTTTTTTTGTCTTATATACACTATAAATGTAATAAATGTATTTGTCAATTTTGAGGTCTCTAAGTAGAATAGAGAATTCACTTGGTTCCTATATGGCTCTAAGATGGTCCTCAAGACCCCTTGGGTAATTCACCCATAGTACATTACATTTCATAAGGATTTTGTTTACGATTTTGCCAAATTCTGTGATTTAAATGCAATTTTTTTGTCCTAAGTAAATATTTCAAAAGTAACCTTAATACTAGTTGTTTGAATGATTATAAATTTCTACACCGAGTCTTAATTGAATTAAAATACTTAGTATACTTAAAATTGTTCAAAAATAAGTAATATATCACTGAATTTCAATCAAAGAATTATATATTTTACACAATAATTGATTACTTTCCATTATTTGAATAAATCAACGAACCAATTAATCACTCTTCTACTAACAAATTTCCAAGTCTATATACAAAAAAAGAATAATTTTCCCACAGATAAATCAAAATAAAATTAATACTACTTTCAGAATTATCAAAATATTCCTTGGAAAATTAACTATTTTTCTTAAACTTGAAACTTTAATGGCAGTAAAAGACGCGGTTTCTTGACTGGGTGAGGGCTCTCCACCTCATCGTCTGCGACGGCAAAACCTTGAAAGAATTCCGGCAAGGCGGGGAGATTCAAGTCAAAGTTATGGTGGCTGTTAGTTGACCCTACGCCTTCAGAAGATGTAAGACCACTAACACCACCACCACCACCACCAATACTGCCGCCGCTGTGGTTTGCAAGTGGACCTTCGTAGTGACACCTCTTGTGGCCACCTAAAGCTTGTCCAGTAGAGAAAACCTTGTGGCAGATGCTACACTCATGACTCCTTCCTCCGCCACCAATCACGGCGGCGTTGGATATACTTGTGGTGGCGATAGAAGTAGTAGTTGACTGATCATCACCGCCGCCACCGTTCTTCCTGTGACTGGCCTTATGCCCTCCCAAAGCTTGGTAAGAACCAAAACCCTTGTCACATACCGAACACTTATACATAGTTTTACTAGAATCTGATACAGGCGCCGCCGCCGCCATAGACACCGGTGGAAGAGTTTTCAAGAGGTGGGTATTATTGGTGGCAGATTTGATGGAAGATGAAGCACCACCGCTTCGGTCACCGCCGCTACGAGCAAGCATAATAAGGCAGAGAGCCAAGTATTCTTCTTCAGTAGTTTCTTGATGGCCCATGGTACGTGGTCGTTTTGATCGCTTACCCTTAGGTGCAAGATAAGAAACAGTGGCGTTATCGAATTGAAACGATGGCTTTGAGGTAGTTGGTGAGTTTAAAGCTTCCATAGCCATGGGAGTGTTGGAAATATTAAAGAGTAGATAGAGAGAAGAAAGTTGGAAGTTAAAAAGAAGTTGAGTGAGCTGTGTGAAGTGTTGATGAAGGATTGTTTATTTATAAAGGGTGTTGTGACTTGTGATGTGGAATAAGATAGATATGTATAGCTGGAAGTTGCGTGAGAAGTGTAGTGTAGAAGCTTTCGTGTATTGAAAATTAACACGTTTCCTTGAGGGCCAAGTAGTAATTTTATGAAGTCGGCTAGTGTGGCGTAGATGGGTTAAGTTGGGATTGAAGAACGAACTAGTAGTGGGTGGGCGAGTGAAGATTAGAGACTGGGTCCAAGTCAAAACACCAACGCGGTCTTTTAATAGTCATACACTACTATTTGGTTAACAACTTTCCAAATATAATACAAAGACGGTGACCGGCTATATATATATATGGTTGGTTGAGTCTTGAGTGTTGTGAGAATGTGAATAGTCATAGTTGAGAAGTATCCATCCGAGTCAGGGATCGTGTATTGCGGTTTGGTGGTACTCCTCACTCTTTATATTTTTCTAAAAATATAACAAAGAGAAAATTTCTCTGAACTCTAATTTCGTTTTTAATTTGAATGACATAGAAAGAAAAATAAGCTATATATGCAAACATACAAAATACATTTTAACCGATTTTTATGGATTCGACATGAAACGATAATAACATAGCTATTGGAATAGCGGTGAAGAAATTCAATATATTTTATTTTGTCACCTAATCAGCTATTTTATTGTTCTTTCGCGACACAAAAACAAAAGAAATATTACACCTTTTTTGTAGTATCTAATCTCGACTAAGTTATTACAAAATCTATTATCGACTCTGAAACTTGGATCCAAAATGGCTTTGATAACGCTGGTGCAATCGTTCTCCACGATAACGGTACCTTTTGGGCAGAAACTCATCATTTTATATGCAAAGACTACTTCTAGGGCCTCCGTTTTCAAGGGTGAGTCCGTCCTAACCTTTCAAGTTTTGCCATCGATAAAAAATCTCTCCTTATTCCTAACAACACAACCTACAACTGCAAGACTATTAGCAATATTCCATGTCGCATTATTATTAAATTTTAAAACAATTAGCATTTAGTGGGGTCCAAACGGGGTCGAATTATCTTCTTGTCGCTCCTATTAACAAAGTGTTACTATTATTTAAATTAAAACTGGTAAAATTAGGTATCCTCTCAACGCGTCATCCCCTATGCTTGGTTGTTTGACTCTATCTACTCTAACATAAGACCTATTTTTTACCGATATTAAGTTCTCGGTTTTTAAAAATTTCTTATTTATAACAAGATTATTGTACAAGTTATAATCCTCAAGACGGTATGCCCAATAACTAGGTCCCTTAGTAACTTCTAATCCATTCGAGCAATCCCGAGGGAAGCTAACTCTCCTACCGTTATAGTAAGGATTAACATAGTCGGTACAAGGTTGAAGGTTATGATGAGCATCTTATCCTTGTCAGTCAGAGTGGCAAGAGCTTTTAAAAGCCCTTCATAGGATCGAAAAAGTGTTATTCAATGAAATAATAGGATCCAATTTTAAATTACAAAATATGGCATTGTTCCTAGTTAGACAAATGTGCCACACTAGGAATAATGCAAAACAAACTGACTCAAGACCTCTTTTAGAGCCATGAAAAGCTCTCGCATAATCATAGAGTCTAGGGATCCATTCATAAAGTTTGATGTCACTCCAATATGAGTAAGTAGATTTAGGGAGAAGCTATCTAGGTTCCTCTAGCGTGATGGCAATGGAAGATGAGAAGTTCAACATTTTGCTCCTCTCCATCTGCATTAATCATACATTGCACTTGTTGATATATTTTGTTTGACTCTATTAGCATTCGTTGGTAGGGCATTATTCGTTACCGTGATTCTTTATCTTGGTTCAAGAGGATCTTTCATCCTATAAATGTCGATATTGCTGCATTTGTTCAGTTTCAAATAGTTAGCTTGCTCATGAGATGATTGTTGGAGTGGTATTTTTTTACGTTTCTTTTTCCTTGGACAGGATATTTGTCATTGAGGGTTAGTCATGGCACTGAGGTGGCTAATATGATTTTTAGAGCTTGACCAGGGAGAAAACTCGCTCTTCCCCTCCCAGATATTCTTCTTAGTATGAGATTTTGTTTGATTTTAGTGTCGGTGAGTGGTATCTCAAATTCTACCATGTAGTGTTTGGTTGAATTTAATTGGTAGTTTATTAATGATTAAAAGTATTTGCTTTGGGGTCTAGAATTGGGTTGATATAAGCTCATGAGTTAGAAGATATATAACACACAAATAGCTGAGTATAAATTGTAGCAACGTAAGTAAGAATAAGAGTGCAAAAGAATATCTTAATCTTTATTGCAAATTGGTTAAGGAATAAAAATCCTCGATTATAGAGTTTTTTGCTGCAGTTATATCCACTATCCTTGTCCACTAAGGAATAATATATAGATAATGGTAACATGCTTGACGATTATTCTTGAAACCACATGCATCTTCTCGATATCAATTTGGATTATGATGAATAATTATTGAGTAAGTGGAGCTGGTCAACCTACGTGTTGTCCTTGAGTTGATGTAGTTCTACCCGAGCGTGTCTGAAGGTATCGGCTTTGGTTTTCTTAGTGTCAATAGTTTCTTTTTCCATCCCTAACCTCGATTTCTTGGGGTTGATGGTATTTTCTCTCTATCACCACACTAGGTGATAAACCTCAAGCAAGAGATAAAAGAAGGGATAGATGAATTATCATAAGAAGGTTTGTATGTTCCTATTGCTGGAATTGTCGGGTCATCTCCTCGAGATGTTAGTGTTATTCCTCAAATTGATCCCTTATAAATTTTTGAGTCTCATATTGGTGGCACTAATACTGGGCATTTTGATTTTGGTAGTAATGTTGGATGATAGAGTCTTAGTGATTTAAACATTCCATAACCTTTAGTCTAGGATGAGTGTAGTCCTTGTAAGTCTTGTCAACGTCCATTTTTGTGGGTGTCTATTCCTTATGTTCTTGTCCACATTGTTTTCATCACCTCTAACTCTATGGCTACTTGCTCCTACTTCACTTAATTCCTTTTTTAGTCGAAGCTCACTTAGTTCATCATCCCTTCATCGTTTGTTGTCTGCAGTAGGCCTTCTCATGCTATGTCATGAATATGGACTTATCTACAATTATTCTCGGAGGAGGTTCATGATGCCCTTTACTTATAACATTATTGAAATTAGGTGGGGTAACTAGAGAATTGGTATCTTTCCCAGTGTCATGACTACCTTTAGGGCTTGCAGGATTTGTGCCATAACTATTGTTCCCATGTCCAACTGATATCCTTCGAAACCGGGTGCATGATATTAAGCAATAACTAGCATCTTTCTGTGTTATTCTTGGCCAAGGAAGGGTAAATATTATTTGCAAGAATAGCCTATATTGAATGTAAGAACTTGACCATATGTATTTTGCTACCCTCTTTCTTTGACCCTTTCTATTCTATGTATCCCAGAATTGTTTCCTACATCCATGGAGCATATTTACTTATATATTCAATGCGTGGAACTTGTGTGTGGCCATATAGAACAAAATTATCAGTGTAGATTCTAGCAATGTCCTCAGTTGTGATGATAAACTCTCACCGCTCAATTTTGTAAGAAAGCTCAGTGTCCTTCAAGTTGCTCAATGTGTCTACTTGACCACCCCAATGCACAATACAGTCTCTTGTTTTCACCATCTAATAGAATGTTGATACATCTTGGACAATAGTATCCCTCAATATTTTGGGGTCTGAATGTCCATGGATACAACCCTACATCGTGGAGTTCAATTAGTAAGTATTTTGTTTCACATAGAAAAGGTGTTGTGTCCTCTATATAGCTCTCGTAATCTATATATATATATATATATATATATATATATATATATATATATATATATATATATATATATATATATATATATATATATATATCATCTTCGATCATCGTGTGTGCAAAACGGATTTGTTTTGATTTTTCAAATAATTATGGTATGCTTCACAAAAGATTCTTATTGATGATGTCATTTATACACAAAATCAAAATAATGCACAAAGGATAATACAATGTATGTTAGTGTATTAGTTTCAGTGAATGACAAGCAAGTTGTAATAACTACGATAATGCAATTATTGTTCTTATGGGGAAATTTATTCAAATAGAGCTCATACAATATTCTACATACTATAAATACGCAATATTTAACTTGAATATAACTAGCATGCTAAGAATTGTTCAAATAATATAATCAACAAATATCGCATAAACGAGTATTTACTTATAGTTTCCATTGATGATTATAATCATAAACAAGTTATGTATCAAACTTGTATGTAAAAATATGTTAAGAATATCACAAAACCATATTTAAGATATGGAATCAAAATATTAACTTTTGATTAAGAACCCTAAAAATATTAATTTATGATTTTTTAAATCAAACCTCTAAATCTTGAAATTAATTAAAAAAATTACCTTATAATGTAGAGGAAGTAGAGTATTACTTGGATGTGCAAAATATCTTGATTCTGGTTTGATTTGATGAGTAGGGATTTAGTGATTGATATTGGTGTAGTGTGTTACGGAGTTTGTAGAAGAAGAATATGTGAAGAAGATCATATAAAAGATAAATTTTGAGAAAATTGGGTAGTGGTGTAGTGTAAACGGGCTTTAGTGAGGGTTGGAAAATATATTTAAAAAAGAGTTTTAGGTCAGTTTTGTAATTTAGAGAATATGATTTTCAAATGTGCTACTTGCCTCCGAAGGGTAGTTCAAATATTCAAACCCCGTGTTGGAAAATTTTAAAAAAGCGCTTTTTTAAATTTAAGTTGAGTACGAGCAATTTTTTTATTCGGTTCTAAGTAGACTCAAAATCTAAAATATACATGGCTTAGTTTCCTCCCAAGAAGCGTTATTTTATAATTGTATAACTTGACGTTGATTTGATCCCAATTTAACTGTACCTGGAATCTCTCAAATAAAGATCTTCCTTGTTTTCCATGTTCTTACTAAGATCAATCATTACGAGTTATTGAAAGTCCTAGAGGGGGGTGAATAGGATTACTAATAAGATTAATGCCTAATTAAAAATATTTTGGACAATTATAAGTTTTAAAGAAAAACTTCGAAGTCAACTTAATATATAAACAGGTTCTCTCAGCTTATTTGAGTGACACGTCTAACAAAATTATTCATCATTCTCCAACTTTTATCTTTTTTTTATCTCTAAATATTTTGGACGGCTTTCGAGCAATAATTTATTCCATGTTTAGTGAGTGCGCACTGAACATGGATGTAGTAGCCATACCTTGGGAAACAAACAACAAATATAGTTTAGTACACCGGTTACACCGTTAAACGTTTTAAGACAGTGTTTCACCACACTACGACAATAGTTACTTTACGTTGCTTTTAAACTTTTTGTTTTATCATTTAAAATTCTGTAGTGTTTGTACATTATTTCCATCTTCCCAAATCCTCTTTCACATATGAAGTTGTGAAGAAAAACATTGAGAATTTGCCTATAAATATTATACTTGGGTTGTTCATGTTGAACAGAATTTTTGGAAAATTATGAACCATACCCTTTTATTGACAGGTTGGGATGCTTTGAGCTTAGGCTGGGCCTATAAATGATTTACGGCTAAAAAATAGTTATTTTGAATCTATTTAGGATCGGGTTTGGCCCAAACTTCGGTTTGACTTTTTTATCACCTCTTGCTAGAAGTGGGTAACATTCTTCTGTGTATGTTAAAGAACATATATTGATTTGATCAAAGGTCAAAGTGGTTTGACTAAAGGTCAAAGACGATTGTGAGTGATCATAGTGTGCCTTTTTACTAATATTGCAAGTTGAGAGGTTCGTGGTGTCAATATTTGACGAACACACATTAGAACATGTAATAGTTATCATGCATGTTGAACCAATGAGGGTGTGCTTGGGTATGCTTAAGCGCTTGGAGAAACTATTAATAACTATTAATAATCTGTGTGCAAGCGAAATATTTACAAATGAAATTCAAATTGTATAATTGTTGTTATCATAGATTTTAAATATTGTCCTACATTATAGGATTTTGAAAGATCTAAACATGTATATATCTTTTTTCTAATACATTTAAAAATTATTAGTTCAAAACCATTTCAACTCATATAAAATTTGATGCGGTGATCTTTTGATCGTCATATAAATATTTTACAGAACAACCATCCACTTTATATGTTTCTAAAACATTTTTATGCATTGTAATTTATTTTTTTGGTATTTGGGTGATTTGGGCCACGTTACGCGTATCAGAGCTAGGTTACTCATATTTAGGGAGGGGTTTGCGTTTTGTACCTTTTATTTTACACCTGTTAGAAAAGGAATTCGAACCATGTACCTTTCTTTTATGTGTTAAAAAAATAATAAAAACTATGTCCACTTAAGCTAACCTAACTGGTTATATTTTTCATTGTTGAAATGGAATAATTGATGTACAAAAAGTACATTTATGTTGAGGATTTATATTTCTTAATGCGAGATCGAAGAGCCTATAAACCTTCACCGTTGTATAAGAAAAAGACTTCCAATTTTTTTTTGTTTGGACGCAAAAGACTTCCAATTAAGATTTTTTGTATATATAGTTGCCACTGCCACCGCATCCAGAAGGATGAATATGACTAGGGGTGAGCACGGGTCGGGTTTACCCGGGTTGGGGTCTAGGGTAAGGGTAGGGTAATATTGGAGAGTGGTAAATGTTGGAGGGTAAACCCGTGTTAATGGTAAAATAAAAATTACCACGGGTTAAGACGAGTTAACTAACGGGTTACCCGGGTTTTACCCTTGGTAAAATTCATAATTTTATCACAATAAAAAACATAAAACCAAATAAAGTTTAAATGCTACTATTCAATTAAAGTTCTTCAAAATAAAGTACATATTAGGTAAAATTCAAAGAAGAGACGAGGATAAGATTTCGGTGAACGAAGTAGCCAAATGTGTCAAATGGCCAAGTCTTGACCATACACACACACATATATATATATATATATATATATATATATAT
This sequence comes from Nemophila menziesii, assembly GCA_029959085.1. Classification (NCBI taxonomy): domain Eukaryota; kingdom Viridiplantae; phylum Streptophyta; class Magnoliopsida; order Boraginales; family Hydrophyllaceae; genus Nemophila; species Nemophila menziesii. Next base: position 19,454,370 of record JARWIR010000013.1, on the reverse strand, counting down.
ATATATAATATATTAAATGAACAGTACACGGGTTGGACGGGTCCAACCCGTGTGGTAATGTATAGAAGGTAAACCCGTGGTAAAAAAATTAACATGCCCAAAATTGAAGGGTAAGGTATGTTATAAAATGGGCTAGGGTAATTTTTACCCTGTTTTAGGTCGGTTTTTATTACCCTAACGGGTCGGTTTACCATTTACCACTATTCTGCTCAACCCTAAATATGACTTTACTTATTTGCGAGCCGGCTATAAACAGTCGTAGCTAGACCACTTATGTGTGTATTCATTGCATGTATATGTTTATTTCATTATTTGCATATGTTAAAAGCAAGAAATGGCGACTTATATTTGGCCACCACCTCAATTGGACTTTTTCACTCTATTCAACTTGAACAAATTGGGTATAAACTATTACAATAATTAAGTATATTTATACTTGTCTAGAATTTTCATACTTGCAATTAGAGGTTTTTGAAAGAAAACGGTATATTCTTTTGCAAAAATATATACAGTATTGAATCTAATTTAAGGGGACGAACAAAAAATAAAAATTTATTCAAAGATTTTCACTTCCGTCAAATGCATATCAATTACCCACTGAGTTTAGTCGCCTATAAAACTCATAATTAAAATCCAATTAATCACTATAATAGTAACTTCGTAAACGTGGACTAAAATTGCTTTGACATCTAAGAAGGTATATACTCTTCCAGAAAGGTTGGTTGACTTGTAGTTTAGTCATTCTTTGATTCCCCACTGCCCACTTGTCTAGTTGTTATTGACTTCATTTGCATTTCAACTCTATTACTCTCTAAATTGTTGGTGGCTTTCTAGATTAACAAGCGGCGTCCCCGTAATTATAAGTCAACTATCAATTAGTACTTCCGCACTGAAATCTAATAATCCCTTTACAGTCTTCGGAAATTTGCAGTTTTATATATAGATGGACGAATTTAATAGTGTCTCTTGGCTAAATCTAAATTATGAATTAACAAAATAATTATTATATGGGACTCAAATATTTTATTCCTAGATACAAAATTAATGAAAATGTCAATAGGGATTAATAGATGTCAGTCCAAATTCTTGTCAATAGAGATGATAATTTGGAACCAGGACGAAAAGCATGAGACGATGAAGTCATTGCTTAGCTAGCTTGTGGTATTTATTTTTTCTGGTCCAATACTGAAACAAAATGTTTGACAGATAACATGATTCCAGAACATGGATTATAAGATATGAGGTATGTTCACCTTAAATGGAAAAACATGTTAGTCAATAATTGTACAGATAATTTATATACTATATATATTTTTTATTTTTTGAAGATATATGTGTATATACTAAGTTACATACTCCATCGTAAAAGAGCCTTTAAGGTCTTTGATAGTTTGTTCGGAGTGGACCACTTCATCTTGAGGCAGCCTCGTGCAACTTAAGAAAAATATGGCTTTTTTAAAAAATGAATCCCATATTTAATATTCCTTAGACCTGCTTAAGAGACGTGAGTTAAGAATTGTTCATGTCTCATGCTTAAAGGAAAAAAATCGCATGAAGTTTAAGGTAATTTGCTACACCTTCGTAGAGTCTAAATATTACTCAAATTTCTTTATAACATTAATTTATGTCTGACAAAATTTAAACAATTTTAATTATTTAATAAAAATGCATTAACTAAAATTTAACAAAATTAAGCTAATTTTTTCTATTTAACTATGATTATAAGCTATATATAGAAGATTTATACTTTTTGAACAAAGTTTCATATGATATAATCTTTTCACTATTACATTAAAATATAATTAGTGGAACAAGTATTAAATTTGTTTTGTTTTTTCTTAACAGCTTTTTAAGTTATAAAAAATTAGATTTGTAATTTTTTGGTATGTGTAATATATTTTAATTGTTGGGAATTGTTTTCAAATTCGGTACAAGATCATGACTCACGGGGTTTTAATTTTGAGTAATGTTAGATATTATTTTAAATTATATTTTTTATTATTTTTTATGTAGATCAATTATTAAAAAAAATAAGAAAGAGAAATTATATAATTTATCCATTTAACATCTATGTATAAAGTGATACGATAGTTATTTGATTTGAAATGATATCCATTTTGATTTTTCTTTCAATATAATTTCTTAAATATAATTAAATAATAGATTGTATGAAATTTATACTACTTATTTAATTATTTGATATCAGGATAAATTTAAAATATAAAAATTAAATCCATTTAATAATAAATTCATACTTTTTTCTAATTAATAGGAAGAAGGGTTTTTATTACCTACTTAATTATTAGTTAAAGAAAATAGTTTTCACTAATGTAAAAGATTAATTTTATACCACAATATAATTATGTTTAATGTCATTTTAATTTTTTTATTTTATTTTATAATATTCATAATATAATTTTTTATCTTTTATTTTTATTTTAACTCCGGCCACCGCCACCGATTACCACACCACTTCATGCATTCGCCATCGCTTACCACCACCATCTCATACATTCTCCACCAACCACCACCACCACCATTATTCTCTGCCGATACCAATACCTTTGTTCACAACCACCACTGACTAGTTCTATCACCGTTATCGCCACCAATCACCAACAACTAATTCTACCACATGCATGCGTCCGTTACAATTTCTAAAAAAAATCATAATTAATTCTAAAAAAATTAGAAAAATAAAAATTTACATTTTTAGATGGGGCAAATTAATATCTACTTCTATGGATTTTTTGTCTAATTTTTTTTTATAATTTTGATTTTGATATTTCGGTTTATATATTGCTAATAAACACAAATATAGATTTGTCAGTTCGACCAAAATGTTGCGTATGTTACTTTTTTTTTTATTAAAATCTATTATTAATTCTAATAAAAATCTGAAAAAAATTGTATATTTGATGGAGCAAGTTCATATCTACATTTTTTCAAATTTTTTATGATTATTTTTTTACTTTTGATATTTAGTTTTTTTGTGTAAACACAATAATAAATTTATGTATTCCTATGATACGAAAATCATATAATCAATCTAAAACATTTATTTCGTTAACAAAATCATTTTTTCTTTGTATTAGTCACATATACTCTATGTTTACGTATTTTTAACCATCTTAATATATTTTCTTTTTTTTCAACCCATTTATGTTATTTTGTGTGTTGTTGTAATACATAAAACACACACAATTTGTCTTGTGTATTTCCGTAATACATAAAACGTTGTTGTTTGTATTGCAGAAACACAAAAAATCATGTAGTTCCTTTCAATCCAAGCCTATTCTGTCTGTGATTTTGTATATCACATGAACACACAAATCGACTATTTTGTGTAATGATGTAATAAACAAAAATTATAAAAAAAACAGTCTTGTACTTGTCCTTTCTGGTTGTGCAACAAAACTTGTTCACTTTTTAAAAATTTTATAAGCCTTAAACCCTAACCCTAAATATGGTGAAAAAGTAACTAGAATAAACTAAAATGATTTTTATGAGAGTATAAAATTTGAAAACTCTGACCCTAAACCTTAAACCATAAACCCATAAACCCATAAACCCTAACATTAAAAAATCCAAACCCTAAAAAACCTTAAAACCCCTAAATCCTAAACACATAAACATAAAAACACTGACCTTAAAAACACCAAGACACTACAAATTAAATCCTAAAATAAGAAAAATGACGAATATGATAGAGTTTATTATGTTGTGTATTCCAATTATATACAAAACTAGTACACATATTTGAGTTTTGTGTATTCCTGTAACATACAAAATCAAAAGATAAGGAGAGAAAGGACTAATATGACAGATTTTTTATTTTGTGTGCTCCAGTATTACACAAATCTAACTTTTGTGTATCGTTGGAGCACATAAAATCACAAAGAATAAGATAAAAGACTAATATAATATGTCATTTTGTGTGTTACATGAATATACAAAGTCATAGAAAGTGGTCAAATTCAAAGGTGTATAACAAAAATAGTGAGAATAAAGTAAAATGATGTATATGATAATTAAAAAAGTGAACAAGTTTTGTTGCACAACCGAAAATGACAAGTTTGGGGTTATTTTTTCATTTTTGTGTATACAACATTACACAAACCAGACAGACCGTGTGTTCATGTGATACACAAAATCACAAAGAGAAAAAGGTTTGATTGATTGGAATACGTGATTTTGTGTATATCTGTAATACATAAATTTTTATATTGTGTATTACAACAACACACAGAATCACAAAAAGAGGTTGGACAAAAAGAGAATACATCAAGATAGTTAAAAACAAGTAAAAGTAGGATGTATGTGATTAATAAAGAGAAAAACTGATTTTGTTAAAAAATTAAATGTTTTAGATTGATTCCATGATTTTTGTGATACACAAATATATTTTTGTTATTATAGGAATATGGAAAACTGAATACTGAAATTTAAAAAAAAAAAAAAATCATAGATATAGATATGAACTTGTCTCGTTCAAAAATACAATTTTTTTAGTTTTCTGGTTTTAAAAAAAAGTTAATTATGATTTTTTTTTTTTAAAAATTTAACGGTTACGGCCATGTGGTGTAAACAAATCTATTTTTATGTATTGTAGCAATACATTAAACAAAATATACATAGACGTAGATATTAATTTTCTCAGTCCCAAAATATAATTTTATTTATTTTTAAATATAATTTTTTACAATAAAATAAATTAACGGGCGCGTTCGTGGTGTAATTTGTTGGTGGTGATTGGTGACGACGACGGTGACGGAACTAGTAGGTGGTGGTTGTGGATGAAGGTGATACTAGTCGGTGGAGAATATATGAGATGGTTGTGATAGTCAATGGAGAATGCATAGGATGGTAATAGTGGTCATCTTAGAATGCATGGGGTGGTAGTGGTGGTCGGTGGCGGTAGTTTGATTTTAAAATAAAATAAAAATATTATATAATTAAACGGTGAAAGTTATAAAAATTAAATGATATATAATTAAAATAGTAAGTTGATTGATATTTTAATAATTAAATTTGATTTTTTTTAAGTGAGTGTTACTCCCTCCGTCCACTTTTATTTGTCCAACTTTCTAAAAGGAGGTGTCCAATATTGTTTGTCCTTTTTCTAATATCAAGACACTTTTTCTATACTTTTTCCAATTTTACCCTTAATTAAATAGTATAAAAGGAATTGCATTAAATAACCTCATGTACATTAATTAAGGGCAATTGTGTAAAGATAAAGAGTATTAAATATTCTTTTTAATCTTTGTGCCACAAAAAGTTGGACAAACAAAAATGGACGGAGGGAGTATTTTTTAGTTATAGCCTATATGTACGTAGGCATTATTTTCCTCTCTTTAGTATTAATCGTGTATTGCCCTATAACTCAATATCTTAAATAAAAAATTGATACAATTAAAAATAAATAAACATTTAAAATAAGAGATAATGACACTAGGGGTCTTGAAGACACACCCCTCTTCGAGTTAGCACCCCCACCTAGAGCCTCTTCTTACTAAAGACCTCAGGAACTTTTTAACACATGAACCCCAAAACCCCAATTACTAGACTACCCTTCTTTTGTTTTTTCTATACCTATATATACTAATTGCTATTTCTAATTTCATTCACATTCTAATTTCATTATCTCACCTCACTGATTTTCTCTCCTCTCTCCTCTCTCCTCTCTCCTCTCTCCTCTCTCCTCTCTCCTCTCTCCTCTCAACCACCACCGACACCACCTAAATGGCCACCACCACCGCCGAAATGGCCACCACCACCACCGCCGAGCACTCCATCTTCTGCTTGAAGCGAGCCGTACGAGGATAAAACTTCCTTCCGGCGAGCTCTCCTTCACCATCACACTCCACGAAATCGGTTTTCCTTTAAGACATCGGAGCTGCCATTAATACATCGGAGCTGCCATTAATACATCGGAGCAGATCTGCAGATCTGCAGATCGAAGCCGTTCGAGGTGGAAGAAGGTAAGGAGCTTCCATACCCTGCGGTTTTCCATTCCAGCGAAGAGATCCGGAGGTGGAAGAAGGTGAAACGAGCTCGCGGTGGTTGGGTCGGTGTTGCTGCGCGAAGAGGACCAGATGTGAACTCCGTTCGAAGAAGAAGACCTCCGTTCGAAGCTCGTGGTGGTTGGGTCGTTGTTGCTGCGCGAAGAGGACCAGATGTGAACTCCGTTCGAAGAAAAAGACCTCCATTCGAGACTGATTCCATGGCTGCTTCACGCGAGCTCCTGAAGCTGCGGTGGTGGTGCTGGTTCGTGCAAGGTTCCGGTGAAGAAGACTTGCAGCGCTGCTTCGTGCTTCGCCGGACTTCTCTTTTTTTTTTTTTACTCGCGTACACAGTACGCTTTTAGCTTAGGTTAGTTTTTTTTTTTCAGATCTGGTTTGACCAGATCTGGTCAACTTGTAATTAGTTTAGGTTTTTTTTTATTTATCTATTGTAAATGGTTTTAATTTTTGAATAGAAATGTTTATTAAATGATACACATGATTTTATAGAGTATTTATGTAATTTCAAAGAGTACTCTCTATTTTTCATAGAGTACTCTCTATATTTTATAGAGTACTCCGTCTTTTTTTATAGAGTATTCGTTTAGATTGTCAGAGTATTTTTTTAATTCTCGGAGTACTCTATCTATTTCATAGAGTATCGGAAAAAACTGAGAGTACTCTGCCTTTTTCATAGAGTACTCTCAGTTTTTTCCGATACTCTATGTTTTTTCCGTCCACTGGTGGCCGGAGGTCCGTGGTCGGAGATCGGTGGTCGGTGGTGGTGGTCGGTGGTCGGTGGCTGGAGGTCGGAGATGGGTGGTAGGTGGTAGGTGGGTAGTGGTAGAGGAGAGAGAAACAGTGACATCATACTTTTTTGTCTTTTAGTGTTAGTAAGGGTAGGAAAGACTATTGTAAAAAATGAGGTCCCTAACAATAACAACTTTCAAGACACTACTCTATAGAGAAAAAATAGTGCTCCTAAGACCCTATATATAATTCACCCTTAAAATAATAATTTTATCATGGCTATTTTTAGTTATAAAATTAATATTTGACCAAGTAAACATATGATTAAAAGATACTCATAAGGGTGATTAAAAAAATAATGAATTATCCGTATTATATAATAGAATATTATTACTAAATATTCTAAAAAGTCATAGGATACGAACCTTTATATTTTTTTTCTTTCTTGCACAATTATTGTATCATATAATATAGGACCCTCTTATCATTGAAATGTTTATAAGATAAAGGAGAGAAATGATAGTATACTCTACTATATTTCGTTGTCTTATCTTAATATTAATTTTGCCACACGTTATCAACACGAGTTTACTCTTTTGATCTTTTGAAAAAGAACATGGAAAATGATCATGTTATGAGCAAAGTCGACATCAGTAGCGTTTGGAACAAAAAAGAAAAACATGAGTAGCAGAGATATTTGTTTAATCAATAGTCAAACTACACATACACTATTTCGAGATAAAAAATATTTTTATAACTTGAACTGAAAAAAGGCAAATGTTAGCATAATTTCGGGTAATACTGAACTAATTGAGGGTTTTGAAAAAATAATCATAATATTGTCAAGGGTAATTTGGTCATACTTTATTGTTAAGAGTTAACATTATAAAAATAGATTGTATTAAAATATCTTAAGATTTCATCTCTACGTCTATATTTAAGCGAAATATTAAATCATTCATGTTATAAATATGTAAGATCTCCTCCTTTTACAATCTCCTCTTTTGATTGTCAATGTTTCATATATGTGACGCTCGTTGAATAGAATGACCGACACCCTAGTCAAATTTATCGGACGGAACAATTATGTGGTTACTTGGAATGAATTTCCGTTTTTCTAATCCTTCACTAAATATACAAGATACCACTAAACATGCATAGTTTGTCATTTTTTTTGGATTTTTCTTTAGCTTTGTTTGTAACTTTCTTTCTATAACATTTCATCTATCTAATTTTTTTTCAAAGAAACTATAAAATAAGTTTTAAAATTCATTCACAAGGGATTCCAAAATTTAATATTGGAAACTTCTTTAATCATGCTTTGTCCACCCTACTATTCTAATAATAGGAAAATCTCTAAACAAGAATCTGTCAACAGAATTGTTCATGCGTGTCCAAAAAAAAAAAAAAAAAACAGAATTGTTCATGGGCTTGGCCTATTTAAACACTTGCACTTGATGTCGGTCTCATATTATGTTGGACTATGATTCATTTTGTTACTAGTTTAGATTTACTTATCTTGGCCGTGGGTTCGTCCAAGGGAGAAAAAAAGGGGGGAATTATAAATATAGGCCCAAGTAATATACACGTTTATATTAAAAGGCCTTCTCATTAGGTATTAGTTACAACCAAGCCAAAAGCCTAAATAGCCCTCCCCATTGTTTCTTATAGCAGCGAAACCCAAATCCCAAATTCATTTCCTAATAGGGTTCGAAACACAATCCCACCTCCACTCCACTGTGCTCTCCTGTATACCCCTCTCTTCTCTCTGATCCAAACCCCACTACCGCCCTATCATGACTCCCCTCCCCACCATACCTGCCGCTCACCATATTACCACAGCACCACCACTGCAAAAGCTTCTCTTCCCACCGGCACAACTCATTAGGGTTCCACAATCTGCAGACCAGGACCACCACTAACCAACCTTCCTCGACTCGATTCTCCATCAGGATCAGCAGATCTGCTTCGAGCACAAAACCACCACCCCAGCGCCTCCTACATCTCCACCACCTGTTGCAACTCCACCACTGCGCTGCTGACCAGATCCACCACCGTTCGAGAAGCCATAGCCTCGCTTTGACCAGATCCACCACCGTTCGAGAAGCCATAGCCTCGCTGCTGACCAGATCCACCACCGTTCGAGTTTTAGTGGGTACAGCCCCAGTGGGTACATCTTCAACACTACCGCAGATCCGCCTCCACTGCACTGTCGTCGCTGCTGTTAATCTCGCCAGCACAACTGTTGCACCACCAACAGATCCAGTGCCATCTACACCATCTCTTCATCTTCATGGCCATCGATCTGGACCAGATTCACATTGCAAATGGGTACAGACCCGGGTGGGTGAGTCTCAGTTCCGCCACCACTGCTGCCTTTCGTGCCGAACTGGGAAGAGCCCCTTTCAGAGTGAAAATAATTCTATTTTGTTTTTTTGTTCAAACAGGGCCATGGGTACAGCCCCATCGAGGTCTATTGTCCATAGATCTTTAGAATGGGTCATGGGTACAACCCGTCTTGGTCTATTCTCCATCTTTCAGATGTAATGGGTACAGCCCCTTGATCTCTCTGCCATTCACCACCATTAAGCCCCAAAATGCTATTTTCCCAGGTGGGTACAGCCCCATCTAGTTGTTTTTTTAACTCGTGTCTGCTGCACTGTCTTTTTTGTTTTTCTTTTTGTTTATTATTTATTTAAATTGTTCCTCTCTTTTTTGCAGGTGCGTGTCTGGGTACAGCCCCACATCACCCAGTTCGGCGTTCACGCAACAGTAAAGCCGCTCACCAGCGCCATTTCAGATCGGGCAATATGCACGTTTCCATGAGACTGTATTTCTTCAAGGACTTAATGCTTTGCTATTGCTTCTGTTCACGTACCCGTTACACTATATGTCGCAATGTGCACGTTCCCATTAGACCGTATTTCATATTGTACACGTACGCATCTAGTTGTTGTTCGAGATGGGTCTGTACCCATATAGACTTTTACCTGGACAACCCATTGAAGGACTTAATAAAATTTAATACACTAAAACAAAATTTAAAAAAAAAATACACATCTGAATGAAAACAAGTGGAGCGTAAAATGGGTCTGTACCCAGTTAACCCCGTTGTACGCGTACCCATGACGAAGGTAACTATCCTTAGGGGTAAGAAGGTAATGTTGAGTAACTAAAAGACCAACTAAGGACTTAATAAGAAGATCAAACTAAGTAGGACTAAAAAAATAAGTTTTGAAAAAATTGGGATTGAATTTGTAATTTCCTCGAAAAAAAGTCTCTTAGCCTCGGGTCACTTCCATATCTAAATTATTATCCTTTGTATGTGACTAGATATAACCCGTACGTTAAAACACTTCAAAATATAAAAATTAAATTATTGTCTATTTTCAATTTTAACATAGAAAATATTTAAAAGATAGGAATTTAGGGGTGAGCACGGTGCGGTTCGGTTCGGTTTTTTGCCGTAACCGAAACTGAAACCGAATCATTCGGTTTTTAAAGGGGTCGGTACCGAACCGAACGGTTTTCCTCGGTTCGGTTTCATCGGTTTTCGGTTCGCTATATGTTCGGTTCGGTTTTTTTCGGTTTTGGTATATGTTTTATTCGATAGTTGGATATATTTTATTTGAGACATTTTATTTTCTAGGAAATCCATATATGAAGTGTGATTTTCATGTTATTGATTGATGTAAGAAATTGCATTTTTGGAACTCAAATTTTATATAAGTCGTAAACAAATAATAATAATAATATCAAAGGAATATTTATAAAATTTAGTGTTTATGCTTTATCTTCAACAAATATTAATAAACGAAGGATTTTTTAAAATATATCGACTCATGACTTATTTAAAAATATGTTGCATATTATAACATTTTTAGGAGCGATTCATGTCATGTATGAACATTTTTTGTTTCAAAATTACTCCATTTTCTATCCCATTGTCATAATCTTTCAAAGAATATAAATTAAATTCAAGAATGTTTTAGTTTTTATATTTTTTTGGTTCGGTTTTTCGGTTCGGTTTTTCGGTTCGATTTAGCATAGAAAAACCGTACCGAACCGAACTTTTCGGTTTTTTAAAAAGCTTATACCGAACCGAATGGTTTTGTCGGTTTTTGGTTTTTTCGGTTCGGTTTTTTCGGTTTTTTGGTTCGGTTCGGTTTTTCGGTTTTGTTTTGCTCACCCCTAGATAGGATGATATTTCGTCTTGAATATGTAAAAACCGAAATAATAGATAGAATAATTACGGAAGTGAGGTAAAAAAATTGGTTATTAAATTCAAATGCACTATAAATCCTTCATGTACAATGCAAACAACTAAAAAATAGATTAAAATACGAAAATAATCAAAGAGTGTCATAATCTAAATGTGTGAATGATATAATCTCGAGTTTTTAATATACGTGCATAGATCTCATAACTTTACAAAGTATCATTGTGTCAAAATACATATATCGTCCAACCCGAAGAACTTGAACGAAATATAGAAAAGTAGTATATAATTCATATATGTTACATTGAAGTGAAGGATGTATTTTAAAGGGTTGGTTTAAGTTCATGGTTCATGATTTTAAGATTTTAGGGTTCCAGATTCATAATGTAGTGTTCAAGGTTCATGTTTTAAAGTTCATGATCATATAGGGTGAAAGGGAATGAGAGAGAAAGAAAAAAATTATCGGGTGAAAGGGAATGTTTTAAAGTTCATGGTCTACTGGGTATTTCTCCGAGCTTACACTATTGCAAATCTCTTTATCTTTTCCGATAGTTTCCAGTATTTGGTGTTTGTTACACGATTACTTCTTACTACAGTTGGGTATTTCTGATCTCAAGGTTGAAGAAATGCCATTCTTTTTCTCCCATCTTTGCTTATCTTAGTTATGAAAAAAGATTGGGAAATACAGATATGAAATTAGATGGGATATTTTCGATCTAAGGCATTTGAAAACTTTAAAGGAAATCTTTTTGAAAAATTAAACAGGAATTTGAAACCAAACAAAAACTAAGATCACACCATTAAAACAGAAAATCGAAAAAGGAAAAAGGAAAAAGGAAAAAACTATAAGCAGATTAGTCAAAACTTACATGAACTCCATTGAACGTACTAAGACTTAGGGAGCCGAACTGGAGAGGAATCAACCTTGGCCCTAGAAATTAGCATCACTCACAATCATATAAGCGTAAAATTTTATTGTAAATAAGAGAAATTCCATCAGATCAATACCATTTGGAGGAGTTTCAGAGGTTTGGAGGCTTTGGAACACTTGGGTGATTTTTGAAGCTAAAACATCACTTGGATTAACAGCTGAAGCATTAATGACTTAACACGATGAGCAGTTATAGTAAAACCCGTGTCTAGGTAATGCCATCACTTGTGGGAATGCCATCTAGGTTAAACCCGACACTTAAAAAAACTTGTTGACGTGAACGAACCTAGGTTCCCTGGGTAAAATTCAAGGTTAAGGTTAAGGTTAAAATTAAGGTTAAGGTTAAGATTTAGGTGGATTTTAAGGTTATGGTTACAGTTAAGGTTTAAGATTTATCACTTAAGGTTAGGTTTTATAAAATATAAGGTTTAGAGTCGGATATTAGCGCGACAAAATTTCATTTGGTTGAGGTTAAGGTTAAGAACTTAAGATGAAAAGTAAGGTTGAGGTTCAAAGTTCAAGGTTTAAGGGAAAGCATAAGGTTAATTGTTAAGGTTAAGGTTATGGTTAAAGTTAAGGTTTAGGATTTAAGGTCAAGGTTAAGGAAAAGTTTTAACTTTAAGGTTAAGGAAAAGTTTTAACTTTAAGGTTAAGTTAAAAAAATATTTAGATGAAGGTGAAGGTGAAAGTTAAGGTTAAGGTTAAGGTTTAAGGTTAATGTCAAGGTTTAAAAATTAAGCTAAGGTTAAGGTTAAGGTTAAGATTAAGGGTTTAAGGTTTAAGGTGTAAGGTTTAAGGTTTAAGGTTATGCTTAAGGTTAAGGGTAAGTTTAAGGTTAAGGATAAGGTTAAGGATAAGGTTAAGGTTAAGGTTAAGGTTAAGGTTAATGTTAAGTTTAAGGTTAAGTTAAGGTTAAGGTTAAGGTTAAGGTTAAGGTTAAGTATAAGGTTAAGGATATGGTTAAGGTTAATAGTTAAGGGGTTAAGGTTAAGTTAAGGGGTAAGGTTAAATTAAGGTTAATGTTAATGTTAAGGTTAAAGTTAAGGTAAAGGTTAGTTTAATTTTAAGGTTAAGGTTAAGGTTAAGGTTAAGGTTAAGGTTAAGGCTTTGGCTAAAGCTACGACTAGGGATACAGTTAAGGCTAAGTCTATGATTAAATTTTAATTTAAGGTTAAGGTTAAGTTCAAGGTTAAGGTTAAGGTAAGATTTAAGGTGAATATTAAGGTTAAGATAAGTTTATGGGTTAAGGGTTAAAGTCAAGCTTTTGGTCAAGGGTAAGGTTAAGGTTAAAGTTAATTTTAAGGTTGAGAAATTTGGGAGGTTTTTGTAAGGAATTGTTTTATATTATTAAGGTAAATGTTAGTATTCCCGTAAAAGTAATAATAAAAGCGTGAGTCATTACCACATGACGGTTCTAAATACCTTTGAAGAAAGCACCAATAATCTTGGGTAACCAGTCGTTGCAAGAGCATATGTCGTCTAAGGCAATAAGAAATAGGATAGTAGAGATAGTCCATATCTCCTTACTACCCAAACAAGAGAGAATCATGTGTTTAGTGGATTCCACTAGATCATCACAAAACTTTCAATGACGAAAGGGAGCACTTCTTGTAAAAAGCGAGACACCACATGGGATAACATCCTTGCATCATTTCCAAAGAAAACCCCAAACTTTAGAGGGACCTTGGAAATGTCAAATAGTCATATAGAGGGAAGGGTCTTTAGATATCCCTAAAGATGGAGCCTTAAGATTCTTCGCTACCTTTATATAGAGATATCATAATATCATCTCTTAGTAAAGTAATTACCATTAACAACAAAATGCCATATAAGTTTATCCTCCTTCTCAAACATATAAAGTGGGATTCGGGTAATATGATTAGTCGTAACCCGATAAAATAAGCTATATATAAGGGGTATGTTCAAGTCAGGGCCATGTAGATGGAAATGTTGATTCACCCATTGAATATTTGTATTCAACGGTTTCACGACTAGGGTAGAGTTAGAAAGTCATTAGTCGTTCTAGATATTAATACTTAATTTATTACCAACTTGAAAAGAACATCCCCAATAGAGAACATCCATGCTAGCAAGTTTACTTCTCATGCACATGAGCGAACCAATTTACAAGTAGCTAACCAGTTGGAGAAGTTCGAGATATAGATTCATTTAAGGACTTTGGCAATCAGCGAATTAGGGTTAGAGAGGATGCACCAAACTCTTGAGGCCAAGAGAGCAAAAGTCATGTTCTCAAAATCCTAGATAATACGATCCACGTCTTTTTTAGAAGTATAGATATAACCCCAAGCCATCCAATAGGTAGGACGGTTTATGGCAAGTATCCCATGAAAAATTGACGACCATCTTGAAAAATTATGTACAAAAAGTCTCGAGAAGTTGACGAAGGGATATAGATCATCACCGTCCAAGAGTAAATTCTTATAATTAAAATTGCATTCACCTTGTAATTCGTAGGAATACTAAAATATTTATTTAGAGAATCTATTCAAAGTCATTGAAATCACAATGTAAAGCATAAATCATGATATCAACCAAATCCCATTATTTGAAATTTAAAAAAAAATAACCAAAATTTGATATGTTTTCTAGTATGCTAGAAACACAATTCAAAGCACGAATCATGCAATAATCCACCTTACCTAACATTTTTAATTATACGGACCCAGAAAAACATCTAATTTCTCCATAATGGATCTTTTTGTCCTTAATGGTCTGTGTCACCATCATTAAATCTAAATAAAGCTATCCAACCACTTTGACTAAAATGCCCTACCCATTTATTCGTCACTACAAAACCCACCGATAGGCCATAATACACCCAATCACCAAATACCCTTGGCCCTAAAATCCGGAAAGCCCAAAATCGTTGGAAAAAAGCTACTATAAAAATATCTATCTAAGGGCATTTCCGTCAAGAAACACTCACAGTAGCTCCCAGTAAGCTTAACACCAGCAGCAACCGAGACTCCTCCGAGGAAAGATCTAGTGAGCTCACAACACATGGCGTCTCATGAAGCTGCTGATGAACGTATCGCCCGGATCGCGGCTTCTATCCGGATCATTCCCGATTTCCCAAAACCTGGTATTGTTTTTTCTCATTATTTATATGTTTGTTCACCATAATACTAGTCGTATGTTAATAATAAAAGTGGAAATGGATGTACAGGGATTATGTTTCAGGATATAACAACGTTGCTACTTGATCCCGTGGCTTTCAAGGATACTATAGATTTGTTTGTCGAGAGGTACAAAGACAAAAAAATCGATGTTGTTGCAGGTGATGATTTCCCTCTTTAATTCATTTTTACATTTTAAATTGATGGTCGATTATTACTTTTATCAATTTTGCTACTTGTTTAAGATTCAGAATATTTTGGAGCTATAACGCAGTTAAAAACGACTCTTAAAAATCAATTTTATTAACAATTGAAACATTTTTCAGCAATTTTGAGGTTTAGTAACTCAATTATTTGGAGTTATCACATTCAAATGACTCATTGTTGCTTTAAACTTCTCTTGCCCTAATTTTAATGCTTTGATTTAGTATGTTTCGATTTCTAAATGAGTAATGTAACTGATATTGCTCATGGATTGATTATGAACAATGCAGGTATTGAGGCAAGAGGTTTTATATTCGGACCTCCAATTGCATTAGCTATTGGGGCTAAATTTGTTCCTATGAGGAAACCCAAGAAATTGCCAGGTTCATTTCTTTTTCTTGTTGTATGATTCATCATTTGTTACATTACATTTTGTGTGAGTTGTTGTGTGGTTTTATTGAGTTAATTCAAGTACTGCAAAACATAATTGTGTAACAGGGGAGGTTATTTCGGAAGAGTATTCTTTGGAGTATGGAACAGATAAAATAGAGATGCATGTAGGGGCTGTACAACCTGGAGAGCGGGCCCTAGTAGTTGATGATTTAATTGCAACTGGTGGAACCTTAAGTGCTGGAATTAGGCTACTTGGTAAGTTTATAACTTTGAAGAAGCAATATTATTTATATCTGTAAACATGTTTAACTAATATTTCTTGTTTTTTATTTGTTTAATTCGCAGAGCGAGTTGGTGTTAATGTTGTTGAGTGTGCATGTCTTATCGAATTGGCGGAACTAAATGTATGTCATTGTCTTACTTTATCAATAATAAGCCAAACTAAAAAGCATAATTATTCATTTTTCTTGTAAATTGGGTCTTCTCACTTTATAGAATGAAAAGAGGAATTTCAAAAATCTGTTTGCTAAATATTGATTTTGTATTTCAGGGTCGAGACAAGTTAGGTGACAAGCCATTGTTCATTCTTGTAAGCTCAAAGTAATAGGATGTGTTCACGGAGAAGAGCTGAAGAAAACTTGGTATTGTGTTTGTAATAGGGGTTAAAATAAGATTTTTGATTGTTTGGGGGTAACAATATAAAACCCAGATATTCATTTTAACTGAATGCCCGAGAATTAAATGTATTATTACATGTGTAACAAACATGGATATGAGTTATTTTTGAAGGGATGTGTTTGTTTGTTGGAATCTATATTTTGGTATGTTAATTTTCTATGAGTACATTCATTGTTATATAGCGTTCTTAACAGGCCCGGCCACAGGTATGGGCAGACCGGGCGACCGCCCAGGGCCCCGAGATGATCGGGGGACCAAATTTTTTAAATGTATGTTTGTATATAAATTTATTTACCTACAAATATTAATATGTTCGTACTATTTGTAAAACGTTACCTTTAGATCACTTGGTAGAGTGGTTGTGTATGACGTAACTGTTGGACCAGGGTTCGAGTCTTCCAAATGTATGTTTAGTTTTTTTTAATTGCAATAACATTTTCAAATCCTTTATATCTATTTATTTTGTTTGTGGTTAATTTATCAAATATTCCGCACAGTTTTAGTTTTATATTTTTATTATTTACCAATATAAGTTTTAATCTATCGTATTGTGATTTCTTGTTATTTTTAGTTTAATATTTATTTCACTAATATAAGAGTTTAATCATGATGGGGTTAAAAGAGAGAAACGAGAGTTACGATCGACATTCTCTTCGAAGTGGACTCTAATTTTGTTATGTAATAAAAATTATATATTTTTTATTTTGAATGTTCAACACGCAATAAATAAAAGATTTTAATATATATCTACCTATTTTTCATAAATATAATATCTGTTGTAAAATATTTTATGACTAAATAAAAGAGAAGCATTGATAACTATTGATTTTTTTAACTAGTCGGTTTTGGACCCAATTCAAAAAAATAAATTAAGGTTTAGAGGCAAATTCCCTTTGGACCCAGAGAGGGCTCAAGCTCCTGAATTTCTTTTTGAAATCCAATATTTTTAATTAGTCACTGTATGATTATATCTAATTTAAACCGACTCTCATTTAAACGTACGTATAATTTAATAAATCTTAAAATAAAATGACGTATTGAAAACAAGTTCCGTTTAAATACACCCAAGGTTGGTTTTGGTTACTTCTTTAGCCTTTATCTAACCCTTATGAAGTGAAAATCTTAATAATTTTTTTATTTTTTTTAACATAATTTTGGAGGTCTAAAAAACTTAAAAAATAGACCTTGTCATTTATAACTTTACATTTTCTATGTTAATTTTATTTTAAAAACACTATCCAGAAACCTACTTTATTTTCTAGACTTCGCCATTGTTGGGCCCAAATTTAAATTTTCGCCCGGGGCCTCAAAACTACAAGGACCGGCCCTGGTTCTTAAGACCCTAGTGTGAGGAGGTCGAGCGTTTATGTTTTCAATAAACAGGTAAGAAATAAAAATAGAGATCATTTCTGCTGATCAATGCACACCAAGGTCAAAGTGGATAAATAAACTTGGAACAGAGGAAAAGTACAAAGTTTAATACAAATAGTAATAATTTATTTTTATCAATCTAAAAGTAGATTAATAGAAGAATTTTGGTTTGAAATATAAAAAGAAATCTAATTCTTTTATTATTTCGAGACAGATCAAACTCTAATATAAGAGTTTTTTTCATCAATTTTGTTGATGTCTTGGTTAATTTTTTATTTTATATAATGAACAGTTTACTAGGTAGGTAGTAATTAGATATTAAGTTTTAAAAAAAATTTATTGACTGAATTAGACAGTTCATTAATTAGTTGATGCCTTGAGGGATCTTTTAGCCAACCCACTAAAGTGATTTCTAGTTGGGATGCACTTTTGAACGCTTAGATGGCCTTCTTTAGAACAAATGGTTATACCAGTTATTATGATAATGACAATATCTATTTTAGATACTTTATGAAGTCAATGATCATTCTCATTTCACGAGGGAGTTCTGTAATTGAAGATGCACGAGAGGTGACATAAATTTAGAATATCAAATCTTACAAAGGATAATGAAGATGTAAAATACTAAAAAAAAGTTAAGTATATTTTAGGAAGCTTGTAAAATCAGCTATCAGATTAACCAAAGAATGAAGTACCAAAAATATCATGATACTATGAATGTCTGGAGAGAGAAAGAAACTGTGACTAGTTTGTTTGGACAAGTTAGCAACTAAGTATAGGATGGCTTCTTGAGGAGTTATTTCAGACATGAAATGTGTATTTTGCAACAATTGTGCAGATAATAGAGAACGCTTATTCTATAAATGTAGTTTTTTTGCAAGAATTAGGAAGATTATACTGCAAAAATGTGAGATTTGTAAGGCTTTATATGACTGGAGTGATAGTATAAACTAAAGTATCAAGAGAATTTAGGGAAAAAGCATGTTACCTGTAATTTCAAAGCTGTATTTTGTTGTAGTGTTCTCAAATGCGGTTTCAAAGCAATGCAAGGGTGTTTGCAGTAGTTTGCAAGACTGAAGTACAGATTTTGAATGATACAAAATTTGAAGTATGTAGCTACTAAATGTGACAGATTTGTTAATACTAGAAAGAATATGGACCTTTATTGCTAATTCACAACTAGAATGAGTTAGTATAGTTTATCTGAAAAGCTTGAGAACCTGTTCCTTCAAGCTTAGTTTTGCAAAGAGTTGGGAAACACTTCTTACTGAGACAGAAAACTAATACCAAAATACAGGAAAACCACATCAACTGTTAAACCATTAAGGATGAAATACACAATTTGATATGATGTGGCTCCAATGAAAATGAGATACTTCTGTCAAAAGAAGCAATAACTCATAGAAAAAGAAGCAAAGCAATTTGATATGATGTGGCTCCAATGAAAATGAGATGCTTCTGTCAAAAGAAGCAATAACTCATAGAAAAAGAAGCAATTTGATATGATGTGGCTCCAATGAAAATGAGATACTTCTGTCAAAAGAAGCAATAACTCATAGAAAATTAAACTAGGAATTAGGTAGGGGCCGCGCGAACGCAGGCCCCCTCTACCACAAATTATGATGTAGACTCAACCACTTGGGTTGATCTTAGGTGGGCACCCCTTCTATGTGCAATGAAGGTCACCAACCTAGGCCATAGATCTTCTTGATCATCTATTGACCCCATCCAGGTAAGTATGTAATCCATTCCTAGTCCATCTTTTTTTATACTAAACTGAACCTTCTATTTTCTCTTATACTATCGATGTGGGATTATTCTTATTTCAATAACTCCCCCCTTCCATTTTAGCTGTGACTTGTGAGACTTTTTATCTCTTAATTCTTTCTTTTTAGCTTCATCAATCTACTCTCACAGCTTCTCCAGATCCTCTTTGTCACACCAGAAATCTTCAATGTTATTTATCCTCGGCAACCATTTTCATTGTTGCATTTAAGTTTTGCTAAAAGGACCACCTGTAGATTATTTAATGTTATCTATCTTCAATGTAGATTATTTATATGCTAAATATATATATTATATTTCAAAGTTTTTTCTACGGTCCAAATTTACCCGTATAAGTGGTGGCCAGAATTAAATCTGGCTAAATATAAGTGGTGGCCAGAATTGATTCTAGCCCCACTTATTAATTTTTTTCTTTTGAACCTGGGTTCGATTCCTGTCAACGGAATCCATTTTTGCTTTAGTGTCTTCAGACATGATTTTTTTTTAAACATGGGTTCGATTCTTGTCAACGGAATTCATTTTTGCTTTAGTGTCTTCAGACACGGGTTTTACCTAGTCTATATTATATTTCAGAGTTTTTTCTACGGTCCAAATTTATCCGCATAAGTGGTGGCCAGAATTAAATCTGGCTAAACATAAGTGGTGGCCAGGATTGATTCTGGCCCCACTTATTAATTTTTTTTGAACCTGGGTTCAATTCCTGCCAACGGAATTCATTTTTGTTTTTGTGTCTTCTTCACACACGGGTTTTACCTAGTATATATATATATGAAACTGTGAGATGATTTATGATATTGATATATTTTCTTTCACTGTGATGCTTGAAATAAATAATGAGTTTCCTAAATCACAAAGTAGTGAAAAAATTCATATATAAAAAAAATGGTTATACAAGATGATTTAATATGTAACTCGATTTGTATCACAAAGGTTCTTGCAGAATCTAGAATTAATTATGGAGAGGCGTTTTTATTCTCATATTGTGAATATAATGACGTTGGAGATTTATTTTTTGGAATCTCTTGAAGAGTTGACTATCATAAGAAAATCGTCATGATACTTGAATTGATATTAATTTTGTTGATGAACACAGGTGCCTAAAGCAAAATAGTTGTCTGAAAAACTTAAGAGGGTCTTAAAATATTAAATTCTCGGAGAACAATAAGTGTATAAAGTATATAAGGTTCCTGAAAAACATAAAGTGCATGAAGTACAAGAGAAAGGTATTTAGGTTATTATATGAATCAGTTAGTATAAATTGCTTCCTCACAAGTACGATATCATCTTATTATGATATTGTCTCATCCTACATATTAAAGAAACAAATAATGGTTGATAACTTTTTAGATGATGTTGAGATTCTTAATATAAAAAGATAATTGATGATCATTTTATGAGAGTGGGAGTATATTTCACCAAAGGATATTTACAATAAATTCAAGGATGTATTCAACAAATTCCTCCAGGCAAGAATCCAACAATTTCATTAGCTAAAGTTATATTTTATACGTCTTTCAGATTACGGGTTTATAAATAAGAAATGTTGTTTAAATTAATGTTGTTATATTTCGTGTTACAATGAGAGGGAGACGATATTTATGTATTGTATTTTTTTCCTCCACTTAGCTATTTTCCCACAGATTTTTTCCTAGTAAGGTTTTAACAAGGCAGGTAAAATACTCATTATCATAAAGAGAACATATATTTCTCTTTATGTCAAGACAATGGTTATTGCTGACATTAAACTAATATGATAAAATAGAAGTCCAACAAATTTATTCACTAAACCTTTACCAAGGACAATATTTGAGTTACATGCCCACAAGTAAAGAATAAATTATCAAAATATTTGATATCCTAATGAGGGGGGAGAAGATACTTGCATACTGTATTCTTTTTCCTTCGCCGATATTTTCTCATTGGGTTTTCTTGGTAAGATTTTAACGAGACAACCCATATATTTGTAACTCCTACATCAAGTGATTTTTTCAATGAATATCCAAGTGGGAGTGTTATGAAATATTAATAGGTAGATATTCCCAAAAAAAGTCAAAACGTGTGGAAATAACTTGCAGGAGCTTATAATGAAGCGGGAAACTGATACATGCAGTTTCACAACTGCTTGAGGCTCGCAACAACTTAAACTAGTAACCAGTTGGGTTAGCTGAACTGGCCAGAGCCTTACTATTCCTTTAGAACTTAAAGGGGAGGTACAGGGTTCGAATCCCCTCCCTAACGGGTGCGAAGTAAGAGATACAAGGTTCGAACCTCTCCCTAAACATGGGTCACCTAGTTTTGATTTACCTGGAAATATACATGGGAAGACGTGTATATCCCCATGAGATTAGTTGTGGTGCGCGCAAGCTAGCCCGGATCACCCACGTACCCAAAAAAAACCTAAACTTGTAGATGAAGCAACTACTTACGTATTTCTATATATAACTCAATATTTATATCACATTCTAACTAATCTGGATTTCACAAAATAATAATACAAGATTATATTTCTCTAAATTTTGAGTTTTCGCTATTAATTTTATAACAATTTCCAATATTTACGTCTTTTAGAAAATTTCTGATCACTTTATGCTCATCTTGAACTACCTTTCCCTCTTACTTTGGCAAATTATCCCCCTTGCTACTAAATAGACCAATTATTAATGTTGAATTAAATTTTTTAAAAGGTTTAAATTGGGAAAAATCCTTAATTAATAGGTAATATTAATTTGGTCAATTAGGTAAAGATTCCTAATCGATATATGTGTAAAGAGTGAAATCAAGCTCATATACCATGAGATATTTTCCCTAATAAGTAATAAATGTGGTTCGACTACTATGAATTCTAACATTTTTTATGTTTAAGTTATATTTTTATGATCCAAAAGTTGAAAAGTAATTAAAACATCTAAGTGTGTTGCATAAGAATAACACAAAATAAGATCATAAAAAATTAAACTAGAATTTAGGTAGGGGTCGCGCAAACGCAGACCACCTCTACCACAAATTATGATGTAGACTCAACCACTTGGATTGATCTTAGGCTGGCACCCCTCCTATGTGTAATGGAGGTCACCAACCTAGGCCATAGATCTTATTGATCATATGTTGACCCCATCCAGGTAAGTATGTGATCCAAACCTACCACATCATATCTTATATTAACGTGAGCCTTTTCCTTTCTCTAATACTAGCGTTGTAGGATAAATGTTATTTCAATAACTCGACCTCTGAATGATCACCCTCTCCACCTTAGTTGTAAATTTCTCCTAATTCTTTTTTGTAGCTTCATCAAACTACTCTTAAGTCCTCCAGATCCTATCTGTAGCCCCAAAAATCTTCAACGTAATTATCAAAGTATCTATCCCTAACAATCATTTTTCATTATTACATTCACATGCTGCTAAAAAAACCACGATATTCAAAATCGACAATATTATAATAATTAGCTTGAGGGCCTTCTAGTAACATGGATTTATCTTTTTGAGGAGTGCCTTCTAAAATTCTCACCTGAAGAGAAGTAAATATTTCCATCACCAAAGACTGTTGAGAACGTTTCTTGAATAAGCACAAGAGATAAGTAAATTGAAGCGAGGAGGTTTGATCAATGGTGTTATATCATATTCCTCGAGAGAAATAAAAGTCTTACACGAAATTGGAAGTCATGTGAAACTTTCCATCTTTCAATATATGTCTTATATAATAGCAAAATAAGTATATGATACTTACATAAATTGATTGTTTAAAAGAGTTTACAATGTTAATATTGTATAGATTATGGTACATAATAGACAACCAAACATTATTCAAGTAATCAGATGCAACTTATAACAAAAGACAATAATTTGTTAGAGTTGGAGATATAAGTAGGGTAAATATCTTACAAATTAACAATTCTTAGAAACTTCAAAACTAAATAAATAAAATTAGCGTACTCTGGTAAATGGATTGTGAGACTATCCTAATCGGTGGCTTAGGATTTATTTTGGGTCTAATTTCTCTTCTGTTATTCGATATCTTGAACCCTTGAGAGGTAATATATAAAACACATTTTGCACAGTGTCATTTTGATGAGATAATTTATCCCTTGTTAGGGGGAGAGACATCACAACATGAACTACACAGTGATATAGCTTGGAGGATAATATTATTGTCGTGTAACAATCCACAGACCTAAAGAATAGAAACTTGAAGTTCAAAAGAAGATTCATCGTATTGCGGCTAATATACCAACTGCATTTGTAGACACAAAGAATATTATGAAATCCCATAAGTCTAATGTAAACGTTCCAACGTAGATTATATTCCTAGATGGATATATGACAAATATTACAATGAATGCATCTACCCAACACATGAAGCGTGGTAAATATGTAATGTGTCTAACCAATGCATGAAGCATGATAGACCTATAATACATATAACCAACACATGAAACGTAATTGATTTGTCGGTTTAAAATATAAGATTCCCAGAAGAAGGAAATCTTATGAGTAAATGCTGAAATGATAAAATCTGTGGAATGTGTACATACATGTAATACAACCTGAATTATTGAGATAACTAATGTTGACACTTGCATTTCTCCTAAATGATGCAATTGTTCCTGAAAAGACAAATGTAATTGAATAAAACATAACCATGTAGATTATATATATGATAAAAGTATATTAAACCGTGAGATGATTTGTAGGATTGATATATTTTCTTTCACTATGACGCTTGATATAAATAATGAGGTACCTAAATTACAAATTGGTGAAAAAATTTGACAGACATATAAATGGTCATACATGATTATTTAATTAGTAATCTGACTTGTATCACAAAGGTTCTTGCAAAAATCTATAATTGATTATAAAAAAGACATTCTCATTCTCATATTGTGAATATAATGATGTTGGAGTTTTACTTTTTGGAAACTCTTTAAGAGTTGACTATAATAAGAAAATCATCATGAAAAACATCATGATACTTGAATTGATTTTAATGTTCTTGATGAACATAGGTTCCACAAGCACGAGTGCCTGAAGCACGATAGATGCCCGAAACACTTAAAAGGGTCTGAAAATATTAAATTCTTGTAGAACAATTAGTACGTGAAGCATAAGAGGTTCCTAAAAAACATAAAGTTCATGAAGCACTAAAGAAAAGTATTTAGGTTTATAATAGGAACCAATTAGTATGAATTACTTTCTCACAAGTACAATATTATCTTATTATAATTTTGTATCATTCTGGAGATTCAAGAAACAGAGAATAGTTGATAAGATCTTAGATGATGTGGAGATTCTTAATATCAAACGATAACCGAAGAACAATTCATGAGATGTAGGAGTATATTTCACCAAATGATTTTTACAGTAAATTCAAGGATGTATTCAACAAATTTGTCCAGCCGAGAATCCAACAAATTCATCAACTAAAGCTATATTGTATAAGTCCTACAGATTATAGGCTCATAAATATGAAATTTTGTCCCAAATAGTAGTTCGTATTACAATGAGAGGGAGATGGTATCTATGTATTTTACTTTTTATCCTTCATTTAGGTTTTCCCATTGTTGTTTCCTAGTAAGGTTTTAACGTGGTAGGAAAAAAATCTCTTATCATAAAAAGAACAATATACTTATCCTCATGTCAAGCCAATGGTGTTTATTGGCATTGAACAAATATGATAAAATAAAATTTAGTAGATTTGATCACTAAATCTTTACCAAGGACAATAGTTGAGCTACAAGCCACAAGTAAAGAAGGAATTATCGAAATATTTGATGTCGTAATGAGGGGGAGAAGATACTTGCATACTGTATTCTTTTCCTTCGCCAAGATTTTTTTCACTAGGTTTTCCTGATAAAGTTTTATACTAGGCAAACCATATATTTTGTAACTCCTACTTCAAGTTTCCTTTTCAATGAATATCCAAGGGGGAGTGTTATGAAATATTAATTGGTGGATATTTTCCG
The DNA here is from genome assembly GCA_029959085.1 of Nemophila menziesii. Taxonomy (NCBI): domain Eukaryota; kingdom Viridiplantae; phylum Streptophyta; class Magnoliopsida; order Boraginales; family Hydrophyllaceae; genus Nemophila; species Nemophila menziesii. Next base: position 19,428,935 of record JARWIR010000013.1, on the reverse strand, counting down.
ACAAAGTCACAGCGTGTGGAAATAACTTGTAGGAGTTTATAATGAAGCAAACAACTGATACAGGCAGTTGCACAATAGCTAGAGTCTCGCAACAACTTAAACTAGTATTGATATCATATTACAATTGATCTAAATATAACAAAATAATAATACGAGACTATTTTTTGAGTTATCGTCGTTAATTTTATAACAATTTCAAATATTACGTCTTTTGTTAAATTTCCAAACACTCTATGGTCATCTTGAACTACCTGTCTCTCTTACTTTTCCAGATCGGCCCCTGTTGCTGCCAAATAGACTAATTCTCTATGTTGAACTAAATATTTTTAAAGGGATAAATTAAGAAAAAAATCTTAATTGATAGCTAAAATTAATTTGGTTAATTAGGTAAAAATTAATAGTTGATATATATGTAAAGAGTGAAATTAAGCTAAGATGGCATGAGATATTTTGATGAATGTGGTTATACTACTATATTTTTTAACTTTTTTTTACGTTTAAGGTATATTCTAATATTTTTATGATCCAAAAATTGAAAAGTGATTAAAACAACCAAGCATTTTGCAGAAGAATAACACAAAATAATATCATAAAAACAAATAAAAGTTAAACTAAGATTTAGGTAGGGGTCGCGCGAACGCATACCCCCTCTACCACAAATTATGATGTAGACTCAACCACTTGGGTTGATCTTAGGCTAGCACCCCTCCCATGTGCAATGGAGGTCACCAACCTAGGCCATAGATCTTCTTGATCATCTATTGACCCCATCCAGGTAAGTATGTAATCCACTGCTAGCTTATCGTATTTTATAGTAACATCAGTCTTTTCTTTTCTCTAATACTATCGATGTGGGATAAATTTCATTTTAATAACTCAGCCTCAAAATGATCACCCTCTCCAGTTTAGCTATAAATATCTCTTAATTTTTTTTGTAGCTTTATCAATCTACTCTCAAGTCCTCCAGATCCTATATGTAGCCCCAAAATTCTTCAATGTAATTATCAAAGTATCTGTCACCAGCAACCATTCTCATTATTACATTTAAATGTTGCTAAAAAAATCTTCGGCTTCAAGTAGACAATATTATAATAATTAGCTTGAGAGGCCTTGTAATTGAACTCTGTGTAACATGAATTTATCTTTTTTGAAGAGTGCCTTCTAAGATGCTCACCTAAAGAGAAGTGGATGTTTCCATCAACAAAAAATTATTGAGAACTTTTCTAAAATAAGCAATGGCGTCATATCATATTCATCGAGGAGAATAAAACTCTTACACTATTCGAAAGTCATGTGAAACTTGCTCTTTCAACATAAGTTGACGGCTCCTTGATGCTAGTTATATAATAGCAAATTAAGTATATGATACTTACATAATTTATCGTTCAAAAGAGTATACAATGTTAATATTTTATATATTTTGGTACATAAGAGACAATAAACCATTATTCAAGTAATCATAGGCAGCTTAGAACAAAAGACAATAATTTGTTAGAGTTGAAAATATGAACAGGGTAAATATCTTATAAATTAGCAATTTCTAAAAACTTAAAAACTAAATAAATAAAATTATTCCTAACATTATTATTTTGCTGCAAAAGAAATTTTAATACTTTAAAATGCTAAGCAAGAAACAAATGACTAGTAATATTAATATAATGTTTAAATACTATAACATACCCAGGGGGTAACGGGTCACAAAAGTAACTCTTAGTGGGCAACGAGGCGCATTTTAAGACTTAGGGGGCAACCTGTCAATCGCGTATAAACCCAGGAGGCAAAAGTGCTATTTACTCTATATAATTTTATCTTTAGCTTTAGTTTTACATCGCTCAAATATTTCATATTACATTACAAGGAAGAACTCTTTAAGCATCTAATGATAAAGCATGCAGAATTTATGCCTAACAATATATGCAAAATAAAGGCTAAGATAAAAATAAGAGAATGCACAAAGTAAAGAGGTAAGAGATTGAGATCAAATACAAGATTTATAGTGGTTCAATATTCCTGCATCCATCAACTACGATATGAGCGCCTTTAGAATTTCAACTCCTCAACTAGAACTTGTTGTTTCTCTTTAGTTGAGCGGTGACTCCCAGTGTGATATAAATTTGACACTTAAAGAGAATATGCTCCACAAATATACGAGTCGCCAAGTAATAAAGAAAGAAAAATCATCTAACATGGAATGTAAGTATACTTGTAAGGTAAACTCCTTTTGTTGTCGTTTACCATTAAGAAACTTAGATTTCACGGAACCTGATATATCAAAAGATGTGAAATGATCCTTTTATGTTTCGTCATACTGTCGGCTCCTTTTTGAATTTTATGTTAGTCAACAACACATGAGCGTCGACACATAAACAATTCTGCCATACCACCAAATATGAATTTAGATATTGTAAACACCTTTGGTCCACATTCATGATCAAGATGTTGTCAAAGCTCATAATACATTTGACTCTATTTTTTCTCGCAACCGATATATTTTTAACATATTTCTCTACATTTTTTCTCGCAACCAATATACCTTTTCACACGTTTCAAGACTTAAGAATTGAAGGAATTGAAGGGTTAATACTCAAGACTTTTAGAAAATGATCTACTATGTGTGATATTGGAAATACTAAATTTTACGAGTTTGTGTGAAAGTTCACATGGACATATTGTTGTGATATTGAAAAAACTATCTCCTATGTGAGTGTTCAAAATTTACCAGCTTTTGTTGTAAAGTTTGGAGTTTTTGTTGTGATTTGTAATGGTAGATTATATAATGTGACTTTTATTAAACAAAAAATATTAATAATTGATTATACAATTACAATTATTGATGGTTCAGATTTAGAATTTAATTAAAAACACTAAGTATTAGAATTTAGATAAATACGGATATGACTCTACACTAATTTTAAGTCATTCACTTATAAAAAATAAAAGAGAAACTTAAAACATAAAACAAAAAAAACCAAAAAAAAACAAAAAATTTGAACTATGAATTAGGTAGGGGCCGCGCGAACGCAGGCCCCCTCTACCACAAATTATGATGTAGACTCAACCACTTGGGTTGATCTTAGGTGGGCACCCCTTCTATGTGCAATGAAGGTCACCAACCTAGGCCATAGATCTTCTTGATCATCTATTGACCCCATCCAGGTAAGTATGTAATCCGTTCCTAGTCCATCTTTTTTTATACTAACATCAACCTTCTATTTTCTCTTATACTATCGATGTGGGAGAATTAATCTTATTTCAATAACTTCTCCCTCCTCATTTTTTGGCTGTGCGACTTTTTATCTCTTAATTCATTCTTTTTAGCTTCATCAATCTACTCTCTCACAGCTCCTCCAGATCCTCTTTGACTCACCAGAATTCATTCAATTTTATCACCACAGTATCTATCCTCAGCAAGTATTCTCATTATTATATTCAAATGCTGCTCAAAAAACCACGTGTTTCATGTCAAAAATATCAACTTGAGAGCCCTTATAATTAATCTCTATGTAACATGACTGTAACTTCATTTACATGTATCTTCTGAAGCACTTTTTTTTTTCTTTCTTCTTAAGCATTTGTAAATGATGTGTCAAAGGAATGAATTGTTAAAATATTCATAAATAAGGGACCAAATGAGTAATTTACCCTTATTGTATTTACGGGTTCGAATTCAGCAATGCACTTCATCTAATTAGTTATAAAGCTAAATTGTATGCATTTATGAAAGCGGTAAGTATTACTTCACCAAGATTCTGCCCTCCAACTATATGAATTTGGAGTATTGGTGATGTAATATCAACATGAAACTTCCAAGCTACTTCAACAATAAAAGATTGTTTATATAACAAATCCGTGGATCATATGTGCTTGTGGATTTTCTATTCCTTCAGTCATTTACATTACGATCCATTCATTTTCCAGAGTGATTGATGTATTATCACAAAGCTAATATATTTTTGAAGACTCTTTCTTCTTTGTAAAGTTCTTTAAACTTGTTACAGGTGTGATGGAGATGCACTATAATGAGTATTGACTTCACATTAAATGAACACTTACACAGAGGAGATTGTGAAATAATCACGTGCTCCGTGACGAAAAAAATTACGCGATACATGGTGTTTCTTAATAGATCATCTCTTTGATCCGTGATTCTTGTCATTTTCCGATTCTTATGCCTACAACAGCTGTCAAATATCATAATCCATTGGGATAAGGATCATAACCATAAGAAAAATAGTTAAATTGCCCTGTAAGTCCCTGTGTTTTATAATTAAAACCCAGCAAATATACATCTGCATTAATCCAAAATGTTGCGAATATACCCCTCAGGTACCTATGGTGCTCATTCTAAAACAATGCAAGGGTATATATGGCTATCTTATATAACACAAGGACCAATGGTGTAATTTACTCATCAAGAAAGATCAATATATCTTTTAAACCCTTACAACACCATCAAATAAAGCTACTCTATTCAAATAGTATGTAGCACAATTTACCATTACCCAAGTACCCCAAAAGCACAAAACATTACTATAGAAAAGCATAATCACTATCAAATCATAAACTAAATTAGACAAAAAATAATGCTTAATTTACTCGGGTTTATGAAAAATTTGAAATCACAATTGAAAATATTACACTTTTAAAACACAATGGTATAGAGTAAGTGTAGCCTAGTGCTTGTTTTTTTTTCAAACAAACAACAAAAATGCACTGAATAAACTCATAATAGGCTTATAGACAACATGAATCGGCCTGAACATTACCCACCACCATACTAAACAATAGTGTTTAATCTTGCGTGACATTACTTTGTCTAACTAATGACATAAACCATGGACCACAAATTTGGTGACATCAGCTAGAGTGAGTCGTGAGGTAAGCTCCCACGTGGCAGCAGCTGGGAATAGTTTGGAGACTGATATTGGAATGATGTCACCAGCAACCACTCTACCACGTGTGACTTATTTGGACAGCTTAGTTGGTAAAGAATCATTCAGCATGGCGCGTGGTGGTGACACGTCAGCATAATGACTTGAGTCAACAAAGATTGCCAGAGCAGTCTACTTGTCTAACTTCAATAGGGGACCCATGGTCCAACATTATTTGGGACCCATGTTTGACTCCGAAGCACTCGGTAATTCTCTAAATGGCGGTTTTGGATCGAATCCGCACCAATGATCGTCTAATATATGGAGCTGAATCCGATGTGTTCATCCCTGGTGACTTGCATGAGAAGCTGTCACGGCAGCTCGGTAATTGTTGCTGGTCCCACATTATTAATAAATACGCTCAACCACGTTCTTTGATTTAGGGTGTTCACAATACCTAAATCAAGATTCTCAGCTTTGTCGCCCAAGATTCTCTTGAACGTATCCATACATTTGGTTGTTTTAGCATTCTGATAAGTTATATCCTCAGTTATGTTTTGTCATTATCACTTAAAAATCAATTATCATCAACGAAGAGAGCTGTCCAAATTTTCTGATAAATTACCCTCTATACCACAATGGCCAAATAAAAAGGTTTTACAAGGGAACTCAGCTATATATAAGAATGCATCTTAATACTCGAACATTATTGAAGCCAATACAATATTTAAGTCTTCGAAACCAAAGTGCTTCAGAGAGATGAAAGGCCATATACCAATTAAGATGTAGCTATCAACTCATCATTGTAGAATATAGATCAAGATATAGCACAAATTACCAATACCAAAAGGCACAAAACATTATTATTGCTACGCATAATCACTATAAGATCATGATAAAATTTTGACCAAAATTTTTTTTTACACTAAGTGTAAGAAAACGTTGCAATTACAACTGAAAATGTTACACTTATGATAAACATTAAACTGAAGCCTACACACTATCTTGTATCAAACAAACAACAAAAAACACACTAAACAAACTGGAACAGGCGCCTTATAGACAACATGAATTAGCCTGAACATTTTGGCAATCTTTATTCATTACAAATATAAACTTCCTAAAACCTTTCCTTGATTAACAGGAAAAACATCACATACATCTTGTCAGATATTCTCTCGTATATATTTGAAGTAAGCATACTTCCATTTCTTCTTCATTATCAAAGTCCCAACAAATCCCCAAAATCCCGAAAAGATTCTGAGCGCTTCATCGACAAAGAATTTCATCTTTTCAAGATCATCATCTTCGTGCTTTTGAGATTCCTCTTCTTCTTCACCAGGAAAACACTTGGTCGTTAAAGGGATCCCACAAAGTGCAGCAATTCCCCTGTAATTGGTTGGATCATTCAAGGATTTGAACTGGCCACTTGTGGGAATCATACCTGACAAATTGTTACTTGACAAATTCTAAGTGATTTAAAAAGGCTAATGGTCGCTCCTAGAGTGTGATATAAATCAACACTAAGGAAGAGCATAGACTACCACAAGTATACAGGTCATTCCGAATTATAGATAAATAAAAACGAGAGTATCGTCTCCGTAGCGATTGCTACATAAGATAAATGTGTTCGGATAATAAGTGGAATTAATTGCTGAAAGAAAGAAAATAGATATTTATTTTGGTTTTTGAGATAGGAAAAGACAAAACGCAAGAATGTAGAGTACTAATATTAAGCTAAGAATTAAACTATAAAGGATGAGCAATATATTTGAGTCTCGTTAGGGAATCACCTGAGTTAACAATCTAATACATTTGTTTTAAGAGGAAAAGCGGGTAATTGATATTAGTCTGGGCTCTAATATCTTCCTAACTCCCATTAGGGTAGACTTAGGAAGCAATCATATGTTATTACAGACCCCCGTCTGTAATAACATATGGTTTAAGCTAAAAATTAAACTATAAAGAATAAGCAATATACTTGAGTCTCGTTAGGGAATCACCTGAGTTAACAATCTAATGCATTCGTTTTAAGGGGAAAAGCGGGAAATTGATATTAGTCCGGGCTCTAATATCTTCCTAATTCCCATTAGGGTAGACTTGGGAAGCAATCATATGTTATTACAAACCCCCGTCAGGACAACGATAAGCTACTTTTAAATGTTTAAGTAATTAACCCAATTGACAATGTGGTTTGTCAAATCCGCTAGGATCAATGACGATCACCACGCGTTTCTATCCTAGTTCTGTAATTAAACGTCCAATTCCGGATGATCACCGCCACTAGTGAATAGCCTAATTACTACAACCTACCCTTAATTTGCGACGTCAATGATAGTAAATAAATACAAGAATAGAATAAATATGCAATTACGCGACTTAATTTAAATTGACACAGCCCTAAATTAGAAAAAAATTTAAATTAGAAACGAGGGTTCATCCCCAAAATACGAGTCTCGAGTAATTAGGTTTAGTTCATATTGAAATTACGACAGAAAAGAAATTAAAATTACACATGTTCCTAGTAACGAAAATAAAATAAGAACTTAAATATGAGCTCCAGCTTCTACTTTTACCTCTGTCTTGTCCTTTCTCCAAGGATGATATAATATGTAACTCAATTGAAATGTGATGATTAATGAGGTTTAAAGGAGCTTATATAGAGAGTAAAAACAATTAGGTCTAATCTTGGGTTTAATTAAGTAATTTGGGGCCCAAGTCCATTTTATTATTCCCGCATTTGATGTACACCTTCCAGTAAAACAGGCATAACTTTTGCATCGTAAGTCCAAATCACCTGATTCTACTTCTCAAATTTCACTGACTCGGAGGCGCGCCTTTTTCATTTGAACCACCGAATCAGATTTTGCACTTTTTGGGCTCGGGAGGAGCTGGAAGTGACGACTTTCCAGTTTCCAATGCTCATCCTCCTGTACTAAAAAGAAATCCCTTGCTCCTTTAACACTTCCTTTTGAACTTGGACTTTAAACTTCACTTATTCTCTCCATATTGGTGCCTCCTTGCAACCATGTACCTAAGGACTTTACACTAAACAAGCAAATTAACGCACAAAAACTCTAAAAGTAACAATTTTATAATTTCAAAGTAAGAAAGTGCATTATTGCATATTACACTAATAAATCCAATAACTAACAACAAGTGGGTGTCATGTCAGCGCCACATGGAATATTTTACCACGTCACTGAGTATGAATTTTTGATATTATAAACACTTTTGGTACACTTTCATTACCAAAATGTTGTCGGAGCTTATAGAACATATATATGACTACTTTATCTTTTTTGCAAACGATATACTTTTTCACATATTTCAAGACTAAAAAATAGAAGGGTTAATAGTCTAGTCAAGACAGTTAGAAAAAGATCTACTAGGTGGGATATTGGAAAAACTATCTCTTAACTCTTATGTGAATGTTGAAATTCTTAGGGAATTTCTTGTGGCGGATTATATAATGGAATTTTTATTATATAAAAAAAACTATATTAGTTGAGTATATAACTTTATTAATTCAGATTTAGAATTGAAAATATTAAATATATCATTGAAAATAAACAAATGTTGATAAATGTCTCTAAACTAATTTTGAGTCTTTATTACACGTCAAGTGCTTAAGAATAAGAAACAAATATCATAAAAACAAATAAATAATATTTAACTAAGAATTAGGTAGGGGTCGCGCGAACGCAGACCCCCTCTACCACAAATTATGATGTAGACTCAACCACTTGGGTTGATCTTAGGCGGGCTCCCCTCCTATGTGCAATGGAGGTCACCAACCTAGGCCATAGATTTTCTTGATCATCTATTGACCCCATCCAGGTAAGTAAGTAATCCATTGCTAGCCCATCATATTTTATAGTAACATGAGTCTTTTCTTTTTGCTAATACTATCGATGTGGGATAAATTTTATTTCAATAAATCAGACTCTGAATGATCACCCTCTAAACTTTAGCCATAAATTTATCCTAATTATTATTTGGAGCTTCATCAATCTGCTCCCAAGTCCTCTAGATCCTATCAGTAGCACTAGAATATTTCAACGTAATTATCAAAGTATTTGTTCCCAACCAACCATTCTCATTATTACATTTAAATGCTGCTAAAAAAATTGAAGCTTCAAGACGACAATATTATAGTAATTAGCTTAAGAAGCCTTATAATTGAACTCTATGTAACAAGGATTTATGTTTTTGAGGAGTGCCTTCTAAAATGCTCACCTGAAGAGAAGTAGATATTTCGTCACCAAAGACAATTGAGAACTCTCGTGATATAAGCACAATGGAAAAATAACTTGAAACCATGAGGTTTATCGATGGTGTCATATCATATTCATCGAGAGGAATAAAAATCTTACACTAAATTGAAAGCCATGTGAAACTTGCTCTTATAACATATGTTGACGACTCCTTGCTGCTAGATATATAATAGCAAAATAAGTGTATGATACTTGCATGAATTGATCGTTAAAAAAGAGTATATAATGTTAATATTGTACAGATTATGGTACATAAGAGATAACAAAACATTATTCAAGTAATCAGAAGCAGCTTAGAAAAAAAGACAATAATTTGTTAGAGGTTGAGATATGAGTAGGATAAATACCTTACAAATTAACAATCCTTTGAAACTTAAAAACCAAAAAAATAAAATTATGCCCAACAATATCATTTTGGTGCATAAGAAAAATTAATGCTTTCAACTGATAAGCTAGAAAACAGCTGACTAGTACGATCAATCTAATGATTAAAGTACTATAGTCAATTTAAATATGTATAATCTTATCTTTAGCTTTAGTTTTACATCTCTCAGATATTCCATATTTCATTACAAGTTCGAACACTCTAAGCATTTAATGATAAAATCATGCAAGAATCTACTCCTAACAATATATGCAAAGTAAGGGTTAATAAAACTAAGGGCATGCACCAAAGTAAATATTTAAGGGAGAGAGATCAAACACATGATTTATAGTAATTCAGTTTCCCTGCATCCATTAACTAAGTTATGAGCAACCTTAGAATTTCAACTCATCAACAAAGATTTCTTGTGTCTCTTTAGGTGAGTGGTAGGTCCCATATGTGATATAAAATCGGCACTTAGGAGAATACACCCCGCAAATGTACGACACGCCAAGTAATAAAGAAAGTAAAGAAAATCATCTCACGTGAATTGTAAGGTTAATTGTAAGGGTAAAATTCTTTTGTCGCCCTTTATCATTATAATTTTTGAATCCCATGGAACATGTTGTATCAAAAGAACCAAAATGACCCTTTATCTTAACTTTTTTGTGATATTTTTGGCCTTTGTTTAATTTTTTGTTTATTGATCGTTAATCAACAACACGTGGGTGTCATGTTAGCGCTACATGGACTATTTTACCACGTCATTGAGTATGATTTTTTGATATTGTAAACACCTTTGGTACACTTTCATTATCAAGATGTTGTTCGGAGCTTATAGTACATATATATAACTACTTCATTTATTTATTTTGCAACTGATATACTTCTTCACATATTTTAGACTAAAAAATAGAAGGGTTAATAGTCTAGTCGAGAATTAGTAGTCTAGTCAAGAAAGTTAGAAAAAGATCTACTAGGTGGGAAATTGGTAAAACTATCTCTTAACTCTTATGTGAATGTTGAAATTCTTAGGGAAGTTTCTTGTGGCGGATTATATAATGAAATTTTTATAATATAAAAAAGACTATACTAGTTGAGTATCTAACTTTATTAATTCAGGTTTAGAATTAAAAATATTTAAGTATATCATTAAAAGTTAGACATATGTTGATAAAAGTCTTTATTACATTAAGTGCTTAAGAATAGTAAAAAAATATCATAAAAACAAATAAAAAAGATTTAACTAAGAATTAGGTAGGGGCCGCGCGAACGCAGGCCCCCTCTACCACAAATTATGATGTAGACTCAACCACTTGGGTTGATCTTAGGTGGGCACCCCTCCTATGTGCAATGGAGGTCACCAACCTAGGCCATAGATCTTCTTGATCATCTATTGACCCCATCCAGGTAAGTAAGTAATCCATTGCTAGCCCATCGTATTTTATAGTAACGTGATCCCTTTCCTTTCGCTAATACTACCGATGTGGGATAAATTTTTATTTCAATAAATCAGACTCTAAATGATCACCCTCTCAACTTTAGCTATAAATTTCTCCTAATTATTTTTTGTAGCTTCATCAATCTGCTCCCAAGTCCTCTAGATCCTATCTGTAGCACTAGATTTTGTCAACGTAATTATCAAAGTATTTGTTCCCAGCAACCATTCTCATTATTACATTTAAATGCTGCTAAAAAAACCGCAGGCTTCAAGTCGACAATATTATAATAATTAGCTTAAAAGGCCTTGTAATTGAACTCTATGTAACAAGGATTTGTGTTTTCAAGGAGTGCCTTCTAAAATGCTCACCTGAAGAGAAGTGGATAATTCATCACCAAAGACAATTGAGAACTCTCGTGATATAAGCACAAGGGAAAAATAATAGCCATATAAGTATATGATACTTACATGATCTTATCGTCTGATAAAGTATACAATGTTAATATTGTACTAATTATGGTACATAAGAGACAACAAAATATTATTCAAGTAATCAAAGGCAGCTTTGAACAAAAGACAATAATTTGTTAGAGGTTGAGATATGAGTAGCATAAATATCTTACAAATTGAGATTGATAGTTGGCCTAGTGGTTAGGTTACTCCGCAGAGACCAAGAGGTCATGGGATCGAATCTCATTAGAGTCAAAATGACTCCGAGTCCAAAGTGGCTCTCTCATGTATTCAAAAAAAATAAATATCTTACAAATTAACTATTCTTAGAAACTTAAAAACTAAAAAAATTAAATAATTCGCAACATTATCATTTTGGTGCAAAATAAATTTTGATGCTTTCAACTGATAAGCAAGAAAATAGCTGACAGTACTATCAATCTAATGATTAAAATACTATAATCAATTTAAATATATATAATCTTATCTTTATCTTCAGTATTACATGGGTGTCTTGTCAGCGCCACATGGACTGTTTACCACGTAACTAAATATGAGTTTTGATATTGTAAACACCTTTGGTACACTTTCATGAACAAGATGTTGTCGGAGCTTATAATACATATACATGAGTAATTTTTATTGCAACCGATATACTTTTTCACATATTTCAAGACTAAAAAATAGAACGGTTAATAGTCTAGTCAAGGGTAAGTAGTCTAGTCAAGACAGTTAGAAAAGGATCTACTAGGTGGGATATTGGAAAATCTATCTCTTAACTCTTATGTGAGTGTTTAAATTCTTAGGGAAGTTTCTTGTGGCGGATTATATAATGAAATTTTTATTATATAAAAAAGACTATATTAGTTGAGTATATAACTTTATTAATTCAGATTTTGAATTAAAAATATTAATTATATCAGTAAAAATTAAACAAATGATGATAAATGTCTCTAAACTAATTATAAGTCTTTATTACGTTAAGTGATTAAGAATAAGATAAAAAGATCATAAAAATAAATAAAAAAGATTTAATTAAAAAATTAGGTAGGGGCCGCGCGAACGCAGGCCCCCTCTACCACAAATTATGATGTAGACTCAACCACTTGGGTTGATCTTAGGTGGGCACCCCTCCTATGTGCAATGGAGGTCACCAACCTAGGCCATAGATCTTCTTGATCATCTATTGACCCCATCCAGGTAAGTAAGTAATCCATTGATATCACATCGTATTTTATAGTAACGTGATCCTTTTTCTTTCGCTAATACTACCGATGTGGGATACATTTTATTTCAATAAATCAGGCTCTAAATGATCACCCTCTCAACTTTAGCTATAAATTTCTCCTAATTCTTTTTTGTAGCTTCATCAATCTGCTCCCAAGTCCTCTAAATCCTATCTGTATCACTAGAATTCTTCAACGTAATTATCAACGCATTTGTTCCCACCAACCATTCTCATTATTACATTTAAATGATGCTAAAAAAAAAAACACAGGCTTCAAGTCAACAATATTATAATAATTATCTTAAGAGGCCTTGTAATTGAACACTATGTAACATGGATTTATGTTTTGAGGAGTGACTTCTAAAATGCTCACCTAAAGAGAAGTGGATATTTCATAACCAAAGAAAATTGAGAACTCTCCTGGAATAAGCATAGGAATAACTTGAATCCAATAGGTTTATCACTGGTGTCATATCATGTTCATCGAGAGGAATAAAATTCTTACACTAAATTGAAAGTCATGTGAAACTTGCTCTTTTAACATATGTTGACGACTCCTTGTTGCTAGTTATATAATAGCCATATAAGTATATGATACTTACATGAATTGATCGTTTAATAGAGTAAACAATGTTAATATTGTACAAATTATAGTACATAAGAGACAACAAAACGTTATTCAAGTAATCAGAGGCAGCTTTGAACAAAATAAAATAATTTGTTAGAGTTGGAGATATGAGTAGGATAAATATCTTACAAATTAACAATTCTTAGAAACTTAAGAACTAAAAGAATAAAATTATTCCCAACGTTATCATTTTGGTGCACAAGAAAATTTAATGCTTTCAAGCGATAAGAAAGAAAACAACTGACTAGTATTATCAATCTAATTATTAAAATAATATAATCAATTTAAATATTATATAATATTATCTTTAACTTCAGTTTTACATCTCTCAAATATTCCATAATCCATATTCCATTACAATGTTTGAACACTCTAAGAATCTAATGATGAAAGCAAGCAAGAATATACGCCTAACAATATATGCAAAGTAAGGGTTAAGATAAAACTAAGGGCATGCAAGAATGAGATTTAGGGGAGAGAGATCAAACTCATGATTTATAGTGATTCAGTTTCTCTGCATCCATTAACTAAGGTATGAGCACCCTTAGAATTTCAACTCATCCACTAAGACTTTTTGTGTCTCTTTAGGTAAGTGGTAACTCCAATAGTGTAATATAAAATCGGCACTTAGGAGAATACACCCTGCAAATGTACAACTACCAAGTAATAAAGAAAGTAAAGGAAATCATCTCACGTGAATTGTAAGCTCAATTGTAAGGGTATACTCCTTTGTGGCCCTATATCATTATAATTTTTGAATCCCATGAAACCTGGTGTATCAAAAGAACCTAAATGACCCTTAATCATAACTTTTTTGTGATATTGTTGGCCTTAATTTTTTGCTAATTAATCATTAGTCAACAACACGTGTGTGTCATGTCAGCGCCACATGGACTATTTACCACGTCACTAAATATGAGTTTTGATATTGTAATCACCTTTGGTACACTTTCAAGATCAAGATGTTCTTGGAGCTTATAGTACATAATATGAATACTTTATCTTTTTATTGCAACTGATATACTTTTTCACATATTTCAAGACTAAAAAATAGAAGGGTTAATAGTCTAGTCAAGACATATAGAAAATGATCTACTAGGTAGGATATTGGAAAAATTATCTCTTAACTCTTATGTGAATGTTGAAATTCTTAGGGAAGTTTTTTGTGGCGGATTATATGATGAAATTTTTATTATATAAAAAACTATGTTAGTCGAGTATATAACTCAGATTTAGAATTAATAATATTAAATATATCATTAATAATTATAGAAATGCTGATAAATGTCTCTAAACTAATTTTGAGTCTTTATTACGTTAAGTGCTTAAGAATAAGAAAAAAATCGCAAATAAAATAGATTTAACTAAGAATTAGGTAGGGGTTGCACGAACGCAGGCCCTCTCTACCACAAATTATGATGTAGACTCAACCACTTGGGTTGTTCTTAGGCGGGCACCCCTCCTATGTGCAACGGCGTACCAACGTAGGCCATAGATCTTCTTGATCATCTATTGTGGCCATCTAGGTAAGTAAGTAATCCTTTGCTAGCCCATCGTATTTTATAGTTACGTGAGCCTTTTCCTTTCACTAATATTATCGATGTGGGATAAATTTTATTTCAATAATTAGCCTCTGATTGATCACCCTCTCCACTTTAGCTATAAATTTCTCCTAATTCTTTTTTGTAGCTTCATCAATCTACTCTCAAGATCTCTAGATCCTATCAGTAGCAGTGAATTCTTCAACGTAATTATTAAAGTATTTGTCCACGGCATATTTAAATACTGCTAAAAAAATCACGGGCTTCAAGTTGACAATATTATAATAATTAGTTTAAAGGTCTTGTAATTGAACTCTATGTAACATGGATTCATATTTTTGAAGAGTGCTTTCTAAAATGCTCACCTGAAGAGAAGTGGATATTTAATCACCAAAGACAATTCAGAACTCGTCTGGAATAAGCACAAGGGATAATAACTTGAAACAAAGAGGTTTATCAATGGCGTCATATCATATTCAACGAGAGGAATAAATCTTACACTAAATTGAAAGCCATATGAAACTTGCTCTTTTAACATATGTTGACGAATCCTTGTTGCTAGTTATATTAGCCAAATAAGTATATGATACTTACATAAATTGATTGTTTAAAAGAGTATACAATGTTAATATTGTACAGATTATGGTACATAAGAGACAACAAAACATTATTCAAGTAATCAGACACAACTTAGAACAAAAGACAATAGTTTGTTGAGTAATGATATTTGTCACTCTTTTTGTATCACTCTTTTATCACCTCCTACGTGTATGCCTACATGTACCAATGAATGGATTTCTCTATCCTATCTAATTTTTCTCTATCTTCTATTCAAGGAAATCAATACATATATATAGAAGGGTGATAAAAGGGTGATATGAAAAGGGGTGACATATATCATTACTCTAGTTTGTTATAGTTGGAGATATGAGTAGGAATGTAGGATAAATATCTTACAAAAACTTAAAAACTAAATAAATAACATTATTCCCAACATTATCATTTTGGTGCAAAAGAAAATTTAATACTTTCAACTGAGAAGCAAGAAAACAGCTGACTAGTACTATCAATCAAATGATTAAATACTATAATCAATTTAAATATGTATAATCTAATCTTTAGCTTCAATTTTACATCTCCCAAATATTCCATATTCCATTACAACTTCGAACACTCTAAGCATCTGATGATAAAAATATGCAAGAATCTATGCCAAACAATATATGTAAAGTAAAGGTTAAGATAAAACTAAGGGCATGCACAAAGTAAAGATTTAAGAGATAGATACCAAACACAAGATTTATAGTGATTAGGTTTCCCTATATACATTAACTAAGGTATGAGCACCCTTAGAATTTCAACTCATCCACTAAGACTTCTTGTGTATCTTTAGGTGAGTGGTAGCTCCCATAATGTGATATAGAATCGACAGTTAGGAGAATATGCCCCGCAAAGGTATGAATCGCCAAGCAATAAAGATAGTAAAGAAAATCATCTCACATGAACTGTAAGGTTAATTGTAAGGTTAAACTCCTTTTGTGACCCTTTATCAATAAAAAGTTTGAATTCCATGGAACCTAGTGTATCAAAACACCCGAGATGACCCTTTATCTTAACGTTTTTGTGATATTGTTGGCCTTTGTTTAATTTTTTGTTAATTGATCATTAATCAACAACACATGGTGTCATTTCAGCGCCACATGGACTATTTTACCAAGTCACTAAATATGAGTTTTTGATATTGTAAACACCTTTGGTACACTTTCATGATCAAGATGTTGTCGGAGTTGATATACTTTAACTTTTTTTTGCAACCGATATACTTTTTGACATATTTCTGGACTAAAAAATAGAAGGGTTAATAGTCTACTCAAGGGTTGATAGTCTAGTCAAGACAGTTACAAAGGATCTACTAGGTGTGATATCGTAAAAACTATCTCTTTAACTCTTATGTAAATGTTTAAATTCTAAGAAAAACTCTATGTGAATGTTTAAATTCTAAATTTATAAAGGAAACTCTTATGTGAATGTTCAAATTCTATGAGTTTTTGTTGTAAAGTTGGGAAGGACACATTGTTTGTAATTCCATGTGGTGAATTATATAATGAAATTCTTATTAAATAAAAAAAAAATTATATGTTATACAATTAGATTTGCTGATGGTTTAGATTTAGAATTTGAGTCACTAATTAAAAATATCCCATTGAAAAACTTAATTGTTAAAAACATTATTATTAAGGGTGATTGACTGACAGAATCCACAGACTATTATCAGTTGCCCATCAGGTCCAACCCACGCAAAAAGTCTGGATTGACCTTCTATTCCATTAATATCTTTTGACTTACCAAAACTAATTTCCTAATTATATACAACCAATCAATTAATATCAAAACAAAATGGAAAAAATTACTAAAAACATTAAATTAAAGTACAAAACAAAACGAATAAAACGAATAAACTTTAATGATTATATATCTTTAATATTTTTTTATTGTAATCCGTGTAATCAGATCAAAGTCCAATATGTCGTATATAACCCATTCAATTCTATACACACACCACCACAACTATCCCTGTAACCCGTCCTTTTTTCATACGGTCCAAAACACCAATAATTACAACCTGCCGATGTAAACTAGCACACCACTAATATTCCACGCATAGCCCATCATAAACAGAAGATTGAATATTTCATGTTAATTACGATCCACCGATGTTAACTAGCACACCACTAATATTCCACACATAACCCATCAGAAACAAAAGATTGATATAATTACAACACACCGATGTTAACTAGCACATCACTAATATTCCACACATAACCCATTAGAAACAGAAGAGCTTCAAGTTTTGACATCTCTAATGATAAAAGCTCACTTCTAGCAAGCATATCGAAAGGAGTTTCTTGTCTAATAGATTTCGCCATTCCCATTGTGTTGGCTGTTTTTCCGGTCTCCGATTTACCAGCTAAGCGGACACCTCGATCGGCGATTTTGCGTGCAATCCCTTCTAAGTCAAGCCAAGAAAAAATCTAGCTGACTTTTTCAAGAGATTTTACATAAATACAAAATCTAACTAACCCCCACAAGCCTAGCAATGGACTTCTTCTACTGCTACCAGATATCATTACATACATAATAAATAATTAACCTTCTAATTTTTTTACGCTGACTAAAATATTATAAAGTTGACCAATCTATTTCATAAGCTGGATATTTCTGCAACATGAAATTCTATGAACAAACATCCCACGTGGACTGCTGGTCTTTGGAACAAAACAAAACAAGGATCGTAAGATCCAAAATGGGAGATGACTCATCATTAGATCCACTTGACCCGACTCCAGAATTTTCAAATCCTGCATCTTCAACCTTGTTTTTCGGTTTTTTCTTTCTAGGTTGGTGACCCATTTAACTTTTTAACGTCAACACTTCCCTTCAGCTGCTAATAGAAGGATATTTGGACTTATAGATGGGCATGAAAATGGCCAAAAAATGATTAAACACGATAGATTTATGTGGCAAAGGAAAAGAGAGAGATTTGAATATATGAATGGATTTTCTTTTTTTTAATTGTGGGATTAATTATATATGACATAAAAGTGGAAAAAGTTACAAAATGATATATATGGATTGAGATAATTATGAAAGAAATCTGATAAGATCAATTAACTAAAGTGGTAAAGATGGTATATCTATTAAAACGCTGGACCTTCTTGGGGTGAAATAATAGGTTGGACTCTTTGAGGGTGGGTTATTGGGTTTGTGGACCTTTTAAGCTAATATATCTTAAATTTAACCACCCTATTATAACTTTCCACCACCACCACCATCACCGCAACAACCATGACCCCACCACCACCACCACAACCACCACCACCACTACAACCTCAACCACCACCACCACTCGCATGTTCGGATTTTAAAAAAACAAATCATCGTAACTAATTCTAAAAAAAATTACATTTTTAAAAAGACAACTCAATATTTACATCTATAATTTCTTTGGATTATGTTAAATTAATTTTTTTCGTGACATGAAATTCATTGTTTGAACAGTGAATTTTATCTTCGCGAAAAAAATCTACTGTTTTATGTTCACGAAAAAAATCATAGATGTAAATATTAATTTGATTTATCTAAAAATGCAATTTTTTTTATTTTTTTAGAGTTAGTTATGGCGATTTAAAAAAAACGTGCACGTGTAATGAAATCAGTAAATAAATAGTGGTAGTAAAAGTGTCTAATTATTTGTTTAATATTAAAAATAAATATTATATTAAGAATGAAATAAAATTTAATAAATAAATAATATAAATAGAAAAAATTGAAAAAGATATTAAAAATATTTTATTTTTTTTATAAAATAAATTATTAAAATTGCTTTTTATAATAGATACTTGGCATTTTTTTTTGACAAAAACCATAACTATTATACATCGTTGCATTTTATTAGAAACAAATAACATAAAATAACAAATAAAACTAGTAATTGAGATAAATACTGAAATAAAGCTACTCTACTCAAATAATTGGTTACACAATTAAAATTAAAAACGCGAAGTA
Organism: Nemophila menziesii; assembly: GCA_029959085.1. NCBI lineage: Eukaryota > Viridiplantae > Streptophyta > Magnoliopsida > Boraginales > Hydrophyllaceae > Nemophila > Nemophila menziesii. The sequence continues at coordinate 19,409,566 of JARWIR010000013.1, read as the reverse complement.
TTATAATTTAGATAAATACTGATATGACTAAACGAATTTAGAATCTTTATTTACTCATAAAAAAAAAATTGAACTATGAATTAGGTAGGGGCCGCGCGAACGCAGGCCCCCTCTACCACAAATTATGATGTAGACTCAACCACTTGGGTTGATCTTAGGTGGGCACCCCTTCTATGTGCAATGAAGGTCACCAACCTAGGCCATAGATCTTCTTGATCATCTATTGACCCCATCCAGGTAAGTATGTAATCCATTCCTAGTCCATCTTTTTTTATACTAACATCAACCTTCTCTTTTCTCTTATACTATCGATGTGGGATTATTCTTATTTCAATAACTTCTCCCTCCTCATTTTTTGGCTGTGAGACTTTTTATCTCTTAATTCATTCTTTTTAGCTTCATCAATCTACTCTCACAGCTTCTCCAGATCCTCTTTGTCACACCAGAATTCATTCAATATTATCTCTTAAGTATATATTCACCAAAATTCTGCCATCCAACTATTTGGTTTTGAAGGACTTGTGATGTAATATCAACATAAGACTTTCAAGTTACTACAACACTAAGGGTTGTTTACATAACAAACTTGTGGATTTTCTATCCTTTAGTCATTTACATAACAATCCATTCATTTTCCAGAATGATTAATGTAAACCACAAAGCTCGAATGGACTCAAATCCAAGAAAATTACATTTTTGAAGACTCTTTCTTCTTCGTAAAGTTCAGTTTGTCAAACTTGTTGCAGGTGTGATGGAGATGCACTATAATAAGTACTGAATGTCATTATAATAAATTTATCCAAGTTTTTTTTCCAAGTTTTTTCTATAAGATGAACACTTATCTCTCAATAGATCTTCGCTTAAACCAGTGATTCTGTCATTGTCCAATTCTTATGCCTACAATAGACGTCAAATATCATTATTCATAAGGACCATAATCCATATCTACTAATAAACGAATAAACATTCATTTATTTTAAATTATCAAGAAACAATTTTTAGAGCAACACCCCACGTCCCAAAATATATATCAGAAGATAAAAATGACCGCTTTTCTTTTAAATGTTGTGGGAATCTAGTTGGCCGTGCTCAGGGCAGCTCTACAGCCTTATTCCATTATCTCAATGATCAAGAATGAGGTGTCTCTCAGACTTTCAAATACCATCAATTCGAACACAAAGATAGAATATTCTAGACAATGAAATGATTTATCCTAAAATCAATAAAGAAATACCCTGTAAATTATCTATTTTCTTGGCAAAATAACAAGTGGGAAAATGTTTACAGCTAAAAGAATTAAGATATACTTACATACACATATAATATATGTGTTAAAGGTGTTTGTATAACATGTTAACATGCATTACGTAATACATGATCAGTTTTGGAAATATCTGCAAGATGAAGATGTTTGAAGGGCTACGAGTGTGAATAGTTCAGCGTTCTGCTACAGTGAGAATCTTTGAGCTTTTCTTGTTCTTGGCTTTACTTATATAGGCAGACTGGACTCGAAAAAATTTGCACGTGTAGAGCTTGCGGCTATATCTTTCTTTAGTTTCTACTAGGTTCCCTTACATTTAACTGTTGTAACTGGATGAGACTAATCTTCGCTAATAATTATATACTCGTGGATATATATTTTTGCTAGATATGATATGTGTAAAACTAAAAATGTGTTTGAAACTCTTGAAATTTGTACAAACTTGTTTATGCAGATTTAATTATGCTAACGCGGTTTACTTGTTTATTACTTCAGATGTAAGAGAAGGGGTGTGTTCACATTTCGAGTCAGTCTCATTACTTTAGATGACTAGGTATTACCCGTGCCTTAAGGCACTTCGATGATTGAAAAAATTTACGCAATAATAAGAAAGGTCGATGATTGAATTGAGCTAAAAAAAATTACATATAAAAAAAAAATATTGACGATTCTCAAATCCTTAAGTGATATATGAAGAACATGAGATTTTTCTTTAACCACCGTATTTTACCTTTGATCCTACATTTTTTCAGATTTTATTTAAGAATATTTTTAAAAAATCCACGAATATATGTGACATTTTACAAAATGTATTTAATTTTCGATTTTAAATAACATGAAATATGTCTAGAAATACAGTAAAATTAGAAATTAAGAAGAAAAACCAAACAAATCAAAAGAGGACCTTTTTTGTGTTTTCTCTAGTGAGTTTCCACCCAATTCCACATTAGAAAAAAAAAATAACAACCACAAAATTTCCCATAGAGTTACTATGAATTAAAAAAAAGTGAAACATAAGCCATCCCTAACTTAATGAAACATTATGAATTTTTTTTATTGTGGAATGACCAACTGAAAAATATATCACTTATTCACTATGACAACTGAAAAACCTAGCATTATTTTCAATTATGAATTCTCCATCTCATCTGGCACTTAACTGCTTTTCGGTTCACCTCATTCTTAATACAATAAGATGAAACCGCAACCCCATTTTGGCTCCACTTGAACATCCTTTATCATTCCAATGAAACCTGATTCCTCAAGTAGTGCTACATGAAACACATTATTCAATTTATGTTGTACCACTAATCTTTGTAGATTTTCTAATTTGAAAACGGAGACAGTTAAAACGGTTTATCACATTTCAACAATAAGAATATGAACGGGGACCAACGATGCAATATATTTGGTCATTTCCCATAATACATGTACCAATGAAGAATTTCACCCAAAATTAGAAAGAAATTATAAACACTAATCAATCAAACTCAAATCTTACATGCCACCTTCTTGTACTAAAAGCTCAGCAACTTGAACTACACCCCATACTGCACGCCAGTGTTTGTTTGACTTGTATGATCCGCTTCATTTACATCTCCTCATTTCTGCAAATTATCACCATAATATTAACATTCAACTGATACAGTTTAGTGCAAAATCCAGTTTTTATCTAGCTCTTTACAGTTGTGATGAACAATTCTTCCGCGTGTATAGTTGAATCAAAACTTTTAAGACATATATAATACAATTTTTTTTTTCAATTAAAAGCATTTTCCTCACAAAGGCAATATTAAAGATTTACATAACACTCATATCATACACCTTGGCCTTTGTGGGATAAACTGCAGATATATGAAGTGATTTTATGAATTAATCACAATAATACTTCATATATCCTTGTGTACAAAAAACATATGAAGCTATTACAAAAAAACCTGAAAAGATTTCTAGTTGTCCTTACTTCATATATCCTTATTTACAAAAAACGTATGAAGTGATTACAAAAAAGTAAAAAATCTCCGGCTGTCCTTACTTTATATATCTCTGGTTACAAAAAACATATGAAATTATTACAAAAAACTGAAAAGATCTCCAACTATCCTTTTCATCATAATTTTCACCTGTAACCATTAAGAGATTCTTTTTTTAACATCACTAAAAAAATAAACATTTCTGATACTAACAACGTTAAAAAGTAACTACCTAAGTTTAAAATAATACCTACTTCGCAGATTTACCAATTCTTTCCAAATCGTCAAACCGTTAAAAACAAACAACAAAAACTATCATCCATAATCCATCACAATACAAAAGAAAAATATAGACCTTACAGACTTGAATAGAATAAGAGAATCTTCACGTAATTCAAGAATATAAGCAGCTCTCTTCACTTTAATACCCTTAATTCTTTTCAACTCTTCCATGTTGATTTCACGTTTAATTAGTGAGGAAAAAGACGAAAGCAAAAGAATAAAAAAATGTACTAATACTCACTTGCTAGTAGAAGTGAGGAACTTGAGATATTCCTGAACATAAGAGTTCTCTATGCCCGAGCTTTGCTAGCAAAATGATAATGGATTGAGGGTTAAGGTTAAGGTTAAGGATTAGTTTAAGGTTAAGTTTAATGGTAAGGTTACAGTTAAGGTTAACGTTAAGGTTAATGTTAGTTTACGATTTAAAAGTTAAAGTTTTAAGGTAAATTTTAAGGTTAAATGTTAAGGTTAAGGTTAAGTTTAAGGTTTAAAGTTAAATTTTTAAGGTAAAGTTTAAGGTTAAATGTTAAGGTTAATGTCATGGTAAAGTTAAGGTTTAAGGCTCAAGGTTAAAGTTAAGTCTTAACGTCAAGGTTAAGGTTAAAGTTAAGATAAAGGTGAAGGTAAAGGTAAAAGTTAAGGTTTTAGGTTTAAGGTTTAGGGTTTAAGGGTTAAGTGTAAAGGTTTAAGGGTTAAGTTTAAAGTTAAGGTTAAGTTGAAGATGAAGAGTAAGGTTTAAGGTTTAATGTTTAAGATGTAAGGTTTAAGGATAAATGTTTAGGCGTTAAGATTGAATTTAAGGTTACGATGAAAATGAAGATTAGGGTTTAAGGTTTAAGGTTTAAGGTGTAAGACTTAAGGTTAAAGTTAAGGTTAAGGTTTAAGATTTAAGGTTTAAGGTTTAAGGTTCAAGGTCATGGTTGAAGTTAAGGTTAAGGTTTAAGGTTTAAGGCTCAAGTTTAAGGTTAAGTATTAACGTCAAGGTTAAGGTTATGGTTAAGGTTAAGGTTAAAGTTAAGATAAAGGTGAAGGTAAAGGTTAAAGTTAGGGTTTTAGGATTAAATTTAGGGTTTAAGGGTTAAGTTTAATGTTAAGGTTACAATGAAGATGAAGATTAGGGTTTAAGGTGTAAGATTTAAGGTTAAAGCTAAGGTTTAAGATTTAAGGTTCAAGTTTCAAGGTTAAGGTTAAGTTTCAACATCAAGGTTAAGGTTATGCTTAAGGTTAAGTTTAAAGTTAAGATAAATGTGAAGGTAAAGGTAAACGTTTTAGGTTTAAGGTTTAAGGTTTACGGTTAAGGGTTAAGGTTAAAGGTTTAAGGGTTAAGGGTTAAGTTTAAAGTCATGGTTAAGGTGAAGATGAAGACTAAGGTTTAAGGTTTAATGTTTAAGATGTAAGGTTTAAGGATATATGTTTAGACGTTAAGATTAAATTAAAGGTTAAGATGAAGATGAAGATTAGGGTTTAAGGTTTAAGGTTTAAGGTGTAAGGTTAAAGTTAAGGTTAAAATTAACGTTTAGGTTAAAATTAAGGTTAAGGTTAAATTCAAGGTCAAGGTTAGGGTTAAGGTTAAAGAAATAATAGTTAAGAAGTTGAGGTTATGGTTAATAGGTTGAGGGTTAAGGTTCATTTTAATCATATTCAACATTTGGTCCCTTAATCCTAAAGAATATATTATCAATTCAAGTCATGAATCAATATAGTAAGTAAATTATACAGGGAAGGCCCAGGGCCGGTCCTGAGGGTAGGTTGAAGAGGCGACCGTTTCGGGCCTCCGATTTTTTGATGTTTTTAGGGGTCTTCAATTTATAATATCTTTGCATAAGGGGTCTCATTTTGTAAATTAGACCCCTCGAGGGAAACATTGCTCAATCTTTTATATTCATTTTTTATTTTTTTAATGACTATCTGTGTAATTTAAAAGGTTTACCAAAAGATGATAAGGCTTTATTTATCTGTGGTGATTAAGATATTCTACTAATTGAATTTTCATTAACGTTTAGGTTAAAATTAAGGTTAAGGTTAAATTTAAGGTCAAGGTTAGGGTTAAGGTTAAAGAAATAATAGTTAAGAAGTTGAGGTTATGGTTAATAGGTTGAGGGTTAAGGTTTATTTTAATCATATTCAACATTTGGTCCCTTAATCCTAAAGAATATATTATCAATTCAAGTCATGAATCAATATAGTAAGTAAATTATACAGGGAAGGCCCAGGGCCGGTCCTGAGGGTAGGTTGAAGAGGCGACCGTTTCGGGCCTCCGATTTTTTGATGTTTTTAGGGGTCTTCAATTTATAATATCTTTGCATAAGGGGTCTCATTTTGTAAATTAGACCCCTCGAGGGAAACATTGCTCAATCTTTTATATTCATTTTTTTTATTTTTTTAATGACTATCTTTGTATTTTAAAAGGTTTACCAAAAGATGATAAGGCTTTATTTATCTGTGGTGATTAAGATATTCTACTAATTGAGTTTTCATGTCACAAAAAAAAATTAATTGAAAAATTATTATTATTATTGGAGATAAAAAAGATATCACGTCCCATTGTCATTATCATAATGTTCATGTTTCAAATGAGATTATTTTTGTATATTATTTTCATTATTAATATATTTCATTCTGTTTAATTTAGAAAATAAAAATAAGACTTATAATTCTTTATTTTAGAAAGAATATAAATCTGGTGAGATAAATTTTTAATTTTTTTTTTAAAATCATACATATATGAATATAATAAATGAGAGAATGAGAAAAATAAGAGAATTAATAAATAGAACTTTACAAACCAAACGAAGCCTAATTTTTGAGAAGGTTAAGGAGCTAAACGGGGGAATTATGAGCTTAATGGGGAAGAGGGAAAATAGGGAAATTCAGGTATGTTCTATTATGTAATATAGACTAGGTATTACCCGTGCCTTAAGGCACTTCGATGATTGAAAAAATTTACGCAATAATAAGAAAGATCGATGATTGAATTGAGCTAAAAAAATTACATATAAAACAAAAAAATTTGACGATTCTCAAATCCTTAAGTGATATATGAAGAACATGAAAATTTTCTTTAACCACCGTATTTTACCTTTGATCCTACATTTTTTCAGATTTTATTTATGAATCATTTTAAAAAATCCACGAATATATGTGACAGTTTACAAAATGTATATAATTTTCTATTTTAAATAACATGAAATATGTCTAGAAATACAGTAAAATTAGAAATTAAGAAGAAAAACCAAACAAATCAAAAGAGGACATTTTTTGTGTTTTCTCTAGTGAGTTTCCACCCAATTCCACATTAGAAAAAAAAAGAATAACAACCATAAAATTTCCCATAGAGTTACTATGAATTAAAAAAAAAGTGAAACATAAGCCATCCCCAACTTAATGAAACATTATGAAGTTTTTTTTTATTGTGGAATGACCAACTGAAAAATATATCACTTATTCACTATGACCAACTGAAAAACCTAGCATTATTTTCAATTATGAATTCTCCATCTCATCTGGCACTTAACTACTCCTCGGTTCACCTCATTCTTAATACAATACGATGAAACCGCAACCCCATTTTGGCTCCACTTGAACATCCTTTATCATTCCAATGAAACCCGATTCCTCAAGTAGTGCTACATGAAACACATTATTCAATTTATGTTGTACCACTAATCCCTGTAGATTTTCCAATTTGAAAACGGAGACAGTTAAAACGGTTTATCACATTTCAACAATAAGAATATGAACGGGGACCAACGATGCAATATATTTGGTCATTTCCCATAATACATGTACCAATGAAGAATTTCACCCAAAATTAGAAAGAAATTATAAACACTAATCAATCAAACTCAAATCTTACATGCCACCTTCTTGTACTAAAAGCTCAGCAACTTGAACTACACCCCATACTGCACGCCAGTGTTTTCTTTGACTTGTATGATCCGCTGCATTTACATCTCCTCCTTTCTGCAAATTATCACCATAATATTAACATTCAACTGATACAGTTTAGTGCAAAATCCAGTTTTTATCTAGCTCTTTACAGTTGAGATGAACAATTCTTCCGCGTGTATAGTTGAATCAAAACTTTTGAGACATATATAATACAATTTTTTTTTCAATTAAAATCATTTTCCTCACAAAGGCAATATTAAAGATTTACATGACATTCATATCATACACCTTGGCCTTTGTGGGATAAACTGCAGATATATGAAGTGATTTTATGAATTAATCACAATAACACTTCATATATCCTTGTGTACAAAAAATATATGAAGCTATTACAAAAAAAATCTGAAAAGATTTCTAGTTGTCCTTACTTCATATAATCCTTAGTTACAAAAAACGTATGAAGTGATTACAAAAAAGTAAAAAATCTCCGGCTGTCCTTACTTTATATATCCCTGGTTACAAAAAACATATGAAATTATTACAAAAAACTGATAAGATCTCCAACTATCCTTTTCATCATAATTTTCACCTGTAACCATTAAGAGATTCTTTTTTTAACATCACTCAAAAAATAAACATTTCTGATACTAACAACGTTAAAAAGTAACTACTTAAGTTAAAAATAATACATACTTCGCAGATTTACCAATTTTTTTCAAATCGTCAAGCCGTTAAAAACAAACAACAAAAACTATCATCCATAATCCATCACAATACAAAAGAAAAATATAGACCTTATAGATTTGAATGGAATAAGAGAATCTTCACGTAATTCAAGAATATAAGTAGCTCTCTTCACTTTAATACCCTTAATTCCTTTCAACTCTTCCATGTTGATTTTCACGTTTAATTAGTGAGGAAAAAGACGAAAGCAAAAGAATAAAAAATGTACTAATACTCACTTGCTAGTAGAAGTGAGGAACTTGAGATATTCCTGAACATAAGAGTTCTCCATGCCCGAGCTTTGCTAGCAAAATGATAATGGATTGAGGGTTAAGGTTAAGGTTAAGGATTAGTTTAAGGTTAAGTTTAATGGTAAGGTTATAGTTAAGGTTAACGTTAAGGTTAATGTTAGTTTACGATTTAAAAGTTAAAGTTTTAAGGTAATTTTTAAGGTTAAATGTTAAGGTTAAGGTTAAGTTTAAGGTTTAAAGTTAAATTTTTAAGGTAAAGTTTAAGGTTAAATATTAAGGTTAATGTCATGGTTAAAGTTAAGGTTAAGGTTTAAGGTTTAAGTCTCAAGGTTAAAGTTAAGTCTTAACGTCAAGGTTAAGGTTATTTTTAAGGTTAAGGTTAAAGTTAAGATAAAGGTGAAGGTAAAGGTAAAAGTTAAGGTTTTAGGTTTAAGATTTATGGTTTAAGGGTTAAGTGTAAAAGTTTAAGGGTTAAGTTTAAAGTTAAGGTTAAGTTGAAGATGAAGATTAAGGTTTAAGGTTTAATGTTTAAGATGTAAGGTTTAAGGATAAATGTTTAGGCGTTAAGATTAAATTTAAGGTTACAATGAAAATGAAGATTAGGGTTTAAGGTTTAAGGTTTAAGGTGTGAGACTTAAGGTTAAAATTAAGGTTAAGGTTTAAGATTTAAGGTTTAAGGTTCAAGGTCATGGTTGAAGTTAAGGTTAAGGTTTAAGGTTTAAGGCTGAAGTTTAAGGTTAAGTATTAACGTCAAGGTTAAGGTTATGGTTAAGGTTAAGGTTAAAGTTAAGATAAATGTGAAGGTAAAGGTTAAAGTTAGGGTTTTAGGATTAAGTTTTAGGGTTTAAGGGTTAAGTTTAATGTTAAGGTTAAGATGAAGATTAAGGTTTAAGGTTTAATGTTTAAGATGTAAGGTTTAAGGATATATGTATAGACGTTAAGATTAAATTAAAGGTTAAGATGAAGATGAAGATTAGGGTTTAAGGTTTAAGGTGTAAGATTAAAGTTAAAGTTAAAATTAAGGTTATATTTAAGGTCAAGGTTAGGGTTAAGGTTAAAGAAATAATAGTTAAGAAGTTGAGGTTATGGTTAATAGGTTGAGGGTTAAAGTTCATTTTAATCATATTCAACATTTGGTCCCTTAATCCTAAAGAATATATTATCAATTCAAGTCATGAATCAATATAGTAAGTAAATTATACAGGGAAGACCCAGGGCCGGTCCTGAGGGTAGGTTGAAGAGGCGACCGTTTCGGGCCTCCGATTTTTTTGATGTTTTTAGGGGTCTTCAATTTATAATATCTTTGCATAAGGGGTCTCATTTTGTAAATTAGACCCCTCGAGGGAAACATTGCTCAATCTTTTATATTCATTTTTTTAATGACTATCTTTGTATTTTAAAAGGTTTACCAAAAGATGATAAGGCTTTATTTATCTGTGGTGATTAAGATATTCTACTAATTGAGTTTTCATGTCACAAAAAAATTTTAATTGAAAAATAATTATTATTATAGGAGATAAAAAAGATATCACGTCCCATTGTCATTATCATAATGTTCATGTTTCAAATGAGATTATTTTTGTATATTATTTGCATTAGGGGTGAGCAAAATAAAACCGAAAAACCGAACCGATCCAAAAAACTGAAAAAACCGAACCAAAAAAACCGAAAACCGACAAAACCGTTTGGTTCGGTATAAGCTTTTTAAAAAACCAAAAAAGTTCGGTTCGGTTCGGTTTTTCTATGCTAAACCGAACCGAAAAAATACAAAAATTAAGACATTCTTGAATTCAATTTATATTCTTGAATATATTATGACAATGGGATAGAAACTGGAATAATTTTTTAAAACAAAAATGTTCATATATAGCATGCACCGTCCCTAAAAATGTCATAATGTGCAACATATTTTTACATAAGTCATTAGTCGATATATTTTAAAATATCTTTCGTTTATTAATATTTTTTGAAGGTAAAGCATTCGCATTAAATTTTATAAATATTCCTTTGAAATTATTTGTTTACGAATGTTCATGTTTCAAATGAGATTATTTTTGTATATTATTTGCAATTGCATTAGTAGTATATTTTATTATGTTTAATTTAGAAAATAAAATAAGACTTATAATTCTTTATTTTAGAAAGAATATAAATCTGGTGAGATAAATTTTTAAAATTTTAAATCATACATATATGAATATAATAAATGAGAGAATGAGAAAAATAAGAGAATTAATATATAGAACTTTACAAACCAAACGAAGCCTAATTTTTGAGAAGGTTAAGGAGCTAAACGGGGGAATTATGAGCTTAATGGGGGAAGAGGGAAAATAGGGAAATTCAGGTATGTTCTATTATGTAATATAGATGGTAGCCTAAATTATAGGAGATGAACACTTGTAATGAGGACGGCTAAGAGATTTTCAGGGCAAGGATTTAGATACTTGAGAGAAGAAATCGTACAACTATTCATCATAGCAATGCTCAAATATAAGTTGTAACTTCACATGCCTCAAATTACTCAAAGTATAAGGTAATCCATCTCCGAATTTTAGGTAGCCAGCTCAATAATCAATAATTACTCTAAACATCAAATTCATATTATCTAAACTAATTAAAATAGAGTGCTTACAAGATTCAACCATTCGATTCAATACCTATCGATTAAGTCGTATTCAGTTCAAACAACTTCAAAAGGATTAACAACAAACTTGTCCACTATATAAACCAAGATATTAAATGTCATTTATGATTATGAAGGGAATGGGACAATGGAAAGAAAATCCAACCTCATCTCAAAAGACCAAACCGACTAAACCTTTGGGTTTGGTCACGGTTTAAAAAATAAATAAAGGCCTCAGGCTGAGTCCAAGAGGCTCTTGATTGTGGCTTTATATCACAATTGGGGTTTGACTAATAAGTTTTGGGCCTCCAACAGATTCCCTATTGTATACAATCCGATTGTGAGGAACCCGATTCATCCCATATTCTAGCCACATCTGGCTTAAAATGTCTCTACGCTACCTTCTTTTTATTTCATTTTTATTACTTTCACTCGCTATCTTCTTCTCCTTCAAACTCAACAGTTCGTATTTTTCGTGTCGATACCAAACTCAAATCATCAAAAATTTAGAAACGCTCTCAACCTTACGCCTCTTTCCTGTTTAAACCCTAATCCTTCCTGTGGCCGCCGTCGACCCACCACTCTTCCCTTTTCCATTCTCTTTGGTCGACGGCGGCAGATCCGCCCTTGTCTCTTTTACTGCTTTCCTTTTCTTCTTCTTTTTGCCCTTCCTCTCTCCCTGCTTGGCGTCCTTTCCCGGTTCCTTTTGGTCCCCTCCTGTACCTTCATTTGATTTTCTTAATCCATGGAATCTTGGCCGAGTTGTGTTGATCATCGCAAGAAGACAGCGGATTTTGTGGGCCCAATTTTTGGGCTAAGCTGGCCCATTCTCCTTCGGTTTGATGGTCGCTGTTTTCAGTTTCTGGTGGCCGTCCTCCTTTTTCATTTGAGCCTTGGTGGTCTCAATACCTTCTGCATCATTGTTGTGCTTCTTCTTGTGTTTGGATTAAGGGACGCTTTCTCCTCAGGTATCGATGGCTTTTCCTTGTCTAATCTTATTCTTTGCTGGTGTGTTGGCTTGGAGGGCGGTTTGGGCCCTTTGTCCTTGGTTTTTGTTTCTATTGTTAGGCAGGGGACCTTTGTGGCAGGTTTGTGCTTTGGCTTTCGTTATTTTAGCTTTCTCTTATGGTTGTTCTATCCAATGACCAGTGGTGAATCACTTGGGTTATTTATCTCTTGTCCTTTGGATTTCGACTGTTGGAGTTACGGGTGTTTGTCGTTCACTCGCTACTTTTTCTGCTTGGGATCCTTCGGTTCGATGTGTGTGACCTGCCTTTGGTTAGAATGGTATAATAGGTGGTTGCTTCTGTACTTTTGCTGGTGTTCCGGTTTCCGGTTTCTTTTATTCGCAGGTGGTGATTCACTTGTGGCCATGACTTTTTCATCATTTGGACCCGTCTTGAGTTGCTTCAGGTGTTTGCTGTTCATTTGGAGTAACTTGACCTTGGTTTCTCAATGTGGGACTTTCTTGGCTTGCGTTTGTTGGGATTGGCTGGAACAGCAGTTTGTGTTTAGTTTTTGTTGGGTGATAATTGATTTTGCAGTCGCCGCCGCAGTTTTTCCTTTCTGGAAGGTTGTTGTTATTCCTCAGCATAACCTCACTTTCTCCAGACCTGAAGCAGATACTAAGACGATTCATGTTGTTTTTTGTTTCGTATTAGATACTGTTTCATTTTGCATTAGCTATATATCTATTGCTAGCTCTATATCTAATGTTGTAGCCAGCTCTCAGCCTATACAGTCTCCAAGCGCGTACGGCTCATTGAAGAGTTTGTCTATCCTTGAAGATTTTAAAAGTATGGCAAGATCCCGCTCTCGTTTCGTTATTCTTGGGATTAGAAGAACAGCTTACTTTCTTGACTGTTTGGACTGCGATTGCCTTTTCTATTTATCTCCCTCTGGTGTTTATCTTGTTTCAACTGGTGTGGAATTTCTTCCTCCTAGTTTTTGATTTTAATATAAGCTTTCTTGTCTAAAAAAAAAAAACTCAACAGTTCGCTACTTCTTTTTCAACAATTTTAATTTCTTCAAGATTTCAGTAAGTGTTCAATTCTTTATTTCTCCTTTTCTTTCTTTTCTTAGGCCTAAAATTTTACATTCATACCATATAATTTTAGGTATATACAGTAACTATTTTAAATTTAATCTTCTAATTTAGATTAAATATCTATATTATTTGATTAAATACAATTTTGGTTTTTAAATATGAAGTTTTACTAAATGGGTTAAAGTATTATTGTAAAGATTAGGGTTTAATTTTACAGAAATTTTATCTAAAACAGAAAGATTTATTTTGGGTTCATATCTATTTTCTATCTTTATTATTCAGTAAAATTATATTAGGAACAAATGTATAAGATGATGTATTAGCTATTTGTTTTCTTTATTGTCCAGAGAAGTTATATTAGGAGCAGGGATGCTCTAAATGATTTTGAATTTCAGTACATATGTCAAGCAAAAAGGCCAATTTTTTTTGTAATATTTGGACAACGATCTTACTGTTTGGATAAAAGATGAATAATATTGGAGATAGGTCTGAGAGGAATGTAGGAATTTTCTTTTTGTTGGGATGTTGAAGTGCTTTCGTCTTTAGTTCTTTATTCTTTATTGATTCTATTGTGGTTTTAGTTCTTTATTGTTTCTATATTCAATTAATGCAAGGTTTATTGGTTAAAGATGGAAAATGATGAACAGGATTCCTTTACGGATTTGCTTAATCGTGGAATTTTGCAACGAAAGACCTTCGGGTAGAGATGCAACTAAACAATCAAATAAGAGAAAAAGGAATGAATTGACAACAGATTCTCAAGACTCAATATTTGCAAAAGATATTGATAAAATGATAGAGAACCGGAAAAAAATCCATGAAGATAATCAAAAAGAACTACAACGACTGCGGGAAGATCGAATATTTGAACGTGAGGAGCGAAAGATAGAGCGGGAGAAAGAACTAGAACAGATACGGGAAAACCAAAAACTAGACCGTGAGGAACGGAGGATGGAGAGGGAGCAACGAATGGCTGAGCGCGAGGATGAAATAATGTCAAAAGATTTAACTGCCTTGAATCCGTCAATCAGAATTTACTGGAAAAAGAAACAGAAGGAAATCATGAAAAAATATAATGATTTGTAATTCCGTTTCTAGGTTGAAAGTACATGGCCTTTTACTCGTGCTAGTTTGTTATTTTGGTACTTCATTAGTTAAGGCTTTGTGATGAATCTGCTTCATTAGCTTCATTAGTTAAGAGCGATTCATTCTATTTTGTAATCTATTTTGGGAAAATGGTGTATTATGTTTAAGATGAATCTGCTTCATTAATTAAATCAAATTTTTAGTTTGAAACTCGAAGGTCATTTTGTAATTTTACTATTGCTGCAGTTTATTAAAGTTGAGTGGATGTATTTTGTGTTGTGATTAAATGCTAGTAGAGGAGTGTGAAAGTTGGTTAAAATTGAGAAGCAGCTGAGAGTTTGTATCGATGAAAATATATGTTGTCTGAATGTTGAATTTGGTTTACATCCCCACAAAACCCTTTGTTATCTTTCCTCTGTCTTAAATAAAAATTACTTTAAACTATGCAGATCAACCTATAAAGTTGGAGATGTGTCTCAACAACTCTATTCTGCACTTTCTAACTTACATTCTTGGAATGCTAATGCAGAACTTGACAAAATACAAATAGAGGAAATAGCTAATAAAGATTGTACAGGGACTAAATAGCAAATAGCTGCAAATATGAAGTCTCAGCTACAATAGTTTGTTACAAACCGTGTATATATAATCAATGTAATTGTACAAACAAACCCAACTGAAATAAAGATTCTTTTCTATCTCCTAACTCTCTCTCTCTCAAATCTGTTATCTTCTTCTTCTCTTCTACTTTACTTCTTCTTCCTCAAGCTACTATATTGCAGAATATGCAATTTATCATGGTATCAGACGAAAATCTCCTTTGCTTCCGCACTACTATACACTAAAAGCTTCTCTCTATCTTCATCAATGGCGACAACTCACTCCTTCACTGAAGATTTCTCAAGCCCGTACTACCTTCATCCTAGTGAAAATACCGGCGTTTCTCTCGTCTCCGATGTCCTTACTGGTGATAACTACCTCTCTTGGTCACGATCCATCGAAATTGCTCTCTCAGTCAAGAATAAACTCGGTTTTATCAATGGTGAAATTCTTCAACCTCCATTAACAGACCTGATCTTATTCACAGCTTGGAATAGAGCTAACAATTTGGTGTTATCGTGGCTATTGAACTCTATCTCAAAAGAAATTCGAGGTAGCTTATTATATGTTAATTCAGCTTATGAATTGTTTAAAGAACTCAAAACGCGATTCACTCAAAGCAATGGTACTCGAGTGTTCTATCTCGAGAAAGCTTTAAGTTTGATTTCTCAAAACTCAGATTCTATTTCTGAATATTTTGCTCGTTTCAAAACCATTTGGGATGAACATGTTCATTTTAGACCATTTCCGAGCTGTAATTGTGGCCATATGAACAGCTGCACTTGCAAAATATTTGACATTCTCACTGAGAGACAACAACATGACTTTGTTATAAAATTCTTAATTGGATTAAATGAGTCTTATGCTGCAGTTAGAAGTCAAATATTATTAATGGATCCTATACCTAATGTGAATTCTGTATTCTCTATGCTAAGTCAAGAAGAAAGCCAAAGAAAATTGACTAATTACACTCTTGATTCTTCTGCAACTGCTTTCTACTCAAAAATAGATCCTAAACAAAATTCATTTCTTGAAAGAAAACGAGTTATCTGCACACATTGTGGATACACAGGACACACGATTGAAACATGCTTTCAAATTCATGGTTATCCCATTGGATGGGATGGCCCTAAAGGCAAAAGATACTATCTCAATAATACTAAGAATTACAATGTTAAGGCAAATTATGCAGCTACAGATGAAAATTGCCCTCAAGAATCAAGAAACTCTTCATCTTATGAATTCACTCCTGAAGAAATCAGCAAATTAATGGCTTTGGTCCACTCCTCTTCAGCTAATTCTCCTCCTTCTACTTCAGCTGTGCATCAAGTCTCAACTAAAGAAGGTAAACTTGATCCTTCTTCTTGGATACTTGATACTGGTGCTACTGATCACCTTGTTTTTTCTTCATCTTTATATACAAGTAATGTTATAATTGATCACACACCTGTCACTCTCCCTAATGGTGTTTTAATCACAGCTACTCACAAAGGCAGTATATGGATCAATAAGAACATAACATTACACAATGTTTTATGTGTTCCACAGTTCAAATATAATCTTCTATCCATATCTAAACTAACTAAAGACTCAGAAATATCTGTTATTTTCTTTCCTTCTCACTGTATTCTTCAGGACAACAAGTCTCAGAAGATGACTGGGATTGCTTATGAACATCAAGGTCTCTACTACATCCATTCAGCTGCTCAAACAACTTCAAGTCACACTTCCTTTTCATGTACAACTGAAGCTTTTGACCTATGGCATTCAAGGTTGGGTCACCCTTCACAAGCTAAGCTACAAGTACTTAAAAAGCTGTGTAGTTCTATTGACTTTCTATCTTCTAATGTTTGCAATTCTTGTCACTTTGCAAAACAAAAACGCCTAGTTTTCCCTTTATCTGTATCAAAAACTAACTAATGTTTTGAGCTTATTCATTGTGACATTTGGGGCCCATTCAAACAAACATCACATTCAGGCCATAGATACTTCTTGACAATTGTTGATGATTATTCAAGGTGCACTTGGATATACTTAATGAGTGTGAAATCTGAAGTAAATTCACACCTCATCACCTTCTACAACATGGTGCTTACTCAATTTAATGCCAAAATAAAGATCATAAGGACAGATAATGGACCTGAATTTCTGATGACTGAATTCTTCAAAGAAAAAGGTATAATACATCAACTATCTTGTGTTGAAACACCTGAGCAAAATGGCTTAGTTGAAAGAAAACACCAGCATCTTCTTACTACAGCCAGGGCACTAATGTTTCAAGCTAATCTCCCTCTTCAATATTGGAGTGAATCTATTCTTACTGCTACTCACATAATTAATAGATTACCTACACCTTTACTTAACAACTTAACTCCTTATGAAATGCTATACAACAAAACACCTGACTTTGAACACTTAAGAGTTTTTGGATGCCTTTGTTATGCATCAACTTTACAAAGCCATAGGACTAAATTTGATCCAAGGGCCACAAAGTGTATCTTCCTAAGCTACCCAACAACAACCAAAGGCTACAAACTACTTGATCTCTCAACTCATAATGTTTTCATTTCAAGAAATGTTGTGTTTCATGAAAGAATTTTTCCATTCTCTTTAGCTACACCACCTACTCCCTTACATACATTCTTATTTCCTTCATCTTCTACACCTTTCCTTGAACCTTTATCTACTCATCCTCATACAAATCCTCAACACATCCCAAACATCCAAAATTCCCATACTCAACCTCAACCAAATAATCAAAATTCCCAAACCCAAAGAACTACTCGAACAAGACACCCTCCAACCTACTTAAAGGATTACATATGCCCACATTCTTCATCTTGTTGTATCTCTGACCAACCCTCATCTACACTCTATCCTATACAACAATTTTTGGGCTCAGACAAACTATCTTCACCTTATAAACATTATGTAAACTCTATATCTTCTCTCACTGAACCTAAATCTTTCAAACACGCTTCATCATCTCCAGAATGGATGGAGGCTATAAACAAAGAACTCAAAGCCTTACAAGACAATAACACTTGGTCAATTATTCCATCACCACCAAATATACATCCCATTGGGTCTAAATGGGTGTTCAAACTCAAATTTCATGCTGATGGATCATTAGAAAGAAGAAAGGCTCGACTTGTTGCCAAAGGATATAATCAACAAGAGGGTTTGGACTTCTTTGATACTTTTTCACCAGTTGCAAAATTGGTGTCAATACGACTTATTCTTGCTCTTGCTTCAATAAATAATTGGTATCTTCACCAGCTAGATGTAAACAATGCATTCCTACATGGTGAATTAAATGAAGATGTTTACATGACTGTTCCTCAAGGCTTGACCACACCACCAAATTCGGTTTGCAAACTTAACAAAAGCTTATATGGTCTCAAACAAGCCTCAAGGCAATGGTTTGCCAAACTATCTTCTGCTTTGTTATCTTATGGTTTTTTACATTCAGAGAGTGATTTCAGTTTGTTTATAAAGAAGAGCTCAGCTTCCTTCATCGCAATCCTTGTTTATGTTGATGACATCATCTTAACAAGCAACTCTTTATCTGAAATATCAACTCTTAAACGATTCCTTCACGATCAATTTACAATTAAAGATCTTGGTAATCTAAAATACTTTCTTGGAATTGAGGTTGCTCGTTCATCAAAAGGTATTTCTCTATGCCAACAGAAGTTTGCTCTAGACATTCTCTCTGAATGTGGTGTTCTTGGTGCAAAACCAATCAATTTTCCGATGGAATCAACTCTCAGACTCTCTTCTAATGATGATCAACTAATGGATAACCCATCATCTTATCGTCGTCTAATTGGAAGACTCTTATATCTAACCATTACGCGTCCCGATTTATCTTACTCAGTGAATTGCCTTAGTCAATTCCTTTCCAAACCATCAGTTAATCATTGGACTGCTGCGCAACGAGTGTTGAGATATATTAAGCTTACACCAGGCCAAGGACTATTTTTTTCATCATCATCATCTGTCAAACTCAAGGCGTTTTGTGACAGTGATTGGGCGAGTTGTGTTGATTCACGACGAAGTATCACCGGATTTTGTGTTTTTCTAGGTGATTCACTCATTTCCTGGAAGAGCAAGAAGCAAACAACCATAAGTCGATCATCAGCTGAAGCAGAATTTCGAGCTTTAGCAGCTACTACTTGTGAACTTCAGTGGCTTGTTTATGCTCTTCATGATTATGGTTTTGCTCATGATTATCCAGCTTTGGTGTATTCAGACAGCAAATCTGCAATTGCAATGTCTACTAATCCTGTCCAACATGAAAGGACCAAGCACGTGGATATTGATTGTAAGATCACTCGTGAAAAGTTGGCAGCTGGCGTAATCAAATTATTCTATATTCCATCATCTTTACAGATAGCCGATATTTTCACCAAACCTCTTGCTAATTTGCCATTTCACAGCATTCTTTCCAAGCTTAACATCATTAACATACATGTTCCGCTTGTGGGGGGATCTTGGAATGCTAATGCAGAACTTGACAAAATACAAATAGAGGAAATAGCTAATAAAGATTGTACAGGGACTAAATAGCAAATAGCTGCAAATATGAAGTCTCAGCTACAATAGTTTGTTACAAACCGTGTATATATAATCAATGTAATTGTACAAACAAACCCAACTGAAATAAAAATTCTTTTCTATCTCCTAACTCTCTCTCTCTCAAATCTGTTATCTTCTTCTTCTCTTCTACTTTACTTCTTCTTCCTCAAGCTACTATATTGCAGAATATACAATTTATCATACATGTAGGACTTGCCGAGGATAAGATGGGTTGGATTCATGAGCTCAAGTAGCTACTAAGCTCAATAGCAACTCTATTTACTCCATTTCAATTTGCAACATTTTTTACCATAATGATCATTAGATTTTTAGTTGTGAGTGAAGACAATGTTGATGTCGACAAAATTATGAATTGTTACATTAAATATGGTATTGGTGTAATTTAACTTGTGATGGGGTGTTTAGATATCTTTGTATTAGTTGTGTTACTATTAATTATTAAGATTGAGACTCTGTCATATTCTAGACAAATGTTTAGAAAACAAACTTTCAATAATACTCTGTATGTATTGAAAAAATGAATTACTTTCAACTATTCAAATCAAATAGAATTATAATCAATATATATAATATTAATTATGAATATTCAAGTAACGAATTAAAAAATAGAAATATAATAATATAATTTTTTTTAATTTACAAATCTTTTAAAATTAGAAAGTTGTCGGAAAAATGTTAAAGATGAAATTGTTCTAATAGGGGTTGCTGAAATAGGAACCTGTTGGAGTAAAGTCTGAAATAGGGATTGTTAGAATAGGGAGCTGAAATCGGTAAGCTGTTGGAGTGTAACTATTTTTAAAGGTTAATATTAGATAAGGGGTATGAGTTTGACTCCCAATTATGGCTAATAAATAGGGAAGCTGTTGGACTCAGCCTGATAAATCGGTTCCGGTTTCACTTATTTGAGTTTTTTGTCAGTTCAGACCGAGTCCAAACAAACTTGCTCGGTTTGGACTTATTCGGGTTGGATTGGGCCATTGTTTTTGTTTTCAACCCTTGCATATTTAATCGCCATAGTTTCGTTCAGCGGTTATGTACATTCAATTATTTGTTAATTTTCTATATAGTGCGTGAAACATCACTTTTGTTGCAATCATTGGAGAGAAATGTTTTTGTTAATTAAATATATCAAGATATTGAAGTCAACCAATGAATTAAAACTTAGATAAGATTAAATATATACAACATTGTTTATTAAATAATGATATTTAGAAAGATATCGCATATTTTTTAATACAGAAGTGGTTCGGACTAATTTGCGCGCATCGCCGAGAATATGCACCTTCTACGTACATAATCAGAACTAGGTTCCTCATATTTAGGAAAGAGATTCGAACCTTATACCTCTTACTTTGCAGATTAATACTTGGATCCAATTTGAGAATTTGCCAGGTGAAATATGGATAAACAAGGGTCTGAGAAAGCTACCAGCTTTGACTGAGAAACCATTTGAAACGAATTTTCAAATGGAAACAAGGAAATTACTTATTTTGCAAGCGTTATTATTGAAATTGATGATATATACACAGATTGATAGCGTGGAAATCACAATGCCAAATGTGAATGTCTTTAATCTACTTATACGGTAACTACCATCTCTTTTGTACAAAATATATAGTTATTGGTCATTATGTGAGAAAGTGATTTTACATTAGGGATAAAAATATGATTGTTGGTGGTGGACCACTAATCTTATGGCCCGCTTGACAAGGTACAAAGCTTGAAAGAGCATGATAGGTTACGATCTGAGGTAGATAAAAACAAAAAGGACTATGTCCTAACAACATAGGCCTTTGATATACCTGAAACCTACTGAGATATACCAAGATAAGATTAATTACCAAAGACATGATACTGCTTCGTGAGGCACACCGAGAAATGGTAGTTGTCACACCTTTGAGCAAGAAAAGGCTACTAAAAAATGCGAACGAGATTCTGAAGGTTAATGTGACTTTAGTGAGCAACATGTTTGATTTGTTGAAATGGAGCGGGTTGAAGAAGGGGCTTCAGAATTGTCAATGATCTGATACATTGAGCAACAAAGGGACTATTTAGTCTTGGTAATTATGTCTTTGACACCAATGAGCCTCAGACCATCGTAAAATTTGAGGAAAGTGACACCAATGGCCGATGACCTTACGTCATAGGGAGAATTGGTGAAGCACACACCCGATTATAGTGGGTTGGAAAAACTGATCATTGAGGTTCTAGTTCAAAGTCAAAATTGAGTTCAATGAGTAAGAGTAAGTTTAACCAAGAAAAGTCACCTGAGGTTGTTGTCAAAGAAACCAATGGTAAGAAGCAAGTTGTGGTTGTTCAAGTGGGCAAGGCAAGGGGATTCGAACCTCTTGTTGCTCGATGATTATTACATATTGGAATACAAAGGGTTTTGCTACCGCACATAAGAAAAATAGGATTGATTCACTCATACTTAGCATGGATGCCCTAGGCATCCTCAAAATGTATAGTAATTAAAGGGAAATTGATAATTTTGTTAATGGATGACTCTTTGAATGGAATTTTTTTGACAACTTTCACGAGTATGAAGAAGGTAGAATTTGCATCATCCCTTTCTCTCTTTATGATGATGTTGAAACACAAACACACCATCGTGTCTATGATTATAGATCTCAATTGGAGAAACGCAATTTCAGAAAGGGATCAATTGAAGCTTCAAAATTAATTCTATAGGATTTTCTAATACCTGGATATCTTGGATCAAGCAATGTGTTACTACTGTCTCTTACTCTATACTTATTAATGGTAGCCCAATTAATATATCTAAACCTACAAAAGGGTTAAGACAAGGTGACCCCTTGTCTTCCTTTCTCTTTTGTATTGTTACCCAAGCCCTGTCTGCTCTCATTAATGATAAAGTCAACAAAAATCTTCTCTCTAGAATTATATTGAGTATAAATTGTCCCAAATTAACTCATATTTTATTCATATAGGATACGTTTGTTTTTTCTTAAGGTTGATGAAGATGAATTTCTTAATTCTAAAGAGGTTATGAATATGTATAGCATGGAATCTGGTCAAAATATGTGGCTTATGAATTAACAAAGATCATGAATATGAATCACCTCAATACACTTGGTAACTATTTTGGTCTTCCCTCTGACCAGGGAAGATAAAAAATAAAATCTCTTGAATGGCTAATTGAAAGAGTAATCACTAACCTTGATAATTGGAATTATAAACTCCTCACTGAAGCTGGTAAAGAAACCTTGATAAAAGCAATTATACAATCTATATATGTCTATATTATGGCTATTTTCCAAATCCCTGAGTCTATATATAATGAAATCTCTTCACTTATTGCAACCTATTGGTGGGGAAATTAAGGAAAAGGTAGAATCCACTGGAGGAACTGTAAATATATGGAAATGCCTAAAAGAGAAGGTGTATTAAATTTTAAAACTTCTCACAAATGAATATTGCACTACTTACCTCTTTGGCCTAGAAGTTTAATTGAAGCTTAATTCAATAGCTTCTAAAGTCATTAAGGGTAGTTACCTTCCTAATGATAGTTTCGCCTCAACTAAATTTTTTTATAATCCCTCATTAGGCTGGAAAAGCTTACTTTTGGGAAGAGATGCTTATGTTAAAGATACAAAGTGGATTGTTGGTAATGGAAATGATATCTTGTTTGGAAGGATGATTGGGTTCTTCAATCTAACAAACTTAACAATATTTCTATTTTCCCAATCTCTAAAATATCTAATTTATAAGAGTAATGCTGGGTATCACCCAAAAAGACATCACCTAAACATCACCCATGATGTGGCGGTTAGGTGGCCCAATCATGGATTTTCTCTTTCCAGGTTTACTTTTTTCTCTCTCCTCCATGATTGGACCACCTAACCGCCACATTATGGGTGATGTTTAGGTGATGTCTTTTTGGGTGATACCCAGCATTACTCAATTTATAAATAACAACCATACTTGGAAAAAAGAACTACTTGCTACTACACTTGGCAATGAAAAAATGGAAAGAATCTATACTATAAATATTAGCCAAAAATTCTTTAAAAATAGTCCCTCATCTTTCTTCATTCTTAAGGACTGCAATGACATTTGAAACTGACTTTACCTCCTAAGCTAAAAAACTTTACATGGAGAATTTTCTCAAATTCTATCTCTACTGAACAAAATAAATTCCAAAGAAAGTGTGCATTAAATGGTACTTGTAAACTATGTTGTAACAATGTGGAAACACTTGAACATGTTTTTTTCATTGCTCTAGCTCAAGAGCTACTTGGTTTGCAACTCCCCTAGGCTTCTTATATTACCTTTAGAATGGATAAATGGCTCCAAAGTCTTATGGATGCAAATTTTGTAAATGATGAAAGAGGTAGACCTATCGTTGGCAATTTGGATTCTCTAGTTTATTTGGAAAGCTAGATATAAAAAAGTCTTTGAGAGCCAAACTATCTGTCCCTTACGGAATATTAAAAATGCTTATCAAACTTATGATGAGTTTGTAAGATACCAAAACTTCAACTATGAATCTGAAGCAAATCACTTTTTAAAAGATACTGATCAAACATCACAAAAGCAACAGGGAGTTTAAAAATGATAGCTGAACTTACATTCATGGAGATGCATCTTATCTTAAGATTTTAATAATGCAGCTGCTTGTTGTGTTTCCGGTGATCAAAAGGGACTACTTTTGGAAGGTAAAGCGTGGAGACGTATTGCAAACTCCCCAGAAGAAGCAGAAGCAATTGGTATTAAGAACGTTATTAAATAAGCTACTGCTCAACCAAATCGAAACTATATTTTGAAGAACGATTGTTTCAACCTAATGAAGTCACTTAGGAATCGCACGAAGTTGAAAATCGTCAGTTATCCCACATCTTTGAAGATATCCGAACATTGTCGCATTCAATTATGATTAGTTTCCAGTCCATTCAACAGAAATTAAATCAAGCCCGCATATTGGGTCGCAATGAAGATGGTCTCTAACACTCTCTCTTGCAATTGGGCGGTCTCACACTCCCCCCCCCCCCCCCCCCCCCCCCCATTTCTTAATCTTTTCCTTGTAGCATCTGGTATTGGATAAAAACAAATTCGAACTTATTGTATGTTTTAATCTAAATTATGTCATTTTGTCAAAAAATAAAAATGATTAACCTATTTTTAAAATAGTTGATCACTTTCTAACATCTTGACGTTGATTGCTTCTAACATCTATACTAATTCAATGTAAATCTAGATAAGAAATTTTAGAACGCCATTTAACTACGATGTATCGTTTATTTTATTAAACGATAGGAATATTGAAATACAATTAAATATAACTTATTTGATTAAAAGGTATTTTCTAATTTGAAATTTCAATGAAACAGTACCCTTATTTGATTCTAAAGTCCCCCTTATTTGATTCTACAAAGGTTGACTCGAACCTCCCCTTAGTTTCGGCCTAAGTATATGCCTGTGATCCAGTTTAAGGATTAAGCCTTCCAATCAATCACATTATCGATCTTAGATAATAATGCATGCATGTGCAGCTTGCACCCTTGATGAGTTGTCCTTTCAATTTGCCCTCAAACTTTGTTTTTCTTTTTACCATTATTTGGCCCCAAAGTTGACTCCCAAGATTAGTTACAAAATTACAATCACCTCTTAAAAAATTCACGATCATTAAGAATTATAAACTTTAATATACAAAGCAATCAATTTCACGAAACATTCCTATTGTTTGTTATCATAACTCTAAGGGTATAAATATGTATGAAATTGTTTCACTTAGTTACCAGTTACCAATCAATTTCCTGCAACATTTCTCTGATTTGTAGGCTTTCCTACTGATTATCGCCTCTTTATATTCAAAACAAAAACTAAGCCAACTATGGAGCCTAGGGAAGCTCTCTTTGATGAAGAATGGGACTCCCTAACCAAAATGTTTTCAACAGATGATTTCCAGAGTTTCTTCTCTTCTAACACTTTCAATTACGCTTATTTTTCTCAAGATAACAGCCCTACAGGTGAAAATGATAATGCAAATCACAAAGCTAATAATTCTCATGAGTCATCGTTCATGGAGTTTTGTGTTTTGGACAACAATAATGGAAGTGATATTCAAAGGTCAATGGTTCCTGTTTTTTCTGATGAAGCCATAGAAGATAATCTCAATGTGAAGGAAAAATATATCATGATGAATCCAAAATCAGGTAATCTAAATTATGATCAATTTATAGAGATTGACAAACCATCAAGCAGTGAAGAGGATAAGTTCAAGCGAAAGTTTAACTCATTGCCAGAAGATGAATTCACTTGTGGATCTTCTAATAATCCCAAGAAGCAAACTAGGGTGCAGGTAAGATTTTCGTATTACACTCGATAGTTTAAACAGTTAAGAACATGTCCAAATTCAATTCTTGAGTTGCTTCTGAATTAATGGCTATTTAATGCAGACGAGTAAGCGAAATGTTGATCAAAAAGAGAAGAAGAAAATTATTTTAAATGGAAAAAATGGAGATGATAATGAGAATGCAACCAATGCTGGAAAAGATATGCAAAGTTCAAGTCCTTCCATGTCCGATGAAGAATCTAATGTCTCTCATGAGCTAGGCGAAGGTGAAACTCCAAAACCTAAAGGGCCACATAACTCAAATGTTAAAGCAAGAGTCAGCAGGAAAGGTTCTGCAACCGATACCCAGAGTGTCTATGCTAAGGTAAGTAATCATGGTTTTAATGAATATTGACTTTTTCATTTTTTTTTGTTACGTACCAGATTATAATTCTTTTTTTTTGGTCGAAAATACAAGATTATAATGACTTGTTTGAATATCTCACCTTATTATGCACTAGTTCATTTTCTCTTTAATAAGGGTTTATGACTATCTAAATGTATACGCAATTAACGTTTTTTTGGATATTGCAGAAAAGAAGAGAAAGAATAAATGAGAGGTTGAAACTCTTACAGAATCTCGTCCCAAATGGAACAAAGGTAAATGGATAATATGTGCATGTGAGTTGAAAAATCACCGTTTGAAGCGGAAAAGAAAGAAAGGCAATTCAAACCAAAGGAAATGTAAAATCAATTTAAAGGTAAACTAACTATTACACGAATTGAAATTACAAACGAAAAAACAAACAACTTACACGGAATGGAAAAACAAAACAATACACGGAAAATAATCTAAGCGTTTAAAAAGATATTCCGGGCTAACCGGTATCTCCAAACGACAAAAAGAGAGACTGCTGTTCTTATTTCAGAGAGGTGTATCGAGAGAGTTTTTGCTTTTGCTTAGAGTTTTTTCGTTGTATCTTTTGGTGTAGAGTGAGCTCGTATATATAGGGGAGAGGGGGTCTTGCAGCTTTGACAATTTGTAACCGAACAATCAAGTCCACGATTCCCTCTATTGATTGATTGACGGTTTTACAATTGATTCCTTCTAATCCCACGTTTTAATTGACTTCGTATTCCACACGTTTTTGGAAGATTCTGTAACCGCGTGTTGACTTGGCTAATCTTTAACCGCAGCGTGATTGGTGGAGTCTGTTTTACGTTTTATCTTCTGTTGATCACCAGCGTCCCTATAATAGCTGATTGTAAAACTTGTTTCATTTTTCATTTTTTGACTCCCCAAACTCCCCACGAGCCACGAGCCACGAGCCACGAGCCACGAGCCACGAGCCACGAACCACGAACCACGAACCACGACCCACGCCCACGCCGCCGGTGCCGGTGCCGGGCCGGGCCGGGCGGGTGGGTGGTGGTGGTGGTGGTGCGCGCGTGTGGGGTTTATCCAATACCTTATCACATGCATGGGGTTGTGATCTTTGGAAGCTATTGCCATCACTTTGGATAAAAGGAGCTCAATCTCCTCCTTACCCACCGATGTGGGAAAATGGAAATAAGCCTTTTCCACTTTAAATGTTCCAACAATCCCCCACACATTTGAAGTGTCAAAAGGTTTGGAGAAAAAGTGATCAGGTTTCCATGACTTTCAGCGTTTGGGTGAATTGTACTTAAGTGCCAATATCTTTCGATTTGAATTGTCACGTAGTGAAGTGAGGCAACCACCGAATTCCGTTTAAGTGAACATACTCTTGAACTTTAACGGTTTTCGATAGAGGCCCTCACAGCACATACTCTACCCTGCTGAAAGTTATGGTTTCCTCGAACCTCACCTTTCAGTTTTAGTTCATCAAGTCCTTCTCTAAGAACCACCCTTGTGGGCTATGAACTTTGTGGATACCTTTATTTGCATTTTGTTCAAGGACGTCTCCTTAACATTATTTGTATAAAGGTTTGGGTTTTGTTACCACCCTTGAATTCATCAAGTCTTTCTCGAAAAGACCACCATATAGGCTATGAATTCTGATTCATCAAGTCCTTCTCAAAAGGACCACCACAAGTGGTTATGAATCCATATTACTTTAGTTTTATGCCATAGGGATGAATGGAGATCACCTCGACTCAAGAGTCACATGTTCCCCATTGATGGGTCTCAACCCCATCCCCCTCGACGTTTCCAGGACTACTCTCCTGGGTAGGCCTTTGGTGAATGGATCAGCGAGATTTTCTTCTGATCGTACATACTCCAAGGCTATCACACCATTCTTCAGTAACTGTTTTACTGAGCCATGTCTGATGCGTATATGTCTCTTCTTTCCATTGTACGCACTTTGATGAGCAACAGCAATGGCTGCTTGTGAATCACAATGGATACACACAGGTGTGGCCTTACCTTCCCAAAGGGGCACATCTGCTAAGAGACTTCTCAACCACTCAGCTTCTTGTCCAGCCATCTCTAGTGCTATAAACTCAGACTCCATGGTGGAGCGTGCTATACAAGTCTGTTTAGAGGACTTCCACGATATAGCACCTCCTCCTAAGGAGAAAACATAACCACTGGTGGAGTTAACTTCGTCATTGTCAGAGATCCAGTTTGCATCACAGAATCCCTCAAGAACTGCAGGGAAAGAGCTGTAATGCAGTCCTAGGTCCATAGTACCTCGCAGGTACTTTAGAAGACGACGAAGTGCAACCCAGTGGTCATTACTCGGGTTATGAGTATAGCGACTAAGTCTACTGACGGCGTAGGCAATATCGGGTCGAGTGTAGTTCATTAAGAACATCACACTACCTATGATTTTGGCATATTCATTCTGTGATACAGCATCTCCAGAATTTTTAGATAAAAGAATACTAGAATCATAGGGAGTATTTACAGGTGTCACCTCAAAGGAGTCGAATTTCTTCAACATCCTTTCTACGTAATGAGACTGACTCAGGGAAATACCATTACTGCTCCTAATGATTTTTACCCCAAGAATTACATCTGCTTCTCCCATGCCTTTCATGTCAAACTTAGAAGACAAGAAGCGTTTGGTCTCATTTATGGTATGAAGAGAAGTGCCGAAGATGAGCATGTCATCTACATACAGGCAGATGATGGTACACTCTGATCCTTTTACTTTGGAGTAAACACATGAGTCAGAAGTGTTGACCACAAACCCATTGGAGATAAGGGTACTATCGAGTTTTTCATACCATTTTTTGGGTGCCTGTTTTAAGCCATACAAAGACTTCTTTAACTTGCACACCTTATCCCATTGACCAGGAACTACACACCCTTCAGGCTGGGCCATATAGATCTCTTCATCTAGGTCCCCATTCAGAAACGCAGTCTTAACATCCATCTGATGTATGACAAGTTTGTGAATGACCGCAAGAGCGATGAGGGTCCTAATGGTGGCGATTTTGGTCACAGGGGAATAAGTGTCGAAGTAATCAAGGCCTTTCTTTTGGGTGAAACCCTTAATGACAAGCCTAGCTTTGAATTTTTCTATTGAGCCATCAGGTCTCAACTTTTTCTTAAAAATCCATTTGCTGTTTATGGGTTTGCTGCCTTTGGGTAAGTCAGTTAATTCCCACGTATGATTACTTCTAATAGACTCAAGTTCGCTATTGATAGCTTCTTTCCAAAAACTAGCATCTACCGATCTCAAAGCATCGGTATAAGTTTGTGGGTCTTCCTCCATGAGGAGACAGGTGACAACCTGTTCACTTATCAGGTCAATGTGAAAACCTTCGGTTAAGAAGGCTGTGATAAAATCAGGACCGAAGCTGGTCTCGGTCCTATGCCTCTTACTCCTCCTAAGTTCTTCCTCAGGAATACTATTAGGCACATAGGAGGTAGAGGGGCCAGGGGCACTATCACATAAAGGAACATTAACCTCATCAGATAAGTTACTAGAAGACAAAGGAGCATCAACACTATGCACAGTTTTCAAAGGGAAGATGTTTTCAAAAAATTCAGCATCTCTAGATTCAAAAACGGAGTTATCATCTAATGATAGGAATCTATAGGCTGCACTATTCTGAGCATACCCTATGAAAACGGAGTCTATTGTTTTGGGTCCAACAGTGACTGTTTTAAAATCGGGTAGTTTGACTTTAGCCAGACACCCCCACACTTTTAAAAATTTCAGGTTAGGTGGAAACCCTTTCCACATCTCGTAGGGGGTCTTATCTAGGGATTTATGGGGTACCCTATTGAGGACATAACATGCTGATAGAACAGCTTCCCCCCACATGTTGGTTGGTAAACCTGAACTTATTAACATAGCATTCATAGTCTCTTTAAGGGATCTATTTTTCCTCTCAGCTATGCCATTTTGTTGGGGTGTATAGGGGGCACTAAGTTCGTGGATTATCCCATTTATTTCACAAAACTCTTTAAGTGAATTAGAACTATATTCGCCTCCTCTATCTGACCTAAGTCTTTTGATTTTACAGTCTAGTTGATTTTCTACTTCAGCTTTGTATTTTAAAAACGCGTTTTCCGCCTCATCTTTAGTTTTCAGAAGATACACTTTAGTGAACCTAGAGTAGTCATCTACAAAGGTTATATAGTAAAGTTTTCCTCCTCTACTAGCGGAGTTTTTAAAATCAGCTAAGTCAGAATGCACTAATTCAAGGAGACTAGTCTTCCTAGTGGTCACGGGCTTAAAGGGCTTCTTCGCAAGTTTGGACTCAACACAAATTTGACATTTGGAAAAGTCATCTATTTTATTGAGGGGTATTAGTCCAAGTTCTTTAAGCCTTTTAATAGAAGAGATATTAAGGTGACCTAGTCTACCATGCCAAGTGTCAAGAGATTCAACAACATAAGCAAAATTAGAGGCATTTTCATTCATTGGTACAGTATTTAAAACAAACAAACCACCATTCATGTACCCTTTCCCCACAAATTCATCATTTTTGGTAATAACCATTTTCCCCCCTTCAAATACAAGTTTAAGGCCTACTTTATTAAGAAGAGCTCCGGAAACTAGGTTCCTACGGAGACAGGGGACGAAGAGAACATCATTCAACTCTAGGGTTTTACCAGAAGTGAGTTTGAGAGAAACCTGTCCTTTACCGAAGACCATGGCGGTTGAGGAGTCACCCATGTAGACAAATTCATCATTTGTTGCTTCCTCGAATTTCTTGAACATAGATCTTGTTGAGCAGAAATGACGAGAGGCTCCAGTGTCAAGAATCCACTCGGTTTTGTTCTCAATTAAGTTTACCTCAACCATCACTGCAGCAATAACCTCTTCGGTCTCGACCAGATTTGCGGCAGGTTTAGGACCTTGATCGGCTCTAAGATTGCATTCGAAAGCCCTATGTCCTTCCTTCCCACAACAGTAGCAAGCTCCTTTGGGTTTCTGAATCTTACCAGAGGTTTTGAACCCACCACCTTTGGAGTTGCCGCGGTTCTTGTTACCTCCAGATTTGGATTTGTTGTGGCCTTGTTGTTTACCCTTTCCTTTGAACCTGCCTTTGTTACCTTCACCAGAACTTTCAACAAGATTAGCTTTGGAGGATTGAGAAGGAAAAGAGATAGACCTGTCTTTGAGTCGATTAGCTTCTTCGACTTGAATGTGGCTAATCAGCTCTTGTAGTGTCATTTCCTTCTTCTTGTGTTTCAGTTGATTACGGTATTCGCTCCAGGAAGGTGGAAATTTTTCTAACAAGATATTGGCTTGGAGAACTTCACACATTTTCATACCTTCAGCAATCACATCCGCGCAAAGGTTCTCATAGACGTGGAGTTGTTCGGTCATGGGTTTTTGATCGGTGAGACGGAAGTTATACCAAGCCCCAGTAACATATTTCTTCTTACCCGAATCCTCAGCCCCATATTTTTTCTCAAGTGTCTCCCATATGATCTTTGCCGATTTTTCTTTGGCAAGAAGATAAAAAATGAGGTTCGAGACATTGTTCAACATCCACCCTCGAGCCATGGTATTGGCTCGTTTAAACTTGGCTTCCAGAGCAAGATACCTAGTCTGTTCTTCTTCAGTTGGAACTCCATTGTCCACTAATTGTGGAGGATCCTCGTATAGAACGAAGTCCAGTTCATACTGTTCAAGACAGATAAGGATCTTTTGTGCCCAACGTTTGTAGTTGGAACCATTAAGAGATTCCACCTGATTCACGTTGGGAAAGGCCTTTGCATTCAATGATGAAGCAACTGCCATGTTTTGAAAAGCCATTTCAGAAAAGAAGAACGGTGATAAAACAGAAAAATATCTTTTTAAAATTGTGAGTTGAAAAATCACCGTTTGAAGCGGAAAAGAAAGAAAGGCAATTCAAACCAAAGGAAATGTAAAATCAATTTAAAGGTAAACTAACTATTACACGAATTGAAATTACAAACGAAAAAACAAACAACTTACACGGAATGGAAAAGCAAAACAATACACGGAAAATAATCTAAGCGTTTAAAAAGATATTCCGGGCTAACCGGTATCTCCAAACGACAAAAAGAGAAACGACAAAAAGAGAGACTGCTGTTCTATTGATTGATTGACGGTTTTACAATTGATTCCTGTTGATCACCAGCGTCCCTATAATAGCTGATTGTAAAACTTGTTTCATTTTTCATTTTTTGACTCCCCAAACTCCCCACGCCGGTGCCGGGCCGTGGCCGGGCGGGTGGGTGGTGGTGGTGCGCGCGTGTGGGGTTTATCCAATACCTTATCACATGCATGGGGTTGTGATCTTTGGAAGCTATTGCCATCACTTTGGATAAAAGGAGCTCAATCTCCTCCTTACCCACCGATGTGGGAAAATGGAAATAAGCCTTTTCCACTTTAAATGTTCCAACAGTGCATTTATAGGATAAAATCTAACTTATTAGGATAATTGTTTTTTTAGAAAGCTAGGGGAACCATGCCTCCCAGCTAAAGAATAGCTTTGCCAGTGAGTATATATAAAGAGAGAAAAATATGAATTGCTATAACTAATCCATTTTTGATGGATTTCTTCAGGTTGATATTAGCACAATGCTTGGGGAGGCTGTTCAATATGTGAAGTTTATGCAGCTCCAGATTAAGGTATATTCTTTGGAAAAGAAAAAAGACAATCTTCTTATGTGGTGTTCTGATACCGTTAACAATCTATGTACTTGTCAGTTATTAAGCTCGGATGACTTATGGATGTATGCTCCCATTGCTTACAATGGCATGCACATGGGAGTCTATCAGAAGATGTTACAACGTTTCAAATAATTTGTATAGTACTCCTAGTTACTAATTGTAGTGTTGTAAAAAAGCTATTACTTCCTACTTGTTTGTAAATATTGAATAATGAATCAATTATATAAAGCTAGAAGTGCCTCGAGCGTGTCTATATTTATGATGGAGTAAAAATTTTACTGGGATCAAACGACTGAACCAGCATTTTATATATGAGTAATGGTATATATCAATCAAAATTATATTACCCAATTATCATTTATGATGTGGTGTGAATTGATTGATAATAAAATCGTTACTCTAATCAAGAAAATAAATAGATTAACAATTTATAGTCAACCAATTCACGCTACGTCATAGATGATATAGTTAGGTGATATGATTTTAGGTGTATATATTATTACTCTTTATATATATATGGAGTCAGGACAAAAGTTTCAAAAATTTAAGAGGGCTGAAATTTATTAATTTAATTTTTTTCGAGGGTGAAAAAAGGTTTTTGAAAAGTTTGGAAATGACGGGCTCCAAATCTTATAAGGTGTGTTTGTCCTGGGTAAGGATCCACCAGAGGTTGAGCGCTGCTAGCCATATCAGACCCAAAAGGTAATGGGTTGATGCGTTTTTTTAGTTCAAACTAGGAAATAACAATTTTGCGAAAAAAAAAATGATCTCTAAACCTCAACAAGTTGATATTTTGAACAATCAATAAATTATTTTTGTATTTTAAATCGGTTGTGAATTTTTCTAATGTTATACGTTTTTTTTTTATTAAAACCACTATCATCACTATACCATCTATGATCGCTGCCACACTATCTTGGGTGATGTAGGGCCACTAAAACCGAATAGCAAACCATCTTTTGCCATGTCATCGCCTCTACCATCATCCTTGGCAATCGTAGTAAAATAATACCTGATAACAACGTTAAAAAAAATCCACAAAAAGATACAAACAAACTCCACACATAAGGTCGGAGGCGAAGAATGATTAGAAAAACGAAAGCTCTGAATAGGAAGGGCGCCTAAAAGAGACCTTATATTCGCGGATAGAGATGAATTATCCCCCGTTGAGTTGATTCAAGTTAGAGTAGACGACAAAAAAGAAGACACTATTGAGGGAATCGAGTATTTGGCTGCTGAAATAGCATCGAAACCAAGCAATATTTCAATGCCTATTCAGAAGAATGTTCCTTCATCAGCCGAGAAGGAAGACACTAAGTGAATTGAAGCCCACACGCTCTTGTTAGAGCAACATAAAAGTATCACGCCAATTTAAGTGAACGAGAACCAACAGAGAAAGGACACAAATTTGAGTACAACTCCTAATCAAGGAGGTGTTGGTAAGTAAAGATTCTGATTTGGGAGAAATGGCATGCCTCTTTTCGTTCAAGGATGATGTAAAGGGTCTAGGAGAATCACTAGATGGTGTTTGTGGGACAGGTACATTCCAAACAAATTTGAATTCCAAGAACCACAACGTCTCAGAAACTGAGGATGATGAGTTCCAAAATATCACGGATGATATTGAAATTTCATATGCAAATTATCCTCAACTAATTAGAACGACAGAACAAAAATGTGAGGGTGCAAGGTATGGAAAACAGTTCTAAGTATTTGTCTTTTGGGATACAATATAAAATACCTATTAAATGGACACACATATGGAATTAGTTGACGTGGGTTTTGGGTACTTTATGGTCCAATTTGGGAACGTATATGGAACTGTAACAAGGCACTAAATGGAGGCCCGTGGATGGTCTTAGATAGATATATGATAGTTAGAGCATGGAATCCAATTTTATGCCACATACATTGTATGTTATCAAAATTATAGTCGGGATTCGGCTTCCATAGTTGCCTACTATAAATTATACCAGAGGTGTTCTCGTCGTTCTTGGTAACATCATTGGTAAAACAATTAGAACTTGATCCGATCATGAAATCAATGTCAAGAGTATATTTTATGAGATTGGCAGTAGAAATGGATTTAAGTAAACCTATTGTTGCCATTATACATATCCAAGATCACTTCCAAAAGGTAAAATATGACGGGTTCCACCTCATATGTTTTTAATGTGGGAAGTTTGGCTACTTAAATAGGAAAGAAAGATAACGTGTTGATGTCTCCTTAATTGTTCTTATTTTCGACCCTTAGGAGACATCATTTTTGGTGTTTATTTAATCAATTTGATAGACTTTTGGACTAAATATGCATTAATATGATTTTTCTCTTTTATTTCTAGCATTTTTAATTTATTAAGCTTTTGCGCGTAATATTGGTATTTTTAGTGTAAAGTTTACAGGTTTTAGATGTTAGCTAGAAGAGGAATCCAAGGAAAAAGTCAAAGATCAAGAGATAGAGTCAAGACTTGAAGATAAATCCCGAAGATATTATTTTTAGAGCTGAAAATCCATTTTCCAGGCCATAGATTGCTGATTTCGAGGTGCTTAAGCGATGATTTAGCCGCTGACCTTTGAAGAGAAAACATTCCTTATCGAGTTACGGAACTTTATCAACTGGAATGAGGTCAATCTGAGTCATAACGCATCGGGAAAAGCCATTTTAGTGAAGGCATATCAGCAGTTACGGGATTTTGGGCCAAGTTAGTGGACTTGGGCCTTTTATATTTCATTTAATTAAAAGCCTAGGTCCAAGTCCGAATTTGCACTTATAAAAGGAGGTCTGGACTTCTATTTTACATACAATTCACATTCTGCAAGATTAAAAACACCAGAGAGAAGCAACAGAAGGAAGAAAGAAGAAGCTACAAGAGCTGGAGAGGGTCTATATCTCCGTTCGTAGTCATTCCTATTCCGGAAATTAGGTTCTTTTATCTTTTAATTTTGTAATCAATATGAATTCCTTTACATTTAATTTAGTTTTTCTTTTTAATATGAGCTAAGCTTTTCATAGTGCTTGAGAACAATTAATGGGTGAATCCCAATCGTATTGAATAACGAATAAGTGGCATTGATGGAACTTTCTTGACATCAAAAAAAATTAAACCTCCTGATTGATGGCCTTGAAATTTTTCACCCCTCCACATTACTCCCGTCGTTAACACCTGATTTACTTGGTGGGGCGGACAATAATTCAGAGGTGATAGTAGTGGGTGTCACGCCCCGAGAAACACGACTATCTATCTAATTTAAAATAAATAAATGTACATTTTATTACAATAATCAACTATTTATTACATTACATTACATGATTTAAAATAAATAATTACAAGTTAAATACAAAAATCTTCTTCGTCAACTTCCTCCTAGGCTACTGACCACTACCCAAATCCTTAAGTTATCTAGCACCTGAAAGGGTGGGGAAAGAGGGGTGAGCTTCCACTAGCTCAGTGAGAAGTAATTAATGGTCATATGTAAACTTTAACCTAGGGCAGTAATTATTTTTAAACGCTGTCATTGAACTGGTATAGGTCTGAATATAAATTAAACATTTATGAAACGATAAATAAATAAATCAGATAAGTGTACATATCAAACTAGGCAGCCCATACTACCCAGCAAGCTGTATACACTAGCAAGTAATAATCACGTTGCAAAGGATACTGTGGTCTTGCCCTTATGACTCCCGCCGCAACTCACGATCCCTTATCACTCCCACTGGTAATACCCCGGGTAAACCGAACCTACGACCCACTGGCCAAGGAACTCTCCGTCTCATGCGCCAGGTGGGAATAGATCATGATAGTCGTATTAACCCTGGCAAGCCCGCTGCCGCCCAGTGCCACACGATTGTATCATGTCGAACAATCGATCGATAGATATATCAAATATCAAATATGAAACGACTAAGTAGGTCGATTCAACAACGATAACAATTAACAATTAATGGATAGACGACAAAGTAGGTCGTGCTATCTCAAATATACAATTAATTCTATGATAACGAAATAATACAATCAATCAAATAATTACGAGACAATATAATTCAGATAGATAACACCACATAGAGTCCAAATCCATCGAATTAAATATATTACTGGATAATTTAAAATAGGGTTAAAGATAAACATATTAAGCATTATTTAAACCCTCACCTTAAAAGAGTCTATGTACGAGTATTTTATCAGGTGACCACCTATCTACCTCGAGATGAACATGATTTCCAGCTCCAAATATACCCGTTATTAACTATTATTTGACTCATCAAATATTCTTTATCTCTAAAATTATTTTATCAATTTATTTGTGGGATGAATTATATGAGTGAAGGGAGGCTGATCACCTTTTGTTTTGATGTGTCTCTTATAATAGTAATTAGCATCTTATATATACGATATAAAATATGAGTAATGATATTTGTCACCTTTTTTGTATCACCCTTTTATCACCTTCTATGTGTATGCCTACATGGACCAATGAATTGGTTTCTCTATCCTATTTAATTTTTCTCTATCTTCTATTCAAGGAAATCAATACATATATATAGAAGGGTGATAAAAGGGTGACATGAAAAAAGGTGACATATATCATTACTCATAAAATATAGTGAGTCATGTATAATTGAGGTGGTAAAAATTGGTGAAATATAATTTGTTGTAGCTATTGTTATATTACACATGTAAAGGCTACTATGTAGGTATGCATACTAAGCTAAAAAAAACGTTAGTCATGCAACATGAGGGATTCAAGTGGATGTCATATTATAATATATTACTTTTCTTTTACCCAAATTGATACTTTTGTTTGTTTGACTTTAGGAATAAGGATTTAAAGTCTTATTAACCAATATTGTAATATAGTAACTAGAAAATTCTTTAAAGGAGAATTATATTCCGTCACTAAAATAATTTAATAAAAAAAATGATTAGTTATAATTTTAATTCATAAAAATATATTATAATATTTTACGGGATTTCACAGTGGGAAAGCTATGTAGTTGAATAATTCGGGGAGCAAGGAGGAATCAAGCGGAGATGTAACACCGTTAAACTCGTAAGGGTCCATTACAATATTTTTTACGTATCTAATGTTCTTAATCCTTTTTCTTAACAGTTTTCCTTATATGTTGCACAATGAATATTTATAATTCTCCTGGTATAGTTTGGGATTTAATCAATTATGAAATAAAATTGTTTATTATAGAATTGTTGAGGCGTGTACAGTCTAAGACGTAACCTCAAATAATTACAAGCGAGACCCAACCCGCTCATATCCATGTTGTGGAGATGAAAGCCTTGAGAGCGGAAATGACAAATATGATAAAAGCGCTTAACACGAAAAAGTCAACCAGAGTTGACGCTACAAGCCAATAAGGGGGGTTTGGATTCTCTGATATAGAGAAACTGTATCAGTCCAAATTCTATCAACTGGTAACCAAGTTATCAATGTTTTAATCAGCAAAGATTCATGTATCCCGTTAATTTTGTATGCAGATTATGCTAGCGCCAAGGCGTGGATCAGAGAGAGATTATGGGATGCGATGGTATTGGTCGCTAGTGATTTCAGAATACCATGATTAATCACGAGGGAATTCAATCAGATTTGTGATATTATTGATCAATTGGGGGAGACTCAGAAATAACTAGATTCATGATGAAGTTCGAAAGGTGAAATTGTATATGTGGATTATACGATCTAGGACTCAAAGGAACTGGATTCAAATAAAGCGACTCCTAGAATACCTGTATGAGACTAATGATGCAAATAGACAAGGTGTATGGAAATGACTTATGATGAGAGAATTTCAAGATTGTAGGGTACAAAATATCCCACACACTCATTCTGATAATATACCACTGTTAATTAGTTTGATGAGAGGTACATGTCAGCCTAATAGCGCGCGGGACAGGTTTGAGGTTGCTTGGTGTCTACACAGTATTTTCAAAAATTTGTTGACGAGAAGAGGGAAAAGTAGGGAAGAACTCTGATTGAGAATTTGAGTAATATAAAACAAGAACTTATGGCTAGGAGGAAGAAATAATATAGTTATTATATTTTCCCTCTCCATTTCCTATATGGGACAAAATAAGTAAAATACTATGTTTTCTTCTTCTCCAAGAGCATGACTTTTAATTAATAAAATCTTTAAGATTATTATTAATATCCAATAAACCCTTCAAACATGAGAGATATCAAAAGAACGAACATGAGTATAAATTCTATCACCTTTTCACCGCGAATCCATAGCTTTCGGCTATCCTTCCATCGACCCTGATTCTACTTTGAACTTATCATTATTATAATGAACTAGGGATTATTGATAAGAAATTAGGGAATTTTAACATAGGCAGTGAGAATTGAGGAACTTCTAAACCAATTATATCTATGCTTATTGTAAACTAAGCAATACAACTAAAATCAATTGAAACTTCCTCATGTACTTCCAAGTCTCTCGTTTGGATGTTATGTTGTGTACCTGCTAAGCAACTGAATGACAAGAAGAAAATAACATCAATAAATATGAGAATCGATAAATCAAAATTTGATTTGAAAGGGAGAGAAACTTACCTTGTTTCCATGATTTTCTCTTCTAAATTTAAAACAAAATCTTAAATTACCAACTCAACCAAAAGTCTGAACCGTTAGGAGAAGGCATTATATTAATGAGATATTACACTCCAACACGCCCCCTCACGTGCATACTTAGTACAATGTTTTAGAGAGATTCCATAGATATCTTTAGTAGAGTTTAGAGAGATGACATAGAAGGCTTTAGAGAGCTAGATAGAGAGAACTAAGCTTTGCACGTGCAAATTTTTTAAGTGGGTGGCGGTGGAGAGACTCGAACTCATGACCACATTCTACCGTGGAGCTCTGATACCATGTAAAATGAGTTGAATCAAGAAGCCATTGATGAACTTCAAGAATTGCAGAAAAAGAAGAGAAATAAGAAGAAGGACAAGAGAGATAGAGAGAAAGAAGAGTGAAATTCTTATTAGCTGTCAGTAGTACGCTGTCTACATTTAAATAGCTACAATTTGTAATCTACTTTACGGTTGTTTATTTCTAAAAAACTTGTTTACTCTTTATTTCTCTTTAGTCCCTGTAGTTGCTTCATAGTTATTTTGCTCAATTCTTTCATTTCTAATTCAGCAACTGTATTACAAGATCCCCCCCCCCCAAGTGGAACATGAATGTTGAGAATGTTCAACTTGGAGAGATTATTATAAAAAGGCAAAGAACTAAGAGGTTTTGTAAAAATGTCTGCAAGTTTTAAAGTTGATGGAATATAAAAAAGTTTCATAATCCCAGATTTCAGCTTCTCTCTAGTTATCTTGCAGTCAATATCTACATGTTTTGTTCTTTCATGTTGAACCATATTAGTTGACATAACAATAGCAGATTTGCTATCCGAGTATACAAGAGCCGAAAATGGACGAGGAAGTCCATAATCATGTAAGGCATACAAAATCCATTGAATCTCACAAGTTGTAGCAGATAAAGCTCTATATTCTGCTCCAGTTGATGACTTGCTTATTGTAGATTGCTTTTTGCTCTTCCATGAGATAAGTGAATCACCAAGGAAAATGCAAAAGCTGGTTATACTTCGATGTGTAACCTGCACAGTCGCTATCACAAAAAGCTTTGATTTTTACTTCTGACGCAGATGAAAAGAAAATACCTTGTCCTGGAGTTGCTTTGATGTATCGAAGAACTCTTTCAGAAGCATTCCAATGATCGATTGAAGGTTTAGAAAGGAATTGACTAAGACAATTTACCGAGTATGATAAATCTGGACGAGTAATAGTCAAATAAAGTAGGCGTCCTATTAATTGTCGATATGAAGATGGATTATCCATCAAATTTGTATCATCTTGGCGCAATTTCATTGTAGACTACATAGGAAATGCAACAGGTTTGGATTCAATTAGCCTGCATTCATCAAGAATATCAAGAGCATAATTTCGTTGACATAACGAAATACCTTTGGAATTGCAGGCAACTTCAATGCCTAAGAAATACTTAAGCTCACCTAAATCTTTAATAGTAAATTCAGTATGAAGAAATTCTTTGAGTTTATGAATTTCAACAAGAGAATTAATAGTAAGTATAATGTCATAAACATATACAAGCAGAGAAATAAAAGAAGATGAATCTCGTTTAATGAACAAGCTAAAATCACTATCTGAGTGATTAAAACCATAAGAGATTAAAGCATTTTATAATTTAGCAAACCATTGTCGGCAAGATTGCTTTAGACCATATATACTTTTGGTCAACTTACATACGGAGTTAGGAGGAGCTTCAAGACCATGAGGAATAGTCATATAGACATCTTCATTTAAATCACCATGAAGAAAGGCATTATATACATCTAGGTGATGAAGGTGTCAGTTATGTATTGAATCTAAAGCAATAATAAGTCGTATTGAGACTAATTTTGCAATAGGTGAGAATGTGTCAAAGAAATCAATACCTTCTTGTTGATTGTATCCTTTAGATACAAGGCGTGCTTTGTGCCTTTCTAGAGTCCCATCAGCTTTATATTTGAGTTTAAACACCCACTTACATCCTATGGGTGTTATGTTGGAGGTTAAGGGAACAATTTTTCATGTTTTATTGTCTTCTAGAGCTGACAACTCATGTTGTATAGCAGCCATCCAAGAAGGAGATGTAGAAGCTTGTTTATAAGTTTTTGGTTTAGACTGAGTATTAATAGAGGCAATAAAGGAAACATAACTTGAAAAGAATCTTTTAGTGCTAATGAACTCAGTTATGGGATATTGAACTATATTTTTAGAGATTTTATCATGTGTTGAAGGGAGAGATGAATCACAAAATGATGTAGAAGGGCAAATATAATCTTTGGTGTAAGTAGGTGGTTGTCTGGTTCTTGTGGATTTAGGTGGTGGATCGTCTGAGTTTGATTGGATGGTGGTTAAAGAAGTAGAGGTGTGTTTAGTGATATGTTCAGAGTAAGGGGTGGAGGATGGAGGAAAAAGTAATGTATGTATTTTTTTAGGGGGTGTAGTGTTTAAAATGGAAAAATAGTTTCATGAAAACTATATTTCTTGAGATTAAAGTAGTATTAGTAGCAATGTAAAGAAGCTTGCATCCTTTAGTTTCTATAGGGTAGCTTAGGAAGATACATTTGGTAGCTCTTGAATCAAACCTTGATCTATTAGTGTGTAAGGTGGAAGCATATCACAGTGATCCAAAAACCCTTAAATGGCTAATTTTTGGAGGTTTGTTGTATAAAATTTGGTAAAGAGAGATTATTGAGAAGAGGGGTAGGAAGGCGATTAACCAGGTGTGTAGCTGTTAAAATCGACTAAGACCAAAACTGAAGGGGTAGGTTTGCCTGAAACATTAAGGCTCTAGCAGAAGTAAGTAGGTGTTGATGTTTTCTCTCAACTAATCCATCTTGTTGATGTGTTTCAACACAACTCAATTGATAAATTATTATATATTGTGAATAGAAATTCAATAGAATGAACTCAGGTCCATTATCTGATCTTAAAGCCTTGATTTTAGTGTTGAACTGAGTTAGAATAAGCTGATAAAAGTTGAGTAAATGACTATGCACTTCAGATTTATTGTGCATTAGATATATCCATGTACACCTAGAGAAATCATCAACAATTGTTAAGAAGTACTTGTGACCTGAATAATATTCTTGTTTGAATGGACCCCAAATGTCACAATGAATCATTTCAAAACAAGAAGAAGTGCAACTTTGATAAATTGGAAAGACAAGCCTTTTTTGTTTGGCAAAATGACATGAATCACAAACATCAGATTTAGAGAAACTTCTTGTAAAATTCTTATTAGTTTTCAATAGGACATTGTATACGTTTATATAGCTACAATTTGTAATCTACTTTACTACTGTTTATTTCTAACTAACTTGTAACAAACTTGTTTACTCCTTATTTCTCTTTAGCCCCTGTAGTTGCTACATAGTTATTTTGCTCAATTCTTTCTTTTCTAATCCAGCAACTGTATTCCAAGACAAAACAAGTAACAGAAGCAAGATTGATGAAGAGATCACCAAAACTATGACTATCATCTTTGTTTTCTTCTTTGAACAATTGAACAAAGAGTGAATACATCCTTGGAGAACTAATTTGGTTCCCCAATCTTTGGAATCTCCGATAAGATAGAACTGATTAAGACCTTCAAAAGAATGTCACAAACAGAGGAACAATATAGTATCGAATTATGCAAGTACTTCAGTTACTTGGTTGATATTCAAAAGTTTATCATCATTAAATTCATTTAATTAGTTGGTTGAGGGTAGTTTAGGAAAAATAGAAGGGATTAATTGATTTTCTTAATTTGTGTGAAAAAAAAGTATGACAAACATTAATGGACGGAGAGAGTAAACTCTAGGCTTTCAAGTTTTAGCACTTCTACACAACTGGGTTATCCAAAATAATTGTTTAAGAAAAACTTTTAAACTCTAATAGGTTTGTTTATAGATTAGAAAATAAACTATTTTAGCTTCCATTGAAATCTGTCTTAGTTATTTTAAGATTAGTTCTTTGAATTTTTTCAAAGAACCAGATTTTTCTACAAAGAACATACAATATTATTGAATCTCTTATCGTGTTCCATGACAATTTGTTATAGGGGTGGGGTAGAATAGGGGTAAGAACCAATGATGTGATTTTGGGGATTAGGAAGAATAGGATTGTATTAAAGGATCATAACAATACAACTTTTTGTTTGAATTAAAAAAATAATAGAGGGAAAAGTTTATTAAAATATTTTTACAATCCCTTATAAACCGATACAAGCAGTCCTTTCGATTTGATGTCATTGCGAGGGAATGATTCTTGTAAAAAATATATTCTTTCTTTATAAAATATATTACTAATTGTATACGAGTCATTTAGTTATATAATAAATCTCTTCCTTTCATTATTCTTCTAATCCAAATACTAAATATATAGAATTATTTGATAAAATCCTTCCCCCTATTTTATCTAATCTAAATAAGATTAAATATTCATCTCTCTTATCATTTACTAATCTTCCCCTTCCTTTCCGTATTAGAAAGATCTTCCATTAATCTAAACAAACCCTTTTTAATTTGAGGATTGGGAG
This sequence comes from Nemophila menziesii, assembly GCA_029959085.1. Classification (NCBI taxonomy): domain Eukaryota; kingdom Viridiplantae; phylum Streptophyta; class Magnoliopsida; order Boraginales; family Hydrophyllaceae; genus Nemophila; species Nemophila menziesii. The sequence goes on along the minus strand of JARWIR010000013.1, from coordinate 19,365,732 downwards.
AGATGAGATTGTATTAAAGGATAAAAACAATTCAACCTCTTGTTTGGATTAGAAAGGATTAGAGAGAAAAGATTATTAAAATTTTCTTATAATCCCTTATGAACCTATATATTTAGTCCCTTCAATTTGATATATTTGAAGAGATTATTCTTTTACTATGTCATAATATCCAAATTTTCCATATTATTATTTATAAGATATATTGCTAAAGGTATTAGAGTTATTTAGCAATAAAAAGAATTTCTTTCTTCTATTATTATTTTGATCTAAACTAGGGTTGGTCCGAGCGTTTCGGGTATCTAAGACAAGAAAAGAAATAGGACCTTTTCCGAGATAATATATAAAATTATCAAATAGTTCTTGTTGTAAAACAAAAGTGGCACTTTTAAATGAAAAAAAATTCTATGTTTTGAGCATCAAGATAATATTATTTTTAAATTTAATAATTATCAAATAACTATTCAAAATAAATACCTATCTTATTGCAAAATGAAATTTCACAAATAATCTATTATTGGACGAAATCCTCTTTACACACAACATGCTTGACTTAGCCCGGGCCGACCTTGATCCAAACACTAAATATACATAATTCTTTGATAAAAAAATTCCCTCCATTTTTATCTAATCCATATAAAATTAAGTGTATTGATATGTCATTTCTATATGGTTTATCTTTATTTCACCACTCATGTATTATTCTATGTGATGTTAATAAAAGAGAGAGAAAATAAATAACTAGGAAAGAAAAATGATTAAATTGGTGTCTAAAATCTTCACATAAAAAATGATATAAATATAAAGCAAAAAGGATATCTTTACTCTAAAAATAAATACTTTTTCCGTTTCAAAGTATTTATTCGTTTAGATTTTCTCACCTATTAAGAAATGTAATAATTATGGTTTCTATTACTAGTATAAAATTACTCTTTATTAAGTGTTTTAATATAGTAAATGTGTATTGGAAATATAATTTTAATATTTTAATAGAGATAATAGTTAAAATAATTAAAAAAATATGTTTTGAAATTCTATATAAAAAAACACTTTGAAATTATTTTTGAGGAATATACCTTTTAGGCCTAAAATTTAAAAATGAGAATTTTAAGGGCCTAGTTACTTTTTATGTCTTTTAAGGGCCTAACTAGGAATTTTCTGGTTAGGTTCACGTTTTTAGGGGGTACAGACCCACTTTTTTAGGGGGTATATACCCACTATATTAATTTTTTGGGGGTAGATCCCCCCTATTTTAATTTTTCAGGGGTACACGCCTACCGTTTTATAAGTTAAGTCCATATTGTTCAGAATCCATATTGTCCTAGGCAGTCCAAATAAACAGGTTAGTCCAAAAAAGGGGGTATATACCCCCTAAAATATCATTTTTACCCCCTAAAAATCATGTTTACCCCTTCAATTAAATGGTTACCCCCTCAAATAGCAAAATGGGGGGTTTATACCCCTGAATATCTAAATCTGCAAAAAGCAGCCCTGCAAAAAAGAAATTAAAAAAAATACAAACTTAGGAAACAAACAGATCTGAGATGAGGGTTCGTGGTGGTGGTACTGTGATCTCGCCGGAAATGGCAGTGATTTTACTGGTTTGACCTTGCCGGAAATGGCAGTCGTTTTACTGATTTGACCTCGCCGGAAATGGCAGGACCTCGATGTGGTTGGTGGATCTCGAAGAACAGCAGCGTCTTGGTGGTGGTGGACCTCAATCTGGTGGACCTCGATCTGCTGGTGTGCTGCTACGGAGTTCGTGGTGGTGTTGCTGGCGTGGTACGCTGCTACGGAGGTCGATGGTGGTGGTGGTCCGCTGCTGCGGAGGTCGCGGTGGTGTTGTTGCTGTGATGATGAAGCAGATCTGGGAAGCTCGCTTGAACGGAGCAGCAGCAGTGCCGGCGAGGAAGAAGGGTGAGGGGGAGGGGGTGGTGGTGCGCTGATACGGAGGTCGTGGTGGTGGTGCGCTGCTACGGAGGTCGATGATGGTGGTGGTGCGCTGCTACGGAGTTCGTGGTAGTGGTGTTGCTGGCGTTGTGCGCTGCTACAGAGGTCGATGGTGGTGGTGGTGCACTGCTACGGAGGTCGCGGTGGTGTTGTTGCTGTGATGACGAAGCAGATCTGGAAAGCTCGCTTGAACGGAGCAGCAACAGCGCCGGCGAGGAAGAAGGGTGAGGGGGAGGGGGTGAGGTTTTCTGTCGAGAAACAAGAGGGAGGGGGTGGGTTATATGTGTTTTTTTAGTTGGGTTCCAATTGGACTAGTTGGTTTCTAATTGGGGCCCTAGTTTAAAACACTAGTAGTGATAGGCCCTAAAAGCTCTTTTATCCATTATTTTTTTAGTAAATTCATTTGAAACGGATGAAATACTTCTTCTATCTCTTACTCTTAATGAACTTCCTTCTATTAGAAAAATTAAAAATCTCTCCTTAATCTTAACAAATCTAACCGAATTTAGAAAAGAGCTAACATATCACAAATTAGTAGATGTAATATTATCCCTAAATGGATGACATATATAAAGGTTGGATTCTCGTTTGACATAATTGATTTAGAGAATTTACCCTAAACTTCTGTATTGATCAACTGACTTATGGGGATTCCCAAATTAAAGGCATGATTCATACTTCTTTTACATTTAGCTTTTGGATAAATATTAGAAGTCAAACTTAGCTAGTAGAAAATCAAATGTCGGTTTTTCGAATGCATGCATTGTATTACATAGACGCGTGCTTTGTGGAATAATTACAAAGCTGTACTTTCTGCTGTATAAATTATACTCAAGAAAGGTCCTTTTTTGTCAACTACTCAAGAAAGGTCCTTAATTGACTAACAATCTGGCGTTTGTCAAATTTAAAGAACTTGAATGACAGCTGTCTTCTAATTCTAAGTTGCATGATACTAAAATTTCGAGATGCATGGTTGACTAATATACTGGTTCTTAGGGGATGTAAGTTCTTTATTTTGTTATTTTGTTGGTCCCTATTTTTTTTTTTATACATAGGAGGCTTAAAAGCCAAAAGTGATTACATAATCAATTACTCCTTCACAGAGGGTTTAAAACTAGTCTAGGAAGCGTATATCTACTCTTATTCCTAGTTATATCTTGCCATAAATAATCTGGAGGATCTTCAAGTATTCTAGTACCTCCACTTAAATCCGCTCCATTTCTTCCTAATAAGTTCGCACACCTGTTTGTCTCACGATAGGCGAAATGTATCTCAAATCTGGGATGCTTCCGTACTAACTCACTACACTCACGTCCAATAGAACAGTTCCAACTCTTAAAACTACCACCGCCCTTCACTAGTGCGTGAAATTTCCTCGAATCTGTTTCGATATAGAGTCACCTCTACTTTTCACCAATCTCAACCCAAAATGTAATGCTAATAGTTCAGAATGGATAGGCGACTCTACTACACAAGGTCCTGAATATATTAACTTTTCTAATATTATTCATAATTAAATAATTATTTAAGAGCCAATTAGAGATTAATGCCTATTAAAAAACTTATTTAAAAAAAGGTGCCTATAATAAGATTTTTTTATAGAAAAATGCCTCATCCCAAACTACCCTTATAATTAACAATTAAACACACGCGCACGTCCGTGATTTTTTTTTTAAATCGTCATAACTAATTCTAAAAAAATAAAAAAAATTAAAACTTTATATATTTGGATAAAGTAAATTAATATTTACGTCTATGATTTTTTTTCAGAATTTTTTGAATTTTTTGATTTTTTTGATTTTTTTGAATTTTTTAATTCGCAGAACATGGATTGATATAAGAAATTTGTTTCCCGCAGACATGGAATTCCATGTTCTGCGAATTAAAAAAATTAAAAAAAATCAAAAAAACCAAAAAATTCAGAAAATTCCAAAAAAAAAAAATCATAGACGTAAATATTAATTTGATTTATCCAAATATGATTTTTTTCGATTTTTCTGATTTTTCTGATTTTTTTTTAATTAGTTATGGCGATTTTAGAAAATTTCATGGACGCGCGCGTGTGATGAAATTAGTAGTAGGTGGTGGTGGTGGTGGAAATACCCTATTATTTGTTTAAAATTTAAAAATAAATATTGTATTAAAAATAAAATAATATATATATAATAATAAGGATAATATAGGTATAAAAAATATAAAGAGGATGTTTTCTATAAATAATTGTTCTATGAGGCATTTATCTCTAAATAAGAAAATTAGAGGATTAAAAAAATTAAAGACATCATTAAGAAAACATTTATCTCTAATTACCCCTTATAAAAATATTATAATAAATAATTTCTAAATATTAATTAAATATTTTTTAATCATTTTATATAAAAAACAAATAAAAATAGATAAGAAAAAATATCTCTTACGAGATGAAAACTTTAAGGACCATTTTTTTTTTTTTTGTTCACTGAAAGCAGTAAAAGAACGAACATCAGACTCTGGTATCTCAGCCGATTCCCATCCTATTCAGGTGTTCCGTCATACGAGTTTAAGGACCATTGAAACAATATATTATAAATCATTAAAGTTACTACGAAATTTGGTACATTTCTATATCTAGTTTTACTGATTGATTGAAAATTAGAAATATATAAAATTACGGATAGCACCTAACTTCCATGGCCATGGAAAATGTAATGGTGCGATGGGGTAAAAGGATGGACTAAGAGATCGATAGTTGATCTAGTGGTTAGACTACTTCGTAGAGATTAAGAGATCGTAGGATCGAATCTTATTGGAGTTAAAATAACTCTGAGTCCAAAGTGGCTCTCCAATGTATTAAAAAAAAAGGATGGACTAATAAGTAAGCCAGATCGAAATTAAATTACCTTATAAATTATTAGATTATGGAATATCAATACTATCTTAATCTGTCTCAGATTCTTGACCACTCGCGTCCGAACGATTATTCATACATTAATGTTTTTTTTAAAAATTATTAAAATTTTGATATTATCCTTTTTTTTCATAAATATGAAAACCACTTTAGATTTGCAATCATTTTGACACCAATTCAACCCCAAAATTTCTTTGTTTTTGCGGAGTAGTTTAATTTAATTGATACTTTTTAGGGATTAAAAGACAAATAGTGATGATATATTATCGTAAAGGTAGATGAATTTTCACAAAAATTGATATGTTACAATAATTAGTAGATAATTTTTCATAAAGTGATATGTGTATTAGTTTTTTTTTTTTGGAGAGTCACTTTAGAGTTTAGATATGGAATTATTGACTCGATTTGAACCTGTGCCACTAGATTAGATGACCAAGGCCCTATCCAGCGAGCTAATCTCAACTGGCTGTATTAGTTTTTTTATATGATAAATAATCATAAAGTAATATTTTCTATTTTTAAACTTTTTTAAAGTATTAGCATAAAATATATTTGTTTAATCTATACTTTAATATTATTAATTATTTAATCTACACTTTTAATGATATGATATACTATCGTAAATATTTAATTATTATATTCAAAATTAATTTAATAAGTAGTTTAAATTATTTAAGTACCATAATGTAGTTAACTAAAATAAACATTTCATTAACAAAATAAATAGTTTAAAGTGTTATGGTAAAGTGATGTGGTTAGGGGCGTTCGTTTGCACTTAATGAGCTCTTAATCTGGTCCATTAAACACTAGATCAATAAGACTGTTTGTTTTTCTTGACCAATTTAGATTTGAATACCTTTTATCCTGGTATGTTTCATTAGGTTTTCAAACCAAGTCTGATTCATTCAGACACTGGCTATTAATAGAATAAGTTATATTCAGTTGTTAATTAAGTGCCCGTTTGGAAGTGCTTTTTTGAAGAAGCACTTAAAAGTGCTTTTAGCATTTTAAAAGTTTTTTTAATTTTGAAAAGCACTTTTTTGAGAAGCACCAAATATGTGCTTCTTGAAAAAAGCACTTTCAATAATTTTAGATTTCAAAATTATTTTAAATAATTTTTTAAATTCTGAATTTTATTCCAAAAGCGCTTTTTTACTCTAAAATAAGCACTTCCAAACAGGCCCTAAGTACTTATCACTTAAAAAAAATCAAACGATAGTGTTATGGTTAAGTGTTATGGTTAAGTGTTAAGTGTTATATGACTAAGTGTTATGTTAAGTGATATGCTTAAATGTTACGGTTAAGTGTTATGGTTAAGTGTTAAGTGTTATTGTTAAGTGATATGGTTAAGTGTTAAGTGTTATGGCGGTGGTGGCAAAGGTGTGATAAAATAACGATAATAAAAGAACACACACCTAATACTACCACGAGAAACTCATTGCAAGTGCACAAATTGTTTACAAGTTACTTATAGGTGATAAGTAAGTTCGCTCTCATGGATTTATCGATTAGCTCAGACTCATGTTAATAAGTAAGATTTGTTCTTAAGGATTTATCGATTAACTCAAGCCCTAAAACGACTATCTAAGCACCGCACTCGAGTGCAGGTCATATGTAAAAGTCCTATAATCTAAAGGTTGGCTTGTAATATGGCTAATAAAAAGGCTTTAGAAAGGCTAGAAGGGGCTAAGACCAATAATATTTTAATTAAATTTGGGCAGCAAGCTACAAGGAAACAAGGGGTTTATCGAAGAACCGCCTTAATCACTTTCTAAACAATGCAATTTTGTTACTTTCTCACCTCAATAACATTCATTAAATGGTTTATCAACTAGCTCGGATCTCACGGCCTACACAAACCTCAAGGTACCCTAAGATCAAACTTACTTCTACCGCATTGCTTACAAATCATTTCTTCACTAATAATGTGTGTTTTCATGTCAATACTCAAAGCATACAAAATAACTAGTTTATAAACAAATTACTTACCATCATTAACTCATCAATATTATGTTTGTAAGTCATTAAACACAATCTACATGAAATTCCATCTACCCAAAATTTTAATTTCTTCTAAAAAGCAGTAAATCACAAAAAATGAAGATGAGGGAGAACGAATCCCCACACCATAACTAAAAAATGAGTCGTGTCCCCACAATTCAAAACAGACTCGATAAAAATTAAAAACTAACACATATATTGCAAGTAAAGAAATCGTAAGGGAAGAAAGGAAACATACTCTTGAGGCTATTGCATCGCATGATCAAAACCTAAGATAGGTGCAGTGCTTATCTTGTACGTAAGCTTCTTATATCACCACTACCCTCATTCACTACCTCCTAATGTACTCTATCCCAAGCAATCATTTAGCTCTAGAAATCTTTTGTTCTCACCTTCTCCAGTTTCTTTCTTGAACACTCTCTTGTGTGAAGGTTTTCTTCTCGATCTTACCCAGTACCTTACTTTGATTCTTCTTCATCTCCCTAACATTAGATAGTACATTTGTTTTGTTCGTCATCTATTTTGACCTCCAACTAAAAAGAAAACACTCTTGAACTACCCATTGATTATAGGTAGATAAGGTGTTGTTTGGGTTAGAAAAGTTGTTAGGATGATAAATCTCTATGTTGGTACGATGGGATCTTGCTTCGATGATAAGGGATTAAGAAATTTTGGAAAAAGATTTTGGAATTTTGGTTTTGGTTCTTGAATTCTAGGTATTTTGGAATGATATGGGTGGGTAAATATTTGTTTGTGGGAATACAGGGAAGGATTTGGATATGAATTCATGGTGATTTGGTGTTGTTTTGATGTGAGGTGAAGGTTTGGTAAAGCTTAGATGGAGTTTGAGTTGCTTGGAGAAGAAGAAGAAAAAGAAGAAAAAGAAGAAGAATGCTTAAGGTTTATGAGTTGTTATATATCTAACCTCTTCTTCTTGAGCTTCCGCGACCCGCACCGGCATTGTCGCCTGTAGGGCCGGTATGCCGGTCGCTGGTATTCTTATTGGACGGTGACACAGACTATGCTGTAGATCTCGGTTTTGGGCGCTAGGAAATCGACGACCTAGCGCCTAGGCGGGATTACACGGGGCCTAGGAGGGATTATACGGTTTTGGATCCCGATGTGTAGTTTTGTATATTTAGTAATATATATATGTAGTAATTATATCAATTTTAATTATTTAAGTCATAAAATTTATCTAACAATACTATAGTAAATATAAAAATACTAAACATTGAGTTATAATATACGCTAAAGAATTGTCAAGAATAAGAAAAATAACAAAAAGATCTATGTCGGCATGTTTTTTCATTAATTGGCGCCAAGGCGGCCATTTTTTCCATTAATCGGTGCCTAGACGAGCTAGGCGCCTATTCCACGGCGACTAGGGCGCTAGGCAAAAACGCCTAAACTTTCAACTAGGCGTAAGCGGTTGAGAGGGGAGTTGACGCCTAGGCGGCGCCAAGACGCGCCTAGGCGGGGAGATCTACAGCATAGGACACAGATTGTCACAGTTGTCGACACAGTTTGGTGTGTCAGTATGTCGCATGTAGGCCCGACATGTCGCTCGAGATTTGTAAAGTTTCTGACTTCGAACCATGGTCTATACCATCATGACCCATTGTTGACGCACTGGTATGCCGATCGCATATTTCCGACCTTCTGACTTGCAACCATCATGACCCTTTGTCGCGAATGACGACACGGCATGGGACCAGAGAGCCGCTCAGAGGGCCAGTATGCTAGTCAGAGTATTCAACTCTCTAACTTTGACCATGGCACGAACTGTTAAATCCATTAGGAAGCGTCGAGATGCTGCCGATAGGGCCGGCAAGCCGCTCTGCTGTTGTGAGTTCGGATTCGCAAATCTTTTCTTCCAAAATCATCTTCAATGTTATCTACACATCAAAAACAGTTCTACCTTCCTCATTACTACAATATTCATTAAAAGAAACTAATCTAAAACAAAAACTAAGACATAAAAACATAAAAAATTGTGGGTTGTCTCCCGTAAAGCTCTTTTTTTAACGTCGTTTAAATTTTGACGTGTTACCTCCTTTACTTTTTGAGCATTTAGCCTCCCCAACTACTGGTGATGCTATGAAACTAACCATTCAGAGTTTACGACTTTTCTTGGATCATATTTCAATTACCGTTTCTGAAACTACGCGAGTAACGACAAACGATCTCATCCATGCATTCTTAAACCCTCGTGGTCCATTCTCTCGTTTGGGTGCCTTCCAGGCAACTTCATCGCCTACCCCAAACTCACCTTGAGCTCTACTCTCACGGTTTTCTATGGACCTTCTCTTTGACCTCTTTGGTCACAACATGAATGACAAAAACTTCGAGTGACCCTTCTCTAGCTTTTTACCCAAGACAGATAATGTATCAGATATTGTGTTGCACGGAGGAATTCTATTCCCTCATGAAAATATATGATGCTTCGACTCGTGGCTAAGAACGACCTTCCAATTATTATAGGAACCTCCTTATCCGCATAATATTCAAGAATAACAAAGTCAATAGGAGTAATTAACTTACCAACTTGGACAAGAATGTCCTCTATGATTCCCCATGGCTTTGTTCTTGAAATATCCGCGAATTGTAGATTCACGGATGTCTAGTTCACCTTTTGGATGCCTAGCTTCTCGAATAGTGACTTGGGCATAAGGTTCAAACTTGAACCAACATCACCATAGTTTTGACATCGACTTTACCACTAATTTGGATTGGGAGGTTGAAACCTCCTAAATCTTGAAACTTAAGTGGTAGTTCCTTTTCAACATTCTTTAAGACTCCCTCGGCATGAGTCACAGTCTCGATCTTGGCTTCTACATTCACACTCTCAACCTCTTCAGGAATGGCTTGCCTAAACACTTCTTGCGATATGAGCACTTTCTCAACAATCTCAAGCACTTGGGCGTTGATTTTCACTTCACTGCACGCCTCTACAAATTCTTTGAGTTCAATGTAACCCTTTTGATGTATCATTTGAATGGACGGGGACATTGATGGAACATTAGGTGGCAAACTTACCTTCTTCTCTTCTTATTTTTGCACATTCTGTGCAACTACTTCTTCCTTAGCCTTTTGCGACTTGTAGTACTAGTACCTATTTGATCTCTTTTACAATCTCTTTGACTAGAAGCTCAATATTCCACTCTTCACTTGGTTGGTTCTTCAACTATTTCCGGAATCTCCACAACAATCTTTGTAGAAGGTGGCGATTCCACTACTTCTTCTGTATGAAGACAAATAGCCTTACATGATTCAAACCCAACATTACTAATTAACTAATTTATATGTATTTGTGAATAGTATATATATTACTAGTTAACTAATTTTATGAATCATTAAATTAAATCTGAAAATACTTTTTAAAAACAGATTGAGAACCTGTCTGGAATTGTTTTTAAAAAAAATTATTTGAAGTCATTTTAGATCCTAAAATACTCTAGACCTTTAAATCACTTTCAGAAAAAGCACTAGATACCTAAAAACATTAGATATGTGATTATTAAAAAACCACTTAAAGTGATTTTAGATGTCAAAATATTTTTAAATATTTTTTACAAATATTTTAATTTTAATTGAAAAGCGTTTTTAGTTGATCTAGTGGTTAGATTATTCCAAAGAGACCAAGAAGTACGGTCGATCGAATCTCATGACTGGAGTTATAATGACTCTCAAGTCTAAAGTGACTCTCATATATATATAAAAAATTGTTAAGAAAACCAGTTGTGCTATTTATTCAGCACTTAAAGGGGAGGTCCATGGTTCGAATCCCCTCCCTAACGGGTGTAAAGTGAGAGGTACAAGGCTCGAACCCCTCCCTGAACATGGGTCGCCTAGTTCTGATTTACCATGAGAATATATATGGGGAGGCATGTATATCTCCGTGGGACTAGTCGGGTGCGCGCAAGCAAGCCCGGAACTCATGTAACCCAAAAAAAAAAAAAATGTTAAGAAAAAAAAATATGTATATAAAAAAACCCCAAACAAACCATGAGTACCGGTTTAATTTTGTAAACAGTAAAAAGAAAACTAAATTTGGAGTAAGGAGTATTAAAAAATGAAGGCACTATAAGAGTGAGGAGACAAAGAGTCCGTTACGAGAAGTCGAGAACGGCATGCTCCACGACTAACTCGGCTTTTCAACCATTTGTTTAAAGTACTCTTCACGGAATTATATTCCCATGTTCCCTCATTTCCTACACTCCAAAATTTTCAAATATCGATTCTTACAACCTTTAAGCTATATCCTCATTTATGATTAGTAGCTAAAACAATTACTAATTATTGCAAGGTACACTAAGCATAGTTTATATTTGAGAGTCTGCAGCCTAGCTTGGTACATTATTCTTGCTGCTATACTACCAAAACATAATTAATTACCACTAATTATCCAGTCAATTAATTATGCTCCTTAAATAATTTGCAAGAATTCGCTACCTACTAGCAGTAAATTTATTTGAAATTTCACCATAATTAACAAGAACAAAATAGTAGTACTAGTTAAGTATTTAATATCAGTCGTTGCAAAATTTCACCTTAAACATTGAGAAAATTATTACACCTCAATGCTACCAACTAATTTTTGTAGAGTCTCATTTTTTTTGAATACATGAGAGAGTCACTTTGGACTCGGAGTCATTTTGACTCCAATGAGATTCGATTCCAAGATCTTTTGGTCTCTGCAGAGTAACCTAACCACTAGGCCAACTATCGATCTCGTAGAGTCTCATTTCGCTATTAGATTAAGATAATTTAAATGCAATTTATGTTTGGTTAATTATGCATGTACTTGTCATTAGTCTGCAGGCATAAGCCGCACATTTAACTTCTGAAATTATATGTTAAAAAGAAGTAATTAAGACCTATCTCTAATTTAATTAATGTTTCAATCATTAGGGATTAAACAATTCACCCTACAAAGTCAATCTATTTCAAGAAACATTCCTTGATCACGATTTGTCATGACCCTAGCTTGTATAAATATGTCCTAAATAAGTTTTCAGCTTCATCACTTTGAACTATATAAAATAACTCAAATAAAAAAAGAATATTATTTGATGGAGCCTTTAGAAGCTTTTTCTGATGAAGAATGGGACTCACTCGACCAAATGTTTTCCAACATGGATGATCCTCAAGGCGCTAACAATATCGCCATTCTTGATCATGAGATCAGTTTGTTCACTTCTAATGTTTTCACTAATTCTAACTCTTACCCTTTTTATTCTCAAGAAGATATTTCCGTGTCTCAGTGTTTAAATATAACACCTAATGAAATCGATTATGTAAATCAGCAAACTAATAATTCACCTAATCAGTCTTTGTCCATGGAGTTTTATATTATGAACAACAACAATGGAGTTCCAATTTTTTCTGATGAGGCCATGAAAGATATTCTCAATCCCATATCAGGTAATGCAGATTCTGATCAACCAAAAAAGATTCTTGCATCGTCAGGCAATCAGAAGAAGCTCAAGAGGAAGATTATCTCACCACCAGAAGACCAGGAACTCATCAGCAAGAAGAAAACTCGGGTTAAGGTAAGATTTTGCATCTGAAAACTGTTGTAAGGAAAATTCTTGTGTGCACAATATAATGTACTCCACTTGGTGATTATAATATCTATAATGGTTTATGATTTTTGAATGCAGACACAGAAGAGTAAGCAAAATGTGCAGGAAAGAAAGAACAAGAAAATAATTTCGGATGTCATAAATGAAAATGATCAGAATGAGACTATAAATGCTGGAAAAAATATGAGAAGTTCAAATCCTTCAATGTGCGAGGACAATTCTTCTAATGCTTCTGAGCAGGAGATTCATAAGGAGGAGTTAATTAATGGAGGTCAAACTTCAAACCCTATATTAGGCTCAAACGTCAAAACAAAAGCAACAGATTCCCAGAGCATCTATGCTAGGGTTAGTTAACATCATTTCATGATTTCCATTTACTTTTTCTTGTTTTTTGTTTAGAAGAGGGTGCAATAATTCATTTAATGCATATAGTATATAGTACATCATATGATGTGAATGAAGAATTTTCATCCGCTTAAATGTATTAGGGTTATCATTTTTTAATCTTGCAGAAAAGAAGAGAAATGATAAATGAGAAGTTAAAAGTCTTGCAAAATCTTGTGCCTAACGGAACAAAGGTATGTAAAGATTAAGTGTAATAACTAAAACCAAAATTTATATCAAAATATATTACAATTTTTTTCATCTAATATTAAATAATTCAATATCAATTTAACCAATCACTAAGCGTATTATAATATATATATATATTGGACAATTCAATGTAGATGAAATTCTTACTAACCCGTAGGGATTACCTCACTCGCCAGGACGTGAACCGAGTCCAAAATAGCTCTCCTGTGTAACAAAAAAAAAATCTTACTCAAATATTACTAAGGATGTAATTCAATTTAATTGAATGTGAATTAGTGTAAAAATTAAATTTAATTGAAAAAATAAAAAATGATAATTTATCATATATATATAAGTAGTATGAATTTTTGATATATATATATATATACTAGGTAAAACCCGTGTCTGAAGACACTAAAACAAAAATGAATTCCGTTGACAGGAATCGAAATCAGGTTAAAAAAAAAAAAACGTGTCTGAAGACACTAGCAAAAATGAATTTCATTGACAGGAATCGAACTCAGGTTAAAAAAAAAATTAATAAGTGAGACCAGAATCAATCTTATCCACCTATGTTTAGTCAGATTAAATCCTGGTCACCACTTATGTTTACCCAGATTTAATCCTGGCCACCACTTATGTGGATAAATCTGGACCGTAAAAAAACTCTAAAATATAATATAGATATATTCTTGCTCAAAGATTAATTAAAGAGGTAGAATTTAGTTTTTCATAGCATTTAACGATTTATGTTGTTTTTAGTTGTACGTAGCTATATATTAATTCGATTATGAACAAATAGATTTCTCGACCGGCTTTATATTAAATTAAATCTTGATTATGTTATATATGCCCCAATATAACTATAACTCGAACAAAATAAAAATGATTAATGATGATTCTCTTAGGTTGATATTAGCACGATGCTTGAAGAGGCGGTTCAATATGTGAAATTTTTGCAGCTTCAAATTAAGGTATGGCTGCGAATATGGATATGTATGAATAAATTAAATCGTTAAATCTTTATCACATTTTCGTAGAATATTTAGGTTGACTAATTATCATCTTTTGTTTCATAAATGTGGTTTCAGTTATTAAGCTCTGATGATTTATGGATGTATGCTCCCATGCTTTCAATGGTATGGACATTGGAGTCTATGATCCCAGGACGTTCCCAAGTTTTTAGTTGTCAGTGAATCACGATAATTTTGTAAACAGGCTAATAATAATGTCTGACGTTATAAATTATTCATTACATTAAGAATTTTACTTAATAGGTCTCCAATAGATACATACATATATTTGTAGGGTGTGATTGATAATGTTGTAATGAGATAGTAATATAATCACTAAAACAGGTCGGGTGTTTACCGACGACGTGTGTCGTCGGTAAAAACCCATATTTCGTCGGTAAACAAGCTTACCGACGACACTTCGTCGGTAAATATTCGCCCTTAGAAATCGGTCGATAAATTGAAGGCTTACCGACGTTCAATTGATGGTTCGCCCCTAAATGCGGAATATTTACCGACGAAAGCCTTTTGTCGGTATCTTCACCAATTACCGACGACAATATTCGTCGGTATTAATTTAATTAATTAATTTTTTTCAAAGCGCGGAAAATCCATTTTTCTTTTTCTTTTTAACTTTCCTGACGACGTATGTCGTCGGTATTAAATTATTAAAATATTATTTTTAAATACTGAAGAATTGAATTTTTCTTTTTCTTTCTTTTTACAGAGGTTTACCGACGACTATCGTGTCGTCGGTATTTTTTTTTTGAAAATTATATTTTTCATTTATTTTTATTTGTTTTTTGTTTTGCTTTGTTTTCCAATTTTATTCAATTTTTTTTAAATATTTTTAATTTAATATTAATAAAAGGGAATAATAAATCAAAAACATCACATATATTGATTTAACTTAACAAACCATGAAAAATAAAATAGTCAAACACCGGATATAAAAAGTCAAACTCCCGGGATTGAAAGTCAAATATTACACGTAGTCAAAAGTATTAAAATAAAAGTCTTAATAAATAACATCGAAATCAAGGATCACTCAAATCCTCATCATCTTCATCTTCATCTTCATCTTGGGAGGAGTCGGGATGGTGGACTGGAGGCAGACCATTAACAGACCTGGATTCATTCAACCCTTTGAGCATCGTCTCTATAAAATCTGGAGTAGATGTGGAAGCGGTCGCTGGTGTGGCTGAACCAGGTATAGGTGGCATTCCCTGATGCTCGCGCAACTCGTTCATACCCTCTAGCATCCGCTGGAGTAGCACCGCGTTCTTCTGTGCAGTCGCGTTTGGAGCAGTAGGAGCCTGGGGTGTCTTCCGAACGCCTTCAATAGATTGGACCTAGTGTCTACTCTTCAGCGGGGTCATCACCCCTGCAACTGTCTCCTTCATCGCACTCATTTGTTCCTCCACCACAACATCTTCAGGCTGCGATCCTGCCTCGATAACCCGCCCCTTCAGCTTCTCACGATAAACGCCCTGTAATTAAATTTCAATGTAATAATTAATTAAAGTATTAAAAAATTAAATTTAAAGTTGACTAATTTTTTTAACATTATAAAAAAAAACACTTACACTAGCTTGCTCCCATCTCACGTCAATCCAGGTACCCTTAGCCTTGCCATAGCCCAGGTACTCGAAGTAACCGCCTATTGGCGGAAATGACACCTCCTCCTGGGTCAGCTCGTCCACATAACTCAAGGGATCCTTAGTATCAATCTTCAGCTTCCCCTACAAAATATACATTAACAAATAATAATAAATAAATAATTAAATTAATAAATAACTAATAAATTATATTTGTATTATAAGAAATTATACCTCAATGATTTCATGCCGAGTCTGTGATTGGTTCCTCGAACCTGACTTGTTCGTCTTTTTCTGCTTCTTCCTATTTTTTTTATTAATCTCCGTCTGAGCCTGTTACAATTCAAGTTAAAAATAATAATTAAATACTAATTTAATGATAAAATAATTAAAGACTAATATTACCGCTTTATTCGTGTCACAAAACATATCACAGGGTTTCCTCCAATCCTCGGGAAGCACCTCGGGAGGACACTCGTCTGTATCGAAATAGTCAAACTTAAGGTCATACTTCCACCGCCTGTAGGCAGTGGACTGAGATGTGGTCAACTTTCCATTAATAAATGGATAATCATTTCGCGCCCTCCACTCGTCAAGGTTGAAAAACTCCTCGAGTTTTCCCAGAATCGTGTCTTTGTAATGCCTGGGGACGTCTCTCCATCTGTAATAGTAATGCGGCACCGTCTCTCGTACTGCGGACCCCACGACATGTGCCACGTGCTTTCCATACTCGAGGATACCCGTGGTGTTCCAAGTATCATCGAGGATACAGAAGTCCACGGGTAGGGGTCCGCCAAGTTTTTCTTTCGCCTCTTGGGCGGTTTTAAGGGTAGACACGGTTCTGGGTCGTCTTTTTCGCCTGACTGTTAAATTATATAGTATTAATTAATTATTAATTTATAGTAATTGAATTTTATAGATTAATTGAATTTATATTACCGGGTGGTTGGTTACAATTCTGTAGGTTTCGGTTCGGATTCCAATTAGGATCCTCCCCGTTATTATCACCACCGTGTCTATTAGGCATTACAGCGGCCATCTATAATTTAAATAAAACTAATAAATTAGTCCTTATATTTTTTAAAATTTTAAAAATATCCATAAGTTTTTTTGGTCTATATATTATAATTTGCAAATTAGTCCTTTTAGTTATTAATTTGACAAAAAAACCCTAAAGTATATTTTCATATCTTATTAATATCATTTATATTACAAATTAGTCCTTATATTTTTTTAAATTTGTAAAAATATCCATAAATTATTTTTTTGGTCCATATATTATAATTTGCAAATTAGTCCTTTTAGTTTTTAATTTGACAAAAAAACCCTAAAGTTTATTTTTATATCTTATTCATATTTTTTATATTACAAATTAGTCCTTATATTTTTCAAATTTGCAAAACTATCCCTAATTAATTGCAAAAAAGTCCTTATATTTCCAAAAATAAAAAAATATGTACATGCAAAATATCTAAAAGCCAAAATGCATTCCATATAATTACAATTTAATCAAATCACATATTTCATGAATATGGAACAAATCCAAAAATCTAACAAAACCCTAATTTTGAAATTTTTTTACAATAAATTAGAATTAGATGTTGTTTTTAACACAATAAAATATTTACACAATGTCTAATACACACACAATAATTCGGAAATCATTAAACATCAAATACAAAAAAAAAAAAAAATCAATCAAAAAAAAAGGGGTTTTGATTAAGATTTTGTGTACCTATTACGTGGAAATCTTGAAGAAGACATACAGCTATCCAAGCCAAGCAATAGGAGAGGAAAAACAGAAAAAAAGGGTTAGGATTGGATTAAAATTAAAAATTAAAATTAATGTAAAAATACAATGTTTGGCATGAAATCACTTACATTTGGTCTTGATTGGGTGTTGGAATGGCTAGGAATAGCCTCTCTTTGCTCGAAATGGAATTTTTTGGGAGTAATTTGATGAAAGCGTTGAGCAGAAATGAGCTCCGTTAGGGTTATAATATAGAAATAATTTACCGACGACAAGCGTGTCGTCGGTAAATGTGACACGCGTCAAAAAAAGTACACGCGTTCCTTGTTTACCGACGACAAATTTCTAAAAGTCGTTGGTAAACGCTTTGGGCAGGAAGTTTGACCGCCCAATCTGTCTAATGAAAATTTCATTTTCATTTACCGACGACTCAGTATTTGAATGTTGTCAGTAATTGTTTACCGACGACATGGATGTGAAGAATGTCGTCGGTAAACAATTGAATGTCGTCGGTATGTTTTTTTTTTTTAGTTTTTTTTTGCAATTTTCAATTTCTACAATTTTTTCCTCCAGCATTAATTTTTATTTTATTTATTTTCTTTTTCCCATTAATATTTTATTCAATTTTTCAGTCAAACTCGGGTGTTTGGGGTATCCAGTAAACTATTAGAGTCAAACTCGGGTGGTTGGGGTATCTAGTCAACTATTAGAGTCAAACTCGGGTGTTTGGGGTATCTAGTCAACCATTAGAGTCAAACTCGAGTATTTGGGGTATCTAGTCAACTATTAGAGTCAAACTTGGGTGTTTGGGGTATTTAGTCGACTATTAGAGTCAAACTCGTGTTCAACTATAAGAGTAAAACTTGGGTGTATGTGGTATTTAGTCAACTATTAGAGTCAAATGTAGACGTTGGGGGTATTTAGTCAACTATTAAAGTCAAATGTGGTAGTTTGGGGTATCTAGTCAACTATTAGAGTCAAACTTGGGTGTATGGGGTATGTAGTCAACTATTAGAGTCAAACTTGGGTGTATGGGGTATCTAGTCAACTATTAGAGTCAAACTTGGGTGTATAGGGTATCTAGTCAACTATTAGAGTCAAACTTGGGTGTTTGGGGTATCTAGTCAACTATTAGAGTCAAACTCGGGTGTTTGGGGTATCCAGTCAACTATTAGAGTCAATCTCGGGTGTTTGGGGTATCTAGTCAACTATTATAGTCAAACTTTTGTGTATTGGGGTGTGTAGTCAACTATTAGAGTCAAACTTGGGTGTATGGGGTATCTAGTCAACTATTAGAGTCAAACTTGGGTGTATGGGGTATCTAGTCAACTATTAGAGTCAAACTCGGGTGTTTGGGGTATCTAATCAACTATTAGAGTCAATCTCGGGTGTTTGGGATATCTAGTTAATTATTAGATCCTCATTCATATAGCATACCTAGCACCCATCCTAGCACTGTATAATAACTACAAAGTTTATTACATTTCCAACCTCATTACATTCCTAAACTCATTACATTCCTTCCTAAATCCATTACAGCATACCAATCACTACCTTAATCTCATTTTCTTACTAAAAGCCACAGATAAAATTTATCACTTAAAATTTTACTATTCATACAACTGAGGTCTAAAAAATCTAGTAAGTTCTAACTTACTAAACTCTTGAAAGAGTGTACACTATCGTTCTCGGGAGTCCAACCACTCTTATCCCTCGTGAGATGCTTCCACAGTCCATAGGGGGTCTCTGTAAAAGATCGGAACACCACCGTCAAGCGCACCCATTTTTGTCATAAAGTTTGCACAATAATTTATCAGCTCAAATCTCATTTTATTTGCGAGAATATTCCTGCAATAAGTGATTATTGTGTCCAACCAATCCCATTTGTTCCTATCACCCTTCATTAGCGCGTGTAACGCGGGCAAATCGGATTCAACAACAACCATTTCATATTTAAGCTTTACCGCCAAGGACAAGCTAAAGTGTAAGGCAAATAATTCGGAATGAAACGCCGAGTTCGCATTAGCTGCTCCCGCTAAACCACCCAAATAGCTACCTTTTTTATCTCTAAAAACTCCTCTAACCCGCTTTAGAAGACCCTTGTGCAAGACTCCCGTCAACATTGAGTTCTACCCCTTGTTTCGGCTTGACCCATTTCACTAGCGTGTTCTTCGCCGAAGTAATTAACCCGCCATATCTCTCCTTACCCCATGCCGGAACATAATCAATAGCTGCGGATTTCACCGCGTATCTTAATGAAATCATTTGTTTGCTAGTCTTTGCTCCATTAAAATTCCTTTCGTTTAATCCGTCCAAATGAACCAGCAAATGGAGAACGCAATAATCCTATACTCCAGCCCGTCGGACACCTATGTACAATTCAACAACTTTCTCCATCAATCAACATCAGTGACTCTTATTCTCTCCTATCAACCAGTAGGTCATTCGTATTTTGCTGATCCAGCGGACTACTGTTACTTACTCGTACTGCACTAACTTGGCCATTCGTCACACCAGAAGCACGACCAGCTGCAGCATCTCTAATTCTTCTCGCAACATCTCTAATTCTTCTTTGGGCTACTAACATGAAGGCGTCGTCATATATCATCGAGACCTATGGTGCTTCTGCAATTTAAATATTCACTGTTACATGCAAAATTCATATTAGCGCTTTGACCATTCGCCACTCGTCTAGCCGAGGAACGCAACTCGTCCAAGGTCGGCCAACCTTATAACATGCCATCATACCATTTACAATCACATAATATGTGGATAGTTATTTTGAATTCCGCATTATAGCCTTTGCACCTCGAAGAAATTTGAATCCCCCGCTTAGGCAAGTTATGGGAAGTAGGAAGTCTACCCCAGATCGCCCTGCACACCAGCATACATACCTCTGGTTGACACTTTAAAGACCAAACATTCTCCCACTTGAAATCCGAAAGAGGCCTCACATCTTGGAGAGAAATATAAGCCGACTTAAACGAGAAAACACCTAAATTTTCCCATTTCCATTTGAAACCCACTTCCAGGGAACTGTGGACTTGTTCTACCCCTTCAATTATTATCACACGACCTTCCAAAATCCCTTTACACATCCTCGAGTTTGTTTTTCGGGAAACGATTCAAGAACCCATCTTTAAAATATTTGTTTTTAAATGTTTCCACCCACAGAGCTTTGTCTTTTTTAAGAATACACCATCCCAACTTCGCTAGTAATGCACGACTAAAACATCCAGCGTCTCGAAATACTAATCTACCATCCTTCTTGGGTCTACACAACTTCTCCCACGATAACTAGTGATTTTTCCTCTCTTTGTCACCACTACGCCAAACGAAGTCTCGAATAATCGCATCAATTTCCTTACAAACATAGCACGGAAGTTTGGAACTTTGCATAATATACGTCGGAATAACACTTAGTACTGCCTGGGCTAACGTAACTCTACCAGCCAAAGAGAGGTTTTGAGCTTTCCAATTGGGAAGCTTACTTCTTATACTCATCGATATCCGTCGATAAAAACCCTTCGGAGGATGACTAGAAATAATTGGAGCTCCCATATACTTACTGAAGGAATCGCTAAGGACAAAACCACTTTGTGCCGCTAATTTTTTTTTCAATCTACGATACTTTCTTAGAGAAGAAGACGATGGATTTTTCCTCACGAATCTTTTGACCCGCCTCATTACAAAATTTGTCATAACCATTTTCATGAGATCGACTTGAGCCTCTGAAGCTTCCGCGAACAAGATAAGATCATCCGCAAAGAAAACATGTGAGATCGATGGCCCATTTTTGTTGAGGTGTATGGTTTTCAATCTTTAATAAGGCAAAGGTTTTTTATAAATAGGATTTTGCTCCATGCACATCACAAATACATATGGGGACAGTGGATCCCCTTTCCGAATTCCACGATGAGGTATGAACGAGTCAAGCGGATCACCATTCCAAAGTATCTGCATAGAATTAGAACGCATAGCAGAAATAATGTTTATCATAATTTTTTAAAAACCCTAAAAACTTTCCGATTATCTCACTCTCTCTCTTCTCTTTTTCCTTTCATGTAACCCCATCTTATTTCCATTTTCCACTCCTTCTCATAAAAAATTTCCACCAAAAGTTCACTCTTCCACCAATGGTCCTCTTCTTCCTTTGATGTCTTGATAAGCTCTTTCCTTTCTTCCTCTGATGGCTTGATAAGCTTCCTCTGGTGGTTCTCACTCCAACGATTCTTACTCCGTTTGAGCTTGATACTCCGGTCGAGCCATGGTTTCTAAGCTCGAGCATAAGCCTCTGTTCGCAAAGCTTAGGCGAGATTAATGGTGGATCCCTAGCGAGACTTAAGTATATCTTTCATATCTGCGTCTAATCCTTTAGTCTTTACTTTATTTCATTCAGTTAATCTTTTAGTTAATTTACTTTATTGTGTCTAGTAGTTTTATAATTGAAAACCAAACAAATATAAACCGGCCCTGCCCGGTAAGCCAAAAAAAGATAAGAACCGGTTCGAACCAAACTGGTTGGACAGTTAGACAGGCTGACCCACATCCACCAAATCTCGAGGCATAGTTTTAGCTATTCTGCACACAAAAAATATAACAAGAACCTCAACTTTGATTGTAGTTTTTGCATTAACTTTCTAAACCTTATGATCTATGAGCTTGCATGTCGAATCATTGGAAATGCAAGCCAAATCATCAATATAATTTTAGTAGATTTCTAGGCAGCGTCGCAATTAATTTTTACCTTATTAATTTCTAAAGGTTGCCAATTAAGTCCAGAATAGGCCACGTCCCAGTCAAATAGTTTTAATTATTGTGAACAGTTTCAAAAGGTAAATCTATTGGCATCCAAAACAGATGATAAAGAGATTGAAAACAAAAATAGAAGAAGATCTAAAAACAAATTTGGAAGAAAAAGAAAATGATGAAGAACACCACGAAGAAAATGAAGATTAACGACATAATAATAGAAAAAGACAGAGTTAGGTGGTCAGATAAGAGAAAAAAGTAAACGTACACATAATCAAATGCTAACTTGTTTTAGAATATGCCAAAAATCTGTTAATCACATACATAACCTTTTTTATGAACTTTTTAGTTTCAATTCAATTACAGATTTTTCATTTAACTCTAGTCGTAATAAATTTTACAATATTTTGACGGAAGAAAGAGTTTGGTATCGCTTAGGTCATGGTGAGAAGTCAGGGTAATGTTGGGTATTATATAAAAATGATTATTTAAATATCACCTAGAATGTGGTGGTTAAATGGTCTAAAATGGTTCAATGGTATGATTAGACCCTCTAACCGTCATATTGGTGGTGTTTAAGTAATTTTCTTTTTTGGTTGATAGACCTCACTAGGGATGGCAACGGATCGGATTATTGCAAAAAATTCCAAAACCATGTCCATATCCATTTAATTTATCAAAAACCAAACCCTAACGGATTTAACCATCGGACTTACTTTTCAAAACCAAATCCGAATAATTCGGATTCGGTTTTTTAAACGGATTTTTCGGATTTTAACCATAACCCGGCTCGCGAGGCGTCCCTCTCGCAGTGGGATTCCTAACCTCGTCTCGCTCTTGTGACATGCCAAACCATAACTCTCTAAATATATTGAAAATATTGAAACAAGATCACAACTACATGAAAAATCTTCAATATATAAAATATTATGTTGATCTTTGATTAAATAACGTTTTTGTTAATTCTTATATTTAAATTTTAGTTTTGAGATATGAAAATACTTTTTTTTTATCTATATTACTATAAAATATACAAAAGTAGATGATAATAAACGGGTTTTTGGTTATTCGGTTTTATTTTTTATCTAAAATTTTAACCTAAAGGATTTAACCATCGGTTACATTTTTCAGATCCATAACCTAACGGTTTTATCCATGGTTGCATAATAGATTTTTAATCGGTTCAAATTTTCATCGATTTTAATTTTAAACCATAACCATTTCCATCCTTATCTATAGTTGGGTTGAGACTTTTGGCCTTTTGGTAATTAAAAATCAAAAAATATATAAGAAAGATGGACTTCAAAATATAAAAATACATGGATTTTAGCCTTTAATAGGAAAAATAAAATCATATATATATATATATATATATATATATATATATATATATATACGTAAAACGGATTTTCGGTTTTTCGGGTTTTTTTTAATCAAAAACCATAACCTAACGGTTTTAACCATCGGTTTCACTTTTTAAAACCAAACCCTAACGGATTTAACCACGGTTACATAATCGGTTTTTATTCGGTTCGGTAATCTGTCGGTTTCGGATTAAAATCGTAACCATTGCCATCCCTTATACCTCACTTACAAATTTAGAACTATACATACAAATAAAAATAAAAAAGGATTTTAGAAATAGATATCACCATCATCGAAATAGTCGAGCTCTGAAGTGGCACTCAAGAGCGCGTGACATTTTTCACCGTCTGTTCTCATGGCTTCGGCGGAGCAGCCGCTGAAGAAGCGAAAGCTTTACGAACCCTTATATGAACCATCACCACCGCCTCCTCCTCCACCACTATTACCCCCTCCATCACTACCATCATCTCTCCAGCTGTGCTCGGTATCTCAGCCGCTCTCTCAACAAGAGATCCTCCGGCGAAGGCGGAGCCAGGAGGAGATAAAAAACGTGTACGACAGCTACAAGCGTATCACGTATTGCATCGCGCAAGAGGACCCGCGGTTCTTGCCGGAGCTTGAACAAGCGTACCTCTCCATCATCGCTGCTTCAAGAGGTAATAATTACACTCTATTGCGCTGAATTTACTTCAATACTCAATTGTTCTTTGTTGTACTTGTAATCACTCTACACTTCGTTTTTCATTCTGCAATTTTTAGTTTAATTTTTGTTTAATTTGAAAGAGGTATCATAACCAATTGTATTTCTTTTCCATTCAAATGTGACATCATCAGTAAAAATGTGGTTTATTTTTGAAATTTAAGCAAAACAACAGTAGGATAATCAATATTGAATCTCAACTGTGTTGCGAATAAGGTGTCACCGATCAATTTTAAGCTTAATTGCGTACATTTAGCAAACCCTAGGGTTTAAATTATAAAAGTAGTTTCACTTTTCTTAACTAGTTCCCTAAAATCGGTATTTGTATGCCTAATTGAGTATATTATGTTATTATTTGAGTGAAGAATTCATTAATAGTTGGGATTATCTTATGTGTTTAGTGTTGGTTGAAATGTTTTGAGAAGTGAATTAAAAGAGTAGGATTAAGATGATATATGCATTGTATCTAAACTGGAGGAGAAAGAACAGTCAAAGTATTTTAGCTTTATATAAAAGGTTTTAGGTTTCCAATCTGATGAACTGATCAACACTTACTTAGTTTGCTAAGACTTTGAGCTTTAATTGTTTTCCCTTGTTTATCGGAATCTTTTAGGCCTTTTCACGTTCATGATTTCAAACAAATCTCTTATTTTGTTCTTCTTTTGCTGGATATTGATTGTCAATTTTAGCCCTAAACCTTAATACTGGGCATCATAAAGTGGTTTACGAAGCACTGCCCAATCTTGTGGAAAATCTTATATTTTATGTGTAGGATTCACAACTATTATTGACAATATAACAGGGATATTCTTACCTAGACTAAGACCATTCCTCCATATACTGTTCTAGCCAGTTATTTCCATGTTATGAATTCTAGTAAGTAATAAATGTCAAAATGTCTCTTAAGTTTTACCATTTGCAGAAAATCCCTTCCTGCTTAGTAAAGGATTAAAGGGCATGACACGTAATTAATTGTTTACAGTTTCATGAGATAAGGTTATAAATAAAGGCGATAAGTCTGTCTTTTTTAATATTTCTCCATTCATAACAGAAAACTGATATTTTAACTAACGATACGATTTGACAACTGTGTGTTTTCTTAAAGATATTTATTATTTATGTTTTTTTTAGGGTGCACAGCTGTACAACGTATGCTAGCTGATTATATCCCAAGATTCGCATCATACTGCCCTAATGCACTTGAAGCTGCAGTAAAAGGAGCTGTGAGTATTCATAATCGGAGCTGGGAACTATTTAATAAAGGAGAAGATATAAATGGTCATGCATATGAGTCTGCCCAGTTATGCATATTTGGTCTATCAGATATTGCTCAAGCTGCTACAATGGCGGGACCCACATCAGCAGTTTCTCAGGGAATTTCCTCGGCTGTCTTTTCACATATCTTTACCTTCCTCATATCTTCTTTTGAGGGTAAAGATATTTTCCAGATTATTGATAAAGAATGCATCAACATCCAGGGTAATGAAGACTTTTTCAATCAGTTAAAGAAGAGAGTTTTAGAGGAAGATGAATCTTTATCGATGAAGCTATCGAAGATTCGTGCACTTACATTTGTCAAGATTCTATTTAGTTGTCCTAAAGACTCCATTGCAGCTTGTTTTGAGCTCTTGGAGTCTTCTAATACAGAAGGAATCTACTTTCTTCATCAACTAACTATTACACTTGATGAAACTTCATCAGATGCAAATAACTGCTTATTAGATCTGGTAATAATCTTGCTACCTTTATGTATTAGATTCAATACCGAATTTTCAATTTATATAACGCTATTACGACTTTTTCTGATACATTAATTTTTTTCCAGATTCTCGAGAAAGATGAGAAGTTAAGAAGATGGATATTTTCAAGATATAAGAAGCTGTGTACATCAGCTTCTTCAGAGGTTATATCAGATATCACATCTACTTTAGAAAAGGTAAAATTTTTTACGAATTATGAGAACGAAGTAGATGATTACGAGATTGAATCCAGTACATCGATAAATGGTTCAAAAGATAACGGAGGGTCTAGATCTATGGAAATAGATTCAGTTGAACAACAAGATCATCAACCTAGGGCTAGATCTTCGGAGCCAAGAGACTTATCAATTGTTTTACCTATGGATTCTCGAAGCTATTCATTTCCTAATACAAACCATTCTGGACAAAACTTCGATACAAACTTATTAAATGCTTTACAAGGTTCGAGTTTTTCATCAGAATCTCCTATTCGTCAATTTCCATCAGGAAATCAAGTGATTTGGCACTTAGATGGAAATCCATCTTCAATGGAAGTTTTTCCAGCTTCAAAACAAATATGGATAGGTTCTTTAGGTCCTGACTCATCAGAATCACTTATAATACAACATTTCGAGAAATTCGGACCTATTAATAACTTCCAATACGTACAATACAAAGGCTTTGCGATAATCGAGTATATCAACATTTTGGATGCAGTAAAAGCTAGAGAAGTTATGCGAGGACGATCACTTGGGGGAGCTTCCTTAAGAGTTAAGTTTCTCGATTTGGGGTTAGGAACTAGAGGAGCTTTAAATGGTGTAGTATTGGGTTCGAGTAACTGTATTTACGTTGGTAATATTTCAAGTCAATGGGCTAAAGATGAGGTTATGCATGAGTTACGGAAAGTTATTTATAAAGGTCCTAGAGTTGTTACTGATCTTCACTCTGAAGCTGCGTTATTGATTGAATACGAAACACCTGAAGAAGCTAATATCGCTATGACTCATTTAAGACAACGCCGTATAGAAAATAATAATCATAATTCGCATCTTGTTCCACCTAATTCTGTTCATGCTAATTTTAGAAACTACTCTCCGAGCGATAATCCTGCTAATTTCAGAAACTACTCTCCGAGCGATAATCCTGCTAATTTTAGAAACTACTCTCCGAGCGATAATCATAGACTTGAGATTTTATCTCCTAGAATGAATATGGAAAATAATCACGGACAGGGACATGGACACCACTTTCAGTCAAACTGGGGAAGACCAGAAGGTACGGTTACAATAAAATGGTTAATTTTATCTTTCGCAAATTCATTTTGGTAATTTTTTATTTTTTATTAGGTTCTCTAGGTATGAGAACACCAACACAAGGACCATTACGCCCTCCATTTGTGCAGCAACTTTACTATCCTGGAGGTAGTTCATGGGGAGAAATATGTAATCCAAATCATCAGCATCCCATTTCACCAAATATGGGTAATAATGGTCCTCCTCCTCCTTTTAGACATGCTTCTGGTTCACAACTTACTCATATGTACCAAATGCCATCTTTTCCATCTGTACAAACTCACCGCCCAGAGTTTCGACCACCATTACCTTTACAGCCGGAGTTGAGACCTCCGCCACCTCCATCTCCACCACCACCTCCTCAGTATCAGCCACCAGCGGTTCCTCTTCCACCAGGATCTCCACCTTCTATCAAACAGGTTTCTTACAGGTGGCAAGGGAGCTTGAGTAAAAGTGGTGTTCAATATAGTATTATTTACGCCCAGGAAGCGGAATCAGATATTTGCAAGTATGCAAATGATATTTCTGAGCCTATAGAGTATGGACTTAACGAAACCATTTTATATCTATTAATTTTAAATATTTGAAAATAATTATCTGATACCCGTTCTTTTTTTGTTTTTAACAGATGGCCGGTTAAGTTAGACATGGTGAAACGCACGGATTTTCGCCATGTAAAGACAAAATTCTCCAACACCCCACCTGATAAAGTAAGTTAAAATAATGGTCAAATAAATATTTGCTTTCTCTATTTATATCTAATTATATATGTCTTTTGTTATTGAATTTGAAACAGAGAGAGATTGTGTGGCTGATTCCTTCATCACAAGGCGATCAGGACGGGGTAAGTTATCATAATCTTTAATGTTTAAATATTTTAGAAATTAGTACGAAATAAAAGAAATTAATGAGAATGTTTCTTATTTTATTGCAGTTTCAAGATTTTATATCGTATTTGAAGCAGAGAGAATGTGCGGGAGTTATAAAATTCCCTGCTACAAAATCTATGTGGCCGAGGCTTCTCTTCATCCTTCCTTATTCAGAAGAGATGTGTTCAATGCTCTCAGTTGCTCCAAACCCTTCACTCTGTCTGATAGGTTTAATCCTCCCAAAGGAAACAAATCATGACAAGGGAGTATGATTGTGTTAGAGAGGGGTTAAATGAATGGTAAAATTTTGAGTTTTTGGAGATTGAAGATAGTTTTTTATTTTTGCAGTTGTCTTATTATGTTTAGACTGTGTTACATATAGTTTGTGACGGGCATGGGAATTGATTTCTGTGGTCCACTTTTAGCTCTAGCAGTAGTCATACTGTAATAGTAGAGTATTAGTTAGATGATAGTTTCATCATTTCTTTATGCTTTGTTGTATATATTCTTTTTCTTAAATTGTGCCGGATGTTTTTAATAAAATTATGTTAAATGAGTACTATTATGGAATAGTATTCAGCATCACCTTGTCATGTCATCAAGGATTAGACCCACTAATATCAAAATATATCATGTTAATCTTACAATTTTTAATAACTATTTGCAAAGTGTTAACCAACACGTTGGCTATAGTTTTTTTGGGGTGGGGTGTCTCGTAACAAAAATTATTTTTTCAAGTGGTTAAAAGTTCTAATAGGTATTCATTTTTTTTTTTATACTTCTTTTGAAAATGCTTTTTTAACCAATAATAGATCATGGCTAGAACTAGTAGTATTTTAGAAGGAAAGAAGATCTTGAAAACTGAACGTGTATACTATCAGATTGGAAATTAATGTCTACTGAGATTTGGAATCCTCCTTGGATTCCTATATCAATATTTAATGACGTTGATTGTGCCTCCTATTGTAAATAAAGTCATGATAAGAGGGTTCCCTAGTAAATGAATCATACTTGTGGCAAATCGTGAATCAATAGGAGGTTGGGGGAGAAACTAAGGACGTTTTTGTGAGACAACACAATTAAGACGGAAAGCTAGAAAAACATTGACCATAGTTGATTCTAAATTTTTAGTAATTTGACCACATGTTGATCCAGTTTGTGATCTATTTTGGAGAATATTACACTTAAAGAATACTTTTCTAAATCGTTAGATCTTTTTTCTCCACTTTGGTACTTTCTTTTCTTTAATATTTCGTAGTTTAAGTTTTGAGTAAATACGATAGTTATTTGTAGGGATGGTAATTGATCGGTTTTTTTCAAAAATATCAAAAACCATAACTATAAATCGTTTATTTTATTAAAAACCATATCCTAACAGTTTTAACCATCGGTTATACATTTCAAAACCATAACCGCATTATTCGGTTTAGGTTTTTTTAAACGGTCTTGCGGTTATTAACCATAATCAAATAATAATTTAATAGAAATATTAATTTACATAAAATCAAACCACACATATAAGAAAAATCTCCGAGATATATAAAATATTGTGTTGATTTATTATTAAACTACATATTTATTATTTAGTTCGTTAAATTTAGTATTTGGATTTTGGTGTTAGAATTTTAATATATCTAATTTTAACTAGATTATTATAAAATATTAAAATATATATGATAATAATCGGTTTTCGTTTTTCGGTATTATCTTTATCTAAAACCATAATCTAACGGGTTTAACCATCAGTTACACTTTTCAAAACCATAACCTAATGGTTTTAACCACGGTTATCTTATTCGGTTTTTTCTCGGTTCGGTTATCATCGGTTTTGGTTTTTAACCGTAACCATTGCCATCCCTAGTTATTTGTGACAAACCCTAATTGATTATTTACTTTATATTGATGATTTTGGGACAATTAATTATTTAAATGAAATGGGTATCTTGCTTTACATTCTATCTTGTGTGGATTGTGCCCAATATTGCAAAGGATAGTTATTTGTGACAAACCTTAATTGATTATTTACTTTATATTGATGATTTTGGGACAATTAATTATTTAAATGAAATGGGTATCTTGCTTTAAATTCTATCTTGTGTGGATGCCCAGTATTGCAAAGGCCTAGTAATGGGTTGCCCTTTTACTTGAATCATACATGTGAGAGGGTTTGGTTATTGAAGTAGGTAGTATGTATGGTTCCATTCGATTCGAGAGAGTAGAATAACTGCGTAGTCTTAAACGTGTAATATTGTAAAAGTACTTGTTAGCATTAGGGATTTTTTAGATGAGTTTATAGGCATATTTATTACTTCCAATTGGAAGAGGTTAGTTGAGATCTTGGAATCACGGGTGACGAGGCAGACAATATCACATTTTCAAGATTAGACCATAGATACCCTAAAATCAGACAAAATCAGT
This sequence comes from Nemophila menziesii, assembly GCA_029959085.1. Lineage (NCBI taxonomy): Eukaryota > Viridiplantae > Streptophyta > Magnoliopsida > Boraginales > Hydrophyllaceae > Nemophila > Nemophila menziesii. The sequence continues at coordinate 19,335,240 of JARWIR010000013.1, read as the reverse complement.
AAATCAAAGGGTGAGGTGACCCTAGGGCATTTCGACGTTTAAGTTAGGGGAGTATAAGACAAAAATTGAACTTTCTTTGAGATAAAGATGTGATATATCTTATCGAGGGTGGGTCTAAATATATTTGCATGAAACATAATGAGAGAAATGGAAAATAAGCTATTGCGATCAAATTCTTTATTAGTGTGTGGCGTGTACCTTTTTAATGAAATATGTATGCTACATATATGTGGTTTAAGAGAGAAGTTGAGATAACTATTATAACATGGGTAAGACATTTTGAGTTTTAACCGTTGAGGTAACCTTCTTCTTCCAATACTGAAAAATACCACATGTGTTCTTCATAGTATAACTGCCTTGTCCCCCCCCCCCCTCGACAGGGATCAAGGTGCTTTTTGGTAGGACACGGCTCCTCAGTGTCATAAAGATTGCTACTCTTCTTAGCTGGTAAGGTTCTCTATATCCTCAAGTGTCTCGAGAATTTTATTGGCTTATCAGTTTCCAAGTGATAAAGTGAGTGAGAACGTCTAGAAAAGTATTGACTGGAATTATATAAATTAAGTTTAAATAAACAAATATCGGGATAAACAAAATGTAAATAAACAGGAAGAAAATATTGTTGCAGAAAAATTTGGGGTGATTGACCTATAGGATCTTAGAGACTAGATTTTTGACCTAAAAAAAACTAGTGGAAATCTTACTTCTTTAAAGAGACCTCAAACATGACCAAATACTAAAATACCCTTAAGAACAATAGAAGACAAAAGAAGTGATGTCACTGTTCATCTCTCTCCACTGCCCACCTACCTCCGACATCCGACCACCGACCTCCGACCAACGACCTCCGAACTCCGACCACTGACCACCGACCACCGACCACCTTCCTTCGACCACCGACCTCCGGTCTCCAGCCACCGGAAAAATGCGGAGTTTCGAAAAAAAATCATGAGTTTCAAAAAAAATGATGAGTACTCTATAAAAATTGATGAGTACTCTATAAAAAATGATGAGTATTATATAAAAAAAGCTAAGTATTATTAAAAAACCCCGAGTATCACTTTTACAATGAGCATCCCACAGTAGAACTTATGAGTATTGTTACAAAAAAAATACAAAATCCTATTACATCAGGAAAAAAACCAACTAATTACAAATAAAAAAAGAAAACTAAATAAATAGACCTGGTTTGACCAGATCTTGCTTAAAAAAAGACAAAGGTCGTGAAGACCGCCTCGAGCTGCTGCTGGTGGTCTTCTCCAAATCTGCTGGTGGTCCACGACGGCTTGGCTTCAGTGGAGATGAGTTTGAGACCACTGCTCGATCTCAAACCATGGAGGGGGCTTGGTTTCTCCTGGAAGACGGAGAGGGCTTTGCAGCACCATCGTTCACCTGCAAATCGGTGACCTCGAACGGAAACCTAAGTCGAAAATGTTGTTGTGTTTTCCAGTCTGTAGCATTCATGGAGTTCTGGAGGCCGCCGGAGCTTCCCTTGTCCAGTAACGGAGCGAGGAGGCTAGAGTTCGTGAAGATCCAAGGGTGGTTGAAACTCAGCACGAGTGGCGGGCTTCCATGGAAGAATCATACGTTTGCCAGCGAGATTCCGCCGGAGTTCCAGCGAGCAACAACGAGCTTCAGGCCATGGCTGACGGGATGTTGTTCGAGCTCTGAGCTCTCCTTATCCATGGCTTCGCAGCATGTTTTTTTTTTGGTTTGTAAGATCTGGTGGTGAAATGGTTGACCTCGAGCAGATCTGTAAAACGGGGGAGGGGTGGGGGGTTGCCGGTCTTGAAGGGAGAGAGGGGTTTTTGGGATATGGAAGAGAGAGAGAGAGAGGGTTACGGGGAAAAGAGATATGAGAGAGAAATGTGTTTTAGGGTTTTAATAAATATTTGAAATATATTAGTATATATAGTGGAAAAAAATAAAAAGGGGGTAATTTGAAAACTGGAATATTAGCTTTATAGTGTAAAATCTAATAGGAGGTCTTTAGTAAGAAGAGTAAAAAGATAGGGTTAGGTTAGGACTAGGGGGTGTTCAAGACCCCTTGGGTCAAAATCTCAAAAATTTATGATTAATTAAATAAAAATCAATAAATTTGGCGAGTTAGTGGTGTCGCCTAGGGTGTGATAAAAATAAGATCAATTTAAGTATGGAAAACTATGCACTCTCACCCTAGACAGGCACAGTACTGCAAGTATTACAGGACGTATGCAAGTTTTAATGATAAGTAGAGTTCGTTCTCAGGGACTTAAGTGTGTTAATCGCGTGAGTAGAAATAACGAGTAAAAGTAAATAATTAGAAAACAGAAAAGTAAAGCAAATAAGAATTCGAAATTATCAATTAAAACTAAGAAAATAAAGACAATAAAGTAAAAGATTAAGAATATGAGATGAGAAATATAGCTTAGGTTTTGCTAGTATGCACTAATCCTTCTAATTCTATCTATAAATCTAGTTCATAAGGGAGAATATTAGCTCTTGGTAATACTTAGTCAGGATTCTAAATTCCCCAAGCTTAGACCTTGAGAGCGACTAAGGGGGCTACGTCACAACCAAGAAGTGATTTCAAATAGGGTTATCAAACGCCACTAAGGCCCTAAGCAAATACTGCAATCTTGGTGATACGGTGGTTAAAACAAACCCTAATGACTATCTAGTTAGAAGTATGTTTTGTCAGAACTGCTATCGACACTAGACATTATGTGGTGGTTCAATAGTTAAACACCCTGTCAAGGAGACCATCTAACTACTCTTAAAACAATCCTAAAGTGATCAGTTCTAGGAAAGACAATAAATCAAAACACATAAGCAAATATAAAGTAAGAAGCTAATATCAGATTAAAACATATAATTCCCAAAGAAACTTAGATAGAAGAATTAGAATTCATAGATTATACATATGCAAAACCCAAGCTATGGGAAGTGTAGTTCATACCTGAAGGAAATAAACTAAAAGAAATTACAAAAGACATCATCTTGCTCTCTACAATAAACTGGAAGAATAAAACCTTAAGAACTAATTACTATGAGTCAAGGATGATTTACAAGTGATATAAGGGTGTATTTATAGGTGTTTAGAAGACCTAATTCGTTTTCTTGAGGAAGAGTTAAGGTAATGGACTTCTAGCCCAACTCAAATTCGTATGGAAATAAAGATAAACACTGCTGCGTTGTTTTTGAGTGTATCTTCTTCGTTATTGGTCGGATTTTGCTCCACAAGATACCAAAAGAATCGCAACAGAATTATCTAGACCCTGTAGAAGGAAATCATCAGATTCGGCCTATTTCTTAGGTAAAAACGCCTATCTTTGGACGTGTATGCAGAATCCCAGATTTAGGCAGCTTTTCCTTTTCCATCTTTTTAGCTTTTGTTTCCTTATCTCCAATTACCATGCAAATCTCTTTCCATAAGTTGTTGTCTTTGACTTGGACTCTAATTAAGCTCCATAAGTATCTTTAAAGCTACACACTAAATAAACAATTAAACCCAATATGCTCTAAAAACATTATTTCTACAAATCAAGACACAAAACAGGAAAGTGCACTAAAACTCAAGAAAATCGACATTATTGACTTCTAAATCACTTAAAATGATGTCTCATCCTAACATTAATCTATCACAAATGAGGAGACATCAGTTAGTATTCAATTAAAGAGGGCAAACTAGAACGATACCCCGTTAGTTTGCTTTAGTAAAACGTCATTTTAGTCATGCTAAATTGTGATACATGCAGTTGTTAGACATTGAGATTCCAAAGTCTTCTCTTACCCCATATCTATGTATAAAGGGTAACCAACTAACTCTAAGGCTAAATCCAACAGCTATCCAATAATTTTGCTAGAATTGGGAGTCAAACACATATTCCCTATCAAATATTAACCTTATAAAACTACCCTACTCCAACAGTTTCCCAATTTTAACCCCCAGTTTCAAAAAACTCTACTTTAATTTTATTTAAAAAAATTCTTAAAAAAATTAATTAATTAATTTTTAAAATTTTCATACAATTATTTATTTACTATTTTACTTTTATATTTGTAAAAAATATTCGAAACAAAAAAATATAATGTTAATATTTAAATTATAATTCTCAAAAGAATAATCAAACGAATTTTATTTTTATTTTTTATTTTTCAATTGAAACGAGTTTTTTTCATCATCCAATAAGATAAAAATATATTAGTAATATTTATAAATTATGAAGATATAATTTTTTTCAATTAATTTGATTATTAAAATCTTTAAAATCTCTTAATTAATAATTTTTCTAATAATTATAAATTTTTTATTGAATTTTTTTAACTTATAATAAAAATATTTACATACATAATATTGATATTTGAATAATTTATTTTTTAAAACTTAATTATATATAATAAACATATTTAAATTAAAAGAAAAAATAAAAAAAATGTAGCAAAGTTGAATTGGGGTTAGCCACATGTGGCTAACATTTCTTTAGAATAGGGATCTCTATTCTGGCTTTAGCCAGAATTGGGAACCTGTTGGAGTTAGTTTTTTCATTGTTCAACCCCCAGTTGTAGCTTTTTGCTACAATTGGGGTCCTATTGGACTTAGCCTAATCGATACTCTTCCTATCTCACTTAGTCTAAAAAGTGATTCAAATTTTACCCACATAACAGTAATATGACCCACATGGCATATCTCTATTCCTATGACCCCTATATAAATAATGATTAATTTTTTACTCAGATTTCTACTCCTAAGGCCTATATTAGGAGGATCTAATATATAAGTTGAATCTTTAAAACTCTTATATCTAAGGCGCTTTGCAAGTTGAGGTAACTAATATAGGTGATCAAGTTAAACCAACTATGAATAAATTAATGTAAATAAATTATAAACATGCATGCAACCATTAGTATTCAAAGTTCAAGTTTTTCAAGTAGGATGAAATTATCTCAAATAGACATCCTTATTGGATACTACCTAGAAACCTAACATGGTGGTTCACAATATTAAACCTAATCTATGGGCGGCGATTATCTCACGCTAAGAGTATGACAAGACATAAATCTTAGATTGATCTCCAAAAAGAAAAAAAATCAAAATAAAGAAAAGTAAGATACCTATAATCTAGATAAAAGCTTTCTTAAATTTTACTATTAATCGCGTATATCTTAATATACCCCTTATGCTACCTAAGTTAGATCTTTAACAGAAAGGGAGTTATAAATCTACATTATTACTCTGAAGTAACATAAGCCCACAAGAATAAGGAAAATTGTGGTCTAAAAAAGAAATTCTTGAAATCCAGTTGGTGTTCGAACTCAACTCGCTAACTAGGTTTGGTGAGGTTTCTCTAATTTAGATGTTAAAGTTTCTCATTAAGTTAGATGGTTAGCGAGTGACTTCTGGAGTTTCTTTGTCATATGTGTTTTCAAACCCCCACTGAGTTGTTGAGGTTGGGGAGTGGTAGGTGAAGTGCATATGCCTAATACTACTTCGTATGTTCACCAACCTCTCACAGACCTAGGGGTTTGGCGAGTGCCCTATACTTATGTTCCATACATTCCTTTGTATTAGTTGCTTGTGCTTCTTAAGATGTTTCTTTGGCATTTTGTTCATGAAATTTTGTCTCCCCACTTCCATGCCTTGTGTCAGTTTTTATCCATAAACGTTCTTTGTCTATATGTACTAAATGAGCTTATTAAAAATCCAAAAACATGCAAAACGACACCAAACATTACAACGACAAAACTGAGTGTAAACACCATAAATTAACATATATATAGATATATGACACAAAAAGTATGTTAAATGATGTCTCAAATAGAATATAAATAACGACAAATAACAAGATATCAGTACTGACCTAACTTTGGTAAACAGGCAAACTTGGAGGTCCCTTTAAATAAAATCTAATAAAAAAGAGAGTTAATGATAACAAAGGTCACATTTATTATGAAATATTCATTGAGTTCATCATGGTCCCAGTTCGTCCGCTTCTTCTTAAAAAGTGTCAAACCAAATAGAAATTCGCCGACTTACGGCTAATAGGGAAGTTAGGAATCTAATTGTCATTCTAAATATTGGTGTTATTTTCATTATCGACAAAAACTCTAATTTTTATAGCAATATCTCGACTCGTCAAAAGACTCCTCAAAGTTTATGAATAATTTTTTTCATGCATCAACAAAAGACTCTTTAGGGGTGGTAAATACCCTTAAGAACTCTGACTATTGAGATTTTGAATTTTTTTTACGAATTTGATTAGTCAAATTGACCAGGTTCTTTTTGGGGAAGTCATAGAACCTAAGCCCCAATTGTAGTGAATGCACCAGATCATTTGAACCCCACTAAAATTTTCTAACGGAACTCGAGAGATCATACAAGTTTAAGTGGATCTGGATCCACCTATCATAGTTTAGAAGAAATATAAGAAGTAGTTGGGTTAGCTCAACTACTGTCTAAAGGCCTTGCTACTTTCTTTGCTCTTAAAGAGTGTGAATGAGAGATACATAGTTCGAATACTCTACTTAAACATAGGTAACCTAATTCTAATTTACCTTGGGTATTCATGAGGAGATGTGCATAATGGTGCACACAAACAGACCACCCACATACCAAAAATTAATAAAAAAATAAAAAAATAGAAGAAATATAATGATTAAGTGGCCAGGGCCTTGGTCTACCAATCTAGTGATGCAGGTTCGAACCGAGTCAATGACTCCGAGTCCAAAGTGGCTCTCCTATGTAACAAAAAAAAAAAGAAGTAATTATTATAAAAAAATTAGAAATATCTTTTTTATATTTTCCTTTTGGCAAAAGAAACCTGCACTCACCACACTATAAATATCAGCCAACTGGCTCAGTCCTCCATTTCCTGCATTTCATATTCTTCTCTATCAACAAAAGATCAATTTCACCTATACATACACACACCTACACAGTTATAGAGATACATATAATTACATACAGGAGAAGCATATAACAATAACAGATATAGAAAAATGTCGAATCGATATGGCAATCAAAACAAAAATGTAGCAAACAAGGGTTTTCCCAAAACCCAAAAGAGATATATCCCAAAGACGGAACAAAGCATCGATCAAACCCTATCGAATTCTCTTAGACAATCGGTTGCTGGTGGAAGCGGCTCCTCCGTTTCATCCAGCCGCGGTGGCGGTGTCCAGGGTCGCGGTGGAGGTGGCCAGGGTCGCGGTGGCGGTGTTGATGCAGCGAGTAGGGTTAAGTTGGGGGAGAGTGGAGAGTGGGTTCCTAATAAAATTCAGAGTGGCAATTTTGTAAATTACTTGCCCCAAGATGAAGCCGTTGCAGTGGGCCGTGGTGCTGATGAAGGCGGATTAGATCCATTAGAGGCTCAGCGTGTGGTTGATCTTCTTAATAGAGAGCTTTTGCGATTGCTCAAGCTGAAACCTAGAGATTTTTGGAAAGAAGGTTATATTTCTATTCAATAAAAGTGAATTTTTTTATTGCTTACTTACAATTATATGAAATTAGCAAAGTTTTATGGTTGGTTAAAGTCAATATATTTGCTGTTTTTCATGGGTAGTTAAATTTTAATGTGATCTAGGGATGTGCTTCTAGCATTAGAATGGATTGTATTACATGAAAGATGCAAAATCTGTAGATATTTAGGTGTTGTGGAGTTGAACACATGTGAATTTAGTGAGTACTTGACTTCTTGTTGAAGTTTATCACATTGCAGATGCTGCTGAAATTGTATAATCATGTGGATATAATGCATGTTCATACATATAATAATGATAGCTCAGTTGAGCAAGAAATATGAGAATTATGTGTTTATTTTGGGAAGTTTTTTTTTCCGCGTTTTTTTGCTTCCTGAACAAAGTACACGTGTCTAGATCATTCGATTTTACATAGCACTGACACGTAATGATTTGATTATCTACATTTAATGCAAGAATAATCGTGTTTGTGCGACTTTTGGAAACTAATTTATTTTCTGTTTTTAAATTGTCATCAGTGGCAAGTGATACATCTCTTCATGTGTTCCTTGAAAGCTTTCTAAAGTTTAGGAGTAGATGGTATGACTTTCCTTATCGCGGATCCAAAGGAATGGTAGCTGGAGTAATTGTTGGAGAGTTTGAACTTTGTAGGCGTGTTTTTATGGTCTTGTATCGCATGTAAGATTCTTCTCATATAATATATATATATATACTTTCGACCTAAAAAAGTATCCACTTTATAATACTTTCTTTGCTTTGTCTAATCTAAATTATAATTTGGTGCAGATCTTCAAATCGGGATCCAGGGGCTAGGGCTGCTGATAGTCTCAGTCATATCGATCATTCAGGTGTACCATTTTTGCATTTTTTAATTAGTTGAAAATTGAAATATCTAAGTTTTATTGTATGTTTAATGCACTTTGTTAATTAATTCTGCATGTAGCCATTTTGCAGGAAAAGAAGTTACTAAATTTACCAAAGTTGATGGATATTTGTGCTTTATTTTCTCATGAAAATGAAGATATAACCAGATCACTAGTAAGTGCATATACTCTGGCTTTTTCACACATTTTCTCTCTCTGACATGTCAAAAATTAATATTTTGTTCAGGTTGAGAATGCAATAAAAGCTCAACCAAGTATCCATGATGATCTTACTAATGTTGTATCTCAGTTCTTAAGCATAGTCCATACTATGTATCAACGTTGCACCTCATCTTTAGAGGTACTTTATTCTCCACTAATTTGTATCTTTTGTTTTGAATTGGACTGCATGTACATGATTATTTAACTATTTGGTAATTTAATTACTGAATTTTCTTTCTAGGTTTTATCTTCCTCTCCCAATGAACAAGGCTTTGGTCGCTTATGTGCAGACTATTTAGAGGTGATGACTAGTTTCCTTTACTACCTTTTAGTGACATAATTTCTTCATATAAATGCATAACTGTCTTAATAATCTCACTACAGGTCATGGATTTCATAAACGATGCGGTTGTTTCAATGGATGCTTTTGTCTGTTCATACAAACATGCAGCTATTTTCTTCTCTTGTCCTGTTGAGATGAGGTAAAAATCAACCGTTAATTTGGTAAATAAATCGACCTACTAATTTTTTTACTATTAATTCTTGCAGTAATGGGAATGAAGAAGTGCTTACGACCCTTATGAAACTACATGATTCATTGCTTCCATCTTTACTTAAGGGCTTCCGTACTATTTATGCAGCTGGAAAGTCTGAAACAGCTAATGATATGCTTTCAGACATTTCCATAAGTGTGCAAATGTTGTCAATGAGGATTGTGAATTTTGGTTGGAAATTATTAGAAATATGTTATCTAAGTGATGAAGTTTTTCAAGGGAATCTTCCTCTTCCTTCTTCCATGAAAATGTTTCCAGCTAATATTGATGATCCTTTTATAAGAGCTGATATTTTGATTCAATCGTTGAAGGACCTTAGTGGAGACTCTTCAGTTGTTAGGGCAACATTTCTTCAGAAAATGGAGTATAATAATAATATAATGAACAGAATTGATTCATTGCAAAAAACAGGTCAGATAGTCTTCTCTATTGAATGAAACTGCTTTTTTTACCTTTAGATATCTTTCTAAATTGATTTTGTGTAGGTTGGATTTTGATGGATGAACAACAAATTCAGTTTTTATCGAAGATCTTGAAGCCATCTGTAAAAGGTAATGCGAAGGTGACACCTCATCATGTGTCAAAGGCTGTGTCAGGGAAGAAGGTGCAGGTTGATGAGGAGACTGTAATAATGGAGTCGAAAATTAGTCAAATAAAAGATCTTTTCCCTGATTATGGTAAAGGGTTTTTAGCCGCTTGTCTTGAAGTGTACAATCAGAATCCCGAAGAGGTAATTCAGAGGATATTAGAGGGTACCCTACATGATGATCTACAATCTCTGGACGTGACACTCGAAACTGTTCCAGTTCCACCGCCTAAATTAGTTCCAGCTGTTAAAGCAAATGATAAGGGCAAAGGTAAATTAGTAGAATTTGAAGCTGTAGTACCTGTAATACCCTCCTCTAAACAGACAATGAAACCATCTTCGGAAGTGTATCATCCAACGATTGGTTCTTCAAAATCATCTTCGGCGGGAAGATTTGTAAGGAAGGGTACCCTTGATGTTCCGGACTCTGAGACACTAAATTGTAGGGATGAAGAGAATCTTGCTAAAACTTCTGCTTTAGCGTTACAGCTTGAGTATGAAGATGAGTATGATGACTCGTTCGATGACTTGGGTTTAAGCGTTGGTGATGCAGGGCTAGATGAAGCTGATGAAGATATGAGAAACAATTCAACTTCAAATCAAAGGAAACCACAAGGACAAGGACAAGGAGGTGATTCGAAATGGGGCTCACAGAAAAAGCCTCAGTTTTATGTTAAGGATGGTAAAAACTATAGCTACAAAGTTGAAGGTTCTGTTGCTGTGGCTAACTTGAACGAGGCGAAGGTAATGAATCAAACACAGAGAGAACAAATACATGGGCTTGGTCGAGGTGGGAATATGCCTTTTGCTGGTGGTCAGAGGTTTGTTCAAGCTCCTCGTGAGGAACAAGAAGATGCTCCTGGTGATGTTAATGAGGGTGAAGGACAATCCGGTCCACCTGGAAATTTCAGGGGTAGAGGAGGAAGGAGGGGAGGAGGTGGTGGTGGTGGAGGAGGAAGAAATAATAATTATAGAAAGGATCGTGCGATGAAGAAACATTTTTCTGGATTGTCGAATTTTTAAAAGATGGAGAGACACATGTAAAGATTTTCGGTCTGGCATTGGTGGTGTTGTTAAATCTAAACCCTGGTTGGTCTTGTTGTGATGATGGATAATTTTGTAAAGTAACCAGTTTTGGTCTTGATGATTGTGATTGTGTTGCTTCTTGTTTTCTGATATTGTACATTAACTTTTATAAGCATTAGTGGCACTTGGTGTTTATTTTGCACTTACCCCTTTTTTGTCCATGTTTCAGCTCTAGTTTGCAAGTGGTCTTTCTCTCTTATTTACTCATCAGAATTTTAAGTTGAATGTATATCTTTTCAGGTCATCTATCATCAATTGAATGTATATCCGAGAACAGTTTCACGATCTGACTCACAATTGTTTGCCCCTATATGCACAGCTGTTTGAGGTGATAATAGTTGATGTTTATTGCTCAGACATCAGAATAATGGGGCTGCGAGAAATCATTGGTACCATGCACTAATTCGTTGGTACTTGCAAGCATTTGTCCGACTTACATGATAACCCTCATTGACAATCTCAATATCGGACAACAATCAAACATTCATGGTCATGCCTTACACTCGTATAAGAATTAAGGTGGGCCAAAAAATATGTGCTTTTTGGTTGGTAAGAGAATTTACTATCTAAGTGCCCGTTTGGAAGTGCTTTTTTGGAGAAGCACTTTAAAATGCTTTTAGCATTTTAAAAGTTTTTTTGATTTTGAAAAGCACTTTTTTGAGAAGCACCAAATAGGTGCTTCTTAAAAAAAACACTTAAAATAATTTTAGATTTCAAAATTATTTTTAATAATTTTTAAAAATTTTGAATTTTATTCTAAAAGCGCTTTTTTTCTCTAAAAAAAGCACTTCCAAACAGGCCCTAAGTTTGATTAAATAATTAGGTTCAATAGTAATTCAAAAACCATAGAATTAACAACACGGTCTAAGAAACATAGCACCAACAAACATTTAAAATTTGGAAATTGTTCTATAGTAACTATAATTTCAACCAATGGAAAATTTGTCAAATTGTACTTCCAATTTCAAATGAGAAAAATATCATGAAAAATTATCAAAATTTAAAGTATAAAGACATTGTTGCGATAATTGAATCTGTGAATCGACATAGAATCGACAAAGAAAACAGCTGCATTAAGAGTGAATAACTTGAAACATAAAAAAAGAGAGTTAATAACTTGACGATCTTGATGTTACAAATCACTATTCACATGCAATCACAAAATTAGAAATCACCCATTAACAAAATGAGCGACCTAAAAAGTTAATTCGTTCCTAACTTTTAAAAGTTGAAAACCGTGAACAAAAATTTATTGGACTCTAAATTAAAATAATATTAAAAATTAATTATAAAGTTACCAAATTGTGATTTGTGAAAGAATTTTTTATTTAGTTAAATATTAGAATGAAAATTAAGAACAATTTAGAAAATTTGAGTTAATGATTTAAAGTTCATGAAGATTCGTTAAGTATTTATCAATATTTTCTTTTAACGTTGGAATTTCTATTTATAGGTGATAAGAAGAAAAATTAATTAAATGAATACGACATCTCACTCTTAATTATAACAAAATTTATTTTTGTTTTAAAACTATAATTTACTATAAGTTTATGAAAATTAATATAACATTATAGAATTTTATGAAATGTTAATTATATATTATTTTCTTAAATTATATTAAAAATCTAAGAAGAATGTCAATAGTCATCATTTTTATATCAATTACTATCATAATAATTTATAAATTTACAAGACACTTTATAAAATTTGTTTGCACTTAATGAGATCTTAATTTGGTTCATTAAGACACTGGATCAATACGATTGTTTGTTTTTACTGTCCAATTCAGATCTGAATGGCTCTTAACGGGTCTGTTTCATTAAGATTTCAAACTAAGGGGGTGTTTGTTTGCACTTAATGAGATCTTAATCTGGTTCATTAAGACACTGAATCAATAAGACTGTTTGTTTTTCCTATTCACTTCAGATCCGAATGGCTCTTAATGGGTCTGTTTCATTTAGATTTCAAACTAAGTCTGAATCATTTAGACAATGCCTCTTAACAGAATAAGTCCTATTCAGTCGTTCATTCAGAATTCAACACTTATTACTTGAAAAAACAAACGACACCTAAGTCTGAATCATTCAGACACTGCCTCTTAACAGAATAAGTTCTATTCAGTTGTTAATTCAGCATTTAACACTTATTACTTAATAAAACAAATGTCACCTAAGTCTATTTGGTGCATTATACAAGGAGCCTAATCAAGAAATGTATTAAAAAACTATTGATAAAAAGGTACTTACAATAATTTTTTTTATAAAAAACAGCCCCAACCCAAAATACCCTTATAAATAGTAACTAAAAAAAGAAAAAGAAATTAGAATCTTAACTAAAAAAAATGGTTATTAAAAAATTAAAGAAAAAAACAAATACACGCGCGCGTCCGTGATATTTTTTTTAAAATCGTCATAACTAATTCTAAAAAAAATCTGAAAAATAAAAAATTTACATATTGGGATAAAGCAAATTAATATTTACATCTATGATTTATATGAATTCACCAACAACACAATCACGCAATCTCATAAAGAAGCGCATTACAAAATAATCAACCAAAGAAACACATAATCGCAAAAGAGATTGAAATAGATCGGACGATGTCATGTACAAACTCTTCAACCCTTCGTCACGAACCATCAAACATATTACACTTTAGCCGTATTTTTGAAGAAAATTGAGAGAGAGCCCAAATAGAAAGAAAGAACTCGTGTGAATATAATTGTAAATTTTAGGATTTAAGGTATTATCTATAGTATATATTGAGGATATAATTGTAAGATAAATCAATTGTTAAATTTTTAACCCCTAACAAAATGATGTACCCCTAAATTTTAATTAGGGTTTCAATTTTCCCCTAGTTTTTAATAAAATTCCATAGTCCCATGGATGAGTTTACCCGACGAATTTTCCGTTGGGCGAGACAATTAATAAAAGGGGAGAATTATAAATATATGCCCCATAGTATATCAATTAACGATAGGGGTTATTGTTGAAAACATCCTCCTTAAACTCTCTAATTGTTTTTTTATGCCTTCAATAATCTTATTTATAAAAAAATGCCTAATGAAATAATTATTTATAGAAAACATCCCCTTTATATTTTCTATACCTTTATTAATTCCATCACATGCGCGCGTCCGTGAAATTTTTTTAAAATCGTCATAACTAATTCAAAAAAAATCAGAAAATTAAAAAAAAAATATTTTTGAATAAATCTAATTAATATTTACGTCTATGAATTTTTTTGATTTTTTTTAAATTTTTTTAATTTTTTCGAATTTTTTTAATTTTTTTTTCGCAGACACGGAATTCCATGTTTTAAACATGGAATTCCATGTTTTAAACCGTGAAATAAACATGGAATTCCATGTTTTAAACATGAAATTCCATGTTTTAAACATGGAATTTCGTGTCTGCGAAAAAAAAAAATTAAAAAAATCAAAAAAAATCAAAAAATTCAGAAAATTCCGAAAAAAATCATAGACGTAAATATTAATTTGATTTATCCAAATATAATTTTTTTTGATTTTTTTGATTTTTTTTGAATTAGTTACGACGATTTTAAAAAAAATTCACGGACGCGCGCGCGTGTTTATTAGTTTTTTTCTTATTTTTTAATTGTTAATTATAAGGGGGCTGTTTTCAATAAATATTTTTTTCTAGGCACCTTTTTCTAAATAAGTTTTTTAATAGGCATCAATCAACAATTGGCTCTTAACGATAAAAGTTTCACCCTTAACTAACCATATACAACCCAACTAAAGAAGTCAAAAAGTCAAAAAAACCCCACCCTCTACCTCTATTATAGTGGAAACAAATAACCCAAAACAAATACACCATAAGCTTACGAGAAACACATAAATTCCATTTTCTCTTGCCTCTCTGAACTCTCTGTATTTCCAGATCTGAACCAATCACTTCCTTCTCTCTCTTCACCACCAAACTGCCGCCTTGCCGCCCTGGGTAATTATTCACCAACAGATATTACCTTCTTCACTCCACCTTCAAATCTCACTTTCGTGGACCATTCTTCACCATCATGAAAGCTCTGAAAGCCGCCGTTTACACCAACTCATCACCATGGGAACCCGCCGCCACCGTCGATTATCTCCACCATAAGAACAATGCCGCCTATCTACACCACCAAGATAACCGCCACCTTTCGTTGTCGTTCTCCATCACCAACAAATCGTAGCAACTGCAATGAACTGCTAATGTTCGTGGCCATTCTCCACCATCAACAAACCTCCCGTTCGTGGTCATTCTCCACCATCAATAACCCTCCAACGACTGTGAGGCCAGATTGGGTCATGGGTACAACCCCATTGTGGTCCATTTTCAACCCATCTTCAAACTAGGCCACATGGGTACAACCCATCGTGGTCCATTCTCCACTCAACTTCAAACCGGGTCATGGGTACAACCCATTTCAGTTCTCACCTTGTCGCCAATCTAATCGACAATGGCTAAGGTTTATTTTTGTTATTTGTTCCAATGGTGATCAGAGATTTCTTTTTGTTTTTTTGATACTATATTGCGAGTGTCAATGGATTTTGGTGTGAGAGATGTCGTTTGTTTTTTTCCTATATTACGAGTGAAAAGGGATTTTGGTGTTAGAGATGTCGTTTTTGTTTCCTGCATTGCAAATGTGAAGGGTACATCCCACTTCAACATTGCAGTATTTTGTGTGTTATGGGGTGGGACATGGATACTGTTGGAAATGGTCTAAATTGTTCGAGATGGGTCCGTACCCATCTAGCTATTGTTCGAGATGGGTCCGTACCCATCTAGTTATTGTTCGAGATGGGTCGTACCCATCTAGCTATTGTTCGAGATGGGTCTGTGCATATATGGACTTTTACATGGACAAACCTATCAAGTACTTAATAAATTTTGTTAAACGAATAAATAAAAAATGTAAAATGACATGGGTCCGTATCTATCCTAGTTTTATTTACAAAAACAGGTACGAACGTAAATAGGTCTGTACCCACTGAAAAACCATTAAGTGCGTACCCATAACGAATTTAAAATCCAAATACATATATAAAATTAAATAAAACTAATTATATTAAATAAAAAAGGTATACAGATAAATTTGCCGGGGAACGGGCTGAGACTGGCTATTCGAAACCTAAAATTGTAATAAGAACTTTATAAGAAGATAACATTTGGGCTATACTTAAATTTGTGATTTCCTTTTGGGGCAAGTAGTATATAGAGTCCCACAACTTGTCTCTTTATGAAATAAGGTCTCTCAAGTAGAAAGACCAAATACCCCCTTTCCCTTTTGTTATCACAGTGCAAATGAAAAAATCCAAAACAAATATCCTAATAGGTTACGGGATTCCAAAATCTCTCTTTCCTCTTACCCTCTCTACCTCTCTCCTCTCACCATCTCTCTCTATACCCACTACCACCGACCAGCTTTTCCACGCCCCACCAATACGCCGTCGATGCCCTCCTTCTACGCCGCCGTCGATGCCCTCCTTCCACCACCGTTGATGCACTCCTTCTGCCGCCGGCGATACCCTCCTTCTCGCCACTGCAACAGATCTGGACACCAACAGTGAGGCACTGAACCACAGAACCACCACTGCACCACCATAGAACCACCTTCACCCTCCCTCTTCACAGATCCGCTGCACCAGACGCAGTCAGCCCCACAACTCAGCCGCGCTCCATCCCAGCGCAGCACTGCACCACCAGTTCGAACTGCACGATCCAGATCCACGCTACAGCACCACCATCGAAGCCAGCTTCTGCAACAACGAAAACCGCCGCTTCCCACCACTGCTGCACCTCCCACGAACCTCCTCCGCTGCTCTAAACCGCCATCTCCTCCATCTTGCTCTAAACCGCCTCTTCAAGGTGTATCTCGCCAACACCACTAAGCCACCTTCACCTTCCCTCTTCGCATATCTGCTGCAGACGAACTCAGCCCCACCGGCACAACTCACCTGCAGATCTACAATTCACGCCGCCGCTGTGAACCGATCTCGTCACCACGATCATCATCTCTTCTTGCCGAGCTCTCCATCACCACCATTCTTCTCCATCACGCCGAGTCTATATCCTCCCTCGCTCCACCTTCGTTCTCCATATCCACCACCACCAGCGCAACCCCAGATCCACCCTTGCTGGATCGAAGGTGGATGGACCAAGGTGGCTGGATCTGGGGTATTCACGAGTTGGGCTTCGGTAGTTTAATATTTTTTTTTGAAATGGATTTGGTCTGATAGTCCTGAATATGTCCAGCCCCAAAATGTCCAGCCCATTTTGGGCAGGTTTTTTTCCTTTTTTTTTGTTTTTTTAATAGAACTTGATTTCATTATTTTGGGCCAACAACTTCTTCTTAGTCTAGGTCCAGATCTAATGGGCTCAATAACTTTAGTCTATTCTTCTTTGGAATGTTTTTTAAAATCTCGATTTTGTCTAATTTTCTTTCTTTTTTGTATTGTTTTTCAGGTAATAGGTAAATGAATTAATTGGTATAGACACTGGGGTCCATACCTAAGCCGATTTATGCTTGTTTTACTAGTGTTTTTATGAATGTACAACCCTTACTGTACAGACAATACATATATGTACAATCCATTGGATGTATTGTATACAGCCCTACCTTGGACAATCGGACAATTAGATAGATAATCGGACAATTAGATAGATTATCGGACAATTAGATAGATAATTGGACAATTAGATGGACAATTGGATAATTAAATAGGCAATTAGATGGACAATTATACTTGAACACTTATAATTGTAATTATATAAAAAATCATATTACTTAACAAACTTTAAACCTATTGTATGTCTGTACCTATTGGTACAGACATCTATCGTAAATAAAAAGAACAACAATATTAAAAATAAATTACTGAAAAAAAATAAATTAAAAAAATAAAAAAGTATGAAAGAGAAACAAATTTTGTGTCAGCAGAATTAGGAGAGAGGAAAGGGTACAATAGTAAAAGTTTATATATATATATATTATACAAAATAGACTTTTGTTAGTAGTATTATAGGAAAGGGCTTTAGAAACTAAGGCCCTGTTTGGTTCGTGAAAATAATAGGTATTTTCTGTTTTCATTTTCTATATTTTTGAAAATACTAATAAAAACGTGTTTGGCTACAGAAAACGAAAACAGTTTTCTGGAAAATTTAATGAAAACAGTGCTATATTGGAGAACGTGAAATCGACGTTTTCCATATTTTCTGAAAATTTTGAAAAGAAAACGAAAATCATTTTCTGAAAATATATTCTAAAAACAAAAACAGAAAATGTTTTCACAAACCAAACAGGGTCTAAGATATCCCAAAATTGGGCCATAATTTGTAGTTTCCTCTTTCCTTTTAATAAAAAAGATCTGCCTATTGTCCTACCTATTAAAAATATCATTTTAGCAGTTTTTTTTGGGAGAGATGGAAAAAATGGAAGACGCCATGGATGGACCGAGCTTTATAGGTAAAACTTCGGAAGAGATAACTAGACAAGTAGATGCATTTCTTAAAGATAAACGTTCGACATTACCGGGAAGTATGGATTTTCCAAAGAATACTGTAAACGCGGACGACGCGGAAAAGTACGATAGGGAGATACTCGAGTCTCCTGAGTACAAACCTCAGATCTATGACTGCGCAAGGTTCGCTATTGAAGAGCATAATAAATCAATTAAACAGGTTATTTATTTAATTTCATTTATTTTAATATAATGTTTCTTATTGAATGAATAATTTATTTGTGGATGAATTATTGTGTATGTAGTTTGACATAAAATATGACTTTGAGAAGGTTTTATCCGTGAAAACGAGCCATGGTGGAGGGCGTATTTTCCGCATGACTATAGAAGCCAGGGAACTGCTAGATAAGGAAGAAGGTGTTGGGCAAAAGCGTGGTAGCCTCAAAATAATTGAGGCTACTGTTTCATTTAGAATTTATTCGAATACGAAAACATTGATGGATTTCAAGGAGAACCCAGTAATACTCTAATCTCTATGTAATAGACATATTTATTATTCGAATTTAACACATATTTCTAATAAATTATTGAATTTAAGGAAGGAGCATCCAAGTTAGCCGCCCCTGATATAGCAGAAGAGAAAACTGCATCCCTGATATAGAATGGATTATTGAATAAAAAAAATTAAGAAAAGGCAGTCATTGAATACCCCTTTCCTTAAAACTCTTTTTGTAAAGCCATAATAAAAGGGGTGGAGATCCTTCGTGAGCGGATAGTTGAGCTAGAAAATGAAGATGGGAAATATTATAAATGGAAATTTGATCCGAAAGGGTGTTTTACTGTTAAATCAGCTTTCAAAATGCTAGAATTTAGTGATGAAGCATCAAACTTCAGCTGGGACCTGATTTGGAAACTTAAATGTCCCCACAAATTGAGAGTTTTGTTATGGCGATTTGCGCTTGATAGGCTCCCCACTGCTGTGAATCTATGGCTTAGAAGGGTTCTAGAGGAGAGTACGTGTTGTGTATGTGGTAAGGATAAGGAGGACCTGATTCATGCTTTTTCAAAATGTGAAATGGCCCTTATCAGGCTTTGTGTAATTTCTGATTTTTCTCTGCTTTTATAGCCTCATATGTATTGAAAAAGAAAACTTTTTTTAAAAAAATGAATAAAAGGAAACTGCAAATTCTACTCTTCCCCTATCATAAATGCCACACAGATTACAAGGTTATAGAATTCTGATTCCCAGAAACATTTGATGGAGATGATAAGTGAACTGGAATTTTATTGTTTATTTCTTAATTAGCAAATTTTTAGTCTAAATTTGTAATCATTTTTAATTCATGCTTTAAATGGGATGGTTTGACTTGCATCAAAGATGGTTTGGATCCATCTAGAATCCGTATGTTAGTGAGATTTTTACTAACCAAATTTAATTCGATTTCTGTTTAAGTTATTATTTATCATGTCAACATATATGTATGCAGGAAATTATAGCTACAAATTCTGAAGTATATTTATGTTGGATTATTGAACAAAAATTATCAAAATAGTCCTTAATCTTACACTAATACTGAACAAGGACGGTATTAATTGTAAACAGAGATTTGTCAAACAACTTAACTGGAGAGGGGGCCTCTTCGTTAAATATTTGTCAAAGAGATACATGTAAGAATGATAAAAGTAAATTCAACACACTTGAGCAAAATCCTTCTATTACATAACATCATCATTCATCAAACATTGTATTAATTCCAAACGAGAAGAATGTGATTTAATTTAAATTCTTCTCTCCTTTAACAAGAAAGAGGGTTGATTAAAATTATTACTTGAAGACTATCTATCTATCTCACACATCGGCCGGAGGTAATGTTTCTATCCGAAACCAAGAATGTTTATAATAAATTGCTTAATTTCGCTAGTAATTTGAATATGAATTTGATTGCTACTGTGGAACCAACGGGGACGGGAGGTGGGGGTCTCGCTCTTTTGGGGAAGATGGGTTTGGGGATTAAAGTGTTAAAAACCTCCCCGTACTTTATACATCTAAAAATTGAAGTAAACAATTCTACCCCTATATTTTATACTTTTGTTTACTTAAACCCTTATGATTTAGAAAAAGAAATTTCTTTTAATTTTCTAAATGATTTAAAACCCCTAAACAATCCTTGGACCATTTTAGGTGACTTCAATTGTATAAGATATATTGAAGATAAACTAGGGGGAAATATTTGTCATAAAAAATCCACTATAAATTTCAATAATTTTATTAACCTCCATAATTTAGAGGAAACAACCTCCTATGGTTGTAGATTTACATGGACTAATAAAAGAGCCAATAATAAACTTATTAAAGCTATCTTAGATAGAGCTATACATAACTCACAATGGGGTAACATCTTCCCTAATGCCTGGGTTGCAATATTACCAGCTATTGGATCAGATCACTGCCCTATAATCTTACATCATGATAAAATTGAAAACAAAAATAAAAGAAGATTTTACTTTGAAAGCTTCTGGACTACAGAAACTGATTGTTTAAACATTATTAAAAAAGTTTGGTATGATTTAAGCTCTATTAGGGGTAACCCCAATGCTATAATCAATCACAAACTTAAAAAATGTAGTCAAGCATTAAGAGATTGGAATAAAAAGAAATTTGGAAATAATAAAATCCAAATAGAAAAACTTATAAAAAGATTAGAAATAATCTCTAATAATAATAACCCAAATGGTAATTGGGATGAATATAATCTTATAACCAAAAAATTAGAGGAAACTTGGAAAAGAGAAGAAATTTTTTGGAAAGATAGATCAAGAAATATCTGGCTTACTAAAGGAGAAAAAAACACTAAATATTATCATGCTTGCACTAAAGAAAGAAGAAGCAAAAATAAAATAGTAAACATTACCAATGATAATGGGGAATGGATTGATAATAAAAATGATATAAATCAAGAAATAATCAATTATTTTAATGATATATTCACAACTACTGGTGAAAGAGTTTATACTAGTACCCTTAATCTTATAACTAGTAAAATAGATAAAAAATCAGCAGACATTTTGAATATGCATATTAATGAAGAGGAAGTTAAAAAAGCAGTTTGGGAACTAGGTCCTAATAAGGCACCTGGCCCTGATGGTTACAATGGAATATTTTTTAGAACATACTGGGAAATTATCAAACTTGATATTATGAGAGTCATAAATAATTTTTGGAATAATAAGGGAAAGCTGTCTGATTTAAATCAAACCCTTATAACCCTAATACCAAAAATCAATAAACCTACTAATATTAAACACTATAGACCTATCAGCTGCTCTAATTTTATTTATAAAATCATAGCTAGGATTATGGTAAATAGACTTCAACCTTTCATGAATTCCCTAGTTGGAGAAAATCAAAGTGCATTCATTCCAAATAGAATGATCCAGGAAAATACAATGATTGCACATGAATTAATAACCCATATAAAAAGAAGAAAAAAAACAAAAAAATATATGGTTGCAGTTAAAGCAGATATTAAAAAAGCATATGAATACATAGAGTGGGACTTCCTACAAGACCTTTTATCCAAAATGGGGTTTAATATAGATTGGATTAGAAAAATTATGGAATGCATCACCTCAGTAACCTATTCAATCCTAATAAATGGTGAAACTCACCAATTAAAAAAACCTACTAGGGGAATTAGACAAGGGGATCCTCTTTCACCCCTAATTTTCTGCCTAATTTCACAAACTTTAAATGATCTCATAAGAGAAAAAAAAGAATATGACTCACTCAAAGGAATAAAAATTGGAAACAATTGCCCTAATATCTCACATCTCTTATTTGCTGATGATAGTCTTTTCTTTCTTAATGCTGATAATGTAGAAATACAAGCTTTTAATGATGTCATGAATAAATATAAAAATGCAACGGGATTATGCCTTAACCTTAATAAATGTGGGGTAATTTTTAGCCCTAATACACCTAGCCTTATACAAACTATACTTACTAAAAGGTTAAATATGAAGAAAACCAACAACCTAGGTAATTACTTAGGTTTGCCAACTGAATGGACTAGATCAAAATCAAAAGATCTTCAATTTTTAATAGATAAAATCCTAAATAGATTTGAAAATTGGAAAACCATCTTTCTTTCAGAAGGAGGGAAGGAAATACTAATTAAGGCAATAATTCAAAGCCTACCTAACTACTTTATGTCTAACTTTATCTTCCCAAAAAATATTATAAGTAAAATCCACTCTATAATTGCTCAATTTTGGTGGGGTGATAAAGGAAAAAAAAGAATACACTGGGCCAACTGGGATGTACTTACAAGTTCAAAATTTGAAGGTGGCTTAGGTTTTAGAGACCTTCACCTTATGAATAAAGCTCTATTAGGTAAACAAGCTTGGAACCTATTAAATAAAAAAGACTCTATACTATACAAACTACTTAAAGGAAAATATTTTAAAAATTGTAGCTTCCTTGAAGCTAAAATTGGAAGCTCACCATCTTGGGGATGGAGAAGCATACTCATAGGCAGAGATACTTTCAAAAATAATATAAAATGGAAAATTGGTAATGGAAGAAGTATTAATATATATGAACATAATTGGATCTGTGATTTAAAGCAACCAATCAAACCACTAAATTCTAACCTAATTTGGGTATACCAACTAATTAAAGATAATAAAACTTGGGATATTGAACTTTTAAATCAATTATATCCCAAGGAAATCAAGGAAAAAGTAGAGAAAATGATAATACCTAAGATACTATGTGAAGATCAAATAAGCATAGACTACTGTAAAAATGGCACCTATACAGTTAAGGACACTTATCATAAACTAAAAAATGAGGAAAATATTATTCAAGATAATATTAATATAAATAACCCTACATCATCTAATATTAGGGATAAAAGAATTTGGAAGCTCATATGGAAAATGGAAACTCAAACAAAAATAAGAAATTTCATGTGGAGAGCTATAAGAAACCTTCTATCTACAGGAGAAAATCTATTTAAAAGAAAATGTGCAAAAGATAACATTTGTAAAATTTGTGATAATAATATTGAAACAGTAGAACATATGCTCTTTAGATGTCCTTGGGCAAAAAGTGTATGGTTTATTAGCCCCTTGAATTTAAAAACTGATAATGATACTACTATAAGTATAGAACTTTGGATTCTAAATCATGTACAAAGCATAATAAAAAAATTTGATAACCATGATAGGATTTTGGAACTTATATGCACTATTATGTGGCATATATGGAAAGATAGGAATAATTTTATCTATAATGGAAAAAAATGTGAACCTTTGAATACTATTAGAAAAGCCACAGAAAATTGGAAAGAATATTATAAAGTATCAAACCCTAATGAATCTAATTTTTTAGATAAAATAGGTGAAGTTAATAACTCTAATATTGTTGGAACAAACATTACCAATAATATATCACAAAACCAAAAATTTAAAGATAAGTGGAAAAAACCTCCACCTAATAAATTTAAAATTAATTGTGATGCAGCTTTCTCCGATAAAGGAGCTGCAATAGCTTGTTTAGTAAGAAACTCTAATGGGGAATTTGTAGCAGGTAATAGTTGGAAGATTGCAACTGATTCGGTGTTAGAGGCAGAGGCCACGGGGATCTTGAAAGCTACGGAGATGGCCTCAAATTATCCTTTTGGAAGCGTGATTATAGAGAATGATTCAGCCACTATTATGAAGCCGCTATTTTCAGGAAAACCTGTGTTGAGTCATTCTATTAAGAACTTAATTTGTAACATCTATTATTTTGCTGAATTATCTTCTCCTTCTTTTTCCTTTATATCTAGAAGTAGAAATAGGATTGCTGACTGGATTGCCAAACAGGAGCTTCTTAGCACTCTGTTTGATAATTGGGGTGCTTGTATCCCTCCCCAGTTAGCTACTTTATTGTGTAATGAAGCCGAGCCCTCCGGGGTGGGCTAACTCTTGTAACCTTTTCTACTATCTATCTATTATTATGCATTTGAACAAAAAAAAAAAAAAATCTCACACACAAAAGTAACAATTTGTATGAATAAGAATAACTTAATAAATGAGGTTGGCTCTCTTTCTCTCTCTCTCTTCCAAGTAAATTATGCCGCATCATCACCCATCTCAACACCATAATGCCCAGCATTAAAATCCTGCAAAATCCCATACACCATATTTACAATTTTTGTCCATGCCTCCAATTACAAAGCTAATAATGAACATGAAAAAGAAGAGATAAGAGAGTAGTTAGTACCTGTGCTAAAGTTCTTTAAATACAACAATTTGTACATTAGACCACATAATTCATGAGACAAAGCATCTGATCAAAATAGATAGATAAACAATATACAAAATAATCAGTTAGTTACCTTTTCAGTGCCAGAAATACGGGCGCTCCGCACCTGAAAAAAACTTCTTTGGCAAGAAACTAAAAACTTTATGAAGAAATTCAATTTCCTGTTCATCAATATGAAAAATCTAAGTTAAAAAACCACACATACACAGAATATAGCCTTACATGATAACACTCATTCAAAATCTCAATATCGGCAACAATCAAACATTAATGGACTTACCCTCGTATAAGAATCAAGGCGGGACAAAAAAAGAGCTCTGCCTAATTTCTACTCTAATATAGGCTTCTTTTTGGTTGTCAAGAGAATTTACTATTATCTAAGATTGATTAAATGATTGGGTTTAATAGTTATTCAAAAACCATAGAATTAACAACACAGTTCAAGAAATATAGCACCAACAAACACTTGAAATTTGGAAATAGTTCTATTGTAACTATAATTTCAACCAATGGATATTTTTTCAAATTGTAATTCCAATTTCAAATGAGAAACGCGATACTACAATACCATCTACAATACCAATGGTATCACATGAGGTTTTAAATATCAATATAAATGTTTTTTTCTCTTAAATGATTATTTTCTCTTTTTTTTGTTTAATGCTACATAAAGAAGCTTGATAAATTAGTGAAGCAAAAAGGGATGATATAGCAATGCTCGATTGAGAGGTACACTCATAACCAAAGATAAATATCATGAAATTTTTTAAATTATCATGGAAAAAAGAAAAAGGAAAAAAATGAGTGACAATACCGATAAGCTTGACAAAAAAAAAGAAGAAGATAAGCGTGACAAAAAAAATGAAGAAATAGTCGCCCAATCAAAACAATCAAAGAAGATGTTGTACACTCATAACCGATGTTGTATTTTCTTATGCCATCGGGTTTTTAATGTTTAATTTATTAACAGTATGTAGTTAAAATTTTAAGTGTCACTAGTTATTTGTCACTTTTTATCAATATATATTTTTATCGAAATTTACATTGCTTTTTTAAGTAGATGTGATAGGATTAAGTGTGTTCGTGAGATTTAATATAATGAGATTCAAACAAATAATAGATATTACACTGTTTTGACCTGTTAAATATATTTAGGTTATTGATGGGATTTAGTCGATTGATTGGATATAAACGATGGCTGGGATCCAAATTGTTGGTACAATTTAGGTTGTTGATAGGAAACAATCCTTGCCACTTCTTCTCAACTTTGGAGATTTAAAGAATCTGAACGAAAAATTATACTAGATCCTTGATTAAAATCTAAAATTATAAAGAGTTATCAACATTGTAATTTATGAAAGAATTTAGTTATTCAGTTAAGTGTTCAAATAAAAATTGAAAAAAAAATCAATAATAAATTTAGAAAGTATGAGTTAATAATTTGAACTTTATGAAATTTCGTTAAGAATATATTAATATTTTCTTTTGAACTTTGGAACTTCTATTTATAAGTATGAAAAAAAATTAAATTTCTTTTTAACACGACATCTTATTTTTAATTGTAACAAAAATCATATTTGTCTCAAAGTCATAATTTACTACAAGTTTATAAAAATTAATATAATATTACAATTTTTTTGATATTTTCAATTATATATCTTTTTTTTGTTACAAATGATGTCAAAATGACCAGGAAGAAAACTTTCTAAACAAACTCGAGGAATTGCCCAGCCATACCGATCTCTGGTAAGATGATGCCATAGACCTTCTGGTGAATCCCTATACTGATATGGATCTTCCTCACTAGATGCGCCTAGTTTAGCCCTCCAATCCACACACTTATTCGCTTCTCGATAACTCCAAACCAACTCGAAATGCTCCATTGAAGACAAGATATCTCGACAAACTCTTAAACTATCATTCAAAAATATTCTCGTTAAATGGGTTAAACTGTTGATGGGGGCCAAGCTACACGTAAATGGTTCTTTCAATGCGAAAAAGGGAGCGGCCGGGGTTAGAGGAGTGTTTCGTGACAAAAATAGGAATTATTAGAGCGGTTTTGCCGAGAAATGTGTGGCGAGTACACATTTTGAAGCCGAGGATCTTGTGCTACACTATGGGCTGAACATGGAAGTGAATAAAGGATATACAACATTTTCTCATATGTTTCCCTTATTTCCATGCCCTCGATAAGATATAAGTTGATATCCTCCATATATTTTGATAGTATATCCTCTGAAAAGATGAGGCACACTTCTTTATCAAATACACTTTTATATCCTAAGGTTTTCTTCTCTAAAGTATATTAGGGTCTATGACAAAAAATTTAGTCACGTTTCACGACTATAATATTTCCGCTAAGTTTGTGTTTTGAATTTTAAATATATCCACATACATTGGAGAATCATCCTTTTTAGTGAGAGATGAGAATTCCCAAAGGACATACCGATATATTCACTTGTCTTCAATACATTTTTGAAATTTCGATTAGTGTGATAACCAAGTAATCATCACCGTCCATTGGTATCCCAAACGGCTCTCTAATTGACATGTTTTACTTCTAACACACACGTACTCACATAAAAATTCATATATGTGTCAACTATCACTAAAAACACTTTTATGGGCTATTTCTCAATTAATTGATCTCACCCAAGTTTCACCACCATTTCAAAAAAATCTATTGCAGAGCATTTTGCATTTCTGTATTCCAGAGGTAAATTTTTGCAAACCTTTTAACTACTTTGTCTTTTTTTTTTGTCATCATAGAGTAAAATGTTACAATTTAAGGCTAGAGATATAGTTATAGAATTCAACAATAGAAGAAGACGGATCTTCGTGATGTTGATACCCTTCTTAGTGAGTTTAGCTGATAAATCCGCAATTAGGTTCAAATCCCTTTTAACATGACGCACCTTCCACCTTGGAAATTTCTTCATCCATCCAAGCACCTCACAGATCATTGGCCTGATCTGCCAATTATCGCACTTACCTTTGATAATTCCTTGAACAACTTCAAGGTTGTCAGAATAGAATGAACTATTCTGTGATTTGCATTCCGCGGCAGCCCTCATTGCAAGGAGAATTGCCCAACTTTCGCCCACAACGGCTGAGTTGATTCTTGCACGTTTAATGACCTTTCTCCCATAACTACTTTTGTCTTATAATGACTAAATGTGAGCATATTTCCTCCATATCTGTTGCTAAGACTTTCTCAGAAAATAGAGTAGATTCTTCATTTAGGAAAACCTCTTTAGCTTCTAAGAGATTTTTTCTAATTTCAAATTTTAGTGTTTCTTTATACAAAAATTTAAGATGACCCTTCTTTGAAAAAGGTGGGTGTATATCATTCAATATACAACATTTTTGGTTTATTATCAAGACAAGATAAACAAAATCAAGGCTCGAACTTAGGGCTTGGGCTACCAAAGTAAAATGTTTTTTTGTCAAGGGAGATTGTGAAATTTTTAATAAACACATGGGAGATTGATTGGGGCACAGAAGTTAAAATACCTAGAAAATAGAAAAAAATTGATGGAATATGATGAAGATATCGCACTTTGCCTCTGATATTTTGATAGGGAATGAGATAGCTTCAGCCCTTTTATCCACTACTTTTGAAAAATTATTCCCTAAATCCGAGTCAACTGTCACAAAATGCTTGGGCGGGATTTCAGCTTTTCATTCCTATTGTCAGCCAAATCTAAAATTCCTTCCTTTTGTTAAACTTTTTACATCTTTATATAAGATAAGGAAGAATCATGCTATCTCAGTCACCAATCCTTTAAACCCTTAAAAAATCAAGGTTCAACGGTAGGGCTGAGCAAATGAGAACCATGATAGTAAACAGATTCCAGGTTTATAACTGAAAATCAAATTGAACCAAAGAATCAAGAAAAAACTAAACCAAAAATACCAAAAAAAAAAAGTAAACCAAATGGTTTGGTTTTCAGTTTTTCAAAATCTGAATTTTTTTGGTTCGGTTCGGTTTACTACGCAAAAACCAAAATTATTGAACACAAACTGAACCAACGTAGGAAAAAAAGGAATGTGAGGATTGTTTTATAAGAATTATGTGGGAGAAATTTTTGGTGAGAATTTATAAGGTTAAATCTTAAACATTGAACCACGAACCATGAATTTTGAACTTTAACCTTTTAACCATGAAACAATTTGTTTAAAAAATGCATGCAAACTATATAAAACAAATGCCTGCAAAAAATTGAAAATCATGAACCATAAATTAAAAATCGTTAATATCGAAAAAATAACCTTGGTCTTAACCTTAATCATCAACCTTAAACTTAAATTTAAGCTAAACCTTAACATTAACCCTCAACCCCTTAACCTTAACTTTAACACCTAAAATATTAACCTTAAACTTATACTTAACATTAACATTAACCTAAATATAACCTTAACATTAGCTCTAACCTTAACCTTAAGGTCAATGATAAGGTTCAAGTTAGTGTTAAGGTTAACATAAGGTTAAGGTTAAGGTTTAAAGTTTAAGGTTTAAGGTAAAGTTCATGGTTTAGTTTTAGGTTAGAATTACAATTTATACCTTAGGGTTAAGGATAAGGTTAGGAATAAGGTTAAGATGAAAGTTAAGGTCTATGTTTGAAGTTCAAAGTAAGGTAAAGTTTACGGTTTAGTGTTAAGTTTAAGGTTAAGGTTTAAGGTTTAAGGTTTATGGTTCAAGGTTAAGGTTAAGTTTAAGTTTATGGTTGAGGTTAATATTAACGATAAGGTTAAAGATGAGGTTAGATTAACGTTAAGGTTAAATTTAAGGTTAATTTTTAATATATTAATACATATCCAAACAATTTTTAATTTATAGTTCATGATTTTTAATATCTTGTACATATTTGCTTATATGCTTATAATACATATGTAATATTTAGCTTGCAAACATTTTTAAAACAAATCAGTTCATAGTTAAAAGTATAAGGTTCAAAATTCTATGTTTCTTGGTTCAAGATTCAATATTCAAGGTTCACAGTTTATGGTTCATGGATTAAGGAAAAAGTTTGTTCCATTAACGGGAATCAAACTCAGATCCCTGGGTGAACACTTGAAAAAAGTTTTGTCCATTGATGGGGATCGAATCCATGTATCGTCGGTGAAAATATGGTATCTAAACCGATAGGACGACAAAATTTAGAGGGTTGCTGTTAGTGAGGGTCGAACACGAAATATTTAAATGTCTAATGGAGTGGGATAAGGGGCAGTTGAGTTTTTTTATTAGTAAAAAAAATTAAATGCAATCAATGAAATGAGTTATTTTAGGGGTTCTAGACGATCATGACCCTCTTTTATCCATAGTTTGGATTAACATTATCAAAGGAAAAAAAATGATAGAAACATAATAATATAGAAAACGAAAGGAAAGTGATAATCGTATTTGAATTATAATTAAAATACTAAAAAAAAAGAAGTAATTGATTATGGAATTGCTTGTCTAAGTTCATATTATTAAAAGAAAAGAAAAGATAATTTTACATAAAAATTACTTTTATACCTTTTTATGTAAAAAATTATATATTAAATAAAAAGTTATAAAATTATTTGAGATATTTTAAAATATAATCATTTCCGTTTCTTTGAAATTACTCTAAAACAGGAGAATTAAAATCTGACATTATTAAAAGAATCAAAAAAATTATGTAATCAATTGAGTTATTTTGCATTCATTGAAACTTAATACAAACTATTTATTCTTATTATTTTCTTTGTTTTTCTTTAAAATATGAATTCGAACAATACATTATTTAGAGAATCTGGACCGTTTTAAAAAATATTAATTTATTATATAGATTGTTTTTTATGTTATAATATATTAAAGAAAATATATATAGAAATAATATTTATTGATTTTAGTTAGATATTATTTTTTAACAATATGTGAAAAGAAAGGAATATAGAGAAATGCCCGGACACCTATGATATCAAAAAAAAAATAGAAAAAAATTATTTTATAATCTTATAAAAAATTGTAAGAGTATTAGTGAATATATAAGAAAGAAAAATTATGAAAAGTAATAATATTTTGTTAAATTTTAGTCAAATATTATTCTTTATGTCACAATGTATGAAAAGAAAAATAAATAAAGTAAAAATATATAGAAAGAAATTGATTTTATAAGTAAAAATTATGATGAATAAATTCAAAAAAATATATAAGTAAAAATATATAGAAAGAAGGGTCAATGACCCAAAAAATCAAAATAATATTATACTTGCCCTAAAGAATCATCCATTAACTTACTATTATAAGATTACATGTTTACCCGTCAAGGACGATTCCCGTCAAGGACGATTCTCATCAAGGACGATTCCCGTCAAGGACAAAATTTAGTTAATGATGTTATTGGGAAGAAATTTTGTCATTGATGTTATTGGGCTGAAAATAATATTATTTTGATTTTTTGGGTCATTTTCCCTAGAAAGAAATTGATTTTATAAGTTAAAATTAAGATGAATAAATTAAAGGAACGCAGCCCATATGCAGAAGATACAAACTATAAAATCAATCATTATATATCATTATATTAAAAAAATCATAATTTTAAAATTTAAATTTAAAATAAAAAGTTAATAAATATACTTAGAAAATTTGATTGTATGAGTAAGAATTAAGTTTTTTTTATTAGTAAAAAACATTTAAGAGCAGTAATGTAGAGTAAACTAAGGTCTGGTCGTCTTTTAATCGTTTAAAAGTTTTTGTTTTATTATATAGATTTTAAAAAATAAAAAATAACATAAATAGGTCCTTTTTTCTTGTTCCCTCGTCCGTCTGAGTATATTTTGAACATCAATCTATACTACCATTAATGACCAAGTTAGAAACACAAATGGAAAAACAAAGAGATACATGTAAGAATGATAAAAGTATATTAAAACACACTTCAGCAAATCCTTCTATTACATATCAAACGAGAAGAATGTAAACAAGTATAATTAAAATTCTTCTCCTTTAACAATCAAGAAAGAGGGTTTATTAAAATTATTCCTTGAAGAATATCTATCTATATCTCTCACACACAAAAGTAAGAATTTGTATGAATAAGAATAACTTAATAAATGTAGTCCGGTACAAGGTTGGCTCTTTCTCTTCCAAGTAAATTATGCCACATCATCACCCATCTCAACACCATAATGCCCAGCATTAAAATCCTGCAAAAAACCATACACCATATTTACAACTTTGTCCATGCCTCGAATTACAAAGCTAATAATGAACAACATGAAAAGAAATAGAGAAGAGAGTAGTTAGTACCTGTGCTAAAGTTCTTTGCTTGTTAAGGAACTGTGTCCTTGCCTTGTTTAGGGCTGAGTTGGGAGATTTAAACATCCTCTGTACACAAATACAATTATTCAACAAGGAAACAGACCAAGAAAAATATCTAATTTTATAAGTAGCCAAAGGATCTAAAATATACAAAATAATCAGTTAGTCACCTTTTCAGCTCCAGAAATACGACGCTCCGCACCTGAAAGAAACTTCTTTGGCAAGAAACTGAAAACTTCATGAAGAAATTCATTTTCCTGTTCATCAAATCATAAAAAATCTAAGTTAAAAAACCAAACATACACAGAATATAGCCTTACATAGAAAGAAAGAAACAAACCTGCATATGCTTCATAAATCCACCCCCAAGAAAATG
Organism: Nemophila menziesii; assembly: GCA_029959085.1. NCBI lineage: Eukaryota > Viridiplantae > Streptophyta > Magnoliopsida > Boraginales > Hydrophyllaceae > Nemophila > Nemophila menziesii. The sequence goes on along the minus strand of JARWIR010000013.1, from coordinate 19,303,028 downwards.
CTTTAGAAAGTTCAACTGCAATAATAACCACAGTTAGTTAAAACAAAATTACAAAATATAAACAATCAAATACACATCAAAAAACCTGTATCAATTGAGCCCATGTAGTTGTACATAGCGAGTCACCACTCCCAATCTTCATCGATTTTTCCGGAATATCACCACCCTAAAATATAAACAAAAATGCAAAAATCAATCGAATTTCTTTAAATAGTTTTTGAAAGTATTTAAATAAAATTACCTCGAGAAAATCAAGAATATCACGGAATGTGTTTCGCTGATCATTGAGATCTTTCTTAGCAGAGCCTTTACCAGCAGCTTCAACAGCAAGGTTTTTAACCAAGTTTACAAATTTACTCTTTAGTCCTTGAATATGAACAAGCTTTCGAGAATGATCTTCTTCTTCATTAGAGCTTTCATTAGTAGTTTTACCACAACTTACAAATTTCTCCAAACTTCCCATCTCAAATATTAAAGCAAGTGCTTCTCCAGCTGCTATTCTTACTGCTCTATCATCCTTTTCCAGTAAAGTTAAAAAGTACGAAATTGACCTGCACAATTTATAAAATAACCTCGTTAAATCTCCACTTTTATTGTGTGTTTGTGTGTGAGAGAGAATGTTAGATCCAATGTTTACTCACTCTTGCCAGTTCTTGGAATTAAGTGTGTGTCCATTCATAGTAGTAAGAAGAAATGACCATGATGAAACTACTGATGTTATCATAGCTGGTGAAGGTTTAGGAGCATTCACCTAAAAAATATCCAATTAAAAACCCTAAATTCATTTTAAAAAAAAATAATTAAAAAAGAACTTACATTGGGACCCAGTTTGGGATGAACAATTTGCCACATAATCTGCATTGATTTCTCTGTTTCATCAGGCTCTTCACCACCAACAAAAGAGATGATAGCTAAGCAATCAAGTAACTGTAATCATATTAAATATAGTACAAATGAGTCAAAGTCAAACCAAAAAGTCAAACAATAAATTGCAATAATATCCATTTTAATATACCGCTGATATTTTAATAGCTTCAGGGCGTGATCTAAGAGCCTCAGAGATTGGAGTTACTGATTCTTCCAGTATTTCTTGAGCTTTGTCCCCAGGGCCAGTTGTTAGAGCCAAAAGACCTAAAAGGTATAGAAAAATTAAATAATGAAAAATATATTTCTTCTTTTGAAATTAAAATAAGAAGTTAGAGAATTAATTACCAATTAGATGAGACGCTAAAATAATTTCTTTGGAAGAACCCTTCTTAATGGAGTTCAAACACTGATGCAGTAGTGTGGCAAACCTGAGAATAGAACAATTTAATCAATATATTAGCAACAGAAAAAAGAGAAAAATGTTAATAAAATAGAAATGTTAGAATACTTACTTTTTTTCGACAAAATCATGTTGTAAGTTAATATTGAAAGCTTCTATAAGTGAAGCTAAAGCCGTTTCCCTTGTTGTGCCCCTATTACAATACAGAACAACAAAAATTACATCAATTTCTTCACCTTAAACAAGGAAATACATGGTACAGGACCACTAGTAATAATTAATAACACCCAGAATAGCAATTTCCACAAATGTTCTACTTTTTGATACTTCCAAATTTAGTAAATATACCCAGCCCCTCCTACAGAGTATATAAACAGATGCTTTAACTTACAAAATTGATATATAGCCCCTGAATTCTATAATTCAAATACGATATTGTAACTTAAAATAAAACCAATAACCAACAAAAAATCTTGTACCTTTTTTCAAAAAGAGCGTCCAAGTTTTGATCAAGCATAGCATCTTTATCTACATGAACTTCCTCAGTAACCGGGATTAACATTCTATCGGAAGGCGCCGCCGACGATGACGAGCTCACGCTATCCGTGTCGTCACTATCCAACATAGCAGCATTCTTCTTCTGTGCACTCCCTGAAAAGTTGAATTACAAACAAGAAATGGTCAATTTTACAATTAACTCAAAACCCAGGTCCTTATCTACAAATAAACTAAAAAGTTTTGAATCAATTACAAGACTTACGTCTACCCATGATGATATGACTAGACAGACTAACTCAAAGAGAAGGACACGTTAGAAGAAAAAGAAACGTTGACTAATAAAGATCGAACGGTAAGAAGACGATGAAGATAAAAAATTGGAGGGCTGAGATTGAGGACAAATAGAAGAATAATTAGATACTGGAAAGCAATTCGAAGAAGACGATGATGAAATAAACGAGTTTATTGAATCGGAGGATGAAATATCCATGTAAAGATTTATAAAAGAGATATGGAGAGAGAATATAAAGAGAGGAACAGATGTTATAATTAGGTTAATATGGTTAGGGAGAGAACCGAGAGGCGTGTGTTGAAAAGGGAGGAGGGTATTTATAAGATAGAGAGAAAATGGGGAATTGATTTATTATGCTCTTTTGGGTGGCGTCGAATATTCGATGGTGGTGTGTGGTGGAGTGTACGGTAAGGACTTTGTGTAATCAGTGACGTGGACATATATACCACGTCTAGTACACCTCTTTGGAATTAATATCTAAATATATCGACATTACATTTTCATTTATTTTAATATATTTGCTAAGCTATCACCACATAAATACATAATACCCGACTTAACAGCAAAATATACTAGGCGAATGGGAGATATTCCGAACTGGATTTCTAATGATGTAGTAGATAGTATAGATTTTATTAGCAATACTTTGAGAAATTGTTGTATTTAATTTCTTTTTCTACAATGTATGACAAAAAAAAAAAAGTTGTTTTTATTAAATTTCGAGTTGACCTAATTCTTGTTATTTATGTTTTAGGTTTTGAATAATCTCTTACTTAACTATATTAGAAATTTTGTACTCTTATTTATAAGAGTTTGTGAGCAGTGGTCCTATTAACTATTATCTTATGCATAAAATGATGGAACAAATTTCTACTAGATTAAGTTGTTTACGTTGTGGATCTTTGATCTTCGTCGTTGTGTGAACAAGTGGCTCAAAGATTAATTAGATCGGTCTGGTATGGTTGGTGGGAAATTCTTTGGTAAACCTAGAGTATCTGTGGGGCCATAGTTTTCCATTAAAAAAAGTAATATACTTATACATGAGAGAGAAACGTAATATACCGTGTTTTTTTTTTTTTTTTTACAATTGTAAATATGCTATGTAGGTTCATGTCTTTCTTTTTTTCTTTTGGCTTTTTTGTTCCACTCAATGTAATACTAAACTAAACTTTTACAAGTTTGAAAGATAGAAAAATATTGATAAATAAATTATTTTTCCAATAAAAAACAGAATGGTTTTTCAATGATAAGTTGTACATAATAGTATTGATATAAAGATCTTATTTTTTAAAAATAATAAAAAATTGTATGATATATTTTAATTCATACTAAGTAAGAAAGGAGGTAAGGCAGAGGGAGGAGTACCCGCCTCTTATCCTCTTGAAACAATGATAAAATAGTCACAAAATTTCTTTTAGCGGATTTTTTTAAGAAACATTGTCTTTCATCTTTCTAATTTGAAATCCATTCTCGAGCTAAATATTCGTCCCCAAGTGTAAAATTATCCTAAAAAATAGCATTAAATTAATAACTAATATTTTGATTTGTATAAGAAATCCTACACTGGTTTTTTTAAGGATTAATGCCCAAGAAACACCTCAAGTTAGAATAAATTCCTTCTTACCCCAACCATCATTTTTTTCCATAAAAGGCACCATATATTTCGCTTTTTCCTTTTTTTACCTATAAAAAGAGTCGTTTGACTTATGGGAAACTTTCCATAACTTAAATTTTGAGTTATGGGAAGCTTCCCAGAACTCAAATGTTGAGTTTTAGAAAGTTTTCCATAATTCATTGTTCTTTAAAAAATCCGGAAATTTCGGAAATTTCGGAAATTTTGGTTCGGAAAATTCGGAAATTTGGGCGGGAATTTCGGAACATTTGGTTTAGAAATTACCGAACCAAGAGTTATAAATCGGAAAAGTAGTTTAATACTTACCCAAAATGTAACCGTAGTAAAAAACTAAACTTATAAAACTTACACGAAGAGTAACAATAGTTAAAAACTAAACCACTGTTACTTTTTTAAATTACATGAAAAAACAAATATTGCAAAAATATTTTGGAAAATGATCCTGCACAATTACATGTTTCAAGGACTAAAGAAACAGACCATTGATTTTCATGTTTCAAATACTCCATGCAATATTATTTTAAAATATAATTTATAAGTGGGTAATATAATTCGAAAATAAAATCGGATCGGAAATATACTTCTGAAATAAAATCGGATCGCAATACCCGGAAATTTCAGAAACTTATATCTAGTTCCAATTCTAATCCGATTTTTTCGGAAAAATCGGAAATAGGAATTCCGGAATTTCGGAACCTTAAAAATCTACTCCTAAATCGGAATTTTCGGATCGAAAAAGTCAGAAATCGGAAATTTCGGATCTTATTTCCACCCCTAGCTACACCACAAACTTTTTTTCTTTGATTAACCTTCTTTATTATTTTAGCTTAAGTCCAATATTTTAAATTTTTTTGATTCTTTTTGATTTTTTGGTCAGCCAATTTTTTTGATTAAAGACGCATAAGTTATAAATTTATAATTTATTTATATGTAATATATTTGAATCACTTGATTTGGATAAAATTCGATCTCAACATGTAAAAACGATACATTGAGTTAAGTCAGATGTGAAACTAGGTTAAGTCTTTTAGGAACCTAGCACCCTCAAAAATTTTAAAAATAAATATCTTATGGTTTTTTATTATTAAAATGAGCTTATAATCTTTAAAAAAATTCAAAATATTTATTTGGACTCTTATTTTTTTTTAAATTTTATCACATACGAGTGCATATTAAAATATATCATACAATTTTGTTATTTTCAAAAAATAGGATCTCATTATATATCAATAATATTATCTATAATTTATCTTTAAAAAATCTTTCTGATTTTTATTAAAAAAATAATTTATTTATCAATTATTTCTTATTTTTTCAAACTTATAAAAGTCTAGTTTAGTTTAATATTGAGTGGACAAAAAACCAAAAAAAAAAAAAAATTGAACCTACATATATAGCCTATTAACGATTGTAAAAAAAATAAAAAGAATAGACATAGTATATTACGTTTCTCTCTCCTGTATAAGAATATTATTTTTTTAATGCAAAACTATAGCCCCACAAATACTCTAGGTTTACCAAAGAATTTCCCATGGTTGGTTAGGCAACTTGTACTTCTTACCCACAAACTCATGACAATCAAGTTAGTGTTGTAAATGTGGAAAAAAGGCCCTCGATAATATAAGAATTTTAGGAGAAAGATTTGAAATAAATGTATATTGTAAAAGATTAAAGAGTAATAAAAATCTACCATTGGAACAACTACATGTATTTATAGGCATGCTATTACTTGTAAAGGACTTTCGCTAGGATATTGCCTTGTCTGGGGGTTTGTGGTAGACTTAAAATGGGCCTCTTGAATATTGAGCCAATTAAGGGAAGAACTATTACAACTATTAGACAGTTATGTAGTAACCTTAGAGCAATCTTTCGATTAATCTCTCATAGGTACATTGCCAGAAAAAAAGAGTGTCGAATATGGTGGATATGGAAATACTGAAAAGGGTTAGGGTGTTGAATGTAGGGTGCGTTAATATCAAAGTGGATGGCTAGTATTCAAGATAAAATATGATAGAGATCGTAATCTTGTTCACTCTAGAAGACCTTACTACTCCATTGGTATGATGCTCCTCCTTGGAGAAATTCAAGAACTCTTTGACATTGATAATTATGTAATTACAAAGGTTCCTACTTGGATAGTGGTCTGTAATTTTTCAGGACAATTTGTACAAAGCTAGCATTGCAAGAATTGATTCGCAGGTAGGAAGACCCCTCTGAACATATAAAATTACTATGGTTAATGAGGATATCTCTTTCACGACTATTCTTGTGAAGTTAGATTTAAATAAGAAACATAAAGAAGTGACATAGTTGAAGATGCCTAAAGGAAGAGATTACAAGTTAAAAGTGGATTTTGAGAAGCTACCTCTTTGTTGTGGTAAATGTAAATCTGTTAGTCACTTTGATGACAGGTGCCTCTACTTTTCCAATCAAGGGTCGAAAGGGCTACGAGTGGTAAGGGGAAAGCCTATGAATAACTACTTGAAGAACATAGAGGGACAAGAAAAGATAAGAGGAAATTTTGAGGGATCAAACATAAAACAAAAAAGGGAGGTTGTTACTACTTGTTTGCCCCTGTGTGTGATATAATAAATCAACACAGGAAAAGGTGACTCTCTGCATCGTACGGATCGTTGACAGGTCTACTTTGATAAGTAGTGTTATATTGTTCTCCACAGGAATTATCAATGTAGAATATTATGCTTCGAATAGTGTAAATATGTATAACTTGCAATAGGAATAAATAGATGGCAAAGACTTAAATAATAAAATGCTTATTTGGGTTTTCAGTGATTAGCAACTAGGATAATAATAAAAATAATAGTAAACTAATAACTGAAATAGACAATAAATCAAATAAAGATGAACTAAAGTATGATAGAGTTGCTTGAGGAATTGCTAGTAATTACATGTGCCACTAGTTAATGGTTATATTAAAAAGGGTGAGCTGGTGAATTTCGCATTAGCTGGGATTCAACAATCCTTCTAAATCATGTTGATAGCTTCGAAGGCAACCTTTAACCATTAGAGATCCCTCTCAGGTGACCCTAAAAATGGTTTCCGATGAATTAGGTTGCAATCCTAATTACTAGGGCTGCACATGGGTTGGTTAACCGACCCGAAGTGCCAAACCCTCTACCCAACCCTAGGTCTGCGGGTTTGGAAAGTTAAGACCCTAATCCTATATTTATTGTTAAAATCCTTGCGGATTGGGTGGATGCGGGTAGGGTCGGTTGCGGATTTGGTCAACATAAAGTCAAAGACTAATAAAAAATAAAAATAAACAAATTATACCATAAATATAAATATTACAAAAGAAGAAGTTATTATATGTAGTAACTTTCCAAAATAGTTAGTGCCTGGAATAAAATTTTACTGTTTCCACTACTTACTATCATTAATTCATTACAACTTTCACAAAACAAATAGTTCAACTCCAGTTACAAGACAATACAAGTTTGAAATACGTTGTAATACAAATTTTCCTTCAACTAACATAAAATGCAACCTCTGTTGTGCAAAATAGAGAAGTTGTACAAAATTGGGTGCATTTTCTTCATTACTTCCAAAAAATTTGGTAACCCATTCTAATCAGATGCAATTTTCCTGTATTTTTTCAACAAAATGGACAAGGAAAATGTTGCACATTAGCCTCAGCTTATAATATCATCATTGGCTTGTTTAGGGACCACCTAGGGACAAGGACAACTTTTAAAACTCACAAGTTAATAAAATCCTAACTAAAATTTGGCCAACTCAACCTAGTATTCCTTAATACTCATAGCCTCATACTAATATAGTTGTAATCATATGCATTTATATAAAGGAAGTAGGGAGATGCAAATCAGATATAGTTGAAAACTGAAGTTCCTTGAGGTATTTAAAAGACTCAGTGAGTTATACCTTAAGGTTATTGGCTACAAATGTGTTAAAGTGGACTCATGGGTGGTCTCACTCAACTCATCCAAGCCCAAGTAACCTGCTAAAGACAAGAAATGAAGAACAAAAACAAAGTCAGAATGTCAATTACATAATAAATCACAAATACACTTAAAATTTCTGAATTATACCTAATTCAACCTCCAAATCCTCAATCATTTTCTTTGAAGTGTTTAAATTTATTGGTAGTGTAGATTTCAACCAATTTTGAGTATAAATCAGTGCCTCCACTGTATTTGGTGATAGGGAACTTCTAAATTGATCAAGAACCCTACCACTAGTACTAAAAGTAGATTCAGAAGCAACTGTTGAAACAGGGACAGCTAGTACATGCCTAGCCATCTCTAATAATGCTTTAAATCTGAAAGAATTGAACTTCTACCAAATCGAAATATCAAAATTATCTGTCATTTCCTCAACCTCTTCATTGAGGTATCTTTGAAGTTCATTGCCCTTTGCAATGTTTTTTCAGCCATGAAAGATTGAAACCTAGTCCTAAGAACACTATTTGACTCAAGGTTAGTCACTTCAGGACCAGAACTGGATCCAACAGTTCCAGGAGCAACTAGTTTTGAGTAGCAAGCAAAAAGCCTTGTTAAAACATCTTCAACATTGGCAATTAACTCACTAGATTGACTAAGAGTGTACATAAAGTTAAAGTAGCAAGTAAGGTATTGTAATTTCTTCCTTGGATCTAACACACAGCAATATATAACTAGATGTTAATACTTTGGGTTCCCCAATATTTCAGAAACTTTCCTTTCATTTTAATAGCCATTTCCTTCAAAACCTCATCATCTGATCCACACAATAATGATATTTTCTCCCAAATTATAACTATTTCATCAAATAATAGGTTTGAAGTAACAAGCAAAGTTCCTAAAAATTTATTTGTGGAGTTGTAAAATAATCTCAGAAACTCAACAAAAGATGCAGCATTTCGCCAATCAAAAATATTGGGAGGTGGTCTATTAGAATCAGTAACAAAGAAATCCTTAAAGTTATCATCATGCTCATTCATTGTAAGTTGAATTCCATCTAGTTGGCATATAAACTCTTTTATAGGCTTTAACTAATCCATTATCCTCTAGTAACCAAGCATCTAAACTCTCATACACCTTAACCATGGTCAGATTAAAAAACCGAGGTAGCAACTGACGGGCATCATTCAAGCAATTAATGTGACCCATCAATTTAGGTGGAATGTTTAATGTGGTGTACTAGAACCCTCTTTTAACCGGCGGGGTTTGACGAAAATGGAGAAGAAGAGCCTGAGAAAAGCTGGCTACGATTTAGGGTTAGGGTGAGTGATGTCTCCCTAATTGTTCTTATTTTCGACCCTTGGGAGACATCATTTTTTGTGTTTATTTACTTAAATTGATAGACTTTTGGACTTAATATGCAATAATCCGGAATTACCTTTTTATTTCTAGCATTTTTAATTTATTAAACTTTTGCGCGTAATATTGGTATTTTTAGTGTAAAGTTTACAGGTTTTAGATGTTAGCTAGGAGAGGAATCCGAGGAGAAAGTCAAAGATCGTGAATTAAGAGTCAAGACTTGAAGATAAATCCCGAAGATATTATTTTTAGAGCTGAAAATCCATTTTCCAGGCCATAGATTGCTGATTTCGAGGTGCTTAAGCGATGATTTAGCTGTTGACCTTTGAAGAGAAATCATTCCTTATCGAGTTACGGAACTTTAGCAACTGGAATGAGGTCAATCGGAGTTGTAACGCATCGGGAAAAGCCGTTTTAGTGAAGGTGTATCAACAGTTACGGGATTTTGGGCTTGGAAATTGGGCTTGGACATTTAATTAGTCTTTTATTTTCTGGTCCAAGCCCTAGTCCGAATTTATGAGATAATTACACCTAGGGTCTTGACCACACCCCCCTCTTCGAGTTAGCACCCCCACCTAGAGCCTCTTCTTACTAAAGACCTCAGCAACTTTTTAACACATGAACCCCAAAACCCCAATTACTAGACTACCCCTCTTTTGTTTTTTCTATACCTATATATACTAATGTCCATTTCTAATTTTCATTCACGTTCTAAAACCAATACCTCACCTCAGCTTCTCTCTCCTCTCTCCTCTCTCCTCTCTCCTCTCTCCTCTCTCCTCTCTCCTCTCTCCTCTCTCCTCTCTCCTCTCTCCTCTCTCCCACCACCGACACCACCTAAATGGCCACCACCACCGCCTTTCTACACCACCACCTCCCTCATAAACCTCCACCATAGCACCACCATCCCCTCCTCCCACTTCCTTCGCCACCATCTCCCTCCTCCAGCAACAGGCGGACCTCTTCCTCGATCCAGCAGCAACAGGCGGACCTCTTCTTCGTTCCAGCACCGTCGGGTTTCCAGCGAAACCCTAGCTCGCCGGAGATCTGCTCCTGTTCTCGCGAGCTCGTGACGCGTTGCAGCTTCATCAGTGACGCGTGCAGTGACGCGTGAGCCTTGTCGACGTGGGCCACACCAGCGCCGGAGAAGAAGCGAGACGATGGTGATGGCGTTTTGCCGGAGTTGCAGTGACGAGTTAGAAGGCTGCAAACTGGTGGTGGTTGTGGTGTTCTCTGTGGTGAAGACTCGCGGATGGTGGTGGCTTCTGGATCGATCTGAGTCGTGGTTGCCTTCATCTGCTGCTGGGTGTTGCTGCGGCTTCTTCTTGATCCTCGCGAGTGGTGGTGATCGGCGCTGGAGTGAAGACGGAGTGAAGACCAGGCCAGGCTCGATGGAGAAGATGAAATCCGATCGGATTTTTTGAGTTTCTTTTTTTTTTTTCAGATCTAGATCTGGTTTGACCAGATCTGGTCAAACAAAAAATTAGTTAAGTTTTTTTAATTATTTTAATTGTATATTGTATTATAATTATGTAATTATTCATTATTGTGTAATAAAATATCAATAAAGATTGTTTTGACTATTTTATGTCTTGTTTTCTTAATAATACTCACCAAATGAATAAAATACTCATCAATTTTATGAGTACTCATAGATTTTCTGAGAGTACTCCGAGATTTTCTTAGAGTACTCCGAGATTTTCTTAGAGTACTCCGAGATTTTTCTTAGAGTACTCCGAGTTTTTCTTAGAGTACTCCGAGATTTTATTATTGCATTCAAAAAAATTAGAGAGTACTCAGCAAAAATATAGAGTACTCTATGTTTTTCTCAGAGTACTCTCTGTTTTTTTCCGGTGACCGGTGACTGGTGGCCGGAGGTCCGTGGTCGGAGATCGGCGGTCGGAGGTGGTGGTGGTGGTGGTCGGTAGCCGGAGGTCGGAGATGGGTGGTAGGTTGGTAGGTGGTAGGTGGGTAGTGGTAGAGGAGAGAGAAACAGTGACATCATACTTGTTTGTCTTTTAGTGTTAGTAAGGGTAGGAAAGACTATTGTAAAAAATGAGGTCCCTAAGAATAACAACTTTCAAGACACTACTCTATAGAGAAAAAATAGTGCTCCTAAGACCCTATAGATAATTCACCCCCGAATTTATGCTTATAAAAGGAGGTCTGGACTTCTATTTTTGAGACAATTCACATTCCACAAGATTAAACACCAGAGAGAAGCAACAGAATGAAGAAAGAAGAAGCTACAAGAGCTGGAGTGGGTCTATAGCTCCGTTCGTAGTCATTCCAATTCCGGAAATTAGGTTCTTTCAATTTTAATTTTGTAATCAAATATGAATTCCTTTATTTTTAATTTAGTTTTTAATTTTAATATGAGCTAAGCTTTTCATAGTGCTTGAGAACAAACAATGGGTGAATCCCAATCTTATTAATTAACGAATGTTGAATTTGGGTTTTTATTGAATTAAACTAAATTAGGGCTTTTACTCTTTCCAATAAATTGAGATTATTTTACTGTTTTTAGAGTAGCTAACTAAGAACAGGTGTTAGTATTTAGGCTATTCCAATTAGTGGCAATTGGATCATCCTGACGGAGGGTTTATATACAGAACCATTTATTCGAATCTAGGATAGAAGCTATTGATTCTGACGAACTTAGCTAATTCTAGGGCCAATGAGGTAATAAAACTTAAACATCCAACGGTGGATCATATTTACCCTGACGGGACTAGTGACACCCTAGGATCGCCTTATAGTCCACCCTGACGGGGGTATAAGGAATTTAGAATCCCGACCATTGTAATTGACCAATTTAGCCCTTAAACAGCATAAGTTAGGAAGTAAGATTAGGAGGATCCTTGCGTTCTCAAGTACTACATCTCATATTGCGTTTTCACTTATTTTACTTGCGTCTTAGCTTTTACTTGCATTTATAATTTGTCTTTCATTCATTAGCTTTAATAAACAAAATCAAACAAATATTTTATTATCTTTTACATTCATAAGTGCATCAATCACTAATTGCTAGACATTGTGATCAACCATTCCGTCCTTGGAACGAATCTGATTTATCAGTTATACTACTTGGGACAACCGTACACTTGCGGTTGTGGTTCGATTAGCATTTGCATTTATTTTTAGAACACACAAAGGACCACCAGTGAGGAACAGAGAAAAAGGGGGTTTCGTGAGAGAGGAGAGACGGGACAGATGGGTAAGAATGAGAGAGAGAGTGTAAGGGGTTAAAGACGCGTGACCTTTCGAGTTTCCAAAGGATAAGTTTTTTTGTTTTATTATATATTATATAATTATATCCATCCAGTATAATATATATATATATATATATATATATATATATATATATATATATATATATATATATATATATATATATATATATATATATATGTGATTTTTGGATTGGGTACCCGCGGATCTGGGGTACCCCAGCCCGTAGTCCTACCCAAACTAAAAAAAAATAAACCCCAACGGGTGGGCGAATTCGGTTTTTTGGTCGGGTGGCGTCGGTTTTTGCGGGTTTGCGGGTTTTTGAATCCGCTTGTGCAACCCTACTAATGACTACCTAATTGGTCAAGATATTCTAGTTCAATGCCTCACACTAGGCGCCCATAATTAAAAACCCTTATCAGTGCCGAATTTAATTACCAAAGCTACCCACTACTTCGACAAAATATAGGTAGTGTTAAAATAAGCACATAATCCATGAAATAATAATCAAATCATTCTCAATTGAACACTTTATCACAAATACAATAATTCAATTAACTAGCTAAGCATAAGTTCTTACATAGGCAACCTCAAGCAATGAGGGTTTAGTTCATACTAAAATAAAGAAAACTAATTAAAACTAAAGACAAAATCACAATTAAAAGCAAAAATAAATATAAATTACTCTTAATGATGGATGGAAATAATGGATATTTGAGGAAGAAACATTAGGTTCATAGACAAACCCTTCTTTTCTTCTCTCCTTTTTTCTGCTCTTGCTCCCCATTGAAACGTACTGATAAAATGAGTTGTTCATTGATTCCTTATGAAAAGGAGGCTGCTAAATGACTTATATATGAGAAAAAACGTTTGGGCCCCCTTTCTCTCACTTAATTAGGTTTAGAAGAGGCTAACCCATTTTTAGCAAAAGCCGGACTAGTTCGCATCACGGTGGAAGCAGATGGCATAACTTTTTCATCTTAACTATGAATTCATTTTTGTCACTTCCCACACGACACTGACTTCAATCTCTTTCTGAATCAAAATGAATCAGGTCCAAATCTCTTACCAATATTTCGTGGTGACTAAAACAATAGGGTGTTTAGATTTCTCCGGCAAACGCTTTAACTTCCCAAAGTGACTCTAGGCTCAAATTTCGCCATGGCTTGGGGTTTATCTTGACTTTTTGACTTCTATAATTCATCTTGGCACCTTGTATCAACCATGTACCTAAAATCTGAACACTTAACACACTCTTAAGGCCTAAAATCTCTATAAATAGTAATATGACCAAAACGAGAGGCAAAAGTACAATATAGCAAATAATAAGGAAAAGTCCCTCACTTAGGCCCATTAAACTCCAAAAATAATGTATCGTGAATAGATTAGTCCATTACAAAAAGAGATACATAACTACTGATTCTGGAAATCGGGCCACAACAGCATCTCGACCCATTGCAGAAGAGCCTGCAGACTGGCCAACTTTGGTAGTTTTCCAAGACGGCATCACCATGATATTTAGGAGCTTTGCCGCAAGTTACCATTGGAAAAAATAGCAGTGGAGATGCTAGAAAACCCTATGAAGTGCAACGCTAAACTTGTAGCAAACCGTGTTTATACAGTGTTAAAAAACAACATCAGATGTATACAATATCATAGCATTAGAGCCAAAAATTACAATAGTTGAGGAAGAAAAAAAGGTGCAGTTTTTTTTTATTATAGAGGAAAAAATGAAACAGGAGTATGAATGAAGAATGTGAAAACTTTGCAAAGGTCCGGAAAGAAAATTGATAGTCAAAATGTTAATGAATAATGCAACTAGTAATTACAAGTTGGACAAGAAATGGCTAAGGTTGATATAGTGAGAAGATTGATGAAGTTTAGAATTTGTAAGGGGAATGAACAAAAAAGGATAAGAAAGGAACCATTTATCATCGTTATAAGTAAGCATACAATAAAGAGAGAAGCAAGTGAAAAAAGAATATTAAATAATGAGAAAAGAGGAAGAGTAATGTGGAAAGTGGAAGACGTCAATTCATATGGAGGCGCAAAAAAAGGGAAGATCTTTGAAATTTTTTAAATGATTATTATAAGTAACAACACAATGGGATCCGACTCACCCATAAGAGACGAGGGATTTTTAACCTCATTAGAAGGAAAAACATCGATATTCTTGAACTTTAGGAGACAAAAAGCACTCAAATAAGTGTAAATAAATTCATGCATATATGTTTCGTGGTGGGGAGTACATGTATAATTTAGATCTTAAAATTCATGGTAGTATTTTGGTTGTTTGGGATCCAGATAAGGTACAAGTGGAGATAATAGCTATCACTCCTCAGTTTATCCATTGTAAAGTCATATGCAAGGTTACATCTTTCAGCCTTTATATCTCCTTTATATATGGATCAAATGATAAAGTAGGGAGACGGTACTTGTGAAGGAGTTAGTTGATCATGTTGCTACGTTCGATGAGTTGTGACTTTTATTGGGTGCTTTTAATAACATTTTGGCTCATAACAAGAGGAAGAATGAGAGGCAAATTAGGATGAATGGCCACAACTAGTTCGTCGAGTGTTGCAACATGCTTGAGTTGGATAATCTACCATATTCTGGTCAATTTTTCACATGGCATAATAATAACATATTGAGTAGGATCAATAGATCTATGGGTAAATGGAAACTAGAAGTTTCAGGTCATTACGTACATGTAGAGTTTTTTACTACTCGAAATTTTTAGATCATTCACCATGTATGTATCAATGTTCCTACAAAAGTTTATTAGAGTGACACCATTTCAATTCTTTAATATATGGGTTGATCACGATGATTGTGGATATGTGGTAGAAAATGGTGGAACAAAGGGTAATTTGGATGTACTAAACAATATAGGGCTTGTAAAAAAAATCAAGATTTTAAACTTGATTTTAGGATGTTGGATAAGAAGAATTTTACCCATATCTCTGAGAGAGCTAGACGGGAAAATGAGGCTTTGAAGGAGTCCAAGGTTAGACTTTAACATGATACAAGTAACAATACTATTTTTGAGGAAATTGTTGAGTTTTGCTACAAGACTCGCCAAAGTGGAAACTAGTTTTCTTCAACAAAAGGTAAAAAGTGGATATTTGCTTAAGAGTGATCGTTGTTTGAATTTATTTCATGGTATTATGAGGAGTAAACAACAGTGATGGTATATTGTGAAAGTCTAGTCACTAAATAGGTTTGTTACTATAGTGACTAGTGAGAGAGCAAGTTCATGGTGCATTCATGAATAACTACAAGACGTTGTTAGGAACTTATGAAGAGACAAAAAGAATTGATATGGGTGTTCTTATATGGTAAAGTGTTAACTAATGAGCAAGGGATCCAACTTAGTGTCGAGATAACCGACGATGAGATCAAATATGCAATTGTTTGCATTGCCAATGACAAAATTTTGGGTCTCGATAGGTATTCTTCACTTTTCTTTAAGAAATTATGGGATGTGGTATGAGAGGAAGTATAGCGGTGATACGAAAAAATTTCACTTTGGTTTTTTGCTCAAATAATCAAATTTCACCATAATCGCACCCATCCAAAAAAAACTTTGAAAGTAGAGGATTCTCAATCAATTTTATGTTGTAAATTAATTTATAAAGGGACGAAAATGATTATTGCAAAATAGGATGAATCCAGTTTTGGAGGAACTTTTCCATAATGTTAACACTACCTTTGTTCCCAATTGGTAAATGTTCTAGAAGACAAGGTGGCCCACTATCACCTTATCTTTCCATCTTATGTCTTGAATATTTATCTAGGATTTTGAATAAAGAAACAGATGGTGAGTTCAATTATCATCTGAAGTGTGGAAACTCAAGATCACACACTTGACCTTCACCTACGATCTTATGCTACTATCTAGAGATGATCTTGACTCCTTGAAAACACTTATGGACAGGTTATAGAGCTTTGCTAATTGCCCAGTGTTGCTTAAATATTCTTAAATCGAGTATATATTATTTGGGATCAAAGAAAATAAACTTGAGGGGATATCTGAAATAACACAACTTGAAAAGGGAGAAATGTCTTTTCGCTATCTTGGTGTGCTGCGTGAAACTTCAATATTGTTTTCTAGAGATTATAAGCCTTATATTGATAAAGTTGAAGTTATGTTCGATCATGAAATACTTATTCTTTGTCTTATGCAGGCTGCTTAGAGCTTATTCGATCGGTGTTTCAAGGGATGATATGTTTTTTACTGTCCATTTTTATTCAATTCCAGTATGTTTAAGAGAAAGTATTGTAATCATTTGTAAGAACTTTTGTTGGGATGGTAAAACTCTACAAACTAGATGGAAAACAATATGTTCCCTAAGAAGCAAAGGGTGCTTTGGATTGAACAATTTATAATTAAAGTGATATTTAGATATTTATGGATCCATGAGGAATATTTAGAAGATTAAAGTGTTTCAATGTGGAGTAGCTAGATTATAATTAACATTATTGAAAGAAGATTGAAAGTTGAGGATTAACTAGTGACTTTTCTTGAAAGTGTAGAAGGTAGATATTTCTATTGAAGTGGTTTTCCATCACCACCAAATCTGTCTTTCACCATCGATATTTCCAATAGTGAGTATTTTGCTTTATATAAGAAATCTTATGATGTCTTTGTCACCAATCCTTCTCGAGTACTTGGACAAATATTTTACAAGATCCATGTGTAACACCTAAAAATGCGATAAAATTGTTTGTATGACACTAAAAAGAGGCTAATGACCAAGGTTAGGAAGGTATATATAGAATTGGATCCAATTTGTGGGTTGTGTGGTGATGATTTTAAAACAAATAACCATCTCTTATATGAATGTACTTTTTATAATGATATTTGGAATGTTGATGTCTCAATTTATGTGATTGAATAATATAGTCTCTAGACATCTTTTTAGGCTTATATTGTACATATTTGAGGGTTTATTTCCTATATTTTGATAGTTTCTTGTTTCTTGTCTAGTTTTGGAGAATTGTTACTTTTAGAGCTATTTGTGTGTTAAGTGTACATCACTTAGGTAACTGGATCATATTATATCCCGAAATGAGGATAAGAAGTCGAGAAAGTAAGTTCAAACCCAAGTCAAGGCGGTAAAGGACCAAAAAACCACTTTTTGAAAGCGAGAGTAATTGTCGGCCAGATTTAAAAATCAACTTGTTGGTCACCATGTACAGTTGATGAATATTCTAGAGGATCACTCTGGTTTCTATATATTAGTTTAATTTAGGAGTGCTTAGGAACAAACAGTTTGTGATTTGGAGCTGAATTGAAGAAGTCATTAGAAAAGAGAGAGAGAGAGAGAGAGAGAGAGAGAGAGAGAGAGAGAGAGAGAGAGAGAGAGAGAGAGAGAGAGAGAGAGAGAGAGAGAGAGAGAGAGAGAGAGAGGGGGGGGGGGGAGAGCATATCTTTTGGAGAAGAAGATAACTAAAAGTTGGAGTCCTACTGCACCACTTCTATACCATTCCACCTCTATCATTAGGCTAATTAGTATTAATTACTTGTCTTACATATGATTCTAATCTTTTTACTAGTTAGTTTTTTTTCATATAATTATGCACCAAATTCACTTAGCTTGAGTTTGCAATATGTATAAACCTTGAATACTTTATTGATGATTCTATGTTATTTGGGACTATTGAATTTAATTAAATTGGGAATTTATTTATAGTTGTTTATGAATTGAATGAATTGTAAGCTTTCTATAACTTGGTCAATTATAGATTAACCCTAGTATCTTAAACTGTCACCCCTAGCGGGAGGTTTAGGAACAAAGTTGGTTCATATGTGTTCAGTGTGTGGTAGTGATCCTAACGGACTTACCTAGCCAGATAATCATATAGTTTAAGTAATTTGTAGCGTCGAGTTTTCACATAGAATGATCTCACCAGAGGACTCTAGTAACAGTTAAGCAGCCTTCTAAGCTACCATGGTGGGAGTTAGAAGGAATTTAGAATCCCGATTAGGATAACGACCCAATTCACCCTTATAACTGGAATCATTGACTTAGTAGGATATGAAAATACTAGCACACTCAAGTTATACTTTCATCTCTAATTCTTCGTAGTTTATTTACTTGCTTTATTAGTTAATTAATCTACTTTAATATTTGCATATAGTTTAATTAGAAAACCAAATAAAAATCTATTATTTGTCTTTTAGTTATAATAGTTGCATCATCTACATTCTTTAAGGACACGAGTTTGAAATTAACGACTTTAGTCGTTTTGGAGAATGATATTATCACTTACTTTATTACTTGCAAACGACCCGTACACTTGCAGATAGATATCTCTCTCGAGGTGTGAGTTTTTTAGGTTATTTTATCACACCTTGGGAGTTGACGGATGTGAAAAATTGGTTGGGTAACATTATCTTGAACTTTCTCAAATGGTTTAAAAAGTTAAAAGACATAGAAGATTAAAGAAGGAAAGCGAAGCGTATTGCCTTTGCGGGCAACATTATCTTCGCAAACCATCGTCTAGGAAAAGGTAACTTCTTCACTAAGATATAAACACCTTCTACCAGAGTCTCCTTGAGAGATGAGCGCGACAACTCTAACAGTTGGAAACTAGGAGTCTTAAACGCAATTCTTAGTGGAGATTGAAACCTTCTCCTCTTCTTACCAAATAACGAGATATGAAGTGGTCCTTCCTTTTTTTGAGATTGGGTGAAAACCATGATTAAATGAAAAAAAAGAGTGGAGAATCATTAGGGTTCTTTCCAATAAAGAAAGGGGAATGGGGAGAAGGGTTTGCAAATACTATTCCTAGTTGTGCTGATGTACTTAAGTTCATTCCCTTAAGGTTCAACCAGTTGGGTTAGCTCATATGGCCAGGACTTTGCTATTTTTCAATCCTTAAAAGTTGTAAAGTAAGAGATACATGGTCCAAATCTTTTTCCTAAACATGAATAACTTAGTTCTGATTTACTTGAGGATATGCATAAGAATGCGTATATATTTGTCATATAATTATTTATGGTACGTGCGAACGGTCTGGACCACCTACATTTCAAAAGAAACACAATAGAGTATTACAATCCCAAAAAGAAAAACTACAATGGCAAAAAAAGGAAATGAGAAACACACCTATCTTAGACTCGTGTTAAATGTTCGACAAAAAACAAAAAGATGTTTCCGAACTCAAAACAAAATGCATAAGGCCCATACGAACCTAAGGGTATGTTTGGATGGAGGGATTGGGAGGGAGGGGATTGTATTAAAGGATAATGACAATCCCATCCGTTGTTTGTTTTGGAAATAAGTAGAGGGGATAGTTTATTAAAGGATACTTGCAATCCCTTATAAACCCATATATTCAATCCCTCCAATTCGGTGGGATTAGGAAGGAAGGATTCTTTTATTACGTTGTAATGTCTAAATTACCCTTATTCTTTCTTTATAAAATATTTTAATAGGGGTATATGAGTCATTTAGTTATAAAAAGAATCCCTTCCTCCCATTATTCTTCTAATCCAAACACCGGATAAATGTTATCCTTTAATAAAAAATTCCCTTCTCTTTTTATTCAATCCAAACAAGATTAAATACTCTCCTTTCCATTCCCTTGTTATACTCTCCCTTCCTATCCTTCAAGGTCTGTTTGGATTGACAGAAACGGAAAGAAAAGAAAAGAATAGAAATGATTTATTACTTTTTACATTGTTTGTATTGGAAAAATTTATGAAAGAAAAGAAAAGGAATCATTCCAAAAATCACTCCTATGTCTATTTTTATTATCACTCCAAATTGGAGTCAAATGGAGAGAAAGGAATTTTATTAATAATTATAGGCCAAAATTAACTTCTTTTTTTCCTTTTCTTTTGTATTTTTTCCAATACAAACAAAATATATCTAAAATCATTTATGAAATCTACTTTTATAAAAATTTCTAATCCAAACAAAAAAATTCTTTTCCTTTCTTTTCTTTTATAAATTTATCTTTTCTTTTCAGTTGCTACTTTTTCCCTCCTAAATACAAACAGACCCTTAATAAAGAATTCCTCCTTAATCCAAACATACCCTAAAGTATTAAAATCCCAAAAAGAAAAACTACAATGGCAAAAAAAGGAAATGAGAAACACACATATCTTAGACTCGTGTTAAATGTTCGACAAAAAACAAAAAGATGTTTCAGAACTCAAAACAAAATGCATAAGGCCCATACGAACCTAATAACCTGATCCATACAAAAGCCTAGTCCAACGTAGACCGAAACCAACTTGTTGAGCCTGGAAAGAAAATAGGGGCCAAACAAAAGGCCAAAACCAGGATGAACAGAAGAACAATCCAAACTCAAAAAATGTTGGACAGAAGAAAAGCACAATTAGATCCAAATCAACAAATTGCGTTCTCACAAGAATAGAAGCCTGAAATGTCCATCATATTTGC
This sequence comes from Nemophila menziesii, assembly GCA_029959085.1. Classification (NCBI taxonomy): domain Eukaryota; kingdom Viridiplantae; phylum Streptophyta; class Magnoliopsida; order Boraginales; family Hydrophyllaceae; genus Nemophila; species Nemophila menziesii. The sequence continues at coordinate 19,282,411 of JARWIR010000013.1, read as the reverse complement.
AAAATTCAGTTAAAGAGTTTGACCTATGAAAACTTAGAAAGTCATCCTTAAAAAATCAAAGTACATCTTATTGAGCAAATATAAAAAATACGGTATTACGAATTAAATTATTTTTAAAATCTTATCAATACAAAATACTATTTTTGAACCATACATTTAAGCATAACTTTTAGCGCCCGTTTGGAGTTTTTTTTAACTGTAGCAATTATTTTAGAAATAATCAACGATTTGGCACGCAAACAAAAATATTTGCAAAATTGGCACATGGGCGGTATCCGTGATACCGCCCTTGATTAGGAATTCGATTAAGGATAAAGGGCGGTCGTCGTGTGACCGCCCTTAAGGTAATTTAATTTTTAATGAAGGGCGGCTCTTTGACCGCCGCCCTTGCTCACAGATTAGGTTTAAATTACCCCTTTCTTCCATTTCTTTCCATTTCAATACCCATTTTCTCTCACACACTCACCCCTCTTCAAATCACTTCCAAATTCTTCATTTTTTTCATCAAATCCTTGGTCCAATCATCTTGAAGGTAATTATTCTATTCATTTGTGTTTATATATACCATTTATATGCAATAAAAACTAGGGTTTTGTAGAGGTATATACTAGTTGTGTGTGTTAATTAATTGTATGAGATTGTTTCTAACAATTAGTAGGTTAAATTAGGTTTTATATAATAGTTGTGTGTGTTAATTCGATTATCTATTGATTACTTTGTTTGTATTGGGTTTAGGTGAAAATGAGTTTAATGTGGATATGTTTTTATGGAGGAGATGTTGTTCTTAGCGGTAATGGTTCGGTTGAGTATTCCGGGGGTAATTGCAAACCATTTTTGACCGGAGGAGATATAGGGTTGATTGGTTTAAAACAAGCCGTATGTTCGACTTGTAATTGGAATGCAAAAGAAGTTATTTTCGATTTGAAATGGCGATGCCCGGTTTCGTCAAACCCCCCACGGTATCATGCTATAGATGTTGGGGAGGACACGATTAGTCCGATGATTTGTGTTGCGAGAAACGGTCAATACAATGCTATTGAGATTTACGCCGTGGTTAAAGAAATTCGTGAATCGCAATCTTCTAATTCGCGTGTAAAGGGTAAAAAAAAGAATTATGAGCGGGGTAACACATCCACACCTCTTGAGCCGATTGTCGAGACAATTCGTGAAGACTATAATGAAGACGATGACAATAGCGAAACCGAATCGGAGGCATCCGATGAAGAGGGTTTTCACATTTCTAGTGATGAGGGCGAAGTTAGTGGTAAGGACGATGATGAGGATGACGATGACGATGATGAATGTTCTAATCCATCTAACTACAATTTCGGTCCCCTTGATACGAGCGAGCAAGGAGAATGTCATGATTGGCAATTAAGTCGACCATCTTCCATGGTGACTGGAGTTCAACTCATCCATGGTGAGAGATATGCCTCAAGGCGTGCTCTTTTGTTGGACGTGAGTAGGTGGCACCTAAGAAATCACAAGCAATGTAAAACTAAAAGGACGAATAATAAATACATTGCACGCATTTGTGTACATGCTAAAGACGGTTGCCCATTCTATGTACGTGGTGTTTATGTTAGCCGAAGTAACGTGTGGCAAATTACTAGGTTTGAAGAACATACATGTCAACCCGGAATTCTTGTGAAAAATCACCGACAATTGACTTCCGATTTTGTTAGAGATGAAGTATTTGCAATGGTGAAGACTGATATAGCTATGAAAATTGGTTTGATACAAACTCAAATTCATAAGGATTACGGACACTACATTTCGTATGGTAAGGCATGGCGTGGTAAACAAAAGGTTCTTGAAAAACTATTCGGAACACATGAAGAAGCGTTCACGGATTTACCACGACTTTTGGGTGCTATACGAGCCACTAACCCGGGATCAATATACGAGTTTGTTTATAAAAAAACTGTTGGAAACAAAGCTACGTTTGATATGGTTTTTTGGGCATTTGGACCTAATATCGAAGGTTTTAAGCATTTGATGCCCGTGGTTAGCATTGATGCAACCCATTTATATGGTAAGTACGATGGTAAACTACTAATTGCGGTTGGGTACGATGCAAACAATCAACTATTTCCGTTAGCTTATTCGTTAGCGGATGTTGAGTCGACACGCACATGGACATTCTTTTTGAATTGTTTAAAAAAATATGTTACGAAGAACCGAAAAATTTGTATATTGTCGGATCGGCATAAAGGTATATTGGCAAGTATTCGGGATGTGTTCCCACCTTCGATTGGGGTTCATCGTTTTTGTGTGCGCCACTTAGCAAGCAATTTGAATCACAGGTACAAAAATCGGGTGGCAAAGAAGACTTTCGTTGATCTTGCTTACATGTCGGATATGCATGAACATGATAAGTATTACCGACAATTTATCGAGTTAAATGACGGAAAATACAAAGATTGGATTGAAAGAATAGCAAAGGATAGATGGTCTCTTGCACATGACGGTGGGTACCGCTACGGTAATATGACAACGAACTTATCGGAGGTTTTTAATAAGGTCTTGAAAGGAGTTAGGGGGTTGCCGGTAACGGCTATAGTATTGTTAACATTTGAAAAGAGTAACGGTTACTTTGTTCTCCACAGAAAAGACGGGAAGGAGGCTTTGGCAAAAGGAAAGGTATTCCCACCGAAGGTCGAAATTGAACTTTATAAGAGTCAAGTTTATGGGACAGGTTATAAACCTGAACTTTACGATGCAGAAGACGATATATGGGTGTGTAATGCGTTGGATGGTAGGAGATCGGATAGTGATAGAACGAGTTTCATCGTAAATGTCAACCAACAACTATGTGCGTGTGGACTTTGGCAAATGTTGCACCGTCCATGTGGTCATTTCATTGCTGTTACTCAAACGTACGATAAAGATAAAGCATACTACCCCTATGTGTCTGAATACTTAACGTTATCGAAATACATGGACTCATATGCCGGTAAGTTCCGTCCTCTTATGGATGTTCTCGATTATCCACCTTACGAAGGCGTTGTAGTTGTGGCATGCAAGAAAAGAATAATTACTAGAAGTGGTCGAAGGAGGTCTTCCCGAATTCACAACGAAATGGATGCTAGAGAAGATCGGGGTACAAATAAATGTGGAAAATGCAAACAATACGGGCACAACAAAAAGACGTGTGGGAGGCCGAAGAAAACTAAAAAATAGTTTCGATCAATCTATATTTAAAATTCGTGTTTTGTATTATTGTCGAATCATACATACTTTGTGTGTAATTGAACAAAAGGCTTAATTAGATCGGTTTTATGTTTTTTATGTATGGATTTGTCGAATATTAGAGTTTATATTTAACGTTGGAGTTAATTCGATTTAATAATTAGATAGGAAAGGAATTTGAAAAAAAAAAATAGGGGAAAAATTTCTGCATCCAAGGGCGGTAGGGCGGGTACCGCCCTTGACACGTTTAAAAGCAAGGGCGGTACCCGCCCTACCGCCCTTGGATGCAGAAATTTTTCCCCTATTTTTTTTTTCAATTTCCTTTCCTATCTAAACACAAAACATACACAAAGTCACCCTAAACATAAACAAAAAATTTCAAACTTAATAACCATGTCAAATACTCAAATTCAAACACATGTTAATAAAAAGCAACAATACAAACTTCAAGTTCAAACACTAAATTGAAACACTACATTGAAACACATGTCAAATAAAAACCAACAATACAACTAAAATACAAACTTAAGCAACAACTAACTAAGCTCGTCTCCTCCTTCGCGACCTACTAGAACCCGGTGCTTCCTCCTCCCGGGTATTTGTTCTCGTAACGCTCAATCCGGCAATATGTTCGATTAAGCTTTCCTCTCCAGCGTATGTCAACATTTGCCTTACGGGATCTCTCAAATCATCAACAGTGACACCCGGGTCCGAAATACGATAAGCCAAGTCAACAGTCGATCGAACCTGTCAATATCCAAAAATCTCAATATAATATTAAAACAAAATAAAGAAATAAAGTCCGGTTAATGTTTAATGTATTACCAATCTTTGTAGTTGAGCTCCACGAGGATGGTAGCCGGTTTCTTGATCTTGACCCTCATTACGTCCTTGAGCAGGGGAGATATATATCCTTGAATTTGCCCGATACCAAGCCTCATACCTTGGAGTACACCCGAACCCTTGAACTAGGTTATCTAGCCTATTATACTCCGCCTCATACCAAATTCGGATCTCTCGTTCATATTTTACTCTCCAAACTTCGTGGTACTTACCTATTCGATCCATGGAGGTATGATACTTGTCTTGGTCTCGATCGATAGGTTTGGGAATATCTTGAATGTACCCGAACTGTCTCAGAACACGATCGGGCCGGTACCACTCTACGTTATTAAAATGTATCAACGGGACAACACAAAGGTATTCTTGTCGATCCTCCAAACAAGTCTCCGCTACCGTTCCAATCCGAGCACCCTCGTAGGGCATCCAAGTAACCTAATTCAATATAATTTGTAAGAAATTTGTAATATTATCAGCTAATCCCACATAAACTAACCTGGTCCGCTTCTTGCATATCCAAATCGTCTCGATAAATACGTAAAGTCCTACCGCAACTATTGACCCAGGTTTTTGCACCATTCCAACTACCAAAATCATAAACAAAACAGAATTAATAATTCATTAATAGTAAGTGGACACGAACGTTAAACAATTCACTTACGAGACACTAGCGGGACCGTAACCAGCGTTAAGAGCATAATGGACTAAAGTAGGTTTAACATGCAAATAGTCCCAACACCATATCTGCAAAAAAAAATAATCGAAACAAATATTACAACTCTATACCATATCGCGAGTTATAAAATAGAAGAAATACCTGCAAAAGAAGACCACACCCCTTGAGGGTTGCCATGGTTCCCTCGCACGCACTGCATAAACCACTATACAAGTATGATAATACTGCCGCACCCCAAGCATATTTCCTAGTCTCCTTCGGATCTCTCAACAACGGCATATACATAGTCGGAACGGTGTTTTGTTTGCCAGATGGGAAAAGGAATGAACCGAACAAATACATAATGTACGCGTTAGCGAAATAGCGTAAAACCGTGTCATCTGCACCTTCAACTGGTTTCTTATTCCCGAAATTCAACCTTAACCAATTAGTCTTGATAACTTTGCGACCGTCTCCCCCAGACTCCGGTACCATTCCAAATAAATTTAAACATATTTCTTCAAAGTCAAAATAGGGAGGGTCGGCCTCGGTAACTGCACGACCACAAATTGGTATACCTAGTATCATCGAAACATCTCTTAAGGTGACGGTCATCTCGCCTACGGGCATGTGAAAAGTATGAGTCTCCCGTCTCCACCTTTCGACCATCGCAGAGAGCAACGCGTGGTCCAACACGATCCTCGATATTTTACGAATCTCTCCAAACCCAGCTTCTTCAACAAAAGGAATTACCCTTGGATCCAACTCCCACGGTGTGGTGGAGTATGGATTGATCATCACACCTTCGTATCGGCCCTATTAACAAAAAAAAAAAAAAAATTAACAAATATACTAAAATAAAAAAAAATTTAGAAGGAAATAACTTACATTAGTCACGGCTTCGGATTTATGCTGAAACTTTCCTTGTCTCCATAAAAGCGTGTCCGGATTGCTACTAGAGGATGCCATTAAACACTAGCCAAAAAAAAGGAACCGTCAAATCACTAAAAAGGACCGAATGTGCAATTACGTAAAATGCAAGGACCAAATTGCGTAATTAATTAAAATTCATTTTGCATCAAATATATACTTACAAAGGACCAATTATTGAATTACCAAGTTTTAAAAGGACCTAATGTGCAATTACAAACATTTATAAGGACCAATTGTGCAATTACAAACATTTATAAGGACCAATTGTGCAATTAACGAAAATACAATCTCATACATGTATACATAATTAGAAAGTTATTAATTTAAATAATTTAAACAACTAATGCAATTATAAGGACTAATAATGCAATTATCCAACTAAACAAGGACCAATTGTGCAATAACCTAAACATTTCATTCAATCATATACTTTTCCAATCAATATAAAACGAAATTAAACATTATAACACTAAAATTAAAGCATTCAATATATAAGCAAAATCAATACAACAAAAAAAATTCAAAAAAAAAAATTGAGAAACCCTAACCTTGGATTGATGGATGGAAGATTGACCTTGAGTGGTGATTGGTTGTTTTGAATTGCTGGCCTTGGAAATCGGAGGTTGGTGGCGGCAACACGGCGGAGGCGGAGCAAAGATGGGGGAGGTTTTGGGCGGTTTAAGGTGTAAGAATGAACTCCCGTAATGGGAGTAAATAAAAATTGCAGGCCAAATAAATCTGGAACCAAGGGCGGTATGCTATGTACCGCCCTTAAAACTCGGTCAAAAATGAACTAAGGGCGGTATGCGCTATACCGCCCTCCTAAAAAACTAATTTTATAAAAGGGGCGGGATGACGGGTACCGCCCCTGCCTTAATCACTAATTAACGAAGGGCTGTATGTTGACCACAGCCCTTGCCCCATAATTAATCAAGGGCGGTATCACGGATACCGCCCATGTGCCAATTTTGCAAATATTCTTGTTTGCGTGCCAAATCGTTGATTATTTCTAAAATAATTGCTACAGTTAAAAAAAACTCGCCCGTTTGAGATTGATTTTTAAAATAATCACTTAAATTGATTTTAGATCCATAGCAATATTTTAGACTCTAAAAATCACTTTTAGAAAAAGCACTAGATTAGTGATTATTAAAATAATCACTTAAAGTGATTTTAGATGTCAAAATATTTTTTAATATTTTTTACAAATATTTTAATTTTAATCGAAAAGCACTTTTAACTCCAAAATAATCAATCCCAAACGAGCACTTAGACTATTTTATTGTTGATAAATATTTAATAACGGCTTAACGGCTTTTAAAGCCTCTTTTGTATGCAAAAAAATATTTAATAAGTTTTAAAATTAATTTAAGTATTTTAAATATATTTTCAATTTATGCAAAAAAATATTTAATAAGTTTTAAAATTAATTTAAGTATTTTAAATATATTTTCAATTTCTGATAAAGATATAATTTATTCGAAATATCTAAATTACTCATCCTAGAATATCCCATTCACCCAAATCTAAGGGTGATATTAGGGTGGTCTAATTTTGGATGATATCTACCATTACTCATCCTAGAATATCTCATTCAAAATCCCAAATCTAAAAACATACACATAATTATTTCCCTTCGGGCTCAAGTCTATGCCATGGTTGGTGGAGCTCAGATTTGGCCATAGAAGTTCGAAAGAGAAAGCCAAAGATGGACGTTGGAGCTCGATGTCGTAGTCGCTCACAGAATGGTGGTTGAGTAGTGGTATGATTGTTGATTTATGGTGGTTAACAGAGTCGACACCATGATCTGGTGGTTCGAAGGAGAAAGTCTGAGCTCGAGTTGCTTTGATTTTTGAGCTATTCATGATCTTTGTCTAAGAAGAAAACGGTTACGTAGCTGTTGGTTCGTGGTGGTAAAGAAAAGTGACACCATATCTTGGTGATTTGAAAGAGAAAAGAATGGGCCTAAACTGTTTCCATCTTTTTGGCTAATAGACAACACCGACGTCATTGTTGAGGAAAACGATGACGACAACATGATATCACCCCTGAGCCAAGTTTTTTATTATTCAATAATGTTGTAACATTACACCTTTCTTTCAATATTTTTTTATTTTGTCATTAAAGTAGAGAAATAAATTAAGTTTCTTAGTTTTTTTTTTGTGAAATGTTATACTATCCCAATTGATTCTTTATTTTCTCCTTGCTCAAAGTAAAAAATGAAACGTTCACGCTCATTGTAAAAATCACCTAGTGTTCAAAATAAAAAGGACAACGTCAAACACTGAGCATGCTTAGTAATAAAATTATGCTCATTATCAAACTCACACTCACTGATAAAATTAATCTGAGTCTCAAAATTATGCTCAGCGTAAAAATCATGTTCAATGAAAAATCATGCTAAGTGTTCCCTCAACAGTAGAGCACAGACTGTAGCGCGACGGTGCTCGGTGTCCCCAAAGACAATCAGTGTCGTAGCCAAAGACTTTAACATCGATATGTGCTGGCATATAGTCTCCCTTCATAGGTTGTTTTAATGTGACAAATCCTCTTGTGATTAGTGTGCTAATTACTCTTTATATATATATATATATATTATCTTGCACTATTTTTCATCAAAAACACTTTAAATATCATTCTTATTTTGCCTTAACGTTATATCTTAAGAAACTAATTCTCATACAAATACTTTTATTCATATCTTTGTGTACATTGAGAAATAGCCTTCATGGTCAACTACAAAATTTCTTAGAATAGTGTTTCCAACAATTCTCGTGAAGAAGGTTTTCTGATCCGAGCATCGTAGTAAAAGTTGTACTCATTAAAAGGTGTTTTAGACATTTGGTGCGGCACACCGGATATAGTGTACGGTACACCGCAGATGTGCAAACCAGGGCACAGACCAAGGATATCCCGCGACAAGAAAATGAAGAGCAAACTGATGAGTCATGCGGTACACCGCAGAGAAGGGTTTTCTGCTCAAAGATAAAGACAAATGAAATATATCCGTTGGGAAAACTAATAGATCCGTTGGACACAAGCCTTATGACCGTTGGGAGCATTTTGCAGCTATAAAATGAAGGTCTTTCAAGGCTACAACTACACCATTCATCTACCAACATCAAGGGGCTAAATTGTTATCATTCAAGAAGGTGTCAAGAGCTATAAATAGTTAAAATCATTCTTAGTGTGCTATAAAGTCATATCCACTCGTTAGGAGTTCATCACTATTGTTAAACCTTTCAAACACTTGTTTCTTCCTCTTAGTCTAGTCTTTGTAATAGATAGATTAAGAGAGTGTGTGAGTATAGGGATTATACTTGGTGTCCTTGTGTTGCGATAGCACAAGAGTTTGTCCGTCGTGGTATCGAAGAGGTTGTAAGGGTTATTGTGTTCTCGACCCGGTTAAGAGAGACACGGGAGTTTAGTGAAAAGCTTGAAATCCTAAGGAGGCTTCCTTAGGTAGTGGATGTAGGGATAACCGAACCACTATACATCGTTGTGTACTTTCTATCCCTACTTTATTTATTTTTCGTACTTTATATGTTTGATTATATGCTAGTATGAACATCGTAAAAATTATTATCTAGTTAATCAAACTTAAGTTCATCTAGTATAGTAAGAGAACAGAAATTCAATTTACTTGTATCACTTATATATCAAACCTCTAGATTATCCATTGCATGATCCCGTAAAAGTTTGATATATTAGTTGACTTAGAAGTCTCTCTTTAATACTTATAATTGTCCAAAAGATTTTTAATTAGGCATTAATCTTATTAGTAATCCTATTCACCCCCCTCTAGGACTTTCAATATGCTCGTTGTTGCAAGAGATGCTTAGAGTCACCATATATGGTGGTGCACCGACGAAGACACAATGGTGCTTAGTGTTCCTCAAAGATACTTAGTTTTGGTTTGGGGATGTCCAACGTTTATTTATCACTTATTTTTTGTCTTTATTTGGAGGTACTTCAGTATTTACCAAATCATATCCCTCTAAGAAGAACACGAATATCTCCACCTCCTTATTGACAAATAAAATTTTACACAAGACACATTCAATTAAGAAAATTGTAAGATGAATAACCATTATAATAAGTAAAAGTACTATGAAATGATTACAAGACTACTAGAACAAATTTATCAGAGTCAAAATAAGTCACCAATATATTTGAAAAAATAATTAGAAAATCATCATATATCTAGCAACCGCATAACTTAAACAAATTATCATCCAAAGGTAGAGCTCATAGACAAAGTGGAGTTGAAGTTGGCTTGATAACAACACGAAGACCGATAAAGATCTTTTCTTTTATGTTGTCATTAAATTTAAATTTTGATAGTTAAATTATAGTAACACGCATCTAAAAAGGTGATATTTTTAAGCGGTCATGGCAATTTACCTCCCTATGGTCTGGTAAAAGTGAACCGTACACTCCAAATGTTTGAAAAAGTATGCACTGATAGAACAATTTCTACCATATACTACCTCCATTCCATAATAATAGTCTCTTTAGCCAAAAAAATATATTCCACAATGTATGTCACTTTTAAACTTTCAAAGCAAAATAAATGACCTTTTTTCTATTTTACCCTCCTTTTAAAATGTCATACCAACTAAATATTTAATTTTCTCTCTCTTATAATTAGGGATATATTGGTCATTTTAAACTAACTTTTATCTATTTTTTAGGTTTCTTAATATGTGTGAAAAAATCTAAAGAGTAAATTATTATGGAATGGAGGTAGTAGTTGAGAATAAATAATAAATAATAATAAATAATTGAATCTAATGCATACGTCTTTATTAAAGAAATTCAGATCCAGACTTTGTGCAAAACACCTTTAATTATAAGAACATCAAACAATTAGGGGTGAGCACGGGTCGAGTTTACCCCGGGTTGGGGTCTAGGGTAAGAGTAGAGTAAAGTAGTCGGGTCTAAGTTTTGCCGAGGGTAAGGGTAGGGTAAAATTTTACCCTAACCTCGGGTTACCTTTACCCGGGTTTACCCGAGTTTATCCCAGATTTACCCAAAGTAATTTAATAACATGATGACTGAATTTAACAACAAAATTTAGTACTCAATGATGAAAAATAGGGTGAAAAATATTTAATTCTTCAAATTGCATCACCAAAAAATTTATTATATTACGAAAGAACCATTACGAAACTAAACTGAAGTATAAGGCTACATTAAGTATTTTAAGACTATCATAGAAAATTAAACTTTGCTGCATATATCTCGTCATAAAGAGTGGTTCATGAGAGAGTAGGCGTTTCTAAAAGGTTGTCACATATGATTTTGCACACAAATTAAGAAATGTCAATTATTGTTCTTGTGATTACTAAAATGCCCTCCATAAAGTGTCTTGATATCTTAAATATTTATTGGGAACATTATATTATAATATTTAATTAGGGGTAAAAGTGGTATAAAGAAAAAAAAGGTGTCTTGATTTTCTAAAGTGACAACCTATTTGGAACAACTATTTTTAGTATAAGTGACAACCTTTTAGGAATAGAGGGAGTAGTAACTATCAAATCTATATCCTGCAACAAAAAATGAAATTTCAGTTTTTATGTTTTTTTTAACAGTACACGGGTCTATCGGGTTGGACCCGTGTGGTAGAGTGTGAAAGGGAGATCCAAGTTATTGAGCTCAGGTTTATAAAATGAAATGGGAGAGCCAAGGTATTCTTGAGCAAAGGGTAAAAGTACCCAATTCACCTAAAAAAAATTACCTGGGCTGGGTCGAGTTTAACGCAACCAAAATTCTTGCTTACCCCTACAAACAATGATGGTGAGGTTTTTCCTAATACTGTCAAGTTGACATCTGTTCCAATACCTACTAGAGATTGACAAGAGTCTTATATTATCGTCGATGATCCCACAACAATGTCAATTGTTGAAGGATACAATTAAGTAGTTTTCTTCTTTGTATTCTTGATGATTTTTTTTGGCATTTCCTTGCTCGTGTTTTACTTGGATTTGACTTATTACATCCGCGTAACCTCTATATACGTGTTTCTCTTTATCATATACCCCTGTAAATTTTAATAGTTTTTTGAAAAAATATTAGTGTCTAATAAAGAGTGCTCCTCATATTTTTCATGATGATTTGCTAAAATTCTGCCTTTATTTGAGTGTATTTTGAATCCCAATTATTTCCCTTAAATTGGAATTCATTCTTTTGGGCGGGAGGCGGGATTACCCAAACGACAGTCATCACGACTCTACGTCTTTGATACATATCCAAGGATTTAGATCATTATAACAGGAAGATAATCATTACTCCCTATTTAATATCCAAATCTTTATCGGGTTAAGCCACTTTTCCTCCTTGTATGCGTGTTTGTATACATACAAATTTGCTTACTCCTTCCCATTTTAACTATCACTTTTAATTCCCATATTATATGTCACTTTATATTTCCAAAAATAATATTTCCTCTATTACCTTTCTACACTTTATATTTCCAAAGCTATTGATAGTTTTGTACGAGAAGTTTCAGGAAGTAGTGCAGATTATTTAGGATTAAAATGTCATTTTTAAGTGCAATAATTACTTTATTTTGAACTGTACATAAGCTAAAAACAACACATATTTTGGGAAGGAGGTATGATATATATATATATATATATATATATATATATATATATATATATATATATATATATATATATATATATATATATATATATATATATATATATATTTCTTGCTATAACTTACAAAAAAAAAATTGGTCTTTTCTCCACCATTTCCTTTTACCACAGCTTGCTCATCATTTTAGACAAATCCATTGCAAAGCCTTTTTTGCTTCTGTGTTCCAAATGTAATCTTCACTTACCTATTCATTACATTATCTCAAAATGTCTAAACGTCCAGATACTTGTTCTGTCTCTATCCATGTTGAAATGATGCATGGACCCTTTGTACTTGTCACAATAAATCTTTCAAAGATTATAGGGAAATCATCATCTAGGAATAATTCTGTAACTTCTGAAAAGCCTTATCCTGCTTTGGATTTCACTTGAGGGAGGACCCTTATATAAAAATGGTAGAAGTATTTATTTCTGTAAAAAAATATTCCTTTATTCTCAAAGAGGCAATATAAGCCTCGCCTAGATCCAAGCCTAGAGCTCGAGGCCAAACAAGTAGAATGCTCTTTCTCTAAGTAAACCATTGATCATTTACCCACTTCAGAAGATATAGGTATTGGTATAGATATTATGATACTCAAGGAAATTGAAAAATATTGTGACAAATATAAGAATTAAATAGCTTTGTACCTCTGATGCTTTGACATAGGGATTAGATATCCCTTCAGTCACTTCCTATATGATTTATTAGAGTTTTATTCTTTGAGTCCTAATCAGTTATCGCCAAATGCATGGGTATAATTTCTCCTTTCTACACCTATTATAGTTTAAATATCGAATTTTTTCCCCCTTTTAGATTTTTTGAACTTTCTAGAATATAGAAAAAAACCTGATATCTTAGTATTGGATCCTTTGAATCCTTTGTATTTTGAATGGTTATTCTCTCTCTCTCTCTCTCTCTCTCTCTCTCTCTCTCTCTCTCTCTCTCTCTCTCTCTCTCTCTCTCTCTCTCTCTCTCTCTCTCTCTCTCTCTCTCTCTCTCTCTCTCTCTCTTCTTGAACACTTGAGATTGACACGAGTCCTTTATTATCGCGGATGACGACACGCTTGATGTCAGTTGCCTGAAAGACATGATTAAGTAGTCTTCTTCTTCTTGATGAAATATTTTCCATTTCCTTACTCGTATTTTACTTGGACATACTGAATTACATCCCCGTAACCTCGATATATTTGAAGAACAAAATTTTAAAAGATGAGGTACATTTATCTTTATATGGCAAATCCTACAAAATTAACAATACCACTTAAAAATTACAAAAATCCATTCACATTGTTAATGTTTTCTTTTTACTATTTAATTATATTATTTGTCATAGTAATAAAATATATATTCATTATACAATGACCCTCAAAATATATGTACTTAAAGTATTTATGGCAATAGATGATAATGTAGTTAGGGACATATTCAATTTTTTTCAAGGATAGGGACGAAAAGATAGAATAACAAGAAATTTTTCGGTGGGATAATTTCGAATTTTGAAAATTTTGTGGGTGAATATTTAAACAAAGGGTAAGGGAAGGGGTTGGGGTGTGGGTGATAGTCTATTTTTACTAAATAAATTGTTAAAAAATTACGTAAATTCTTATACGTCGGCATCGTAAATGTTGTTTATGTTGGTAATATTATTAATAGCTATAGTAATATGTAAGATTACTAGCGAGTAAGTAGATAGCTAATATAAACCAGTTTTCCTTTTAAATTGCATAGGTTTAATTGAAGAGATTATTACCTAAAGGGTCTTGAAATCACTACACCGTGACCTAACAAGACCGTCTCTTTTGGCTCTTCTTACTAAAGGCCACAAACTAATTTTAACACTATAAGCCAAAAATCTAATTACCTTCTTACCCCTTTTTGTTTTTTATCTACCTATATATACTAAAATTAATCAAATAAAAACCTAAAAAACACTCTCAGCATTCTCTTTTTCTCTCTCGACCTGCTTCTCCAAAAATGGAGCTTTACTCTCTTCTCTTCATTCCGGTGGTTTGCTTCCAGATTTGAGCATTCCGATAGCTGCTGTGATTCCATCAATGGCAAGATCTTCACAGCAATGGCGGAAGAAGACCAGATCGGAGCTTCTCCGGCGAATAGTTTGTGAGATCTGCTATGGTTTTTGTTTGAGGAGAAGCAGTTCACCTTGGAGGGATTGTTGCATGTGGCTGTCGCCGGCGGTTCGTAGTGGTGCGAAGGGGTGGCGAAGCTCAGGCGAGCTGCTGAGCATCGGCAGTTGAAGTATATGACTTTGGGGTTTTTCTTTTTAATTTGATTTTGGGTTTTTCAATTTTTCTCAAACCCTATAATCACAAGAGATGACTATTTCTGAAATAATGAAATCTTTTGGAAAGATTCGAGATGCTCAGCAAGTTTATGTAGCAGATTTGTTCTTGCTTCGTGTTTCTGTTTATTTTTTTGGTCTTTTGCGCTCAGAACTTTTGCGCTCAGAACTTTTGCGCTCAACACTGTTGGCGATTAAAAATCTGGCGTTAATGGAACTTTTGCACTCAGACTCAGAACTTTTGCACTCGGACTCAGAACTTTTGCACTTAGACACAGAACTTTTGCGCTCAACACTGTTCGCGATTAAAAATCTGGCGTTAATGGAACTTTTGCAGTCAGACTCAGAACTTTTGCACTCAGACTCAGAACTTTTGCACTCAGACTCAGAACTTTTGCACTCAGACTCAGAACTTTTGCACTCAGACTCAGAACTTTTTTCCAGACTCAGAACTATTTTCCAGATTCAGAACTATTTTTCAGACTCAGAACTTTTTTCCACGCTCAGAACTTTTTTCGGCGGTGATCGGTGGTTGTGGTCGGAGCTGGAAAATATTTGATAATTAATGAAAGAGGAGAGAGAAAAAATGATAAAGGAGGAGAGAGATTAATGGTAATGGAGGAGAGAGAGTAATGGTAGTGGGGGAGAGAGAAATAATCTATTTTTTTGTCTTATATGCACTAGAAGGGTAGTTATGACATTGGACATTTTATTGGCCTCTACGAAGGAGAAAGAAATTGATTAATTCCTAAGTGGCACATTGATTTATCTCAAGTCTACTTGGGTAATTGACCCTTGATTGAATTAATAACTCCAAAAGATCAAATTACTCTCCTTATATTTTAAAAAATAATAGATAGCGAACAACATTGTAATGATCGTTTGTTATATAATATATATGTCCGATGATGAACTAGGGTTTAGGAACAATCATAACGTAGTTTCTTTTACAATTAAAAAAACCCAACAACAAGCTACACATTATCGTATACATCGATCATGTCTTGCAACAAAGTTGACAACTATACCCCATACCTCCAAACCAATGAACCCCAGGGCAAGACTTTGTCAGATAAGGGCACATGATTCTTAATGTCATAAGAATAATGAAAATATCATTACTAAATTTAATTTGCCACTCTAGTCGATAAAATCTTATGGTTACAACAATCCCCTTGTCACAAAGTTCTTGTTGGTTTTCTAAGTGAATGTATGCAATTCTGTAAGGGTATAGGCGCCCTTAATATAAGGAACCTTTAATGCCTGAGAGAAAAGTGTTGGAGCTTTGGACCCTATTTTGAGGATTTGGAGTTTTGGACCACTGTCGTTAGTTTATATTCATGAGAAAGGTTTAATGATGATAAGTGTCAATGCAGTTGCCATTAAATGATTTTACTATTAGGAGATAAAAGATTATAGAACCAGTGAAAACTATAAATATAGTTATTCAATTAGATGAGAGTATTTTTTTATGATTTTTCTTTTATTCGTTAGCAAATTTACTCAAGTGATCGTGGGACTCTTCAATTCAATAAAATATATTTTATCAAAAATTTAAACAATTATATACTATAACAGGTTTAGATAAATTAACAATTTCTAATAGTACTATAAAGGGGCAATTATAAAAAGAAGCCCAAACAACATACTAGTTAATAATAAAAGTCCCACCCTCTAACTAACATCATCCGTCCAACTAAATGCCCAACAAAACCTAAAATGCCCTCCTTCTACACTCTTATAACAGTGGGAACCAAAAACCCATTCCCATTCCCTATTAGGCTTTGAAACACAAAACCACCCCCATTCCT
This sequence comes from Nemophila menziesii, assembly GCA_029959085.1. Lineage (NCBI taxonomy): Eukaryota > Viridiplantae > Streptophyta > Magnoliopsida > Boraginales > Hydrophyllaceae > Nemophila > Nemophila menziesii. The sequence continues at coordinate 19,266,033 of JARWIR010000013.1, read as the reverse complement.
CTGTGCTCTCCCTGTAAATCAAACCACATCCCTCTCTTCTTTCTCCTCCCCTCCCCACCGTACCTGAAGCTCACCATATCACCACTGCACCACAGCACCACCGCACTCCATTCCCGTCATTGAATAAGCTTCTCTTCCTCACTCACCACAGCACCACCACCACACGACCGCACCACACCATCCCTTCCCCTTCAGTTGCTGCTAACCTTTTTCGAAGCCATAGCCACCAGATCCACCACTGTTCGAGAAGCCATAGCCGCCAGTTCGCTGCTGACCAGATCCACCATCAACAACATCCGTTGAGCGAACCAGGACCACCAGCTCTTCTCCAGTTCGTGCACCAGATCTGATTCGAGAACAAAACCGCCGCCTCCGTTCAAGACACGTTCTCCGCCGCTCAGCACTCTACAGAAGAACCCGTGACCCTGCCTTCTTCTTCCTTTAGTCCAGATCTGCAGAAACCCCACCAGAAAACCATTGCTGCACGAAGTGGGTACAGCCCCAAAATGTCCGTCGTTCTGTTTTCTCAATGGGTATGTACACATGTAAGAAGTCCCCTCTGGCCCTATGCAGTGGGTACATCCCCTTGACCAACAAACTGCCGCCGCCGGAGCCACCAGATCCACCACGACGCCGACGAATCAGACGCAGATCTGCAGGTGAGATGCAATTAGTTTTTTTTTTTTGGTTTTTTATTTTTTTCATTTGGTTGTTATTTGTTGCAGTTTTTATTTGTCATTTGTTTTCTTTTGCAGGTAGATGGGTACAGCCCCTTGACTGCTGCAGCACATCTGGATCCAGATCCAGATCTGTTAGGTGATGCATTTAGGTTTTGTTTTATTTTTTATTTTTGAATGTGCTTTTTAATTTAATATATTTGTTGTCTTTCGCAGAATCGTTGAACCCCCACTGGGCACAGCCCCTTCACAGTCCAAAAATCGCATCTGTGTACAGCCCCATCTAGATCGGGCAATGTGCACGTTCCCATGAGCGACTTAGAAATCCTTTGTTATTGCTTCTGTGCACGTACCCTCCACCGTATGTCGCAATGTGCACGTTCCTATGAGACTGAATTTTCTATTGTACACGTTCCCATGAGACTGAATTTCCTATTGTACACGTTCCCATGATATCGTATTTCCTATTGTACGCGTTCCTATGATACCGTATTTCCTATTGTACACGTACCCATCTAGTTGTTGTATAGACTTTTGCATGGATAGCCCATTGAAGAACTTAATAAAATTTAATACACTAAAAAAAATTAAAGAAAATATACACATCTGAATGAAAAAAAGTTACGCGTAAAATGGGTCTGTACCCAGAGTATTACGGTATATGAGATGTATGAGAGAGAAGAGTGAGAGATGTATAAGATGTATGAGAGAGAAGAGTTATAGATGTATAAGAGAGAAGAGAGATTTAGTCATCAGCCAAAGAGAGAGAAGGGGTATGAAGGTCATATTGATAAAGCAAAAAGGTAACTAAGGACCTTATAAAAAGTTGTAACTAAAAATGATCTATTTTATAAGTTTTGTTTGATTTAGGATCTAATTTGTAATTTCCTCTACTATAAAAGTTGAAGAACCGAAAAGTCACAACTTAGAGCTCTTTTACTCATTTAAAGTTATTGCAATTTAATACATGCAGTCATATTGAAATCAAAATTGATCACACATTTTCTTTTTGGTCTAAAATATCATCGGGTACATGACTTTTTCAAAAGCTTGTATCATAAACTTTTGTTAATTTATTTACTTATTAAAAGTTAAACTTATACTACTATACTAATTTTGTCAGCAAACTTTATCAATTGAAAAACTCGGCTTTTTTTGTGTACCTCTTTACCGTAAATTCAGAACATTAATAATGTATAGTAAAATTTACCAGTTAAAAAATAAACACCACAAAAATACATAGCATTTCTTTAGGCGATCATATTTTTATTTCTTTTCAGAAAAAATAACAAATTCAAGGAGAGGTTTTAAGCTAGTGGGGTACAAGAGAAAGTACCCATGTGAGCACTCTGCCCAGCAAGTTTTGGGAGTAGGAAGTTTGAAGCGATGAGGAGCAGTCAAAGCATTGGGAGTCCAACTATAAATTTCATGAAAATACAAATGTAAGAATTTGGCAGAAGCTTTTGATGAAAGAAAGAAAGAAATGGCCATGAGAGTTAGTGTGTAGGTTGTGTGTAATTTTAAGGCACACCAACTAAAACTAAAAACAAAGATCATGTAGGGCACTAACTTATGTTCCATTTCCCATCCATCTTTCTCCAAGCCTAGCTTTTTGGGAAGCAACTAGTGCATCTTTTTAAATACTCAAGTTAATCAGATTTAAAATAGCTAATATAATTAAAAGAAGGACCATTCAACCTAACAGTTTGGTAATCATCCATACAATTTATTGTTAATTAAGTCGATTCTAAGAAACTTTTGTTTAATTAATCAATCGGTCACACAATTACTAGCTTTCCTAATATATAATTCTTTTAATGTTTTAGAAAGCCATTTAATTCAAGTATTTAGTCATGTATCATAGAGTAGTCTGACAATGAGAATTTAACTTACATGAAAAAGGTTATTATTTTCACAATATTAATAAACTCTTAGAGAAATAAAAGTTGTTTTTAATCAAATTATTTATTATCTGAGTGTATCCGTTTTTTATAATTATATTAAAGAAAATTTTATTTTTAGGCCATTACTAAAAATATTTTTAGGCCAAACGTTTCAAAAGTCACGTGTTTTGACCAAACGTATTCAAAATGCTCATTTTTAGGTCATTTCACTAATTTCGTAAGATATTTTATTCGTTTTAAGGATAATTTAGGCATTTCAAATAAACTATATGTTTTTTGGCCGCATTATAAACTAGAAACTCTATCTAAAATGTCCAAACTGATCTATGAAATATCTCACGAAATTAGTGAAATGGCCTAAAAATGGGTGTTTTGAATACGTTTGACCTAAAAATGTGGGGTAAAGCCCTCCTGGAACCCTTTAACTTTCGTCAAAGTCCACGATCCGCCCCTGATGTTACGTTTTACTCTTTCTGACCCTTTATGAACCTATTTTTGACACTGTTAGCCTTTTTTCCTTTTTTTGTCAATTGACCGTTAGTCAATGCCATTTGGCGCCATGTCACTGCCACGTCACCGCCAACCGTCTTCGTCATTATCGTCCCTAACTTAAAAAAATCCTTTGAGTGTTTGAATGCTTCAAATCTTCAATAATGGAGGAAAACTTTAAGCGTACAATAGTCTAATTTTATAAGATAACTCTTTTGAGACATAAATTTAATCAAGAGCATTGATAACTGGTTATTGTGACTTAATCACTACACCATTACAATATTTTTAATTATTTGTATGATTGTACGAGGATCAGTATAAATGGTGTGTTCTTATATCCCAGGTATTCTTCTTAAATCTCCCCTTATCCAGAGAATAACTTAAATAACATGTATTCTCAGATTCCATCCTTTTACGCGGTGGTGGAGCAATTGTAACGTAAAGTGCGCAGTTAAGATATTTTGATGAAATAATTTTTATCTTGTTGGTCTTTGACCAATAGGGAGTAATTATTATGAGCAATGGTCATAGCATTTCGTCATAGAAGATTCAATAGCTAAGTTTGCTAGATTCGTATATATCCCTTGATTTCGTCATGAAAAAAATAGATGATTTAATATCAAAATGATTTGGGACACAAATTTTTGTTTGGACATAGCCAGTTGATAATATGTATTTGATCATCTAGATCTTTAATTTTTTCACTTGTGAATTTTCACTAAAATCTATATTATCCAAAAAAAAATACAGATGATGATATTGGCAAGATAAAAAAAACCAATGATACGTTACCAAATGTAAGCGATAGTGATCTGCGTTATTTTGTTCATGATTTCGCATAGGATCACGATAACAATTTAATCTCCAATATTGTAGAGTAAAAATTCCACAAGAGTAAAAAAAACGCTTATTGAATTATATTCATTCAAAAAACATATTTTTGGTTGTTCAAGAACTTTATACATAATTCCTATTATCATACATCATTTGAATTTTGGATAAATGTAAATCTTGGAAGTGCAATACAAACTTTTTCAAACCCTTCTATTAGGTTGGATGTACGAGATACGGTATTGACATTGCTTTAGAAGTTTAAAAATCAGAGAAATATATATCTTATTTCTTAGGTTATGCGAATGAAACGCAAATTAAGTGATAGGTTATGTGATATGTACGCATAAAATATATCTTTAATCATCCTATATTTCGTTTCATTTGTTAACCGAAATATGAATTATTTCATATTATGACCTCGTGGAGGATTCCAGGGATATACAGAAATTTGATTATTTCAGTATAGGTTATACAATATCAGCGGATATGTATAAAAATGTGTGTATTTTTTTTATTTCAGTTTATATGTTATGTTATATTAGTGGATATAAACATAAAACATACAAATTTTTGTTTGGACATAGCCAGATGATAATATGAATAGATATATTGCTTCTCATAAATACTAAAAAAACATATTGTGTCAATAAATATGCAATAGATCAATAAATCAGATAATTTCTTTTTATTTTGAGCACTAGTGATCAAAAAATCAATATTCCATTAAGAAAAAAAATTAATGAAATATCGATTTAATTAAAAAAAATCAATTATCTTATATCTGATAATGAATAATTCACAAAAAAATAATGAATTATTCTATATCATGACCTCATAAAAGATTCGTCTACTTATATGTAGAAAAATTGGTATTTTCATATCTTGAAAATATAATAATAGTATAAGATATTGGCATCTCCACAATATTGAACAGATTTATAGGTTATACGATATTTATTGATCGTATAAAATACATTTTAAAATACCCTATATTTTGTTTAATTTTCATATAGGTTATACTATATCAAAGGATATGTATAAAATATACCTATATTTTTTTTATTATTAGGTTATGCTATAAGCATGAGATACATATACACTTAAAGTATATGCCCTATTTAATAAACCATTAAATTGTTTTTTTTTTCCAATATGAAAGAATAAATAAATTACAGTAAAGAAAAAAATGCTAATACTTGAATTAAGAATGCAATTACGTAAACTAAAATGAATTGTAAGAAAAAAAAACAGTAGACCATTTGCATGAAATAGTAAAAGTAAAAGGTAATCAAATAATGAAAGAAATCACTGGTATTCATTTTGTGAAAGGTGTGCGATGGTGTACTAAGGCTTGGAAGGAGGCATAGACTATCGTGCTAATAACGTGTTATGAACGGTAGAGAAAGAAAGAGGAGCGTTTTGTTTATTATCAGAGAGTGAACGAATTACATAGTAGGAGCTCCTATTTAAAGGTGATAGGAGACCCTAAACCCTAGTGTTCATGGGCGTGACTACTAGCCCATGGGCTGGAATGAATATCCACTAAGACGGGTTTATAACACTATGCAATTTTTTATCACTTTTTAACTCAAATATCAATCAAAACATAAGGTTTGACAATTTTTTAGTCTAAACAAAGTTGATCCATTAAAAACAAATTTTTTGGATCCATTCATGTAATTTTTACATTGCATTTTTTTATCCACCATTTTAAACCACAATTTTCAGAAAGTTATTTCTCTTTATAAACGTAGTCCTATAATTTTTCTACCTGCATGATGTATAAGGGCATCGTGTTATGCATCGATTGTGTTAGTGTGATACAATCAACTAAAGATAATGCTTTCCTTTTCCATTTGCTAATCTCCCTTGAAGACCATTAACAATGTCGTCGTAAAACCCCTAATATCTCCTTGCCAACAGTATGGGAATCCAAGATATTTTTCCAGATAATCAATTTTGCAATAACCACAACGATTGGTGATACTCTTTACAAGATCTTCTTTCATATATGTGAAAAATAAATTAGAGATTTTATTTACTTATTTTTTGACCCGCATTGTGGCAGAACATGTGAAGAAATTCATGCAAAAGGTCAAGATTTTGGTTTTGGTTAGATACTTCCAAACAGGAGAATTAAAGAATCTACAAAAATGATATGAGATAGTGGAATCCATACGCTCCATATATGTAATAAGATTAAAAGATTGATAAAATATCAATCATATTATCTTTATTATACTATGAACAATGGTTATTGCTATCATATATTTGATTAAATTACAATTTAATAGGATCCTCTATTAAATAAATGTCATGAGTTTTGATCTTTTTTTCTTTGTACTGTTTTGATGAAGGTTTACATTAAATTCTTTGTGGTCTCATGATTAAACACATATTTGTTTTTACTCTTGTAAATTTACTATGTCGTGTGTGTAACAAGTTCACCCTTATTAATATGGGTATAAATTGTAATCCAAAAGTTATAAAAATTAAAAAACCAAAAATTTAATTTGTTAATCGAGTTATTTGGAAAAAAATCAAATTCGTTTTAGGTACTGAGACTAAAAAATAAAAAGTAAACAATTCTGTCTTTACCCTACCCCATATTCTTAACATGGATTTTTCCTTCTCGACACTCTCTTTAGATTCACTATTCCACAAACTTATTATCCACCAACCATTCAAATTTCCATTATACTTTCATTTATCATCACCAGAAAATTTGATTTATCTAGTAGCAATAGTACTCATATACAGCTCAATTTAATTTAATTAAGTAAAATCCTAGATATGGATTTCTGGTCAACATTAAAAACAACGGAATTTTTAATAATTGAACTCGATGATATTACCATATTAGCACATTATTTACTTCAACGATATTCTTATCACATACTGAGAAAAAAAAAATATAACACACATGGTCGATTTTGCTATTTCATCTAACTAAGATTAGGTATGGCAATGGTTCAAATATTAACCGTAACCGATGGATATCCGATCCGATAAAAAATCCGTTAGTGGGACCGATGGTGCATCCATGAGGGTTTGGTTCTCACAAAAGGTAACCGGTGGATTATTTGTTAGGATTCGGTCTTCTACAATAAACCGACAGATAATCCGAAATCTGAATAAAAATATATAAAATAAAATATTAATATATATATATATATATATATATTCTATATCTGCAAATTTCTTACATAATATCGACCAAATATAAATATTCCATACATAAACTACCTAATTGATTATTATTTACTTTATTTTTATATTTCCTAATATCATTTTATAATCTTTCAATAATTTTGTAGCTAATTATAAAATTTTGAAAATATTTAATAATTTTTTTATTTAAATTATTTTAAACGATTGCGGATACGGATTAACCGCGGATTAACCGTATCCATCGCGGATGCGGATTTGGTAAATAATTCAAAAATCCGATGGTTAATGGATGCGGATTTGGTTATCATTTTTTTTTAAATGGATGTGGATGTGGTTATACAATTTTCCGAGGATATCCAATCCGTTGCCATCCCTAACTAAGATTGGTTAGTTGAATATTTAATTTTTGTCAGACAAGAGTAAAGAAGTTCTTATAAAAACAGTTCTGCAAGCAATTTCCAATTATGCTATATCAATTTTTGAATTTTTCAAAATTTTATGTAAAAAGTTCTCTAAGATCATTTCAAAATTTTGGTAGGATTCTATACCAAAAAAAGAAATTCATTGAAAGTTCTGGAAAAAAGTGACTAGATCTAGAATTGTTGGTGGAATCGGTTTCCGAGATTTCTGAAGAAATGAGCATTGCTCTTCTAGCCAAGCAAGCTTGGAGAATTATTAACAATCCAAATTCTCTGTTCGCCAAAGTCCTTAAAGGTATCTATTCTCCTAACTCTATAATAACCGACGCTAAATTAACTAAGAGAAGATCGTGAAGTTGGACAAGTATTTTCAAAGGTATCCAATTCTTAAACAACACTCCAAATGGCGAATCGGGAATGGCATCAATATTAATATTTGGGAACATAATTAGATTTAGTCTTGATAAACCCCAAAGACTGTAACATCAAATGGGTGGCACAATTTTTTAATGATGATATAAAATCATGTAATATTAATCTGTTAAAGGAACTCATCCCATCTAACATCATCAATGAAATCCTAAAGATTTCTATAATGATGTTAAATGAAGACGACAAACTTATTTGGCCAATGACTAAACACGGGATATACACTACAAAATCACGTTATCACACGCTTGTTAATTATGACATTCAAAAGGAGGCTCAATGTTCAAAAGAAGGGGAGATTAACAACGGTCGGTTTTGGAATATCATTTGGCATTCAAATGTCACGTCAAAACTTAGAGCTTTTGGTTGGAAGATTTGTAATGAATTCACACCAGGAAATGTGTTCATGACGATCAATGTGAATGGTGTGAATCGAGAAAGGAAGATATCGAACATCTATATCTCAACTTTCCTATTAGTATGTCGGTTTAAGCTAACTCAAAAATGTAAATTAAAATCGACAAAGATAGTGAGGTTAATTTAGGAAAACGGATATGTGAAACGATTGACCCGTATTCTAATGATGGGTGAGATAAAAGAGAGATAACAACATATTTACTTCTCACATGTTGGAACATCTGGAAGGCCAAGATGAAAGGATTCTACGAAAATAAAAATTAGAACATCAGAGAAATTAACTTCAATATCAATGTCATGATTAAGGATCTCTTTGAGAACAAGAATAATAACGTCTCGGCTAAAGATAATCTCAACAGAACAGAAAAAAATGTTACAAACAATAGTAACCCTCTTCTTTTGGACGATGCACAGTGGCGGACCCTGAAACTAAAAAAACTTTACTTGTCCAAACTTTTGATAACAAATGTATAAAATCAACAACATATTATTGATTTTTATAATTAGTAATTTAAAATCCTAATACTTTTTTTTACCTGTAGTCTTTACATATTATTATTACGTAGTGCAAACATTTATAAAAGTTTGATATACTTTTTGTGGCATGGCCTTTCTTATTTATTCAATAGTAGGTTTTTAGTTGTTATTTTTTAATGTTAATTTTTATTTTTTTTAATCTGGTTTATCATAATATATATTTTAATTCTATTGGGAATGATTTTATTTAATTTTTGTTTATTTTATTTTTAACTATATTTAATTATTATTTTGATAATTTATTAAACTAATATTGACATTTTTATTTTATTTTATGATATAAATAATAATTTATATATATATATATATTTATCTTTATTAATCTCAATTTTTGTGATTATTCCTAAACTTTTGTTATTGTTCAAGCTCATCCTCATTTTCATTACTAGATTCGCCACCGACGATGCAGATTTGGTTTGATGTGCGATGTCTCTTTAACTAAAGAATAGGAACCTTAAGATCGATGGATGGTCTAGTGGTTAGAGTACTCCGCAGAGACCAAAAGGTCCTCCGATCGAATCTTATGAAATCAAAATGATTACCAAGTCTAAAGTGGCTCTCATATGTAATAAAAAAAGAATGAGAACTTTCAAGTATTGCTTCCAAATCTGTTAACTCCGAGGGTAACATTACACACAAAATATCTAGAAGACGTCTTATTAAAAGTCCTATTGAAGGTAAATGCTGGGCTGTCTTACTCTCTATGAGGAAGGTAGCGTCTCTCAATCTCCGGAGTGTTTCGTTCTGCTCCAAAAACCTTGAGCTTGTTCAAGGTATTTCAAGAGTATCAGGTTTTCGATGACAGATTTATCCAATCATTGTAGAGATAAAGAATTGGCTTGTCAAGTTTCCTTCTTGGAAGGTCAACTCATTAACCAAACTTTTAATGGTACGACAAATGCGCTTGCCAAATGTACCCGACGCAACATCAATTTATCTCATTGACAAGATTTCTCCCTTTTTAGTGCTTTTAATTTCCTTAATCTTATCTGTAATCATCATTAACTTTTCCTTTCTTATGACAAAAAAATCTAACCAAGTAAATTTAATATTCTTCTTTTATTATATCCCAAAATTATTTAACCGAAATAAACTCTAATCACTTGATATTGAAAAACAATCTAATTATTAAAATAATTATCAATTTTAAAAGAATAAAGTTTTGATGACGCCTTTAGCAAACACGCTACTACTGACCGCCAGTTTTGTCGCTAGTTATAAGAGTTCTTACGATCGATAATGGTCTCCAAAAATATATTAAAAAGATATATATATATATATATATTTAATTTTTTTGGGGAGCGCGAGAGTGGTCGCTAAAAACGTGTTAACTATTAGCGACCACGACATTGGTCGCTAATACCTTTGTTAAATTAAAAAAATAAAAGAAAATTTAATATCGGCCACCCACTGGTTACTAGTAACCAGAAGTTATTAGCGACCAACATAGTGGTCAGTAAAAGTACAACATGAAAAAAAGTTTAAATCTTTTAGCGAGTGCGAGAGTGGTCGCTAATACCATTGTTAAATTAAAAAAACAAAATAAATTTTATATCGGTCACATAGTTGTTGCTAGTAACCAAAAGTTACTTGCGACCACCAAAGTGGTCGGTAAAGGTACACTAGGAAAAAAAATAAAAAAAACTTTTCCGACTTCCTAAGCGGTCGTGGTCAGTAAAGAAATTTCTAGTGATTAGTTAAGAATCTTTTAGCAACCACCCTCGGCGGTCGTTAAAAAATTGTGTAATAAATACAACAGATTTGCAGAAACTTGCCCAATCAACTTTACCCCATTTTCTTAAAATCCTTTCCTAAAAAAACAAAAAAAAAATATCAAAAAAAACCTCTTAATGGAGCCATCAATTGCCGTCACCACCTCTTATTCTACTACCGGACACCGCCAAGTATAGCCCAACTCACTGGGACTCATCTCCACCATCCCATCCACCACATCATTGAGGTATTTTCTCCCATTTTTTTATTTATAAAAGCTTGTATATTTTCATTATTTATACTTCATATTACGGTGTTTAATATGTTAAGTGACATAGTTACATAATATATGTAACTAAATATAATTATTTGCTACAATATAATAAATTTGCGTAAATTATGAGAAAAAATTAAGGTTTAGAAATGTTGAATTGAAAAAGTTAGTGTGAGTCATGTCATTAGATTGAATGTCAATTTTTTTTTAATTCAATTTGAATTTAAATATAATTTACACAATTTTTTTCTTACATAGGAGAGCCACTTTAGACTCAGAGTCATTGACTCGGTTCGAACCTGAACCACTAGATTGGATGACCAAAATCCTGGCCAGTGAGCTAATCTCAACTGGTTAATTTACACAATTTATTCACTAAATTTGTATATTTATCTGGATTATTTTGTTTACGAGTCAATGAAGTTCAAATAAACGTGCCTAAAAGTAAAGACTGGATTAAATCAAAAAATAAGTCTGCTTTAGCTTTTTTGAAGGGTATGAAGAGTTCCATAGAATTCGCTTCTTCACACACCGATAGTTCCACTCCGATTCAATATATGTGTAATTGTAAAATAAATGTTCTTGAGGCTAAAACGGATATTTTGAGAAATGAGTTTTTATCGACCTGTGAGAGATAGTGAATTGCCCTTCCATTTTGCAAGTTTTCCACGAAGCCCATTAATATACTCGCCACAGATTCTGTTGGGTCTCCATCCCGAGGGTATAGGTATGCCAAGATATTTTCTGCTCCTAGACGTGATGAGAAGCCACATCCTCATCAACATTCTTCGAGAAATAAATAATAAATTTCTCTTTACTAATTGTTTGCCCAGTATCCTGACAAAAGATGTCCAAAGTTTCTTGCAAAAGATCAAAATTATGAATATAAGCTTTAACATGTAATATAAGATCATTAGAAAAGAATATGTGCGAGTTAGAAATCCCCTGGACTAAGGCAAATGAGACTCTACTCCCCTTCTTCTACACGGTGTTGAATGACCCGCGACAATCTTTCCATACATTTGACGAAAAAATATGGTAAAATTAGGTCGCCTTGACGAATACCTCTCCCCGGCTTAATGGGAGGTAGAGGAGAACCACATCGAAGGACTCCAATGAATCTCTAACCATATAATCTTGTCATACGCTTTATCAAGACCCACCTTGATTGCCATGTAGCTCTTCCTTCCCTTACAATGTCGAAGTACAAGGTCAAGTTCACTAACCTGAACAAAATTATCAAATGTAGAGCGGTGCGGTAGGAAACTACTCTAGAAAGAACCAATATAGTCTGCGAACAAGGGAAGCATTTGATGCACCAACACCTTCATGCAAATCTTGTAGCTCACATTAATCAAGCTAATAGGCCCAAACTACGGGATGAACTCCCGGTTTACCTACTTGGGAATGATATGAACAAGTGTACCTAGAACCTCCTTCGGGAATCGAACTTCTACCAAGGCAATGCTGATGATATCACATACACCAGACCCACTATGTCCCAACACTTCTGATAGAATCCCGCTGACATCCCATCTAGACCCGGGAACTTGTGAGGCAACATTTGAAACACTGCGATGTGGACTTCTTCATTAGAAACCCCGTCATTGAGGGATTCAATAGCTCCAGGTGCGAACGCCAAAGGCGAGGCAACTTGAGATGTTCTGGGACGCTCTCCTCAAAAGAGAATAACTCCTCATAGAACTTCCTAACCCAACACTTCTCGGCCTCTCTATCATCAATCCACTCGTGTCTATAATTTTTTGATCGTATCTCGCCATTTTTTCCCTTCTTATTTTGTGCCACACGATGATAAGACTTTGTATTCATATCCCCCAAATCAAAGCAATCCGTATACACTCGTTAAAACCAGTGAATTTCCTCATACGCAGGTACACTCTCAAACTCACCACTCAGTCTCTTTTCCATCTCAACCAATGATGTGTTGTAAGAATGTTGTAAGGATTTTTGAATGCTGATAATCCTTCCTAACAGTCTTTTTTTTTTGCCAGAAAATGTCTCCAAATAAATCAAGTTTCCAAACTTCCAACGCTTTCCGAATAATCTCTAAGTTCTCCCCCAGGTATAGACCCTCCTTCACAGATTTATCTTCAACCAAACCCCTGAAAATCTCGTGAAGACCCCGTATAGCCTCAAATCATAATCTTATTATTATTCCCACTAGGCGTTGCTGGCTCAGAATGTGAAATGATAATGGGAGCATGATCCGAATGTACCCGGGTTAAATGTTTGACTCTCAGCGATCCGAACGTCTCATACCACTGCTTATTATTATTCCCACTAGACTAAGGTTTTTTTACGCTTAATGAGATCTTAATCTGGTTCATTAAGACACTTGATCAATAAGACTGTTTGTTTTTCCTGGCCAATTCAGATCTGAATGACTCTTAACTGGTCTGTTTCATTAAGATTTCAAACTAAGTCTGAATCATTCAGACACTGCCTCTTAATAGAATAAGTTCTATTCAGCTGTTGATTCAACACTCATCACTTATTACTCAAAAAACAAACGACACCTAAGAGCCCATTAAGTGCAAACAAAACCCCCTAAGTCTGATTTATTCAGACACTGCCTCTCAGCATAATAAGTTATATTCAGTTGTTATTTAGCATTCAGTACTTATCACTTAAAAAATCAAATGACAACTAAGATTTTATTAAGTGCAAACAAACACCCTTTTAAGTCTTATTCATTCAGACCCTGCCTCTTAATAAAATAAGATTATTTAGCTGTTATTCAGCATTCAGTACTTATCACTTTAAAAAATCAAATGACATACTTATTAAAAAACAATAAATATTTTTATAATTTAATTTTTTTAAGTTATTAGTTTTGATAACACTAAGATGATAATACTCAAAATATAATAAGAGAAATAAATGTCAAAAATATATTAAATAATCATAAATAAAATCTTTGATTAATTATTTTTAATAAATAAGATTCTATAAATATTAAAGAGAACTTGAACATGTTTTATGTGAATGACCCTATTCGTTGAAAAAATAATATTATTTCATAACATTTTTTTAATACATATGAGAGCCATATTTTGGACTCAAAATCAATATGAATTCAATAAAATTCAAACTCAGAATCTTTTTATCTTTATGGAGTAGTCAACCCACTAAATTAACTATCGATCTTAAAACTAGTTGGGTTAGCTCAACTGACCAGAGCCTTGCTATTTCTTCAGCACTTAAAGGGAAGGTCCATGGTTCGAATCCTCTCCCTAACGGGTGTAATGTAAGAGGTACAAGGTTCGAACCCCTCCCTGAACATGGGCAACCTAGTTCTGATTTACCATGAGAATATGTATGAGGAGACATGTATATTTCCGTGGGATTAGTCGGGTGCGCGCAAGCTAGCCCGTAACTCATGTAACCAAAAAAAAAAAACTATCAATATTAAAACATATTTTTATATTATAGATATGTTTGACAAAAAAATAATTATAATTTATAATATTTTAATACATATCCACAATTTTAATTATTTCATGACATTTATGAAATTAAAAAAATATTTCGGATATTACCAAAAAAAAATATTAAAATTAAAGGTAATTTTTATATTTATTTCTTGATTCATCCATGAATAAATTTTTTTTAATATATTGAAGAACAATTTCTACTTAAAATCAATTCAAATTCAGTAAGATTTGATTTGGGAATCTTTTAATCATTTCATGATTAATTTATCGATTGGAAAACTATCAGAGTTTTACATGATAAAGGTATGAATGAAAGTAACTAACAAGAGAAAGCCGATTGCCTAATATTTTAATGAGTTCATGAGTTAGAGATGAATTGATAAATTCTAACTAATCTTAGTCTGGTTGTTAAATTTTTAAATCCACAACAAAATTTTTATTGAGTCCTCGATCAAGTCTTTGATTCAATAGTGGATTATTAGTGATTGATATAACCGCTAATTTACATACCGTAGCATGATAATACTACTTTACTTCAAAGTTAGAGTACCGCATTATGGATTGGTGGGATAGGTAAAGTTTCTGCCAAAAGGAATGAAATGCAAATGATGTTCATAATAGGTAGAAGGAATCCCGATTCCCCAGGCTTCCATTCAAGCAATGATTTTTATCTTTTCAAGTTCCCAGGCCAGGTTTAGAGTTAGACCATACTCCCTGACCTGAATAACTAGAATTTCTAGTACGTGTTTGTTGCTGCAGAAAGGTTCTTTATCTCGTGAACGTCTCAAAGCTTTTTCTTTCCCAATTCTTTACATTTTCTCCGGAAGCATGGTCCTTAATCATTGAAAGTTTTTTAATTCTTCCTTTTCCCTTATTTATGAAGGGGGATGGGGGACTGAACCTTTTTAAAGAGGAAAATGTCTTATGCTCAATAAGTCTGGACAAAGAAAATTAATTCAGATAAGTTTGTTTGTAGATTTTTTCTAATAAATTGGTAATAATTATGTTTTTGTTATGAATCGTTGATGTGATCTCTGATAAAAGATCACGAGTTATCAGAATTACAAATTTTATTATTTTTTATTCATGACAAAATTGATAAATTGTAAAATATTATAAATAATAATGCTAGTTTAGAAATGTTCTTTTTCAAAATATTACTTAAAATGTTTTTAAATCTTCAAATGTGTTTTATATTTTGAAATGTGTTTTATATTTTGAAAAGTATTTTTAAAAGACGTACTATGCATGTGTTTCTTAATTAAATAAAAAACCACCATCTCCACCACGACCAACATTAACCTACCCTTGTTACGTAGCAAATAATTATTATTACTAAAATCATATCACCAGTTATTTTCTTTCTTTCCTTTCTCAAATTTCCCTTCCTACTCCAACTATGAATTCTACTCTTCAAATCATTCTTGTGCAGATGAGGGTAAAATGGTTATCATTCCTGATTCAAACTCAAGGTACAAATCCATCATGAAATACAAGTTTATTGTTAAATTTCTCTGCAAAGAAAGAGTGAATTTCATCTTCATCGAAAACCACATAAACAAATTTTGGGCTTTGAAAGAACAAGTTGAAACAGAAAAAATTGGTAAAAATGAAGTACTTATCAAATTCAGAAACGAGGAGGATTACCTCAAAGTTTGGAATCAAAGGCCATGGACAGTTGTTGGCAGACATTTTGCCATTAACAAATTCGTTCCTGGCTCAAGAAATGGAGTTGATCACACTACATTATGGCTTCAAGTTACAAGAATTACCGTTGGTCTACTAACAATCAAGTGTGTCGAAAAGTTAATGTCACATTTCGGTGAGGTCCACAATATTGAGCTCCAAGAATCTGAGGAAATCGATGAAGATACAGTCACTCGAATCCAACTTGATTAGAACATGAAAAACCCAATAATAGCTGGAATTAATTACTAGGAGGATGTAAACACACAAACTTGGATAAACTTCAAATACGAGAACATCGGTCAAGTGTGTTATTCTTGTGGTATCTTTGATCATGAAGAAAAAGAACGTAACAACAAAAGGATTGAACCGAGGCTTTCAACAAGATGCCCTTCACAATCTTCAATGCTTTACAAAGGAAAAGTTGTTTCTACTATAGACCCACACAACAAGAAAATTAGGAAAAAATTCAAATCGAGTTGGAACTCACAAGGTCACAGAGACAATTCGAATGGATCTGACTCAGTGAATTGGAACTCGGACGTTCAACATCGTACGAAGGTACCACATCAGACTAGTGGGACAAATAATCTCACAACGGATGTGTTAATAGGTGTACAACCTATTTTCGAATATAATACTATGAAAGAGAGAGAACAAAATGACAAAGTTGAAGAAGCAATGCTTGTACAACCGACCTCGGAGGAAGAAAAGGCTAAGAAGAAGGAGTTGGTAGCTTTAAAAGAAAAGAATTAAGAGATAAATCGGGTATTTTGGATGAAAACTTAACCAACCCACATATACCCACTAATAATATTTATTTGGGTCAGTAACTAGACCAAACCTTATAAACCAAGTTGGCCCCAACTCTAAAGTTGTAATATCTCCTAATGCTCTAAAACAAAGCCCAAGCACTACCCAACTTGTCATCCAGCCCAACATCACTTCAGAACAACACAACACCCTTTTACAAAACAACATTCAACCTAACACCCCGACTTCGTCTTATTTCTCCCCCAAATCGATTTCAACCCCAAACCCTAACCAAACAATTACTGTAACCTCTGCCTTCCAAACCATAGCTAACCTACCAATTCGTTTTAACCTCACTCCTAACCTAACTATTAAAAGTAGAAACAAAGCAATACACACTTCTATTAGGAAAATTATTAACCTAAAGAGAAGTTACAAAGGTTTTTACTCGGAGACTAATCGTACAAAGAAATTTTGGGAATCTAGAAATGTCAAAGCTACTGCTGAAATCACTGAGAATATTATATGCAATTTTGATGAAGAAGAAAGTTCTGAGAAATGGGTCGATATTAAGGAAGATGCTGATACGGTTTGCGGGATTGTACTAGAACAATCCCACTCGGAGATATGATACAACTTGCTTGGAACTGCCAAGGTATTGGCACACCTTTGGCAGTCCAAACCATCATCGATATTGAGTGGCGATATCGACCTGTGGTAATTTTCCTTTCTGAAAGTAAAAACCAATATGCTGTTCTTCGTAATCTAGCTAATACACTTAATATGTACCTTGTTGATACTGTGGACCCGTGTGGTATTAGTGGGGTTTTAGATCTTCTTAGTAAAAGTAAGGATAATATTAAAGTCCTTGATAAAAATCATAATCTTATACATTGTGAATTAATTGATAAAAAAAGGTTTAAAATCTTATACTACTTTTGTTTATGGCTGAGCGTATGAAGTGAGAAAATTAACTCTCTTGAAAAATTCAAAGCCTGTGCCCCTACTAATAATATTGCTTGAAACCTTGTTGAGGAGTTTAATAACCACATATACATAAGTGAGAAATTGGGGGGGAATAAAATTACCACTAATATGAAAGCCTTTAGTGATTTTATTAACAAATTACACCTTCAACACCTTGATAAGTGTCTAGATAATAATAATTGGACTAAGCTTTACCCTGATGCCTGGGTTTCTTTGCTACCAGCCCTTGGTTCTGACCATAGCCCACTGATTTTCCACCTTGATGATAGTTATAACTCTTCTTTCAAAAGATTTTACTTTGAAAAAATCTGGCTTGAAGAAAAAGACTATTGTGAAATTCTTAAAAATATTTGGAAGTCCAGCAACACCACTAAACATATCACTAAAAATAGACTTAATAATAACCTCAACATGTGTAAAAGACTCCTTATTTTCTGGAGTAAAAGAAAGTTTAATAATTGCAGGAAAAGAATTGACCTTTTAATATCCAAACTTGAGATCCTCACTAATTCTAAGACCCTTAGCGAGACTGAAAAATATAATTATAATGCTATTGTTAAAGAAATTGAGATTATTTGGAAACGGGAGGGGGAATTTTGGGCTGCTCGAGAATTACCTGGCTTAAATGTAGGGATAAAAACACGACCTTCTTCCATAACTCTACGAAACAGAGGAGAAAATTGAATAAAATTTTCAAAATACAAGATGATATGTGAAATTGGCTGAATGAGGATAATGAGATTAAGGATAATATCTTATATTATTTCAATAATGTTTATAGTTCTATTGGGCCCAGGTATTATGGTAAAATCATCGAACTTAGTAATCCTACTATCACCAATACCATGAACTGTAATCTTCTTATGCCTATTACTATTTTAGAAATTGAAAACGCTATTAAAGAATTGAGAGCTAATAAGGCTCCAGGCCCTGATGGCTATCCTGGTTTTTTCTATAAAAAAATATTGGCATGTTATTAAACTGGATATCTTAAAACTTGTTAATAATTTTTGGTATAATAATCGCTCACTGGAAGATATAAATCATACTTATATCTCTTTAATCCCAAAAATTGAAAATCCGGCTAATATTAAGCATTTCAGGCCTATAAGTGTTTCTAACTTTATTTATAATATTATTGCACACATTCTTGTAAATAGATTACAACCACTTAGGAAATTTATCATTGATGAGAATCAAACTGCCTTTGTACCTGGAAGACACATACAAGAAAATTCTATGATTTTCAATGAAGTGTGTAAATATATTAAAGAACAAAGAAATACTAATAATTATAGTATGATTATCAAGGCAGATATTCAAAAAGCATATGAGTATGTTGAATGGGATTTTTTATATGATCTTATGATAAAAATGGGCTTTGATAAGAGATGGTGTGACCTTATCCTTAATTGTGTCACTTCAATTTCCTTTTCTATCCTTATTAATGGTCAACCTCAACCCCTTAATAAACCAAAAAGAGGTATAAGACAAGGGGACCCCCTATCACCCTACTGTTTTGTATTATATCTCAAACTCTATCAGCTCTAGTAAACTTGATTTTTTTTACTTAAGGGTATTATAATTATTAGGAATTGCCCCAACTTGACTCACTTATTATTTGCTAATGATAGTGTATTTTTTCTTAAAGATGATTTAAGTGAAACTAATATTTTTAATGATATTATTCATAGATATGCTCTCGCTACAGGTCTTACACTCAATTAAAACAATTGTGGGGTGAAATTTAGTAAGAATACTCCTCAGTTCATGCAATATATTATTGCAAATAAACTCAACATGAAAATTATTAACAACCTTGGGGCCTACCTTGGGCTACCCACTTATTGGGGTAGGTCTAAGGTTAGGGATCTCAGTTTGTTAGTAGAAAAAGTTATTAAAAGAACTAAGAATTAGAAAACCTATTCCTCAGTGAAGCTGGTAAAGAAGTACTTATTAAGGCTGTCATTCAAAGTATTCCTAATTATTACATGTCCTCTTACCTCCTCCCTAAAAAGTACTTGTGATATTATTTCTTCTCATATTGCAAAAAAAAAATTGGGGTGATAAAGGAGAGAAGAGGATCCACCGGGGAAAGTGGAACTCACTCACTTGTAGTGAGTTTAAAGGTGGTTTAGGATATAGAGACCTTCACTTTATGAATCTTGCTCTATTAGTTAAACATGCTTGGAACCTATGTAATAAAACCGACTCTCTACTATATAAAGTGCTTAAGGGTAAGTATTTTCATGAAAATACTTTCCTTCATGCTAAGTTAGGTTGCTCTCCCTCATGGGGATAGAGAAGCTTTTTAGCAGGAAGGAAAGTAATTACTCAACATCTTAAATGGAAAATGGGAGATGGAAAAACTATAAATCCTCATACTGATATTCGGATTCCAGATTGTGAGAGTATTATATCTCCTCGCAATCCTAATATTAAGAAGGTCAGTGACCTTATAGTAAGTGGTACTAGAAATTGGGATATTAATGTTATTAAAGAGATTTTTTCTGAGAATGTGTATAAAAAGATTTTACAAACATATATACCCTTTATTCCCCTACAAGATACTATTATTTGGGATCTTAATATTAATGGTGATTTTAGTGTTAAAACAGCTTGTCATCTCCTTAAGGAGGAAAAAGATAAAGAGGATGTTAAGAAAAACCCCTCAAAACCTTCCTCCTCAAGGAAAGTTGACGCTCAAATTTGGAAGTGCATTTGGAATCTTAAAGTGCCACAGAAAGTAATAAAATTTATATGGAAAGCGATTAAAAACCTGCTTCCTACCAACGAAAATCTCTTTGTTAGGAAAGCTTGTGAATCAAAAATCTGTAATATTTGAAATGTACATGTTGAAAGTGTTGAACACTTACTTTTTGACTGTCAATGGGCTAGAGCTGTATGGTTGACCTCTAACTTATCTTTGAGGACTAGCAACCAGTGTACTATTAAACTAGACACTTGGATAGCTTATATCACCCTCAGTGATAAAGCAAGTACACCCTTTATTTGTGAGCAGATAGCTATATTAGCATGGCATATCTGGAAGGGTAGAAATGCCTTTATCTTTAATAAAATTAGTCCCTGTCCCATCAACATTGCTACAAAAGCTCATCTATTATGGATGGAACAACAAAATATATTAAAACCCAATGATGAAGATACTCTCTGAGGGTAGTACATGAAACAACTGAAGTCCCTAAACCTGATGATGACATAATTTGTCTGAGGAAAAAAAACCAATCACGTGCAGAGAAACAAGGAAACAACTAGAAATAAAAATAATGAAAGTGATACCAATAAGAATGAGATTATGAATTGTACAGTTTTATGCAAAAAAAATGCGAAATGGGTCCCACCTCCTGATAAGTGGTATAAAATAAATTGTGATGCATCTTATAAATGTACTAAATCAACAATTACTTATCTTACTAGGGATAACAAAGGAAGAATTATTAAATATTGCTCGTGGGATATTGGCGCAGGGAATGCTCTTGAAGCTGAAGCACTTGGAATACTTAAAGCATGTTTGTGGGCTAAAGAATTCGACAACACAAAATGCATTATCGAAAATGACTGCAAAGCTATCATGGAAGCGCTCTCCTCCAACTTTCCTATTTGTAGCAATAGAATTAAAAATATTATCTGTAGTATTTATTTCATTTCCGAGTTTTGTTTACCTATTTTCTCTTGTATTTCGAGAAAACAAAATCTAGTAGCCGATTGGATAGCCAAACACTCGCCCCCTGTCATTAGTTTAGCTTATAATGGGGAGACTATTCCCATCCAATTAGCGAAACTTATTGCAAACGATGTCACTCCTTCGGGAAATCGTTCACTTTTTGTAATTTATTTATGAATGAAAGTTATTATACCAAAAAAAAATTAAATAAAATATTTAAAATAATTTTAAATTTTAAAAAATAATTTTAATAATTTTTATTAATATTCTAATTTTATTCTATAACTGATTTTTAGCTCAAACACTTCCAAACAGACTCTTAGTCATTTTCATTATTTCACTATTCAATTCTAAAAAAATAAAATTATATCCATCATAAATTGGTTTCTGTTATTAAGTGCAGAAAGTAAAAAATACAAACACAATTTATCGTGGTTCGACAAAATTCTACGTCCACGTTGAACTCCGGCGAAAGTAGCTCACTCTAATATAAAATGTTTCAATTTGCAGATTACAATTTTATCTCAAAGTATCAAGAAAGAATCCACTCATATCTCAAGCTAACCGCTAATATCAAACTCTTGGCAAGTTATGTTGATTATATGATATAAGAATTAAGACTTATTTTAATAAAAATAAACTAACTATTATAGAGTTCACACCGATTCAATCTAATCACTAAAGAAACCCTAGTTTCGTAGCTATGAGTTGAGAGAGAACCAACTAAAGAGAAGACGAGAGAACTACAATGAATATCTGGAAAAGAAGTGTTTTTACATAATCCTTTTAGTAGTTTCATTTATTTACTTTAGTTTTTAATCTTTAGCATAATTTACTTTCTTGCGTTTTCTATTTACTATTAAAAAACTAAAAAAAATATCTATTTTATTCAAAACTGCAATTAATTATACTCTTCATTTAAACACATTTGTCTTATCTCACAATCCTTGTGGAGACAATAATCCCGTTTTACTCACTTATTACTTGGAAGACCTGTACACTTGCGGTTGTCGCTTCTCTTCTTTAGTGTTGACTTTAACACACTCTAGGAGCGACCATCGTCCACCCGAAGAGGGAGGGGGGATTCAATTGCGGACTTAGCATATAAGAGCCTAATACGAGGTATTAAACCACAAGGTCTTGCCCGTTAAGTAGTCAACAGGGTAAAAAACAATTCACCCAAAAGCCTTATGCGTGTACGATTGTCTTCTAAGTCTACCTGAATTGGAATTAGAAGGATAGTTGAAACTCGACTAATGTGAACATCACCGCTCACCCCTATCAATAGAACTATTAACTAGCGACATAGATAATTACTATCAAAGCTCAAGCATTCATCTTGCATATATTTCATTTGTTTAATTGCATATGCATCTATATCAATTAGTTATGTATCTTATTTTCATTTTATCCTTTTCGAAAACCCAATAAATATCATATTTACTCTATTGTTATTTCATTCCAGCAACTCTACATTAATTTAATCTCGTGAAACACATCTGTGTAACTTTGATAGATCTTGGACGATAACTCTAAACTTATCAAAATGATTACTTGTTAATGACTTGTACACCTGCGGGAAGTCACCCTCCTTGAGTGTTGATTATTTATCACACACTAGGGGACGACAAGTTTTTGGCGCCGCTATCGAGGACTATATCGTTATATTTTTGTGTTTTTAGATTGTATTTTAGTGTTTAGTTGGTTTTGAATTTACTTTGTTTTGTTTGTTTTTGTCTCTCTATGGGTTTAACAAGTTTATTCTTGAATTATTAATCAGAGAGAGAGAGAGAGAGAGAGAGAGAGAGAGAGAGAGAGAGAGAGAGAGAGAGAGAGAGAGAGAGAGAGAGAGAGAGAGAGAGAGAGAGAGAGAGAGAGAGAGAGAGAGAGAGAGAGAGAGAGAGAGAGAGGAGAGGGAGGGAGGGAGGGAGGGAGGGAGGGAGGGAGGGAGAGAGGGAGGGAGAGAGAGAGAGAGAGAGAGAGAGAGAGAGAGAGAGAGAGAGAGAGAGAGAGAGAGAGAGAGAGAGAGAGAGAGAGAGAGAGAGAGAGAGAGAGAGAGAGAGAGAGAGAGAGAGAGATGATCGTTTTTCTCGCTTGCAAGCTGAGTTGAATCAACTCACTATGCTTATTAAGGAGAACTTCCAAAGTGAAAATTATGAGAGGAAGATTGTAAATGCACCCTACGTCTATTCCAGGGGAAATTAAGGAAACCTCCATAATTATCACCAAGGAACCCAGTCCTACCAACAAATGCCAAGCGGAAGCCCTTATCAAGGCTATTCATATCAGCCTAGACTCCCAGAGCACTTTTATGAAGCTACACCTCAAAATAGATATTTGGGTGGACAAGCTTATGTGAGTCAAGCCTTTCAACCACCGTATTACAATTTTACAAAGGGAGTCAAGCTCCAATTCCATCACCATCACATCCACAAGAAAGTGCACTCATCGAGTTGCAACAAACAATGAATCTTTTACGGAAGTGACACAGGAAACTTGAAATCCTTTATAGTGATGACACAGGATACCACTCGAGCTAATAATTAAAGAGTCAGTGAGCTATCCAATGCGTTGAAATTATTAGAGAATAAAATCGCTCAATTGGGCTCCCATTATAAGAAAAATAAACAATCTGCTACGTTGTACGCATCTCCTTTCACGTGTTTTAAACATTTTTAAAAAATTGAAAAATAAATAAATAGTGTAATAAATACGGGTTTAATTAGTATTCTTTGTTGAACATGGATGTCTTGTATTAGAATATGTAGATAACTCGATGATATCAACTAGGTTTGTGGCTTAGAGACACCCATATTATGCTTTGAGTACTTGTATATAATATGTTAGTGTGGATTGAATAGTTAGTTAGCATTGCATTAAATCGAGTTTAAGTGAAGCGAGAAGTGAGCAGATATGTAGAAATTGAGATCCAACCTAGTCAAAAACCAATTTCGCCTACAACTTTGACGTAAAAGGTTTTTCGAGATCAAATAGTTACGAAAGTGATCTAGGTGGTTATTTGTTAAGCCACTTGTTCCCTTTGGCTTTTGACTAAATAAAATCATTTATTGTTCGCAACCCTTATGAGACTTAAGTAATTTCTTTGTTAGCCATTATTGTAAGCCTATACCCTTTAGTTTGTAGGACTTTACCATACGACCCATCCTCGAGTCATAATACCTTAGGACTATTCGTCTTTGAGCCTAAGTTTGGGGTAGTGGGTTTCCGTGGGTTGGGATATATATTGGGTGGGTTTTATGCATATTTATGCACTTTGTCATGATCCTTGTTAGGATTTAAGAAAAGAAAAAAGAGAATAAAAAAATAAAATAATAAAAAGATTGAAAAAATGAAAAAGAAGTCAACATGGATTCTTACATCACAACAAGATTCATGTGTGACTTGCAAAAAGAAAGAGTATGAGAAGTGAAAATGAAATAATTTTGAAAGTGAATTATTTGAAACAACAAAAGAAATTGGTTTTGTGAATTGGAATGCCTATTTAATACATCAAAAGGGTATGAGTGGCCACATCTTGAGTGTAAAATCAAGATTTTAGGCGGTTAGTTGCTTGGTTAGTGAAGAGAGACTCAAAGTCTCTCTTTAAGTTGTCTAAATATATCATATCGATCCTAAGTCTACGCTATAACCTGAAAGAACTTATTATCTTTAGTTATGTGCTTGAGTGACAATGGATAAGAAAGGAAGGAAGTGAGTTAACCATTAAATAACATGGAAGAATCGATGATCATCCTATAAAACACATTGCGTTAAGTGGTCTACTCTTACTCAGCGTAAATTAGATAAGGTTTGGGATTCAAAGATTTTCATTCAAATTATTTGGCTCTGTGATGTCTCCCCATTTGTGATGATTTAATCTTAGTTGGAGACATCATTTACAGGAATTATTAGGAAGTTATACGCGATTTTTATTAGAATTATTGTATTTTCTTATTTCTTGTCTTGATTTGATGATTTATTATTTTTAGAGCATATTTGGTTTGATTATTTCTTAATTGTGGAGTTATAAAGATATATGGTAATTAATTAGATGCCAAATTAATTCCAAGAGATAAAGGAAAGAAGATTATGATGGAAATTGGAGATGAAGGAAGGAAAAGATACAATAGGAAAAGAAAAGTTGCCAAGTAAATCTGAATTCCAGCATCTACGTCCATTAAAGTGATCATAACTCAAGATTGAACGGGAATTTGGAAGAATGGTCCGAAGCAAAGTTGTAGAGCTTTCCAAGATGATCAGTTTCGATATAAAGAACGCATCAATTGGAGAAATATCAAAGAAGTTACGTCCAAAACAAAACACCAACATTTTATTACCTTTTCTATATTTTAGTGCTACGAATTTGAGTTGGACTAGAAGTCCAATAACTTGTCTTCCACTCCAAGAAAACGTTTTAGGCTTCCTAGACTCCTATATAAACACCCTTAAACTATTGTAAACATATCCTTGCCTCCTGCAATTAGTCCATATAGTTTTATTCATCATTAGAGATCATTCAAGAGCGGAAGTTGATAGTATGTATCTTTCTTTTAGTTTATTTCCTTCCAGTATGAACTAATTTTCCCATAACTTGGGTTTTGCATATGTATAATATATGAATTCTATTTCTTCTATCTATGTTTCTTTGCGATAATTGTTTTAAATTGATTCTAGCTGCTTAACCATATATTTGTTTTATGTGCTTTGATTTATTGTCTGTCTTAAACCTAATCAATTTAGGGGTGTGCTAATAGTAGTTAGATGGTCACCCGGAAGGGGTGTCTAGTTATTGAACCACATAAGCGTCTAATGTGTGGTAGTGATCCTGATGGGCTTGCCTAACTATATAGTCATTGAGGTTTGATTTAATCACCGATCATCATTAGGCAAGTCTCATGTAGGAACCTAGTGGCGTATGAGCACCCTATTTAAGTCCCCTCGTGATTGTGAGGTCGCCACCCTAGTCCACCCTGACGGGGGTAGGGAGGAATTTAGAATCCTGAGTACTTATCTAAGAGCTATTATCACCCTTATTAACTAGTAGAAGAAATAGAAAGATTAGCGCATACGAGCAAAACCTAAGCTATATTTTCTCATTTTTATTCTCTCATATTTATTTTATTGTCTTTTATTTTATTTAGTTAATCTTAATCTCTCCATCAATCATCTTTATTTATCTTTTAATTACTAATTTCTACTCTGATTTATTTACCCATAAGCATAACACACTTAAGTCTCTGAGGAACGAATCTTCTTATCATAAAAACTTGCATACGCCCTGTAATACTTGCAATACCGTGTTAAGTCTAGGGTGTTTATTGCTTTATTTTATCTCTTATTTTATCACACCCTGGGCGACACCACTCTGTTAGCTTCAAATGCTTGGACTGACTCGGTTGTTTTTAATCTCCTTAAAGAAAATATTTTACAATATCAAATTTTCTTGAAGCATAAGTGGGAGATAAAAATTATTGGAGTTGGAGAGGTGTTATTTCTGGGAGGGATATTTTCAAAAAAAGATCTTTGTTGTCAAGTTAGAAATGGTGAAGTTATTAACATATGGGAATCTAGATGGATCCCAGCCCCAGGTATTAATGAACCACTTGATACACAGGTGGAATGGGTTAAATATTTATTAAATGAATCTGGAACTGCTGGAATATTGGAAAACTAGAGGATTTATTCAATTCATCTTTGATAGCAACCATTATGAGCATCCATGTTTCTCCTAATACTGTTGATACCCCAATTTTGCTCAAGTCAAATCCTAGGAGTGTCTTATGCTCAACTTATGAAGGCTCAAAGAATGAATGAAGAAAATACAAGATTGCAAAATGGTGAAACATCAACACCTATACATGATAAGATTTGGTCTTTTTATGGAGCCTAAAAGTGGCACCAAAAATCAGAAA
The DNA here is from genome assembly GCA_029959085.1 of Nemophila menziesii. Lineage (NCBI taxonomy): Eukaryota > Viridiplantae > Streptophyta > Magnoliopsida > Boraginales > Hydrophyllaceae > Nemophila > Nemophila menziesii. The sequence goes on along the minus strand of JARWIR010000013.1, from coordinate 19,238,688 downwards.
TTTCTTATGGAGAGCTTGTTATAATGGGCTCCCCACAAATGAAAATAGACTACAAAAAAATGACATCAAATAAGGAGTGTGATGTTTGTAAAAACAACACTGAGTCCATCGAGCACACTTTATATCCCACTTAACTTTGTTTCACTGAAAGACCCAACAACATATGTGATCAAGTGGATTGAGTTTTTGAGCTTTTTTTTTGTCATAAACTGAATCTAAGGGACAACTCAGTGGAGAGATGGATGCTACTCTGGCCTGACACATTTGGAACGAAAGGAATAACTGTATATTTCAAGGCAAAGTCCCAGACCCTTTCTTACAGTAAAGATGGCTTATAAAACCTATGATGAATATATTATTGCTAACGGCAAATCTTCTGAGGTCTTGAATAATATCAACAACTATAACAAACAAAACCATTCAAACAACTTGAGTAATTTTAACTCAGTTGTACAAAGTAACTTGAATGTAATTAATCAAGAAAATATACTTGAGACTGAGGATATTATAAGTGGTAATCAATTACACTTGAGGCTCTATTTGTCTAACACTGGGTGGACTCCACCAAATCAGGGAAACATTAAAATTAACACGGATGCAGCTTTTAACTTACTTACTTCTCATTCTTGTATTGTTTCTATTGCTAGGGACTACAAAGGGAGGATTTTGGATGGAAACTTGAAGCTCTTGGGAGGTTTTCCACCACCAGAGGCAGAAGAAAGAGGAGTCTTACAAGACTAACTCTTTTAAGGTTGGATTGCTTACAATTGAGAGTGATTGTGAGAACCTCATTACGCTACTTGTGTGTAATAAAGCAAAACCCCCCATTTTGTATTAAGAATATTATTAAGGACATCAAATAAATTAGTAATTTTAATATTAAATACTCCTTTATTAGTAGGAGTATGAATTTGATGGTAGCTCAGGTAGCTAAACAAAGTCTTAAAGGAAACATGTTTAGTTTTGATTGGATGAATTCATCCCAATTAATCAAAAAAATGATCACAATGCAATAGGCATTGGTTGATCTCCTTTTGTAATTGACTTTGACCTCTAATACAATCTGTTTCTGACTAAATAAAAACTAACTAAAATAAAATATAAAACATAAAGAAAGTGTGCATCTCTTGATGTGTTTAGAAGTTGAAAGTTAATATTATCCACATGTCAATTCAACTAAAAATATTATCTAGGCAAAACACAATAATTGTAGCTAGATCATCCTTTTTAACCCTTTAATTTATACCCTAAACAAGTTAATCATAAGATCGGTAGTTGGTCTAGTGGTTAGGCTACTTTTCAGAGTCCAAGAGGTCCTGGGATCGAATCTTATTAGAATCAAAATGATTCTGAGTCCAAGGTGGCTCTCATATGTATTCAAAAATAATAAAGATCGGTTAGAGTAAAAAAAAAAGGTACATAATTAGTCAATTCTTCATTTTTAATACGAATTATTGAGAAACGTAAACGACAATATGTATTAAAAAAAAAGATTGGTTAGAGTTGCACGAATGCACCCATTCTTTTTTTTCGTCTACGGAAAAAAGAAAAGGTACATAATTAGCTAATTTTTTTTATACAAATTATTGAGAAACGTAAACAATTCAACCAAAAAAATTGCTTCTCATTTGTTGAGGTTGAGATCTTGTATTACTGCCTTAGCCATAATGTTAGCCATTTGGATACGCTCCTTTTTTATGTAGTGCACTTTTCAATTCAAGAATCGATTCATCCATCTCCAGATTTGATGAACCATTGGGCAGATTTTTCAATCGACTCTACTATTTAGGTTAATTCCTAAAATAAGATCAAGGTTGTCAGAGTCGAAAGAACTACTCTGAAAACTGAGATCAGCCGCTCATTTTATCGCATTATAAGAAGGATAACCCAGGCCTCTCTTTCCTTAGCTGAAATGCACCCTTCCTGCCATTAGGTTCACATCATCTTTTTAACAGAGGAAACTTCGTTGATAGATAATTAAAGTTGAGTTGGTGCATTATTCATAAGTTAGAGTTGCCCTTATGCCCCTCGACAAATAGCAATGGCTATTCTGGCCTAACAAAAAATCCCATCACACATCTATGTCCACAAGATGGTGGCCATACATTATGGACAAGTAGATTGTAGCCATTCTGAAGGAAAATAAATAATCAGAATCTTACCTCATCTCTTAACATTGTTGAAAATCACTCTTTAAGAACCTATAAGTAACTTTTGATACTACTAAGATAAAGATAGTAACATCCAACACATGACCTGTTAAATAATTATTTTTGATAATTGCATCACTTAAAAGACAACTCTCAATAATAAGCAATAAAGTTTATTGCATCTTAATATAGAAGCTAGAATTTTGGAAAAAAAATATATAGAAGCTAGAATTTAGAAAATGTATAAATAATTTAGTGAGTCGTCATTATCTAAAGTTTTAAAAAAAAAATTATAACGATATATAATTTGATTCAATTTACAATATTTTTTTTTTCAAAAAAATCATTAATAAAAAGTTATTACAGATCAACCAATATTTGTTTGTTTGTTTTTTTTTTTTGGTTACATGGGTTCCGGGCTAGCTTACGCGCACCCGACTAATCCCACGGAGATATACATGCCTCCCCATATATATTCTCATGGTAAATCAGAACTAGGGTACCCATGTTCAGGGAGAGGTTCGAGCCTTGTACCTCTCACTTTACACCCGTTAGGGAGGAAACCAATATTTGTTGAATACAAATACGTTTCAAATAATTTAGCTAATTAGAAAAGACACAAATAAAATAATAAGGTAAGTATCTTACTATTAAACTTATATTTGGTTACCCAATCAACTACTATATTTCTGTCTCATTTAACAAACAAAAAGAGAGAAGGACAAGATTTAACTACTAAATAATTTTTTTTACTAATATTAGAAATAAAATGATTATAAATTTGAGAGTTATTTACTTATTTACCAGAATTTCCATACTATTACTTTCAATAATAGACTTCTTATTCTTCATTTATCTAGCCAGTAAACAAGTTTTGAGAATAGCTAGTGCTTCAGTTTCAATTTATAATTCTGCAACTATCTTCCATGCCTTGCAGTCCACTAAGTTATCTGAGTTCCTAATGATACAAGAAATGACAGCTCGATTATTTTTAATAGATGCATCACAATTAATTTTTATATTATTAATAAAGGCAGGTTCCATTTATCTTTCTCGCCATTTTTTAAACAACTGATTGGTTTGTTTGGAGATCTGCTCAGTCTAATCTCCAAACTTTCTTTGAATGTGTCTTTCTTTGGTGTATCTTTATAATTTGTTTCACATTTTTTGATGTATATCAATTTATACTACTATTCTGACTAATGCCTTGGTCATCCTTTTCTTGATGACAAGAGGATTACTATTTATAGTAGCTCTATCCTTTAGTTTATTGTTAATACTATTAGGATAGTAACTATTTTTTGTATTTCTCCCACTGACTTATAGCCTTTTCATTTACGATATTGGAGAAATAGGTATACCATTATGAATCATGGCATTCCTATCCTTTCAAATTTGTCAAGTTGTAGTATATATTTGTTCAGTGATCATACTATCATTTTCATAACAATTTTTTACTTTAGTAAGTACCTCTATCATCTAAATTTTTACTCTAATAATGGATTTGTTGTAGATTAAACTTAAAGGGGAGAAAAACCAAACTGCTTTTACACCATGGACACGCAAATAACACATGCTCAACTGTTCAGTTCATATATTGAATATACTATAGATAGAAGTTTCGTTACTTATCTTTTGCAAATATTTTCATTTGTGGGTAGTAAATTTTTTTTCTGCTCTCCACATATAATTTCTTATCTTTTTTAGATTTTAAATCATTTTCCACACATCATCAGGTATAGTATGAGCTATATTAGGCTAACTTTTAGTATCTATTTTTTTTCTAATTATTGTTGATTTTTAAGCCATTAATAGGCTTTCTTAACTGTATATATTCCTTCTTTACTAAAAAAAAGGACCAACAAACTTGATCTTTACCACCTAATATAGGAATGAAGGTGTTCATGATCTTATTTGCTATATTAAAGTAATAATTTTTTATTGATATGTTCAATATTCTATTTTTTATCATTTATTACCATTCGTTCATATACTCTTTAAGACTAAACCAAAAGTATTTACATTTCTTTCATAATTTGTTATCTATCGATTTGCGTGAAGATTAATGGTACAACCGTTCCCAATTTTCCACTTGATGTGTTTAGTGACTAAATTTCTCCCAGCTAATAGGCTTCTCCAACCCTATAAGAGGGAGTTTTCTAATTTAGCTTGCAGAAAGAAGTTTACTGGGATATATTTTTCTTTTAATAATATATAAAGAAGATAATATATATTATTCATCAAATTCTAGTCTTGTTTTCCTAACAGATCAAGGTTTGTGAGATTCAAATCTCTGCAACCCAAACCTTCTGAAAGATTACTTTTAGTAAGGGAGGGTCAACCGCCCCAATGGATTTTATCATTACCTTTACTTCCCCACAAAAAATTAGAGAAATATGATCCAATCAAGTCACATATTTTTTAGGTATTAAATAAGAAGACATAAAATAATTTGGTAGACTTTGAAGCGCTTCTCTTATGATGACCTCTTTTCCTACGTCATATAGGAAAAGATTTTTCCAGTTGTTAATTTTCTTTATAGTTTTGTCAACTAATAGATTTAGGTCCCTAACCTTAGAACCTCCCTACTCAGTGGATAGTCCTAGGTAGCTACCTAGATTATTAGTGATTTCATATTCAATCTCCCAACCATATTTGTTTAAATGTGACATGGTGTATTAACACTAAATTTACTCCATATTTTCTGAGATTAAGAGTTAGGCCAGTAGCATGTGCATATTTATTAATGATATCTTTAGAAAAAAATTATTTCTTCATAATTAACTTTTAAGAAGAAGCTACCATCAACAAATAGTAAGTGGGTAATAATAAGAAAAATTTAGAAATTTTTATGTCTTATAATAAATCTGTATCCACCTTATCATTTACTAGGGTTGATAGTGTTTCATGACAAAAAAAAAGGGTTGATAGTGTTTTAGTAACCATACAAAAAAGGAAGGGGAAGATAGGGGCACCCTTCTTAATACCTCTTTGGGGAACATCTATTTTATATGGTTTATCATTTAATAAAACAGAGGAAGACACATATGTAACACATCTTATAATCTTGTCACACCACATATCATTGAGTCCCAATTTTTTTCATTAGCATTTTTAAATAGTCTCATTTATTAAATTCATAAGCCTTTTGGATATCCGCTAATAGCCATATTGTATTGTTTAGAGTTCCTTTTTATCTTTTAGGTAGATCATTACTTCATGTTCAATCATAGCAGTATCTTGAATAAATTGGAATGCACGCCGATTGGTTCTCATAAATAATTAGAGCATGAGAGGTTGAGATCTATTTACAAAAAATTTAGCAATAATTATGTAGATAAAATTTGAATAATTTATAGGCATGCAGTGTTTGATATTGTTTGGTAATCAATTTTTCAAATTAAGGAGATAAATGTATGATTAAGTTCCTCCAAATATCCTTTATTATACCTAAAATTGTTTACTACTATAATAACATATAATTTTATAATGATCAAAGATTTTTATATAGAAAAATCCTAGGTAATTATCAGGTCCTGTTCATTCACATCCTTAACAATCTCCTCAATTTCCAATGGTTTATTCATAGTCTAATTTATTACAGGTTTAATAATGTTTAATATACTTGAAAAAACTCTTTTACCTACACTTTTAAAGACAGTATTAAACTAACCTTTAATATTATAACAAATTTCCTCTATCTCTTTCAGCGAATTTCCCTCTTCATTCGTAATCCTCATAATTTTATTAGTTAGTGGCCGCATGAAAAAATGAGGTGTGTTTGTCTCATTGTTTCAACTACACGTTCCTGGATCTTGTGGCCTAGAATTTCTATACTCTTTTCCATAATACTTCAATCATTTTGATATTTAAATTATAATCATCCCGGTCTCTATATTTAGTATTGTTGGACAAGATTCTCAATTTTTCCATGATTTTATCGATCTCTTTTCTATTATTTCTAAATTTATTTTTACTCCAATCAATAAGAAGTCTCTCACATTGGTTAAGGTTTTGAGTTTACATATTTTTCTTATTTTACCATGTATAAACTTTTCTTACTCCATAATGTTTCAATAATTTCAAGACATTCTTTCTCATCAGTCGAGAAGTTTCCAAACTAAAATCTTCTTTCACTTTTAGTATAAGTCATATGATGTTTTTTTTCAGGAGGGGGGGGGGGGGGGGGAGGAATGGTCTAAGTCTACTGTTGGCAACAGAGCTACACAAGAATAAGGGTATAAACTAGACCATTTTTCATTACATAACACTATATCTAGAAGGGCCTTAATCATATCACGATTATCCCTTCTATTAGACCATGAAATTGTACATCCTTTGTTAATAATCTCTTCTAGTTTTTTATGTTTAATAAAACCATTGAAATTCTTTATAGAATTTTATAAGTCTGGTCACCACCTAATTTTTCATGCATATATCTTATATTATTAAGGTCTTCAATCAGGTTCCAAGACTCATTCTAATTAGAGGCACATTTACTAAATTTGTCCAAGGATAAAAATTTCTCCTTCTTATAAGGATATCCATAAACAAAAGTAGTTTGGACGTTCATTTTATTACCATTTTTCATATTTCAGGGTATTAATTCACACAACTATCAATTACTTTAATATTCTGCCATCAATAGAAAATAATGCTAACCCCACACTAATTCCCTCAGGTTCAACAACTGTAATTAGGGATATTTTAATATATTTTTCTAGTTTCTTAAGAACAAAAAATAGATTTTCATTTTTCGTAAGAAAAAGTACTTGTGGTTGGTATTTAGAACATATACCAATTAGGGTATGGATTGTCGAGGTGCCAATTCCTTGACAATTCCAGGCTACTTGTATCATTCTTGTGTCTGGAATTGACGAAGTTCAATCTCGCAAAACTTATTGTTGTTGTTACCGATCTTCACAATCTCTTGCAGCAAAAACCATATTTCCTCTGAAACCACAATCTTACCAGCTGCTATGTTCCTCTTTTCCACCACTTTAGACTCCTTATAGACCCAACTATTCCAGATTCGTTAACTTTAGCTCTCTTATGTTGCCATGATTCTTTCTGTTTAATCAAATACGAGATTTGTAATCATATTGTTCTTTCTACCCTCTTTCCTAATAGGAATTCAGACACCCTACCTCTTCATCATATCCTCTTTTATGTATAGTGTATTTTGTTTGAGGTTTTGAGTTATTATTTTATTAGTCGAGGTTTGTGTTTTGAAGGGTTTGTGGTGACTGAGTTGTTTGGTGTGTGAGATATTTGATTGGTGAAGTGGTGAAGACAGCGATATTAGGTTTAGCCGGAGAATATGATTTGGTACTTAGATATTTGGGGTTGTGACAGAGGGTTATAAAGAGGAGAATATGTTAGATGTTTTGGGGTTGGGTTGAAATAATATGGGCAGAAAAAGTTTGGGTGACAAAGAGTTTGGGCTAGGTATAGAGATGGATTTATTAGGGCCCATTGGGCTTAAACTTAGGTATATTCCGAATGTAATATTCTCCATACGTGTCTGTGGGGTTTGAATTATTTTATCTATGTTAGTTGCCAACTTTGCCAGTCTATTTTATTTTTCTTTTATTTGTTTTTCTCTTTCCTCCCATTTGCTAAGTTCTAGTTGTGTTTTTTCCCTAATTTTCGTACAATCACGAACATCCTCTCTTACTGTGTCCATCTTCGTACCAGCACCACTCTACCATATATACCTCCAAAATTGAAATTTTATCGTGTCTTCTTCTCTCCACAAACATTTCCATTATCGTTAGTTGACTGAGTGTTGCTGACTGGGTTGTATTTGTTTATTTTACCATTTTAACTCGATTCAAATCTTTTATTTCATCCATTAATAAATTTTCTGATCGATTTATGCTCAGCTTTATAGAACAAAGTCCATTGAGATAGTCCCCGAGTCGATAATTTGACCCAGGTTCACAATTTTGGTGTGACCTTCTCATTTTTGCAACTATTTTCTTTATGATCAGTCAATCTACAACCGTAGAACACATGTCCAATATTTTCATACCTGAATTTTATCCAAACTTGTGATATCTTATCTTCACAGTAATTATATCAAGAGATTAATGGGTTTGATGGCTTCCAGTCCACTTGGACTATCATGTTGTCTTTAGTTAACGGGTGAGATGGAGCATGGAAATTCATACTTTGTGATTTTCCAAGTAAGAAATGGAAACATGGGAAAGTAGTGTGAAAAAATTATTTGAGAGGAGAGGAAAGGCTATAAGCTTAGCTGTCAAATTCGAAGTATAGCCAGATATAACTAGAAAGGAGTAAAATTTATTTAAGAAAAAGGACGACGAAAAATCGGAGATTGAAAAATTTAGAAAAACTTTTTAATGAAGAAGAAGAGAGAAGAGAGACGGAAGAAAAATTTATTAAAACCAATTATATAGGTTCGAATCAATATACAAAATATTAAATCATTTCATTATTCAAAAAAAAAAAAAATTGGACAAAATGGTCAAATTTATATGACCAAAATCAAAACCAAAACTAAAAAATTTCAAGACGTATAGAATGTTGTCTATATAAAGAATAAATTTAGAAGATGAAAACTTTATTATCATTTAAAATTAGATTTGTTAAAGTAAAATATAATCTTTAAAATTTTATAATGATATAAATATTTTAATTAATAAATTAACTATAATCTTAAGATCAAATTAAACCTAAAATGATTCCAAATTAAAAAGAATTTTCATATATAACTTTTTCTTTCTAAAATATTAGCTTTTTAAAATTATGTATTTAAAATTTAAGTTTTTTTTTAGATGGAAAAAAAACTTAATAATTTACCTATCCAACCACTACTATCATTTGATTTCTTTTTTGTCGAAACATCCTGAATTCTGTCCATGTTTACTAAACCAGAACTTTTTCCGTATCTCGCGTATTTCGCCAGCATGTCTGTCTGTATGTTGAAGTGTCTAGGTATATCTTTGAAGATGACATTTCTCGCCTCTTCAGCCATAAAGCTTAATTTTTTTTCAATATTTTCTTGATTCTCCAGTTAGCAGCCGACACATGTTTAATACCTTGAATGAGTTCAAGGTTATCCGGAAAGATTGTCATCTTTCTGTGTTTAAAATCCTCGTATTTCCAGTGTCTCAATAATTACATGTACCTCCCTTTCAATAATTATGTCGCACCAATTCGTTTTAGAATGTTCAATTCTTACTCCATTATTCTTATAAATTTTGATGACATCGATGTTTGTAGGATTGTATGGATAATTAAAGAACGCATCACAAGTGAATGCAATGTCTAATTATAAATTCATAAAATTCAAGGGAGGTCTCGCTATTCAATTGTTGCTTGTTGTATCAGATAGTATTCCAGTTAATACCAAATAGCTCTTTGATATTAATAATTTTTACTCTAATCACCTCATCTAGTAAATCTATTGATGATTGTGTCGACTTTTCATCTTTGTCTTCCATATGTTCCAAAAAAATACGTATGCAGTTATGACTCTTTGATTCCATCTCCCGTCCACATATATTTGGATAATATATATGACCCATATTTCGAGAGAATTTGTCATGTCTTTTTGAATCCTGACTTGTGTTGCTAATTCGGCCCACATCTGTCGGCATATTCCACAAGTTAAAATTAGATGCTCAATTGTTTCATCTTTTACATGACACCATTCGCATTAAACCATCACATCACAGTTTCTTATTTCTAGGGTTTTCTCTGCTGGTGTCGCGTTATTGCTTGTTTTTTAAATAAAAATTCTTACTTTTTTTTGGTTCATTTGCTTTCCATATCGTTCTCTAGAGACTTGTGTTAGAGTTTGGTACTAATGTTGACTGTTGTGGTTCTCCAAAAATAATATTTTTAGTAAAAATCATATAGCCTGATTTTGTTACATATATTTTATTTTGTGTGTGGTCATATAAAAATATCTTGTACCTTCGATTGTAATATCTTTTTTGCGATTATCTTAGGTATTATAAGTTTCAGAAAAATATTATCCAATATTTATGTATTCCGCTCACTTATCAACATTCAAGAATGTATTACTTGCATAATATTATAATTGAATGGTTCTTCTATATATCAATACTTTTGCCATTAAGTTAAATGACTCTTCAATGTAATAAAAATATTAGCGTTTTGTTGGTGAATATTAGTGGATGACAAAATTGGAAAAAGGGACAAATGTGACCATCCTCTTGGAACGGCAAGAGTAGTAGGAAGCTTAGGACTTTGAAAAATTGGTCCTGAAAATTTTGCAAAAAAAAGTTGTAGTTGCTTAAATATATCCCAGATAGTTTTTTATTTTTTTTGGTCAAATTCCCCAACGGGAATATAGGTTTGCAGAAGGACAAAAACCCATTAACTTAACTGGCTAACTCGATTTTGGATCTTGTGTCATATATTTTATAATAGGAAATACTTTTTATCAATGCATTGTGCCCCCAACTCTGATTGTTACTCTAGCAGCCATCCTTTTTATCAAAAAAGAAAAGAGAAAAGAGGACAGCAGCCATCCTTTTGTTTGTATATACTAACAACTTAGAGATTTTCTTTATACTATATGTTAAAAACACTAAAATTTATAGTTGGTCTAGTGGTTAGACTATTTCACACAGACCAAAAGATCTTGATATCAAATTTAATTGGGATCTAAATGATTCTGAGTTAAAAGTAACTCTTATAAAAAAGAAAAAAACACTCAAATTTATTCACACGTATCCTTGTTAATTAACTAGCCAATTTTTTTCCTACTAATTACGTGTCTAGAAATAAAATAATCTTAATTAAAAAGTATAAATATTACATTACTTTTACGAAAATATCCTTCAAAAAAAAATTAGAGTAAACTCAATTTTAAGGCTATAATGTTTCATACATACGAGACTTAAAAGCCATTTAGCATACAATTACAAGATGACCACAAAATCACTGAGAGTCTAACACAACCCTAGTCATCGCGCATATGCTCTTATCTCTCGTAATAATATTTTAAAGATAATCCAGAGGATCTTCAAATTCCATGGGCCCTATTTGCGCATTCGCTCCTTCCCTAGCTAGCCTATCTGTACATAAGTTAGCTTCCCGGAAGACATGATTCAATTCAAAGTTGGGACGGTCTCGACGCTTGTCCCAACGCTCACGTCCTATATGAGAGAGATAACTACTTGAACTTCCACCGCCCTTCACTTGCACATAGATTTCTTTCGAGTCCGTCTCGTTCATAAGATCTTTATAGCCCTTCTGAATTGCCCATCGTAATCCAAAATGTAGTGCAAGGAGTTCCGATATGAACGGAGATTCAACAACACACTAACCTACATATCTAGCTATACATGCCCCGTTCATGTCCCTCAACACACCACCAATACCCGCTACTTTCTAGTCGCTTGAAGCTACCATCCACATTAAGTTTGACTCCATCCTTAACTTTTAACCATTTAACCATCACGTTCCTCGCTAGTTTAATTACACCCTCATCAAATTCCTTACCCCATGCTAGGATCAGTTGCTTGCTATATGTAATATTTGTTTTTTAACTTCCTTCACTCGAGGCGCGAAAATATCTATGCCTTAAAAATATTTTTAGGCAACCTATTTCAGAATACTCATTTTTAGACCAAAAGTATTAAAAAAATGTCAATCTTTAGGCTATTTCACTAATTTTGTGAAATTTTTTATAAATTTTAAGGACAATTTGGACACTTTAAGTATAATTCTTAGTTTGTGATATGATCAAATATAGATATAGTTTGATTGAAATATCCAAATTATCCTTAAAATTTGTGAAATATTTCAAGAAATTGGTGAAATAACCTAAAAACAAACATTTTTAATACATTTGGCCTAAAAATGATCATTTTGAAACGTTTGACGTAAAAATATTTCTAGGCCATTATTAATAGAATTTGTTCTAAAAATTACTCAATATAAGATTAGATTATTTTAATAAAAATAATAATGAAAAAAGGTGTAAAAATATTTCAGTATTGTGAATAGATACTAAAAGAATAATGCTAGGTATTACCCAAAAGTAATCATCCAAATATCAGCCATAATTTTGTATTCAAGGTGGTTCAATCATATAAGAATGTAGACCAGGACTTTGTATTCACTTACATTCACAAAGTCTTGATCTACATCCTTATATGGTTGGGTTCTTATGACATGCTTAGAACCAAGAATTCATTCTAGGCCCATGGTCATGAGTTTTTTATTTCTAGGGGTGTTGCTTGAGCTTTCTTTGCCTGGTTACCATATATTATCATAAATTATTACGATAAAACTGTAATGGTTAGAGTAATCATGCAATAATCAAAAGTTTTTGAGATCAAATGTTCCTCAAATCAAATGACTCTCATATGTTTAATAAACCAACTATATGTCAAATATTATCTTCTCCATATATGAAAGCAAAAAAAAATATTAAAGGTATTTAGCCTAGTTTTCTCTAGCTAATCATTCTCAAAAGTCTTGCAATTTAGGTGAAGAATTTAGTTTGTCGCCTATAGATTAGGTTGTTGCTCCATGTTTGGAGTTTAAGTTTTTTGGATTATCCTTCAAATCTAGGTAAACCTAGTTATTTCATTTTTATAAATATGAAGAATTATTCTTTAGTCCATGAAGTCTGTTAAAAGAAAATGAACACCCTATCAATAAGGTTGTGAGTTTTCTTATCAATTATCAATGCTTATTTATTTTTATAACTTTTGTATTTGGCTGTCATTCTTGATACGCACACTACCCGTCTCCCTTTTCTTAACTTGAACAACAAGATGATAGAATTTTGTGTTGCGTTCCCCCAAATATATCCACTATGTTTTAGCTTGTTGAAACCAATGTAACTCCTCCTGCTCGAGGACACTCTCATACTCCCCAAAGAGTTTTTTCTCCAACCTAAACAGTGATGTATTTTACGAAGTCTGAAGCGCCTTTTGTATCCCCAAAATCAAAGCTAGGAGGCGGTCCTTTTTTTAAAGATATTCCCAAAGGTATCCATCTTCCATTTATGAATTTTTTTTGCGTATTTACTCAATATTCTCCCTTAGGGACCTTCCCTCCCCCACCCAGCCCTATTCTACCATATCTCTGAACCTCTCGTGTTGCACCACGCAGCCTCAAAACAGATCGTTGCTCCATACCTCTTGGATTAGAAGGCAAAGCTACCATTAAAAGAAAAGGAACGTGATCTAATTGGATGCGTGCGAGGTGCCGAACTTTCATTGCCGGAATTTTTTAGTCCAAATGTGATTACCATAGGACCTATCCAATCTCTTCATGGTTCCATGAGTCACTCCAAGTGAATCTAGGTCCCTCAAAACCTAGGTCCTCCAACTCTCAATAATCCCTCTATCGCTCGAAATTAACTACAGATCGTGTTGTACCCTCAGTCCTTCCAACTTCGTCCTCATGAATATCGGTTTGATTAAATTTTCCAACCAATAACCAAGGTTCTTTGATTTGATATGTGTTCTTTTCGAGAAAATCCCAAAGTGAATCCTGGATCCAAGATTTGGTGCTCGCATTAACTATAGATAAGACCCAAGAGAATCATGATTTTATAGAAATATGAACATTGATTACCTATTTGCTAGCCGATAAAATCTGGACGGAAATATCCCCTTAATTTCCAAAGGATCCAAAGGATCCAAAGGATCCAAATGCCTCCAGAAATTCCTTCCGCTTCCACTCTAATAGATTTAACCATTCTAAGGGATTTGATGATTCACATTTCCTCCTTCCCCGCCGTTTTTTTCTCCACCATGTTCGAAATGATGGGCTTATGTCTCGCGTAGAGCTCATTGAACGCTAGTCTAAACCCTGCACTATTAGCACCTCTACAACTCCAAAATAAAATATTTAAAGGGTTATTGGTGAATACCAACTCAGATAAATTAAGAAGATTATCCGACATAACACAACTAATAAAGAAGATAACAAATGAAAAAACACCAAGCTAACGAGCGGAGCAACCTTATACTGATAAAATATCTCCACGGGCAGCCCCACACTCGCAATCCGAGACTCCAGACTCATCTATACCGTGATAAGCCTATCCTGAAGATGGCTCCAATTTTGAGTCATCAAAGAAGAAGTCACTATAGTCTGACACGTCTAATTTATCAGCAAAAAATCCTTAAGTATCGCCTTCCTACATCCCTAACTGCACTCTTGGACCACTATCGAACCCTTCTGTCATGTGGCTGATCAACACCCAAGTTTAGCAGGTCCAACTGTACCTCGGGAGCCACCAAATTCAGGAGAGAACAACTTCCACCAGACTGATTTGGAGGGCTCTGGCTATTGGGTACAGTAACATCTGTTACTTGCTTCCCAAAAATAAATTTTATATAAATTGCACCTAGGACCCTGTGATCCTCTATTGTATTCTTATTTAATTTATCTACATGTCTCAAACCTTTAGATTTAGGGGTGACCCACATTATCCACCACCATCTCGTTCACCTCAATTACATTATCACTTGAGCGAATAACGGACATACCCTGCTCCATAGCTATCCATCTTCAAGAGTACCACTATTCACTTTACCCATATCTACCCCACCTAGCGGAACAAAAGCACGCCCCCTTCCTTCCAATATTACCCCATTTTTACCCAGACTACAATTCCCTTTATTTGCCCCTATATCCTTGTTTATCCTTTTGCTTCACTGTTGGGCCGACTACCTCATCATCCATGACTATCTGTTTCCCCGTATTAAAAAATCCACCCACCAAACCATTAGAATTAGTAGCGATAATAACAGGTTGTGTAGTACCATCCTCCCGCAGCCTAGATTGCTTATTTTCTAGTTGTTTCTCGAGTTTTCCATTGTTAATCTCGATCACCCCTACTGGAGCAAGTGACTTTTCGTTACGTGTGCCACTATTTCCGCCGACATTCATTGAAGATAAGGCTTCAAATCGTGAACCGTTCCCCCATTTATCCAGGTTGGAGTTAGGTACCACTAGAGGTAATTTCCTCTTATTTGGAGTTGCTACCCCTTTGATGACCCTCCTATTCCCCCCTTTTGACCTCCTTTATTCATATCAGTACTCATATTTTCCCCGTGACCTCCCACGACCTCTATCCACCACCATCCAATCCCCATAGAGCGATGGTTGTTCACTAGGTTCATTTCTAACAATTTGAGGAGGTTTATGTTGTCTATCAATCCCCCCAATCAACGTTTAGTCACGTATGAGCGGTACGTTCCCCCTTTAAATGTCCAAATCTCCCACAGTCAAAACAAATAAGATGTAGACATTCGTATTCAATTTTTTGCAAAAGATCTTGTATCTGAATAATCGATACAAGAGGCTTGCCAAGCTCGACTTCCACCACAATTCTTTTAAAATTGCCTCGTTCTCGTGACTTTGTGATCGGGTCAACCTTTATCATTTTACCGATTAAGGTCCTTAACAATGTTAGAAAATCCATCGTATAATTTATAAGGGGTAACCATGGTAGCCAAACCAAACCATCGTCTTGAGCACCAGAGTCAGCATAAAAATAGGTTCCTAAGCCCGCATAATAAGATACATGACTAAAATCATCCACCACACCACCCCCCCCCCCCCCCCCCGCGCGCGCGCGCTCAAGGCTTTATTATAGTCCTCATCACTAAAAAAATTGAGCCATAAAATACCCAAAACCAACTTCAACCAAATCCATGTGCGCTTTAGGCGCCCAAATTTGATTAAACTTATTGAATAAATATTTAAAACCAATATAATATCCAATAAGACGAATTATAAGTGAACATTTCCATACCTTACACTTGTTACGCTTCTGCGCCGCTGTCCTGACGAGTTGTAGATAGGTATTATCATCAAGGGGAATCTAATCTTCCATCTCGAAGGTATTATCCTTAAGGAGAGTTGAATTACCAGCATTCCCACTTAAGTTTTCCTCCTCTCTACCCCCTTGGCACTCCTGGTTATTAGACACGCACATGAATATGGAAGTCTTCCGGATAACTTCTATATAGCTCTTCGTTTTAACGCTAGCCTCCTCCAATGTTTCAGATGGAGCATTTGGATGGAAAATCGTTTCATTGACTTGCATCACTGTGTGTCCAGCAGAAAGTAACCTACTAGTGTTATCATTAAAAACCAGAGGACCAACGGTACCTAAATCAAGATGAGGACCGCCACTTCTGAAATAGGAGGAGTCGGTTCCATACTCAAGCCTCCCGTTTCCATCGAAACGTTGTATGACGTCATGACCTTACTAAGTGTAACATTTTCAGGAGTGAATATCAGATTTTTTGATAAGCTGGTCCCCCCCAATGGCCACACCTCCAGTCGGTAGACAATAACACACCCTTGTTCTTTGTCCCTCCTTCCACAATTGGGGATATGTCATCCCTATAGGCATAAATAAAGGATATTTTAAGGGCCCTGTTATTACCTCCAATATTATTCTTCTTAATTGCCTTCTCTTTCGCGTTGTGGTTCCACGGATCAGTGGATGTTTGGGAAAAATTTACAGCCTCTTCAATGGCAATTTCTTAACGCTGTGAATTGTTTGTCCTTAGAAGATAAGATGTTAGCGTTATGAGTGGTTGGTAAGGATACCGTCGCACGAGAGCCCGACAAAGATCGTTAATTACCGTCGCCGGTTTCAGGGACGAGAGGCGGCAGAAGGAAGTCGCCTCTAATTTTCCATGTTTGTTACCGTTAAATGACATCAAAGGAAAAAAAACAAAAGAAGAAAGAAAAAAGACCAGAAAGGAAATAAACTAGGAAAGGAAAGAAAAATAAAGTTGGCGCCAAACTTGCTAGTCAAAGTAAAAAGAGCCTAGACAAAATATTTTTTTTTTGGTTACTTTTTTTGTTAGATGCACAGTTTATTAATAAAATCAAGATCGTTGCATTAGTTGTTCTCCAAAATTATCTTAATTCTTGTAATCCAAGTATTTTAGGGTGACATATATAAAATGGATACCATATATTTCTTAGTCCAACCACTCTACCTACCTGCTTCGAATATTATCCATGATACATTTATCAAAGAAAGTAATATTATGGGTCAACGGGATATTAAAGGATGTAACAGTTCTAATATCTTGACTAGTATACAAGTGAGAAGGATATAAATCTTATTCCATTCTTAAGGATACACAATTATCTTTGGATGATGATTTTATTTGAGAGATATATTATAATAAAAAATAATTTAAGACCTTATATATTAGTAAAAAATATTTGAAAAATATCTATATAATAAAGCAAAATATACTCATATATGCCTAACATTTCAAAATATTATCTTTTAAAGTCTAGTTGAATTTTTTTTATTATAAGACCTAGTTATTATATTTTAAGTTTGGAATATAATGTGATTTTACTTTATTACCTATCTCCATATTGTTTGGTATAAGTCTCTTTCTGGAAGTAGTATAATTTGATGATAGGTAGATATCTATGTTTGTTTTTATAATTGGTACAAAGTCCTTTTTTGTTATTATTGCATTAAGGTCCCTGCAATGTATATGTGTTCTCTTCTGTTCAGATTTTTTCCACAATTATTTTGTCTAATGAGGGGTATAAATTTAACTGGTCTTTATCTAATGATATAAATCCAATTGATTTTAGTCCAGTCAAGGTGTTTTGTTCATGTCAAAGTTCTATGTCCATATCAAGGTATATGACTGTGATGAGTATATACTCAAATGTTCATGTTTGATGTATAAGTGTAAAACCATACAAATCCATACAAAACAATACTCATATAGATCCACTCTCATACCAACAAAGAGGATTAGGTACATACACACACAGATCCATTGGATACACACCTATACAGATCCATTACGTACAAAACCATACAGATGCATACACCTTTCATACAAACCATTTGGGTACATACCCATACATATCTATACTCATGCTATACATGATTTGGTTCCATACCTATATCATACAGACGATTTCGGTATATATATTCATACAGACAGATACGCGTCCATACACATACATATCTACCCATATAGATCCATATCTACTGAATAGCCAAAATCCCGTAAAAAAATAAAAAACTTGATGAATTCTTATCGTAAAAAATGATTTCTTGGATTATCAAAAACTTAAACTCCACCATAGATGTCTTTTTCGATGGGGTGGATATTTTGGTGTATAAAATGAAAAAAAAATAAAAATTGATGGATGGATTTCTGCGACATAAGAAAATAAAAGAGAGAAAGAAGAATGGGGTAAGAGAGAGAAAATATGAATTAGTTTGTGTGTTTATAAAAAAAGTGAATGGAAAAAATAAGGATATGAGACGGTTATAGTTAAAGAAAAAAATTATTGGATTTATTTTTGCTTTACTTTTGACAAACCTAATTACCACCTTCATTCTATAATAATTGAATTTTTAGAATTTTTCACAAATATTAAAAAACCTAAACAATAGTAAAAAAATTGTTTAAAATAACCAATATATCTTTAATTCTGAAAAGATAAAAATTAAATATTTAGTTGGTAAAAAAAATTTAATAAAAAAGTAAAATAGAAAAAAATGATCTATTTTACATTAGATATTTAATTGTAATATATATTATAGAATAATTTTTATTCACTAAATAGACTGAGATTGAGGTAGTATAAATAAGTTTTTATTAAAATATTACTTAGCTTTAAAACCTATATAAATTAATTTTCCAAAATATTTTCAACTAAAACCATTTTTAATCTTGAATGCCGTATGACTTTATTGTGCACTGTACCGCATGGATTTTGTTCTTTTAGGTGAAAACCCCCCATAAAAAGTCCGTTTGTGTGAAAGTCACAAAACTCATGAAAACTCTCGTGTATATATTCCATCAGTTGACAAAAAAAAAAAAAAAAATCCATCAGTAAAGAGGAAACAGTAAATGGGTAAAGCATCATACTGATAAGTGACGTCATAAGTAATCCCCCTCCAAGTATTTTTGAGCTTTTTATCCATCTCAAGATGCTGATATGTCACATTGACCAGTCTTGGCTAGGCTTAAACAATAGAAGGTAGACTAGCTAGGGTCCAACTCTGTCTAATCAATAAAGAGCTAGAGCTTCCCACCCTCTTCTAAAACATTTCTAGTAGATGGTTTTATTTTTTCCTTTTTCCGTTTGTAGATCAGTAGATGGCCTTCTGGACATTCACTTTACACTCCACGTTACCTTTACCTCAACTAATATTTTTTTAGGATTAGGCTAACTTTTTTTTTAGTCGAAAGCAAAGTACATTCAAAATAAAAGTTTATTATAAATTACCTTATTCTTATTAGATGAAAGTCATAAAAAAGTTAAGTTAGCTAATTAAAAAGATAGAAAAAATCTCAAAAACGAAAAAAAAGTCTTTAACTTTTTTTAGCTACCCAATCCGCTATCAAGTTGTTTAACCTCTTTACATATAAGATCTTAAGTTTATACTATTTTTTACACAAAATGATGTTCTTAACCAAAATCTTAGGGTATGTTTGGATTAAGGAGGGATTTTTTATTAAAAGATAGGGAGGGAGAGTATAACAAGAGAATGGAAAGGAAAGTATTTAATTTTGTTTGGATTGAATAAAAAGAGAAGGGGGGATTTTATTAAAGGATAACATGTATCCGGTGTTTGGATTAGAAGAATAATAGGAGGAAGGGGTTCTTTTTATAACTAAATGACCCATATACCCCTATTAAAATATTTTATAAAGAAAGAATAAGGGTAGTTTAGACATTACAACGTAAATAAAAGAATCCCTCCTTTCTAATCCCACCGAATTGGAAGGATTGGATATATAAGAACATAAGGTATTGTAAGTATCATTTACTAACCAATCCCTTCTAATCCCGTGTAATACAAACAAAGAAATGAATTGTTGGAATCCTTTAATATAATCCCTTCCCTCCTAATCCCCCTATCCAAACAAACCCTTAGTATTACAAAAGACTTTACCACTAGTACTAGATTGGTTAATAATACCAATACAATCATTCTCAATCTCAACACTTCTTGGAGGGAAATTTGAAGCCATCTCACAAGCTGCATAAATCCCTCTAGCTTCATTTTGGAACCGAGTTGACTGTGATAACCTTTGCAAAACCTTCAATCATGCTACATGTAGAATCCCTTAAGATACACACAATAACAGATGTATTAGAATTTAAATTAACTGAAGTGTCACAATTAATTTTAAATGATCCAACACTAGGAGGTTTCCAATTAGATTCTTTACTATTTGCAATGTCTCCACACTGTATAGTATTATTATTATTGCCCTGTTGTTTCTTATGTTGAGCATTTTTAACAGAACAATGCTCAATTGAGCTCAAAACTGACTCAAAAAGATGATTTTTTATTAGCCTCAGAAGGTTGTCCATTAGCCAGAGTGTATTCATCATAGGCTATAAGTGATTTTTATAAAATATTCATCGGGTCAGGAGAAATTCCTTTAAAAACAAATTCATTTATTTCCTTCCAGATGAACCAAGCTATGAAAAAGAAAAGCTCTCTCATATTTGAAATTTGATCACCATTATCTTTGTAACATAGCCTAATAAATTGTAGCCATTTCTAAACATTAAATGATGGTTATTATTATTTAAAAAAAAAGGAAAGTTTGACACTTCCGTTGTAACAAGAAATTTAGAAACTACTAGACTTATACTTTAAATGTTTCTTTTTCCAAAAAGAAAACCAGTTGATTATCGTTTTCTTTTTTCGAATCATTATATCTTGTTTGACTAGTTCTTTTAGATATTAGTAACTCATGTTCAGGAAGGAGATTCGAACCTTGCACCTCTTGTTTTACCCCTTTAAGGTCTCAAGAAATAATAAGGCCGAGGAGATTTGAACCTTGTACCTCTTAAACGAGAGACAAGGTTCTGGCCATTGAGCTAGCCCCAATGATTTTTGAGATTTTGATCACATGGGTTGATATTCGGTAAGTTTGTTTTAATTTGAAATTTACACTTGAGAATTGATAAAATATATTTTATATGAGTAATGCTGGGTATCACCCAAAAAGGTATCACCTAAACATCACCCATGATGTGGCGGTTAGGTGTACCAATCATGGAGGAGAGAGAAAAAAGTAAATTTGGAAAGAGAAAATCCATGATTGGTACACCTAACCGCCACATCATGGGTGATGTTTAGGTGATACCTTTTTGGGTGATACCCAGCATTACTCATTTTATATTTAGCGTTACATGGATAAAGGTCTATTTAAAAATATTATATGATTTTAATTAAAAAATTAATTCGATATTAGCAAAAAATAGTAAAATGGAATGAGTTTCTAAGTATTTTAAACTAGTTTTCACTAAAAATAAAATTAATTTTAAGAAAACAGGCTCAAATAAACACTAAAACATTGAAAAATTAACCAAACTTTTTTTGGATGAATGAGACATAAGGTCTTGGAGACAAATTTTGTTCTCTATAAGGAAGAGAATAAATCTTAATTATTTCAAAGGACCTCAAGAATGACCAAATACTAAAATGCCCTTAGTAACACTAAATGACAAAATGAGCGATGTCACTGTTCATCTCTCTCCACTACCCAACTACCTCCGACCTCCGATCTCCGACCATTGACCTCTGACCTCCGACCACCGCCCACCGACCTCCGACCACCGGTCACCGTCTACCAGAAAAACATAGAGTATCGGAAAAATTTGATGAGTATCGAAATAAAATATAGAGTACTCTATACAATTTGATGAGTAATTTGAACAATTTGATGAATACTCTGTACAATTTGATGAGTACTTGATAAATTTGACGAGTACTTTATAAAAAAACAGTGAGTATTCGAATAAACTAATGAGTATTCAGTTAAGTTAAATTAATAAGAGTATTCATTACATTTTCAAACTAATTACAAAACTAAAAAATAAAACAAACTAAATACAACAAAAAAAAAGAAAAAAAACTACCTACAAACTAGTTTTACCAGATCTAGTCAAACGAGATTTGAACAAATAAAGAGCTCTAATGGCCGACGTTAATGGACGCCTGAGTGAGGAGAGGAGAAGACCACCGCCACCACCACCGGTTGACCATGGAGAACTCAGAACCGACGTGGCCATGGCCTGGCGAATAGCTCACACCATTCATGAAGCTGGACTTTTGAAGGCTCCCTGCTCGATCTGGTTTCCATTGCTGCACAAAAGAAACTCGATGCTTAGAGGAAGACGAGCGTCGGAGATGGAAGCACGGTGGGATGGAAAATGTGCCAGATCCGTTCTTGAGATTCATCGTCTTCGAGCAGCTTCCATTGCCGAAGTTGGAGGTGAGTCCATGCTAGCACAGGATCTACTCTAGCAGCGGTGTTCTTTTGCTGATTCGCGGAGGTCTCGATGCCGGAGCTCCATTAAATGCGGCGAAGGAGACACGAAGCTCTTGTTCCTCGAGCTTCTAATTGCATCTGGTATGCTCATCTCCATGGTGGTTTGACGAATAGCTGGCGAATCACGGCGGCGACTCCTGCAACATACCTCCAAAGCCGAGATCATTCTTGTCTTGCTCCTCTTCTTCTCCGACGAGACGTGGAGTAGTGATGCCGGTGAAACTCGAGGCCATTGTGAAGGCTTCACACCTCCTTGTGTAGCAATTTTTCATGGCCATGGTGAAGGTTTCACGAACGGATTTGCAGAAAAGGTTGTGCGCTGATTTGAAGAGAAATGGAGGAGAGATCTTTAGGGTTTTGAAAATTAGGTTAGTGGAAGAGAGAGAAACACATTGACGGGAAAGTGGGAAAGTTTTTGTTGATTAGAGATAATATATTTAGTATATATAGGAAAAATAAAATAAAAGGGGGTAAAATTGTAATTTGTTTTTTAGATTTCAGTGTAAAATTTGATTTGAGGTCTTTAGTAAGAAGAGAAGGAAAGTGGAGTTGAGATTGGAAATAGAGGGGTGTCTTCAAGTCCCTATGTCTCATTTTTTTTATATTTGAGAGTTAACTCGAAACTATTTTACCTTCAGTAAAATTCGATCCTAAGACTTTTTAGTCACTGCAGAGTACTCTAACCACGAGAGCAACTATTGATTTCAAAATTTACACACCACATCATGATTAATTTAGAAATTAAAATTGTAATATAAGACGAGAACATAAAGATTAACACTGAATAACAGATGCCTTATTTATTATTTTCGATTAATTTATCATCATGATAGAAAAACTACATGTCTAAAATATCTATTTATATAATGTTTGTAATATCTCTCATAATTCTTGAGGAAGAAAACAAATTAAAAAGGGTTTAAATATCTCCAAAATATGGTAAGCTCAAATCACCCACTTAGCATTCGCCAATGTGTTGATGCTTTTGGCTATAGGAGATTCAGGGTCCATCAAGGCACAGAAAGTTCTGCTAAGTGTTTGGCGCTCCAGATAAATGTGCTCAAGTCGAATATTTACTATGTGGGGATAAAAGATTATGAAATTGAGAAGATTGAAGATATATTACAATTAACAAATGGGGGGGGGGGGTACCATTTCTCTATCTTGGAGTCTTTCTTGGTGCATCGATCTTATTGTCAAGAAACTGTAAACCTCTTATAGACAAATTGGAAGGTTGTGTAATATCATGGAATGCTAAGTCTATCATTCACGGGGAGGTTGGAACTCATTAGATAGGTTTACAAGTGGTTATCTATTTTTGGTTATCTATATTTCCGATCTCCGAGTTGATGAGGGAACAAATATATAGTAATTTTTGTGGGTTCTATTGGGATGGAAAATCTCCTCAAATTGCTTGGGTGAAAATATGTAAGCCAAAGGTGAAGTGAAGATTAGGGCTAAGGATTCGGGTGCGTGAAATAAAGCATTGCTTATGAAGATCTTGTGGCGTATTGGGGACAAGAAATACTCATTATGGGTACAATGGGTTCATGGAGAGTGTTTAAAAATTGGGACATTCGGGATTGGAGTGTGGAGAAATGAGACTTGCCTTTGAAAAAGGAAATTTAGAAGTTGAAAGATGAAAGATGCAAATAAAATCTCGTTTAGGGTTGTGGATGGTGAATTTTTTTTGCAAAAGTAGTTTGACAAGGTGAAGTTGCCAAATTCAGAAAATGGTCCAAAACATAATAATAGGGATATAAATAGTGGCGGGGTAATTCCATAATTGTATAACAATAGGATCAACATGAATCACACACAGTGACATCATTTTATGGAGAGTGTGGTACAGTGTGTTAGTCACACACGGTTAAAGCAGATTTGTAAGTGTGTATTACACACGACAGAGCTGGAGCCTAGTGTAAACACGCGAGCGTGAGGTATGTAGTTTGGTCCTCTCTTGCGGAGAACTAATGTGCGCGCGTGCAAGCGTGTGTGGAGGCCAATTGGGCTCTCCCTTACAATTATTTGGGTCAACAATTAATCCCTGATCAAAATTGCGGTGCGCAATAGACAACGCGGCACAAATTCATATGTGAGGCCTATTTTTAGCTTTATTTCCCTATGATGTGTTTTAGATGCGACCTCCACCTAGATCTTGGGTTAAAATTATTTGGAACCCTTGTATTACTCTAAAACACATGATAATTGTTTTGATGACCCTCATTGGTAAACCTCTTACCAAGGACAAATTGGTGTTTATGTAGTTAGATTTGATATGCGATTTTTGCAAGGCGATTTTGAGACGACCAAGCATCTATATTTTGACTATGATTTCGAGATGTGCTGGAGTGATGTATGGAGACGGTTAGATATATTAAGGGATATGAGCAATATTTAGAGTTCCCTAAAATGACTAAAGAAGATGAAGACTAGAACGACGTGGAAAAAGTGTAAGACACATTGTGTATACGATGTATTATATTAGGAGAATACTAAACATAGTAGTGTAGAAAAGTGTGACTCTAATAGATGAGGCTAATTTTAAAGATATCAAGACTTACAATGTTTTTTTTTTTAATACATGAGAGAGCCACTTTGGACTCGGAGTAAACGACTCCAATGAAATTTGATCCCAAGACCTCTTGGTCTTGGCGGAGTAACCTAACCACTAGGCCAACTATCGATCTCTTACAATATTTTCTTTAATACATATGAAAGTTACTTTGAATTCTAAATTATTTTAACTTCAATAATATTCAATCTCATGATCTCGTGGTCTTTGCGGAGTAGTCTAACCATTATACTTACTATGTTTTCATTGTATTTTTTTTAACTCTAAATATACATTAATATATTGTTAAAATTAAGATAAGGGAGGGCTACGGTTAATTTATTCCAGACATATCCGATATATAATGTGCATACATTTTTTACGTAAAATATTATTCATTTGAAAAAGAAACTATGATATAATATTTTGTGAATAATATTTATGAATAGTAGTATAGTACATCCCAAAGTTTCGCTTATCCTCGAAATCAAAAACTACATAATTCCCATCTTGACTTGACTCATAGTCTCGTACAATCAATCTTCACCTCATCACCTTCACACCCCTTCCTTCCTTCCTTCCACCACTAACCACCCACCGCATTTGAAGAATGCTCTCACAAATATTAGCTTTTATGCCATAAGTTACACAATTCAATTAGTCACCATATATTTAGGTAACGGTTAAGTAAATTATATCACATATCCACTAAATTTGGCGGGACCAAGAATACTCATACTCTAAACGCAACTCTTCATCATCTTCCATACATATCCCTCCTCTATATTTTTAGATGTAAAAAGAAAGAAACTAAACACAAAAACCCAATAATATTTTGTAACATTTAAGAATGGAAAACGTAACGTTTTCACCGTCTAGCTTACTTTGTACAGAAAATGAAACAACCTTAGATGCTCAAAAGGTTGAAGAATATGCATTTACAGCGGAAGACGATGATGAATATGTGCAAATGCTGCTTGATAAAGAGAACGGAGCACAAGACCATCGTGAATCTTCACAAGTTATAGATAATACTTGGATGAAACAAGCAAGATTTGATGCAATTCAATATATATTTAATGTTGGTTTCGAATTTGACCCTTTTCATTTCTCACTTGTTTAAGTTTCAATTAGAGTAATTTATTTACTTAAAATCTATGATGCAGACAAGAGCATCATTTGGATTCAAGCTCGAAACAGCATACTTATCTGTTACATATCTTGATAGATTTCTTTCGAGAAGATACATTGGTGTAAGTATATATCATTTATAACAATGCTCGAGAATCTTGATTGGGTTCTCGTATAATCTTATGTTATTATTGTGCAGGATGAACAATTTTGGGCAATAAGATTGCTAGCAATGACATGTATTTCATTGGCTGCTAAATTGGAGGAGTACAGAGTTCCGCCATTATCAGATTTATCAAGGGAAGATTACAATTTTGAGAGCAGAGTGATACAAAGAATGGAGCTTTTGGTGTTGACTACATTGGAATGGAGAATCTTTCCAATCACTCCTTTCACTTTCATTAATTATTTTGTTTCAAGATTTTGCACTAATTCTCAATCTAATAACATTAAATCATCAATCTTGGAACTCATCTTGGTTTCAGTTAAAGGTACTCTCTTCATCAATTTGTTATATTCATTAAAATAATTCCGTTTTGCTATTTCAAAAACAATTGGTGATGTGGGAATTTTTATAACAACACGAGGTTTTTTTAATTGTCTTCCCGATCTTGTAGAGATTTAGGATTCTATTAGTAAAGATTACAAAATTAAGAAGAATCATTGGGGACTAAACTCAGTTTATATTTATTATTGGGTAGACAAATATGCATTAACACTTAAAAATAATAATAGCAAATTATTTATTGAGTCGTTTATCTTTTCCCTTCTTGACGATTTAGTCCCTTAAAGTGTAAGAATAACGTTTTAGTCTCTTATCTCTGTATTTTGTGACAATGCTAGGCGTTTTAGTAAATTTCTTTATATTATAGGCGTTACATTCACTTATCACCATATCGATATAGGTTTAAAGTATCTTTTCGCCATTGCCATGTGTTTGGTTAAAAAAAAAAAATACTTGTAACATAATAAAAATATAAAGAATGAGTAATGAAAAAATGATTAATGTTGTCACGAGATCAACAAGATAACTGAACTAGCAATGTACAAAAGTACAAAACAAGGGACCAAATAAATGATTCAAGTCTTCAATTTGCATGTATCGAACTACATTTTGTAATTTAACACTTATCTTGGATGATGTGAAATGATCAAAGTAGTTGTAGAAATTGAAATAGTATTTGATTAATGAATGTTGTTTTATTTATCTTTTATGCAGATTTGCATTTAATGAGCTATAAGCCATCTGTTATAGCAGCAGCTGCAACATTAATAATATTAGATCCCAAATCAAGTAGAGAAGCTTTGGAGGTTAAATTTGCCGGCTCATCTTCAATCCACGCCCTTAATATTGTAAGTCTCAATCTTCACATTATTTGCTTCTTAACTCCTTATTTGGTCCCGTCAAAAAGTGATAATGCACCACGGAAAAGTTATTCATTTAAGAGTAAAGGTTAGTTACTATTTAAAGAGTTGCTTAGCCATTTAAAGGCAGATTTTAATGTATATGGAATTAAACTTTGTTGTCAACTCCTGCTTATAAAGTAACTTTAATCTTTATTTAGGTGATATATAAATATAACTAGTGTTTAGTTGTTTAATAATATTCTTATTCTGTAATGCAGGAAGATGTATGGCCTTGCTTTAATGAAATGCAACATTCGGAGACTGAAAGATTTAAGATGGAGTCTCCAACAGTATCACCAATTCAATTGCAAAAAATCAATACTTTGGATAAATCTTCAAATACTCCAGCTACTAGTGGCAAAAGAAAAAGGCTTGGATTCAATGAGAGCTAATTAATTAATTAATATGTGTGTATTTTCAGTTGATTGACTTATTGTGGGCACCAAGGGGGTGATCAGCACAGCTCAGTATATGGACCATGGAAGGTCTCAAGATATGACTTCAAAAAGATGAATAGCCATTCTTGATAAAATAATTTATTGAATTAGTGTTATTTTTTGATGTTTATAATTATATGTATGATCTATCTTTTGCCGCCCTAACTTTTAAAGGGTGTGTATGGATTGTTTGCTTTCTTCCTTGTGTCTTTTATGAGGTCAGGAAGAAGAGATGCGTTTCCAATTAGGAAGTTTGTTGTTTGATTTGATGCATCTATGTTGTTATGTTGGCCTTCTTTAAAAGTTTCAATTAAAGGTGAATATGATTGGATTTGTTTTAATGTTTGGGGCATTATTGGCTTTTTTATATGAGTTTGCTCTTTTCTCCGAGAACCTAGGCTTTTGAGATGTCATTAAACAAATACATGGCTTTTCAGATACTCACTTTTCAGGAAAAACTTTTGAAAAATAACTTCTTTGACCAATTAAATGAGACTCAAGAAACATTTTTTTTCACTAAAGCGAAAAAATAATCTAAGAAAATGGTAGGGCAGAGTGAGTAAAAGTGAGCACGACTCGAAGTTGAGGTTCAATCCCGCTCAATCCAAAGTTTAAAAATAATCAACTTGCATAAGATTTTTTATGTTTTTGGGCTAAAAAAAATTCGAGCAAGTTACTTTTGGATTGTAAAAATTAAAAGATTATTCTGATCGGATTGAACCAACCTGGACACTGTAATTTTTTTTTAAAATTCTACTTTTCATATATATGAAGTTTCTCATCAAGAAGACTTTCAGAGTTATTTTTTACAATTTTGTTATTTGAAATAAAGTTTTGTTATTCAAGTTAGTAATCACCTCTAAACAAGGTGAATTTAAACTAACTCTAATTTTACCACTTGATAAATTACCATAGGGTTAGTATTTTCAATTTAGTAATCTGGGTACTTATTCTCGGGTTGAGAATTCTCCCAACTTTAGGTGAACTTGACTCGTGCCCACTTCTGGGAGATGTATATGTTAAATCATGAGAATTATAATACAGTAATACCTTTTCTCTATATTTTACATAATATCAATTTTCATTTTTTTCTAGAAAAACACTAACCTCCATTAACTAAAAAATTCTATTTTTGTCTTAATTTCTCTCTCTTTCCATTATGACCGGACTTAAATACTAACATACCTGAAAAGGCATCTCTTCCCGAACCACCTTTGCTTCACAATTTTTCCTTTAAGAACTACTGTGTGGATGTTCAAACTTGGGAACCATCTTTCATACCAAGCGACGTGCCTATCATGAGAACTACTGTGTGGATTAGACTTCCATGGCTGCCGCTTATCAACTATACATATGAAATACTTACAACCATAGGTAACATAGTGGGCAAGACGATTCATATCAATCTGTTTACTAGATCAAGAGAGAGGAGTAATTATGCTCGAATTGTGGTGGAGATTGACCTTAACAAACCTTTAGTTCCAATAATTCACATCCCAAATCATCTACAGAAAGTAGTGCATGAAGGTCTTCATTTAATTTGTTTTTATTGAGGTAAGTTCAGTCATCTTAAGGGAGAGTGGCCGAGTTTAAACAAAAATGATCAAGGTAGGGTATTCAAGGAGGACCAGGGACGACCTTTGGAAGGGGAAATAAAGAAATGAGTAGAGTGGAGAAATAAAGAAATGAGTAGAGTGGAGAAACAAAGACCCGTGTATGGGGAATGAATGATAGTGGATAGGAGTCAAGGAAGGACGAGAGGGACGCATGTACCAAGAACAATCAAGTAAAAGCAACAATTAGATGTATAACAATCGATCTCAAAAAGTGACCGCTGATGGAAATGAGTATGATTGTTTAGAATTGTCAAGTGGTACGAGAACCCTTGATAATGAAAATGGTCAAGTCTCTCGTAGGAAAATATAAGCCCGTTTTGATTTACCGTTTTAGAACAAGGTTAAGTTCTCAATCTGTGATGAGTATTATAAAAAATTAATAAAGATAATGTTTTGTAGCCGACCCACGGGTAGTACTCATAAGTTTGGATATATACTGGCGTTAAGGTTGAAATTGATTAATATTAGTATAAATAATTATTGTATAGAATATGTGATAAAATTAATTGTATGGTTTATCGTGTGTATTCATACGCCTAACTCATTTAGAGATCGTGCTAACATATGGATTCATCGTTCTAATTGGAAGAATAAGTATAGTGAACCGTCGATAATAATAGATGATTCAGTGACATAACTAGTTCTACTGAAAAGTATAGTAAAATCTCAATTTATGTTAATCATACACTTTCTTTATTGATTTTATTTTGCTTAATAGTCTCACTGACTTACCATATAAAGGTTGTTCTTTTACTTGCACTAATCATAGAACAGATAACAATATTGTTAAGGAAAAGTTGGATCTAGTCCTAATTTGTCTTGATTGGCTTGATAGGTATTCAGATACATTGTTATTATACCCTTGCCAATCATTTCTGATCATTCTCCGATTCTTTTACAACAAAATTAAGTTATAGTGCCAAGGAAAATAACTTTAAAAGTGGAATCCTTTTGTTTAGAGGATCATACATGTTATGGTGTTATACAAACTGCATAGGGGCAACGGAGTAAGAATCGTTATTTAAGTTTAGTCTCAAGAGGCAAGTTATAACTCATGTCATAACAGGATGGAGTAAAATGACATTACCAGACACTAAATATATATTGTACAACTTCAATGTGTTCTCGGTCATATTTAAAATGGACTGGTAACCCAACAAAGTCAGGAACTAGAAAGTCAAATCACTACGCAACTGGGGGATATTTGGAAAATAGAAGAACAATATTGGGTTGATAGAGGAAGAATACATTGACTTGATAAAGTTGATATGAACAGAAAGTTCTTTTTTGCATTGACGGTTTAAAGATGAAGGTATAACAAAATTACAAGAATACAAGATAAAGATGTCATTTGGCGTGAATGTCTTAGAAAAATAAAGGATTTATTTTACTACTTTCTACATCGACTTGTTCAAGGAAGAAGGTTCCAATAATTGTTTGGAAACAACAAAATTTATTCAAAAAAGTCACACCAAATTTGAATGATATGTTAATTCAAACACCGACTATGGAGTAAGTCAAAATAGCGATATATAGTCTTGAGGGTCTAAAATTCCTTGTCCAGATGGGTTACACTAAAAGTTTTATCAAAAATTTGTGAAAATTATTAAGTGGGATAAACTTCAAATGGTATGGGAATTTTCACCTGTTGGAAGGTATAAAATGATACATTAACAACTCTTATCCCGATAGGCGACTATAGAAGACAGTTGATGATTTCAGGTTCCATTTCAAGTGTAAATTTTGCATACAAAATTATTTAAATTTTTCTATCTCTATGACTACAAAAAATCATCAATGGTATAATCTCGCACACATAACCGTTGTTCATCAATGAAAATTACATTCATGATAACATACTTTTACTCAAGAAGTCTCGTTCCTTATGAAAATGAAGGAAAGAAAAACTAATATTTTGCGATGGTAAAGTTTGATATAGAAGAAGCATACGATCAAGTTCGGTGAGGTCTTTTACTTATTGTTCTCAAGAAATTAGGTTTTCTAAAAAAAAAAGGATTAATTGGATCATGAATTGTATATCAACGTCTCGATTAAGTTATATATTTATTGTAGAACCATTTTCAACCACAAAGGGGGTTTAGACAAGTGAATCCGTTGTCACCGTTTCTTCTTAGTCTGCTTACAAAATCTCTTATCAGACTCCTCAATGAAAAGGTCAACACAAGAAAATTGAAGGTGTCTAGATTGCTAAAATATGTCCAAAACTTACATACTTATTATTTACAAATTATTCATTATTCTTTGTTTCCTGTAAAGTTTAAGAATTGCAACAATTTAAAGAGGTACTAATGGTATACTTCCAGCGTTCGGGTCAACGTATTAACTTTTATAAGTCGTTAATTTTTTTCAGTATGGGTACTCAAGATAGAGTAATGAGAGGGAAACCATCTTTTCTACAGGTACAACAAAAGGATAATGTCTGAGATTCCACTTTTTCATCAAAAGATAAAAAAATGAAACTCTAAACTGGATTGGTGGAAAAGTATTTTCTAAAGTACGAAGGTGAAAAACACAGTTATTATAAAACGGTGTTATTGGCTATATTGATTACACAATGTCAGTCTTTCTATTTCCAAAAGCATTATCAGAATTCACAATGTCAGTCTTTCTATTTCCAAAAGCATTATCAGAATTTGTCAAGTATGATTGAAAAATTCCAGCGGAGCTCTTACAAAGAAATAGAATCACAAGATAGTATGGGAAAAGTTGGCGGTGGAGAAATTATGGGAAATTGGTGAATATCACTTTTTTAGTTAACCAAGTATAGACGTTAATTAAGAACACTGGATCATTAGCTGCAAGAATTGTAAATTGTATTTATTATCTGAAATCAACTTTTTTGGATACTAAACACATACAAAGTAGTCTGTGGATGTTGGCAAGCTTAATAAAAGGAAGAGATTTGTTAATTCAAGAGGGTATCATATTATCGGGAATGGTAAATCTACGATATGTGGAAATATAAATGGGTTGCAACAATATAAAGATTAAAAAATTGGATAAGCAAAAAAACTTGGTAGTGAATTGTTTAATGAACAAAAAACTGGAATTTGGATGGTTTGGATGAGATATTTGCGCAACCACTAAAAGAATGTATTACACAAATTCGGCTTCTTCAGATAGACAAGGAGGATACATTTATTTGGTAATACATAATATCGAGAGAATATACGACACAATCAGGGTATCTTTAATAAGTAAGATCAAGGAAGCTTGTCAGTTAGCAAAAGCAAACGAGCCTTTAGATCCATAATTTGGAAGGTTATTTGGAGTTCAAATCTTCCGACAAATATTAGAATATTTTTTTAGAATAGTTGCAGAGATGATATTCCTACATATCTAATACTAGTAAACGAAGATGTGCGAAAAATGATTTTTGTTCTTGGTGCGACACGCAAAAAGAAACGGTAGAGCAATTATTATTAACATGTTCAGGAAATATGCATTATTGGGCAACAATAAGCTTATAAATTAGAACCAAAAACGCGTTAGTGGTTGTTAGAATCGACAAATTATTATTTACATGTTCAGAAAGTATGCATTATTAGATAGTATTTATTATTATTTTAGCTTGTTATTGTATATACTTATTTTCTCAAAATTTATATTTTATATTTCATGGTTTAAGATCTATGGTTCAATGTTTTAGGATCAAAAGTTATGGTTTATGATTCAAAATTTGAAATATAAGTTTTATGATTTATAATTCATGATCAAAGATTTAGGGAAAAAGTTATTTGATTGGTAGTAACCGAATTCAGGTCATTTGGATGAAAGTCAGATATCTCACCCGTTATTTATGTAAAGTATTTGCAACGTCGAAATTTATCTGTTTTGTATTATAAATGGTTAAAGAGGAGGTTGAATACTAAGTTTCCGTTTGAGACTGATTATTTTAGAGTTAAAAGCGTTTTTCAATTAAAGTTTTAATATTTGTAAAAAAAATTAAAAATTATTTTGACATCTAAAATCACTTTAAATAATCACTTATCTAGTACTTTTTTTTTTCTAAAAGTAATTTTAAGGGTTTGGATCTAAAATTACTTTAAATGATTATTTTGAAAAATAAGGGGCAATTCTTTTAAAAGGCCCCAACAACATTGAACCTTCTAATAAAATCCTTATCCCCAGTGAAGTAACTAAACCCCAACTAGCCCATAGTAAAAGCCCAAAACACCGCCTCCTATTACTTCTTATACACTAAAACCTAAAACTAAAAAATCAAAACCCTATTAGGTTTTTCCCCCAGATCCCTCATCTTTTCTCTATGACACCATGGCTGCCCTCTCTATTTCCCCACCCTTCCACTGTCGCTGCACCACCCCCCTACACCATGCTGCCCCTTTCTCTTTCCCCACCACCATGACTATCCTCCCACTGTCGTAGCCACGAACCCCTCAATGACCCCCAAAACTCTCCCGCCCCTCGCAGCCACAACCACCACCATGTCTGCACGCCGCCATTCGTGACCATCTCCATTTGTGATCGTTCTCCACCAGCAGAGTCCCGCCGCCACTCACCAGAAAACCAACACCACTATGCTCACAAGAACCCGCTCCACAGCGCCACTCTCCAGCCCCCGTCGCCGCATAGAAATCCGCTGTCTCACCATTCCTTCTCCGATCTCGGTCATGGCTATCTGAACAGCAATCATTATCGCCTCCCTTCTCCACGAACAAGCCACGAACCAGGGCCGGACTCCACCATCATCGTTGCCTGAGCGCCGCTCTCGTGCTCCAGATCTTGGCGACAAGGTGTCTTCTCCCCGACGCGGTGTCTTCTCCCCATCACTTCAGATCTGGTCCATTCATGGATCTTCAGATCCGCACCATTCACATCACCGCACAGGAACGAACTCCACCATCATCAAACCAGATTCCCGTTCAACTTGCAGCCGCTCAACCAACATCAGATTGGGGTTTTTTTTTTGAATTCCCGTTTAACTTAGTATTTTTTATTTTCTTTTTAATTCAAAATTTTATTGTAAAAAGATTTCTTTTTGTTTTAAATATAGACTTAGATATATTTGGAATGTACCAACGTGAATAGACACAAAAACGTTATGGTGAATAGATTCGTGTCTTGTTTTTACGGGAAAAACTTCGTTTGGCGCGTACCAATTGGTGGATCTCGACACTATATCTTCGATCAGGTTTCTAAATAAGTCCAGACATTAACCTCAACATAAACAAAAACCATCTAAGTCTAAAAAAATACTATTAGGTATGTTCCAAACAACGTAAAAAATGTTGGTCTGTACCAAAGACGAATTGAACAGGGTATAACAAACAAACGTTGGTCTATACCGAAAACGTAAAAAATATTTGTTTGTACCAAAAACGAACTGACTAGGGGTATAAGGGTAAGAATTCTAACTAAAAAAATGAACTTAAGACTTTTTCAGAATATTATTTTAGTTATGACTTTGTGACTAAATTTTTGGAAAGTTGGGATTCTAAAAATAATTTCCTCGAAAAACAATTCCAACGTGACTAAATTTATTTATATAAGATTAAAAGTGAGCAAATACTTTCTAAATAATTTTTTAAAGATAATTTTCTTTTTTGAGGGTTAATTAAGCTATTCAAACTACTACCGTTAATATAATGAATTAAAAAGGATCTAAACCAAAAGAGATTATTTAAAAAAAAAATTAACCAAAAACACTTAGGGGGTGTTTGTTTGCATATAATGACCCAAGTCTGAATCATTCAGACACTGCCTCTTAACAGAATTGTATTCAGTCAAGATTCAACCTTCAACATTTATTATTTAGAAAAACAAACAAACATCTTAACCTATTTAGAAAAACAAACAAACATCTTAACCTACTCTCACTGATTGTAAGATAGACAAGTGTTGAAAAAAAAATTATTGTGAATTATAGGTTTACAAAATCACGTAATGGTCGATCAATGAATCTAAAACTCTAGGAATAGAATGACATACAATAATTTGATTTCTTTTACAAGTTTTAGCATTTTATTTACCGTTCCAAAAATTAGATTTAATAATTTAAGATTAGTAAGCATAATCATCGTTATAAAAGTGTAGGCAATAACAAGTTTAATCTATGCCACACGTTGGAAAGAACATATATTAATAATATAAGGTGAGATTTATCGAAAGTAAAGGAATGAGATCCAGCTGTTTTTACTGATTCAGGCAATAGTTGGAGTTGGTACTTATTTCTGGCATTTGCAGATGCCAGCTTTGTTATAGCGAAGAAAAGTGGTATCTTGACCTTCCCAGGCACTTCACCGTATCAATTGTCCATATTCGCCCTTCTATCTATTCAGTATTCACTATTGCCTCTCTAAATTATCATGTTTAAGGATTTGTCGGGAGCCCTGCGCCAGAATTAAATACCTATCATTTTTTTTTGTTTCGAAGGATATAATGTATAAAAAAAGATACTCCGAAATATTCTAAATTCACGAAATGGAAAACTACATTTTTTCCTCGGAATCTTTTGAAAGTTGAAAGATTACTTAGCATGCTTATGCAATTTTGTACGATGTTGACCGAACCCTTTGCTTACAAACAATAGAGATCGGATCAAAAGTTTTGACCTTTCGATTTTTTCAGGTTAAGATTTCATTGACCAATCCTCTAATTTAAGGATATAGGAGGTCGGATGGAAAATTTTGGTCTTTCAATATTTAAGGTAGGGAAATTGTTGACCGACCCCCAACTTAGAATATAGGAAGTCGGGTGAAAAGATTTGAGTTTTTGACTTTTTCATGTTCGGAATTTATTGACCGTCCTCTAGTAGGAAGTCAGATGAAATTTTTTTGGTCCTTTGAATTTTTCAGGTCGGGATTCGTTGACAATCCCCTAATAGGGTTAAGCAAAACAAAACCGAAAAACTGAACCGACCCCAAAATCGAAAAAACTGAACCCAGAAAAACTAAAAACGGATAAAACCATTCGGTTCGGTATAAACTTTTAGCAGACCAAAAGTTCGGATCAGTTCGATTTTTCTATGCTAACTGAAACGAAAAAACATTTATATTTAACATATTTGCTAATTTTATATAATCAAGAACTAATAGAATATATAAAGTGTTATTAATCACCTCCCTTCAATTAATGATATAACATCAGAAATAACTAAGCATAAATTATGAGATAATTCAATGTTTGAATCCACCGATCATCAATAAAATCAACCAGATGACAGGTGAATTCAGACAATCGCCTTCAAACATATCCACGAAGGAGAATTTGTCAAGCGGGTAAACTTGCGAAAAATGCTAGACATGCAGCCACAAGTCCACACAGGAACAACATGGTGACAAACCTATTGGAAGATTTCAATAGAATCGGAACTGGCTAATTTTCATTTTAATATTTTTGCTTTTCTTTTCCGGTTTCTTTCCTCTTTCCTTAACCGTCCAAAAAATATTTTTGACTTGTTTAAAAAATATTTTACGAAGAATCGAAAATATGTTTATTGTCGGATCGATATAAATGTATATTGCGAAGCGTACGCAATGTATTTCCGGAACCCGAAGGAGACCATCGATTTTGTGTGCGTCACTTAGCTAGCAATTAGAATCACAAATTCAAAAATCGTTTGGCAAAAAAGACTTTCGTGGATCTTGCTTACATGTCGGATATTCATGAATTCGATAAGTATTACCAGGAATTTTGCGAGTAAATGACGGAAAATACAAGGGTTGGGTTGAAGGTGTCCCTAAAGAAAGATGGTCTCTTGCGCATAACAGGGGGTATCGTTATGGTAATTTGACAACAAACTTATCACAAATTTTTAACAATGTTTTGAAGGAAGTTAGGGGATTACCTGTAACGGCTATTGTATTGTTAACATTTGAGAAAAGTGCTGGTTACTTTGTGTTGGTTACGATCAAATGTGTACGTGTGGAAGGTGAAAAATGTTGCACCGTCCATGTGGCCATTTTATTTGTATTACTCAAACGTACGATAAAAATAAAGGATACTATGCGTACGTTTCCGAGTATTTAACGCTTTCAAAGTACATGGATTCGTATGTTGGAAAGTTCCGTCCCCTTATGGATGTTTTCGACTACCCAACTTACGAAGGATATGAACTTGTGGCATGTAAGACTAGAATAATTACGAGGAGTGACCGAAGGAGATCTTCCGGAATTCACAACGAAATGGATGCTAGAGAAGATCGAGTTACCAATCGGTGTGGTACTTGTAAACAATATGGGCACAACAAAAATACTTGTGGTAGGACTCGGAAAAATAAAAAGTAGTTTCACTCATATTTTTTTTATTATTTTGTTGTAATATTGGCGAATTATACCTGTTTCGTGTATAATCGAACATAACAAGTTTATTTGAATTTGATTTGGGTTTGTTTACTTTATTGTGGTTTACTTTTGATTAGGGTTAATTGTTTAAAAATAAAAAAATCAAGACACAGGCAATGCGGCAAAGATCGCCCTTAAGGTCAGAGAATCCTTTTCCGTCTCGCAAAGTGCGGGCGGCTAACGGGAAACCGCCCTTCTAGAAGGGTGTTGAGTCCTATGCCGCCCTTCAAGTTAGAGTGATTTTTTTATTTGCCTCTCGTTTTAGTGAACCGTCTAACTAATATCTAATATTGCAAGATTGACTCAACCAAAAACAATCATACCAAACGTAAATAACATAAAACCAAACATATCAAACATTTGTTAATCCGTTTCCAACTAACAATATCAAACGTTTCAAACAATCGTTAATGCGATTAAAACTAACAATACGAATACCTAACAATACCAAAAACTAATAACTAGAAACAAACACATCTAAAATGATTAACTAATATTTCCATGTCTCCTCCTTGACGGACTGCTTGTGTTAGGAATTTCAGGTTAAAGAGTAACATTCAAACCGGCTATTTGTCCGATCAATTCTTGTTCTCCTGCAAATACCAGCATTTGTCTCATGTGATATTTCATATCATTAATAGTAACCCCCGGCTCGGCCACACGGTATGCCCCGTTAATAGTAGCTTGCATCTGGCATTATACAAACACATGAATATATGCAATAAAACAATATAAATAAAAAAGGTTTAGATAATTACGAGTTTGTAAAGTTGAGATCCCCGAGGATGGTACTCTTTTTCGTCATCGTAGCCCAAGTTTCGAGCTATAGGAGGGCAGATAAATAAGCGAGTATTTTTGCGATACCATCTATCGTATTCAGGAGTACACCCAATCCCTTCTACTAAATCTTCTAGCATGTACTCTCTCTCGTTAGTCCATTTTCGGATTTCACTCTCGTACTTCAGTCTCCAATTCTCTCATGATTTCTCTATTCGATCAATTATAGTATGATATCGATCTTCATCTTCATCGATAGGTTTGGGAATACCTTGAATAAACCCGAATTGCCTCAACACGCGGTCGGGCCGGTACCACTCAACGTTGTTCAAATAGATAAGTGGTACAACACATAAATACTCCTCGCGCCATTGCAGGCAGGTTTTGACAACTAGATGACTTCTAATACCCTTGTAGAGCCTCCAATTAACCTAATCGAGATAAATAAAATAATTATAAATATTTAGCTTTCCAACTAATCCCAAAAAACCAACCTGATTGGGTTCTTGCGTGTCTAAGTCTTCGCGATAAATTCTTAAAGCCCGACCGCAACTATTCGTCCACGTTTTTGATCCATTCCAACTAACAAATTATAAACACGTAAACATTAATAACACATTATTCTTAATATGACATTAACAATAAACAATTGACTTACTATCTAGTAGCGGGACTGTATCTTTCT
This sequence comes from Nemophila menziesii, assembly GCA_029959085.1. NCBI lineage: Eukaryota > Viridiplantae > Streptophyta > Magnoliopsida > Boraginales > Hydrophyllaceae > Nemophila > Nemophila menziesii. The sequence continues at coordinate 19,199,271 of JARWIR010000013.1, read as the reverse complement.
AGTATAGGATTTTCTACTACTCGGGGTCTACGATGTTAATAGACCCAACACCATATCTATGTAATGAATAAAAAGTCGATTATTAAAATAAAACATTACGGGAGTTAAAATTAAAAGAAATACATGCAAGAGTAGACCTTACCCCTTGAGTGTTCCCATAGTTCCCTCACAAGCTTGACAAAGACCATAGTATAAGTATGAAAGCGTGGCCGAACCCCAACTATATCGAGCGGTCTCCGTCAAATAAAGCAACAATGGAAGATAGATTTGCAACACGGTGTTTTGTTTCCCAGATAGGAAAAGAAAAGTCCCGATTACATACATAATATACGTCGTCGCGAAGTGGCGTAATTCATCGATAGTTGCGTCATCACCAGGTCTTGTATCGCCAAATGTGGTCTTTAACCAAGCTGTCTTGATTACTTTACGCCCACTCTGTTCATGTGTAGGAAGGACCCCAAATAAACGAATACAAGTATCTTCAAAGTCAAAGTGAGCGGGAATCAGATCAGTCACACCACGACCTCGAATAGGTAGCCCCAATATCATCGACACATCCCGTAAAGTGATGGTCATCTCACCAATGGGCATATGAAAGGTATGAGTCTCCCGTCTCCACCTTTCGACCATCACAGAGAGTAGAGTGTGGTCCAAAACAATCCGGTCAATTTTTCGTATCTCTCCGAACCCGGCTTGTTCGACAAGCGTAACCACTCGTGGGTCCAATTTCCACGGAGTAGAGGCTAAGGGTTTGGTCATGGTACCGGCGAATCTCCCCTATAACCAAAAATTTAAATAACTATTAACAACACAATTACAATAAAAACTTACATCATCCCACACCACTTGACTTTTATGATTAAATTTCTTGTCTCCATAAAATCGAGTTCGAATTGCTACTCGACGACGAAGCCATTATACCCTAGCAAAAAATAAGGACGAATAAATAAATAAAATGACTACTATTTCAATTATATAAAATTAAAGGACAAATAGTGCAATTATCAAAATTAACAAAAGACATAACTTCCCCTTATATACAATTAAGGGGTTATTTTTGCAATTACATTAATTTAAAAGGACTAATAGTGTAATTATCAAAATAAAAAAGATCAATTGTATAATTACCTAAAACCATCAATTACTTTACATTCTAGTTATATACAACGTATGGGCTTAAGATTGCAATTACATTAAACTTAAAGGACTAATAGTGCAATTATCAAAATTAAAACGGACCAATCGTGAAATTACCTAAAATTATCAATTTATTGAACTAAATTACTCCAATAAAATATCACACGAAATTACCACTCTAATATAACGCAAGCATGTATTGATAAATCAAACATAAAAATCAAAATTAAAAAAAAAACTAGAACTTTAACCTTAGTTTTTAGGATTAAAGTAAGATGGGCTTGAGTTTAGGAGTTGAATCGGCTAGAAGAGAATCACAAGCGGCAGCGGCACGACAAGGGGCGGAGGGGGCGGAGGGGTTGACTTGCTTTTCAATTTTTCAGAATGGGTTTAAGTTTAAGGAAGATAACTATATTCTGTTAAGTGCGGCGTACCGATTGCCGCCCTTCTTTAAATAATAATTTTGCACAGGAAACCACCCTCCGTGCGGGAAAAAATTTGTATTACGGCAGTTTGCAATAGACCGCCCTTAGTTAAAAACTAATCTTTTTTAAAACGTACTAAGGACGGTCAACGAAGGACCGGCCTTCCCCTAATCCAAAAATTAACTAAGGACGGTAATCGGGCAACCGCCCAGGTGCTAAACGTGCAAATCTTTTGCCAGGTTTGCCAAATCGCTAATTATTTGTATAAATAGTGGTAAACCAAAAAAAAACTCGTAAAAGCTAAGAAAAAAAGAATTTGATCAATTCAGCTCAAAATTGAAGTAGTTTTGACTTTTATATATATTGATAATTTCCAATTGATTATACTATCAAACCTATAACGAACTCTTAAAAAAATCCTTGCCAAAAAAGTCACGAGATTAACGAAACAAGTTTATATAAATTTGAGTTCGTCTTATTTAATGAACGAGTCTGAATTGAAAGTTTAAATTTGATTTGTTTAACTAACAGACCGAACTCAAACAAATTCTAACAAACTCAAAACTAAAGCCCTTGATGACTACCCATAGGAATCGACTAGTTTGTAATTGACATTTATTATTAATAATTTTCTTAGAAAAGAAAAACTTTCTAACGATTCTTCCATAACTACGTCTTTGAGAATTTGATTAACGAACCAATTCTGATGATGATTTTGGGTAAGCACTAGATAGTGGACATTAACAGAACGATATGCATAACATCACTCAAAAAGGAAAGAATAGTCCAGTAACTGTTAAATGAAAAATTCTAGAAAAGACTCTTTACCCACTTTGAATTACTTGTACAGTCAACTTTACTTTGCATCTTGTAAGAAGCTATGCCACAAGATAATCTAAAGAAGCTCATAAGGGGGTAAAAAGTAAACGCCACAACAAAAACAAAAAGAATTCAAAGAATCCTTAAGAAAAGCGATTCAACAATCACTATAAACAAAGCACAGTCTAAATTCGAAAAATCATACGATATAGGTAGCAATAAAACCAATGCATGTCAAAGAATTTTAAGGTATTTTTACTCCTAGTCTTCTCCTTACCCTATATCGAAAAACAATTTTGGCAGTTCATTCAAAATGTGCTTACAGAAAATGAGTCAAGAGTCAAGTTGATCCAACAGGAATCATCTTTACAGCAGCAGCTATAGGCATACCAAGGAAACCAAGTGTAACACTTGCAAACCATTGATGTAAAGTAAGAGGATGCGTATTTGCAAAAGCCCCCAAAAACTCCACAATAATTATCTGAAATATTACTGTTGCTCCAACTACTGCTACAAATACGTAATTCTGAAGTATCCCTTTGAACACATCTATCTTCTCCATCTCTCTCGAACTAATCTCATTAAAAGCCTGCCAATCACAAAACCATGTTAGTTACACAACCATCAAACAATAAATTGCACGATTAATCCCTACCTGACAAAACACGAATGAGTTGAAAATGAGAGTATTTAGAATCAAATCGGAATCCGATCCATGAAGTTGAAACACATGTTTCCCTGATGTCTGAAGGAACCAAATCATTACAAATTGATACAAAGATTGTCCGAATATATTCCTCCACATCACATTACTGATGAAATTTCCCTTCCTTCCTACTGGGGTCCGCTTCATTAAATCATTATTCGGTGGTTCGGTCGCTAAAGCAAGCGCTCCTAATGTATCCATTATCATGTTCACCCATAGTAACTGAACCGCAGTTAAAGGCGCACTTCCTGGTCCCACAAAAAAGTCATAATTCATATCTAATAGTCACTAAGAAATTTTGGGTAAGAGGAATTTTTATACCTGTTAAACAAGCTGAAGAAAAATTTACTACTAAAGCAACTACATTTACTGTAAGTTGAAACTGAACAAACTTTTGTATGTTTACATAAACTGAACGTCCCCATCTCGCAACCGTAACAATTGTTGAGAAATTATCGTCTAAGATTATGACATCAGCGCTTTCTTTAGCTACCTGTTAAATAAAACATTCTCATTGAATTGAGCTTCATAAAATAAGAAATATTTAATTAATAATTATTATTATTACCTCAGTACCAGCAATACCCATAGCAAGTCCAATATCAGCTTCATGAAGAGCAGGTGCATCATTAGTACCATCTCCAGTAACCGCAACAACTTCTTGAAAAGTTGTGCGTAAATGTCTAACTAAAGTATGTTTATCCAATGGAGAAGAACGAGCCATTACCTAAATATTCATCATAATAATAATAATTATAAGATGAAAAAACAAAATTATAGAGATAGGTGTGGTTTGCTTTTTTAGGTAATAAGTAGATCAGATCTGAATTGGTCAGGATAAACAAACAGTCTTATTGATCCAGTGTCTTAATGAACCAGATAAAGATCTTAGTACCTGTAACTTTGGAATAATATCTTGCAATTCCTTATCAGTTTTGTTTCGAAATTCAGGACCTTCAATAGCAATACCATCATCAGTTAAAATCCCACATTCTCTAGCAATAGCTTTAGCAGTATTAATATTATCTCCAGTAACCATCCTCACAGTAATACCAGCAGCTCTACAAATCGCTACAGATTCCTTAACACCTGGTCTAACCGGATCTTTAATACCTACAATACCTATACAAGTATACCCTTCAAACGAAACTTCATTTACACTCGAAAACTCTCCATTAATCTCTTTATACGCAAGACATATAGTCCTAAGAGATTCACACGCAAATTTCTCAATCGTATCTTCAAGTTTCCTAACCAAAGTTTCATCTAACGGAACTATTTCACCGTTCGAGTCAATATATTTATCACAAGCAGATAAAATAATCTCCGATGCACCTTTACAATGTACACGAAAACTCCCATTTGGTAACTCTAATACTACACCCATACGTTTTTTTAACGAATTAAAAGGCTCAACTTTCACGATTTTCGTTAATTTTCTCTCACCATAAAAATCACCTCCAAGAGTAACACCAAATTCTAATAACGCAGTTTCAGTAGGAGTTCCGATAATTTCCGTTTTGCCATCCTTATTCTTAACTACTTCACCAGCTGTGTTATTAAACAACGACTCAACAAGTGTTCTTTTCGCAAAATCGGGAATTTCCGAGTTTTTAAAACTACCAAGCTCATGGATTTTTTCAGAAATCGAAGCTTTGACAACTGTCATATGATTTGTCGTTAATGTCCCTGTCTTATCACTACATATAGTAGTAGCGGACCCCATAGTTTCACAAGCAGCTAAATGTCGAACAAGTGCTTTATCATTCATCATTTTTTTCATCGCAAAAGCTAAACTTAACGTAACAGCTAAAGGTAACCCTTCAGGAACAGCTACAACTACTATAGTAACAGCAATAGCGAAATATTCAAGCATTTCCAAAGCATCATCTCCGTATAAACTCCATGTGGACCCGTCTTTAAGTTTTCGGTTAAACATTCCTTGTACTAAAACAGCGAAAGTAACAACAGCGAAAAATAAACCGATTTTACCAATAATAGTTGCTACTCCGTTTAATTTTACTTGTAAAGGCGTTTCATCATCTCCACCTTCACTTAAAGTAGCCATTAATTTACCCCATTGTGTTCTCATTCCTACAGTAGTAACTAACATTTTACCCGATCCATCTTGAACTTTAGTACCCGATAAAAGAAACGGATTTTCAGATGTGACACTAATGGGTTCACTTTCTCCGGTTAAACTAGATTCATTTATCAAAAGTGAAAAACCCGAAATAAAAAGTCCATCAGCTGGGACTTGATCACCTATACCAAGATGAACTATATCACCAGCTAATAAATCATATATCGATATTTTTTGTCTACATCCATCTCGAGAAACTTGAACAGTGATTTTCTTCTTTTCTTTATCTAAATCCTTAAACTGTAAAGATTGTTTGTAATCACTAGTAGCAGTAACAAATACCACGAGTAAAATACTCGCAACAATTCCAAGTCCATCGTGGGCCCCTTTTGGCCATCCTTCAGTTGCTATTCCGACTATTAAAGAGACGAAAGCACATACACCAAGTATCATAAGTGTTGTATCTTGAAGAGCTTCCCATACATAAACCCAGAATCCTCGAGAGGGGCTTTCGGTAAATTTGTTAATTCCGTAAAGTTCTTTTCGTTTGATGAATGAATCATCAATGGTGGATATTCCATCGGTTATTGATGTTGAAAGCTTCTTTGTAGTACCTTCAACTCCACCGTGAGATTTTAACTTCCTCAAGTTATGACCTTCGGTTAGGGATGCTAATTCATCGGCATCTATATCAAAACCTGCAGATTTGACTTCCTCGGGTACAGTATACGATATAGCTGCAATTATTACAACAAAAAATTTGATGTGTTAAGAATAGTTTTGGTACAAACTTAGGATGTATATATAAGTGAAATTCTTACCTTTGATGAAACTTAGGGCAGCTTGTGAGACTAGTAGTGCTACTCTAAGCTTCTCCTACAAAATTGGATAACTAAAGAAGTTTAGAAAGTAGAGTATAGTTGATTTAAATGCGTATTTTACTTTTATTAAATCTGCAATTAGAGGTTAAGCACGATGTATATGGCTATATCGAAATGATCTATTGGGACATATTTTTGCGCTACGAGGAATCAATGCACAATATAAGCTTAGATTCTTAGTGTTCATAGCTTCCATATATCCGCATGTTTTCATAGATTTACCCTGAGCTAGATCTTAATTTTGTTCCAAATTTCGCACTGAGAAAAGCAAACATATTACTACAAAAGAGTATAATAATGGCTAACACCAGTTTAAATAGTTGTCAACTAAAGAGTAAAGTTTGCTAAAACAATGAAAAAAATTGTCCCTTAGAACATTTGATTAAACAGCATGAACTGATCTACATTGTAGCTAATAAAAATAAAATAAAGAATTTCTGTCCAAGTGTAATGATATTTAAGAATTAAGTATTGACATTGAAGTGACCGAGTCTATGAGATCGAGAAATCAAATGACCACTTCAAACTATCTTAATTTTATCGGAATATTACACTCTACTAAGAATGATCTAAAACACTGTAATTACTTCTCAACCATTGAAACAACTCCCATATGAACAACACATCGGATTAGACATTTATAGATCGGCACATATTGAACAATAGCGTAGATCCGCACACATAAAACATGAAATTATACACATATGCTTAGTTTATGAAGCTTATGCAGGCTTCAACAAAAAGATTTACTAATAATAAACCTAGTTTTCATATATTCTCAACAATTTTTCCACACAAAATATATCTAAACATATAAGAGTCAACACAAAGTCAACGCTAACGAAGAAAAGAAAGTTTTCTTACATGATTAGAGCGTTGAATAGCGCGAACTTCGAAACGCTTGGAGAGATTAGCAGTAAATCGAAACCTACGCTTACGATTTTTGACAACCCAACACAGATTTCTCCATCTCTGTAGCGCTTCTTCCGATGAGTTCTTCGGCTGTACTTCTCCGAAATTCTTTTCTAAGTAGCTATCCATTTTAAGATCTTCTGAGTACTAAAGATCATACAACACTCATATATTTAAATCGATACTACCTGTAATGCTTCTACTTTTATGAAGTGCCGCCTTTAGCTTTTTGGAAAAGTACTACTTGTAAGCAGAATGTTTTAACTTATAAGCTGAATTTTTATTCGTCGATGTGGAGTAGGGTCAAAAGGGGCACAAAACACGAAATGCATGATAAATGTAGTAGAGTAATGGTGGTATTGGTGGTGATTTAGTAATTAATCTAATGCATTTCGCTGTCATAATTTCAGATTAGGTAGCATTTTTATGGTTTTTAATGTGAGGATATTTTATTTTTATTTTTTTTGGTCGAGAATTTGAAGTGAGGACTTAATTTTACAAAACTATCCTCTTGTATATTTTTTTTTTTTTTTTACAACAATCCTCTTGTATTTCACAACACTAGAAAGTAGTTATTTTCTATCTACTATCCGAAATCTGATTTTATGAATGCTAAATTAAGACAAAGTAGAACCGGGAGGTGGGCGAGCATTATAGAAGGCATAGACTATATTAAACAACAAGAGATTTATCAAATCGGAAACGGACAACATATTAATATTTAGAACGACAAATGGATAGAAACTTCCTGGAAACTTGAAAAACCGGAATCATGTTCCTTCCAAATGGTTAACGAGCTATGGAAACAAGACTCGAAAGAATGGGATATTACTATTCTTGATGAAATCTTTCCACAGCCTATAATACCGGAAATCACTAAGATACGAATTTATGAAACGGAACAAGAAGATCGATTTATTTGGCCGCACTCGAAGGATGGGAACTACTCAACAAAAACGGGATATAAAGTACTTACAGAAATAGCAACATTTCAACAACCACAAAACACGTCAACTATGGATAACGTAAGACCCAAACTTTGGAAAACTATTTGGGATTCTAACACTCCAAAAAAGATCTGGCTCTTCAATTGGAAAGCTTGTAATAACGCGATACCATCAGCTGACAACTATCTAAAAAGGAAATGTACAGATTCCGAGATTTTCCCATGGTGTCAAACAGAAGTTGAAACTACAGAACACCTCCTACTCCAATGTAACATCAACAAAGCAATTTGGGCGGCCTCTACCTTTCAGATATGTATACAACAGGATAATATTATAAATTTTGGGGATTGGTTTATACAGGTGATTGGAGTTTATAGCTCGGGAGGTTGGGAGAAGAAAATAGTGGTTGACTATATCCTCATTCTAATCTGGAATATTTGGAAAGCAAAGATGAAAGCTCTACATGAAAATATTGGTATTAACATTGATCATATTATTCAAGCCACATATAAACTTATGACTGAGTTACACGGAAACGATTGGATTAAGCCCAAACAACAAGCGGGTAATATTATACCTATTCACCCAACACAAGCACCAGGGCCTCATAATACTGAAGACATTCTATATTATTACGATGCCTCTTTTAAAACTAAACATGAACAAACAGGTATTGGAATAGTAATCAAAGATCAACGATCGGGAGAATCAACTGAAGTATACAACACGTGAAGATGCAACACCATATTAGAAGGTGAAGCTTTAGCGGTGCTAGAAGCAGATGAAAGTAGTATAAAGAAGAAAGACAGAACTAAGGCTATACTTTCGGATAGCCTTGAAGTTATACAAGGTATTAGGCAAGTGTCAACGGCAACATGGACCATTCAACCGATACTCCGCCTTATTCAGTAGAGAACGGTTGAAGCAGGACAAATCTCCTTCCGTCATATTCCACGAAGGATGAATAGTCAGGCGGACCGGATTGCGAAAATTGTTAGACACAGGGCCAATGGAGAAGAATACGTAACAGGAGATCTGATCGAGGATTTCAGACGTCTCGGCGTCGGATAACAGAGGGTTTCTCTTAGAGTGAACTTTGTCCAAAAAAAAAAATCCTCAATTACATTTTACTTATTTACTTTTCTTTTAACAAAAGTAAATATTCATTTTGGCCCTTATACTTTAAAGGAATTATCCGTCATCATTTGATCGTATAAAGTGTAAATATACCTCTTAACTTTTGTTTTTGTGACTCGCTACTCTTTAATGACAGAATTCGTCCAATTTCTCTGTTAAGTAAGCATGTGCGAGACATGTGTGAGATTTTAATTATTTTGTTATTAATAAAAAAATATTTTAAATCATTTTAAAACAAAACCTTTATATTAAATAGGGAAAAAGGGGTACTTCCCTATTATCTTTAGCATTTAATTCGCCGCTTTTTTTTTCTTTCATATCTCTCATTTCCACAACATTACTCATCTCCTCAGCCAAGAAACCATAGCTTAAAAACTGCATATGTGGGCATCAAAGACATTAAAGCTCCGCTCATTCATGAAACTTTGAACGGATTTTCTCAACCATGATTTTTGCAACCATGAACCGCTTCAATCAAGCTCCATTAACACCATGGGTCTTCGTCTAAGCTTCAATCAAGCTTCATGAAGCTTCAGTGGTAAGTTTATGTTTCCATGTATTAGCAAATCGGAGACTCAGTAATGTAGCCATGATTCATTGGATCGAGTACTCAGTAAGTGAAGAAGAAAACTCATCAAAGCTCGAGTACTCGGTGATTTTGCGTAATACTCAGTGATTTTTATGTAATACTTAGTGATGTATGATCAGTACTTAATGATTTTATGCAATACTCAGTGGTTTTGTGTAATACTTAGTGATTTTATGGTAATCCTTAATGATTTTGCGTAATAAATAGTGATTATGCGTGATACTCAGTGATTTTGTGTAATACTCAATGGTTTTTGCGTATTACTAGGTGGTTTTATGTCAATACTTAGTGATTTTGCGTAATACTCTGTGATTTTGTGTAACACTAAGTAAGTTTTTATTGAGTACTCAGTGTTTTGGTTGAGCATCATCAGTGACTTTGTTGACTACTTAGTGATTTTGCTAGTGAATTCTCTAAGCAGTGTTTTTATTGGTGATTTATCTGAGTAGTTATTTTGCTTATGAATTCTCTTAGTAGTGATTTTGCTAGTGAATTCTCTAAGCAGTGTTTTTATTGGTGATTTCTCTGAGTATTGCTAATGAATTCTCTTAGTAGTGATTTGCTTGTGAATTCTATAGATAATGATTTTGTTGAGTATTATTTGAAATCGCTAAGTATTATTTGAAAGCACTAAGTATTTTTAAAACTACTTAATATTAACACGGAATCACTGAGTATTAACGCAAAATTGCTAAGTATTACACTATATCGCTGAGTATAACACAAAATCATTGAGCATTATACAGAATAACTATGTATTAACATAAAATCACTGAGTAATCACTACGTATTAACATAAAATCACTAAGTGCTACACAATTGTAGTAATATAAAATCACTGAATATTAACAAAAATTCACTAAGTATTATGCAAAATCAGTATTACACCAATAGTTTATAACTATGAAGGTGTAAATGGAGCTTGAAATGCTCTGAAAACATAGAGCCCAAAATTATACGGAAAATAGAGTTGCAAGAAGAGAGAGAGAGAGAGAGAGAGAGAGAGAGAGAGAGAGAGAGAGAGAGAGAGAGAGAGAGAGAGAGAGAGAGAGAGAGAGAGAGAGAGAGAGAGAGAGAGAGAGAGAGAGAGAGAGAGAGAGAGAGAGAGAGAGAGAGAGAGAGAGAGAGAGAGAGAGAGAGAGATTAAATGAATTGAAATGAAAAGGTTGAAGGGTTGATTTTCTAATATATACTCCAGGCCTCTTAGTATAAGAATGTAGCCACAAAGTCCTTATGAGCCACAAACTAGTTTCCTTTTTTTAAAATGTATGTTTAGCATTTTGCCCGCACTTGTAGATCCTAAGATTTAGTGTTCTAGTAAGGGACTTTACATGAACAAGAGGGAATTTTGAAACGTGAGGCATTATAACCGCCTGGTTGAGATTTTGACATTGATGTGTCACACTCGGGGACAACGAGAGGTGAGGCAAATTTCAAGATAAAGGACTATCCTTATATGAAACTATCAATTTTTGACAAGTTTGTAGGGAATAATGATCTTTTAAGTGGTATTTTTTTAGGGAATAGTGACCCATTTTTCCTTGGTGTCCTAGGTGTTAGGCACAGAGGATAAAAATTATACGAGATGTTATTGAGTTAATGGTTGTTGGTGTTATCCCTAAATCATTTTTTTTGGTTGTTGTGTTTATTATCGATCTGAAATGTTACAATATTGAGTGCTCACTATTCGTAAATTGGACGCTCCTTAACCATTTTAAGTTTGTCGCCCAGATCCTGGCTCTTAGAGCATCCAGATGATTATGAGGTAAATCCAAGTTTCAGCTTGGTAAGTAGTCATTTTCCAAGTTTCAAACGCTTCTCTCGATTACAATTTTTTTATGAGATAATGACACTTAGGGTCTTGAAGACACACCCCTCTTCAAGATACCACCCCCTACTAGAGCCTCTTCTTACTAAAGACCTCATAAACTTTTTAACACATGAAACCCAAAACCCCTGTTACCCATTTACCCTCAAATGATTTTTAGTCTCATATATATACTATTTAGCATTTCCCCTCTCTATTGTAAATTCCATGAGCTTCTTTTACTCCTCTCTCTCTCCATTTTCGTGAGCTATTTTCTAAGCTTTCCATATTTATTTCAAATCTCCCCATCCGATTTCAACCTTCCTCCCTTGTGTTCATAGATTCATAACGTCATAATCTTCTGCATTTCCTCTGTATTTTTGACTGTTACCTTCGTTCTAAGGTTTGTTTCGTTTATGTTTACTGTGTTTTTCAACAGATTATTACCTTAGTGTGTGTTTTTTGTGTTTTCTGTATTTAATAGCGCTGTTTATTCACAATATCCACTATGTATCGTCGTTTGTTCACTTTTTTCCATTTCTACATACGATTACGTGACTATATCATGCTCGTTTTAGATGTTTTTGTTACGTTTTAATGTGTTTCATGGTAGATTTGCTCATGATATGTATGTTATTGCTTATATTCGTCTCACTTTCCGTGTTTATGTCATTGTTTTACTCTTTGAACGTTAATTTTTCCGATCTGCCATTGTTAGGGTTTATCACAGCCGCCGCATGCATGATAGTACAGTACAGTACTATACTCACTGTTTTCAAATTTCTGAGAGTACTCTTTGTTTTTTAAATAGGCAGAGTACTCACACTTTTTGTAATGTACTATGAGTTTTATAGATTACTCGTAGTTTTTATAGAGTACTCTGAGTTTTGTATAGTGATAACAGTTTTCAGTAAATACTCTTTATTGTATAGAATACTCTCAGTTTTTACATACTAATCTCAGTTTTATAGAATACTCGCAGTTTTATAGAATACTCTCAGTTTTTACATATTACTCTGAGTTTTCATAGTGTGCTCTCAGTTTTTATTAATTACTCCTAGTTTGTTAAATTACTCTCAGTTTTTGCAGAGTACTCTGAGTCTTATAAAATACTCTCAGTTTATATGAAAATAATCTTAGTTTTAATTTCTTTCTTTTTACTCTTCTGCTGACAGTTATAATGTTACAAGATGTGCTTGTTGTGTTCAAGATGGGAACTGATCAGATTTTCCTCCCATTTCATCAGCTGATTGACATTAACTCAGTAAAGAATTTTGTTCAGTCTAGGTGGCCTCAGATATCTAAATCTGCTGTTATATCTTATACTGTAGGGGAGTACAAAGACTCCCTTCTTGAAACTGAAACAGATTTCTGCACAATTAAGTGGATTCTTGGACGTGGTGTGTATGACAAGATTTATATTTATGTTACTGATTCCAGGACCCCTTCATTCAACAATATATCCTCTCCAGAATCATCTGGCATTTCTAAACCAATCTCCGCTGAACCTATTCGTTCTGTTGTTGCTTCTACCCCTGATCCAGCCTATTTTATTCATGAAAAGAAGGTTATGTTGAGTGATTCTTGGAAACTTGGGTTAGAAGGTGTTGGACAGTGTTTTGTGGGTGGTGCTGAGCAGTTCCGTTCCGTTCTTTGCAAGCAAGCGGCTGTTGATGGGTTTGATTTCGACTATATCCACAATAACAAGAACACTCGCATCAGCGCGCAGTGCTATTACAAGATCGAGAAGGGTTGCAAATGGTATATATACGCATCGGTTGAAAAGACAAACGGATTTTGGTATTTGCGTTCTTATAGAAATAATCACACTTGTGGTCATGTTTACAAGAAAACATCACACACCCGGTTGGATTCTTCAATTCTCAGTCGGGTTATTTTCGATGAACTTCGTTCTAAACCATCTTCCAGGCCTAGAGAAATTCAGACTGTCTTAAAGGAGAATTATGGGTTCGATATTTCATACAAAACATCCTGGTCTACTATCAATAAGGCTAAGGACACTCTATACGGTGATATTGGCTCTTCATTCAATCGTTTGCAATCTTACTTTGAAAAGCTTCAGAATCTTGATCCAAGCACGGCTTTCTCGGTTCATTGCGATCCTGAAACACGGATATTTCACAGATGTTTTTTTGCCTTTGGTGGTTCAATTGCTGGTTTTAAGTCATGTCGCCCCATGTTATTTCTGGACGCTACGTTCCTCAAGTCCAAGTACAAAGGCTCGTTACTCGTTGCTACTGCCAAGGATGGAGATCAAGGTATCATAACAACTTATTATTTTTTCTCTTTGTATACATTATTTTTTAGTTCTTGTTTATCACTTTTCCACTGTTTTTCCTAATCAGGTTTATTCCCTGTTGCTTTTGGCGTTGTTCCCGGTGAGGACACCGACAATTGGACCGCATTTCTTCAGTTTTTAAAGCCCCTTGTCGAGGGTCGCCCTCTCACGTTTATATCAGACCGCAACAAGGGTCTACTAAATGGTGTTAGGGATGTTTTTCCTCAAGATAGTCACAGTTTTTGCATTAAACATATCGAGAAAAACCTCAGACTTGCTATTTCCGGCTCGACTTTTTACCGTGAAAGGATGGTGTATCTGCTCAAGCGAGTCGCTCATGCTCCTACTGTTGCACATTACGATCAACAGCTTGCTAGATTCCTGCTGGAAGGAAAGAATGAGGTCAAAGCTTTCCTAAAGGGTTTGCCAAGGGAAAATTACGCAAATGCTTATTTCACTGGTAGACGATATGGCGAGATGACTTCTAATGCAGTCGAGTCGTTTAACTACTGGATTATAAAACAAAGGGGACTTCCTGTATGTGAGCTTGTTGACGCTCTTCGTGTTAAGTTAATGCAGTGGATTTATGACCGATCTCTAAAGTCATCCAAGTGGACTTCACCACTATGCCCGGCTATTATGGAGCTTTATAACACTAATGTCGGTCTTAGCTGCACTTGGACCATTCAACAATCCACTGCTACTCTGTTTCAAGTTGGCTCAAATCCTATTATGGTGGTAGATATAGCTGCCCGTACCTGTTCTTGTTGTGAATGGCAAGAGCTCGGCTTCCCTTGTCAGCATGCTTTGTGTGCACTATCTAGTGCCTCCGTTCGTGATCCGTTCGAGTATGTAGAGTCATACTTTCACACTTCATCATACGTTAAGACCTATTCAACGAGTATTCCTGCTATGTCTACCTTTCAAGTTGAAGTCCCTGTGCCCGAATCTCAGATTATTCTTGCTCCTGATGTTAGGGTTCCACCTGGTAGGCCTCAGACTAAGCGCTTTCGTTCATGCACCGAGAAGGTTGTCCGTTCAATTAAGTGTAGCAATTGCAAGAAGGTGGGACATAACAAATCTACTTGTAGAGCTCCACCAAAATCATAATTTAACATCAGTTTTTAAATTGTATTCATGCTTATTAACTTCTTGTTATTTGTGCCACTGAACCATTTCTACATTTATATGTTTAAAAGTTGTTGAAGTTGAATTTGATTTAAGCATGTTATTCTTGTTAAAATATTTTGATCTGTTGTAATTTCTACATTTATATTGTCTGAGTACCTTTTACCACTTTGATGAATACTCTATATATTTGTATAAGTACTCTATCTTTTCTCAGAGTACTATATATAATTATATGAGTACTCTATCCTTTTTTCAGAGTACGCTATATAATTATATCAGTACTCTATATAATTATATGAGTACTCTATACATTACACTGAACATTCTATACAATTGTATGAGTACTCTATATAATAGTATGATTACTCTATCCCTCACACATTTGTCAGAGTACTCACACATTTGTCTGAGTACTCACACATTTTGTCTGAGTACTCTCTATTTTCCTCGTAGTACTCATTCATTTGTCTGAGTACTTTGTGTTTTGTTGTGAGTTCTCTTTACTTTTATTGTGTATTCATAAGCTTTAACTTTTCTTTTACACATTCATTTTCATGCTATTTTTAACTACAAAACAATCAATAAAATACCAAAACCCTGCTTCATTCATATTTCATTTCAAGTTTTTAAAACATCCAAAAACATCCAAAGTTCCAAAACAAAACAAGTACTTATCAAACATAGATAAAAACCCATAAAAAAAGTCTAAACAAAAGTCTAAATCTTAAATCAAACTCCTCCCAACACCCTTTACAAAATAAATTATAGATGATTAATCAGTTAAGAACGTTTTCCCTTGTTTATGCATTGTGAATATTTGCTGCGCAACAATTTCCTAATAATCATTGCTCGTCCTTCGTTAATATATTTTTGAATATATGTCTTCTGTTTTATCACCCCACTCCGATAAAAGGCATAACACCATAGGATTACAAAAATTCCGCAGTCAACGCTTCCTGGTTCTTGTTCAGTACAATCTACATTGGTCATTATATATTTATCTTCTTTTCCTGGTTTTATCTTCCTCAAGACATTTTGTACCAAGAATTTTCTATACTTTGCTGCGGTTTGCTCTGTCTTCGAACCAATGGACTCTGGATTTTTCGGTTTGATTGAGTTATAATGGTAAAATTCTTTATTATCCCTGCTGTACACTAACAAGCTCCAATGTCCACAGCTATGATCTTTAACAAACACAGGTAATAGGGTGAAAGCATAATCTTGGCTATTTTTATAGAATGGGTCTGCAATATAAATCTGACATGCTTCAACGTTCTCATATTCGATCAAACTCTGCAATAAAATTGATTTTTTTTAAAAAAAAAAATTCATAAAGATAGAGTACTCATAATAAAATTCAGAGTACTCACAGTTTTGTTAATTAAATTCTGAGTACTCACAGTTTTGTTAATTAAAGATAGAGTGCTCATAATAAAATTCAGAGTACTCATAATAAAGATAGAGTACTCTGAGTTTTCAGTAATAAAATATCATAATACTCATACAAAAGTTCAGAGTACTCACAGTTTCGTTAACTAAATTCTTAGAGTAATCTCAGTTCAACTTCATTGAAACATAGAGTACTCACAATTCTTAGAGTACTCACAGATTTGTTTACTAAATTATTAGAGTACTCACAGTTCAAATTCATTAGAACACAGAGTACTCACTACTTTATATTTAACATTGAAAAACTCAGAGTTTACTTACCATGCTCATCGCACTCTGGTGTGTTACACCATACTTCCCTCCTTTGACTCCATATTCTTCTTGTACCATTTTCAACATAGCCTCAATCACCTGCAATATGAATTAATCACATACTCAATGTCCAATTTTACATATTCTATATGATCATATTTTTATTTGTTTACCTGTACTTCAACCATTCCTTTGTGCGCAAGAGCAAATGCATCTTTTCCTGATACTAACAACTCATTCTCTTTATCCCACCATATAGCATCTCCCAAGTTTTCTTTTTTAATTTGCAAAAGAAAATTATAATCCTTCTCATCTACTGTGTCCTTACCATCCCACTTTAGGTTTTCATCAACTTGTTCCCCCTCAACTGTGGTTTTCTTCTTCAAACCTGCATCCTTTTCCTTAGCAGTTTCTTTAACATTTGCCGTCATTTTCTTATCAATCACTTTCTTTTCCGTTTTTTTTCCCACCCCCCCTTCTTTTGGTTTCATTGTTACTTTAACTCTTTTTGTTCTTGGTTCTTCAACAAAATCAGAATTCACACTTTTTGCAGCAGCTTCTGCACGGTTATTTTTCTTCACATTTCTCTCTATCGACCCTGGGGTCGCTAATCTATACGATCTTCTTCGTTTAACATTTGTTTTAACTTCAGCAACTACCTCCACATCCTCACCCTCTTCTGTTCCTTTTTCTGCATCTTCATTATTACTCTCTAAAAGTGCAGCGGCTGCTCTCAAGTTTTCGCACTCTTTCTTCGACTTTTCTAGTTCTTCGATGCATTCGTTGTACCACGTGCTTATATCCATGTGCTCCTTGTTTAACTTTAATTTTTCGTCCTTCATCTTCGCAACCTGCTCTCTTAGACGATTTATTTTGCCCTGTTGATTTATTATCGCATCTTCCAACTCCCTGTTTTTTATTTCTTCTCTATTTACCTGGTTGCTGAGTGTTTCTACCAGCTGCAAAAGCTCTTTTTTTTCCTTTTTTTCTTTTTCCAGATCAGCTAAAATCTCTTCAATTTTTTATATTGTCTTATCTTGTTTAGATTTTTCCTTCCTCAAAACCTCTATCTCATCTATTAATTTATTTTTCTCCTTGCCGGCTTCAACCAATTTTTCTCTTAAACACACAACAACTGGATCATTTGAATCTCCCCCCTCGTATACGTCTTCGTTAAAACTGCTACTGTTTTTGTTAATTCCTTCTACAACCTTCTCCACTATCTTTGTCAAATCATCTATTTCACTTTTTTCAGTTTGTAACTCATCATTCTTATCAACTTCCTCTTCTTCTTCTTTTTCTAATTCATATTCTTTCTCAACATCAATCTTTTCAACTTCCTCACCCCCTCTTGGGGGGCCATCATCCAGATTGTCGTCTATCAACATTTCTTCTTCGGCACTACCATCTCCGTTATCCAAATCCATATCTAAATCCACCTCTCTTACAACATCTTCGTTGCTTTCTGTGTTTTTTCCTTCTTCATCTGATTTTTCTTTTTCAGAACCCTTCATCTCTTCACTTGCATCATCTTTATTCTCATCGTTGTCATCTTCACGTATTATGTCACTAATCGCCCCATCTCCTCTATCATTCATCCAACTATCGACATTTACGTCTTCATCATCCGACACCCTTTTTGCAACATTTTCATCTTCATCTTCATTCAATACACCATCATTTGGCACAGTTTTGTCTCCAACCACTTCATCTACCTCTTTCCCAGCACCCCGACTGCACTCTCCTTCTTTTAACACTTCTGTTTCATTTACTTCTTGGTTGTGACCATACTCGGTTCTTATCCATCCCTCTTCCAAACGAGTCGGTTTTAGCTCCTTACTCCTTACCTGCGTATGTCATAGACATTCCATATATCAAAACTTAGAATACTCAGAGTTTTATATAATAATAATTAGAGTACTCACATTTTTCATACTATAAAACTAAGAGTACTCTTAGTGCTCATATATCAAAACTTAGAGTACTCAGAGTTTTATATAATAATCACTATAGTACTCAAAGTTTTCATATTTCAAAACTAAGAACACTCTTAGTTTTATATTCTAAAACTTAGAGTACTCACAGTTTTTTATGTATATATTTTTATACTGTATAGCATTATTCCTTAACCTTTTTACTGTTCACTTCATGCACATTGATTTTTTTAGCTCCGAGCATGTACTCCCATTTCAGGCACCTCGGAACTGCATCTTCCTCCTTCAAATTACCAATGTCCTTCACGTGTTCCAAAAGCCATGGCTACAAGTTTAAAAAAATATTTTTCAGTAATTATTTCATAAGATTAAGATACATTTGTATTCAATCATCTTACCAGCAACACAAAAACAGCCCCCTTTGCCCTTTTTGTATCCGTACATTTACGAATTGATCTAATCATGTAACTTTTCATTTCACCAGCCCAATTGTACTTCTTTATGCTTTCCAAGTCCTCGCACACACTGATATGTAGTTGTTTTGCTTGGTAATGTCTTTTCGACAAACATAGTGACGTTACTGTATATATTGACAATAACTTCGCTATATCCTCCTTCGCCTCTAAAGTGAGTACTCTGTCTTTAAAATTGTCTATAACAGTTTCTATTTTTTCACCAAGAAGTTTTAAATTAACTACACCCGCATTCCCGAACACTCTCCTATACCACGCTGATCTGTTGGTTGCATCAACTGTAGATTTCTTTGGTAGATGATCTTGACCACACTCGATACCTAATAGCATCTTTATTTCTAACTCAGTTATCTTTAAATCTTTCCCACCAATTACGAATCCACCCGATACAGACGAGAAACAATCTATAACTTGTTTGATCAGAACGTCAGACTTTTTCATAAACTTGTACTTTGCTCTCCTATCGAATATCCCTTTCCATAACCTATAAAAAGGCGTCCTTACGCATTCTGACAGGTGATCTTCTGTCATACCTTGCAATTGCATTATTTGCAGGATTCCATTAATGTTTGATCTGTACTGTATTGCTTGTTTACCCTTCTGAAAAACAGTTAAGATCAACAAATACTCAGTAATCGCAGTATGTTATTATAGTTATTGAAATATAAGAGTACTCCGAGTTTTCGAATATAAACTCAGAATACTCTTACTTTTCAAACAAAAACACAGAGTACTCCGAGTTTTCGAAAATCTCAGAGTATGCAACGGTTACGTATATAAACTATGAGTACTCATAGTTTTCATACAAACCTCAGAGTATCCCAATTGTAATTTAAAATCTCGGAGTACTCTCAATTTTAATATAAAAGTAAGAGTACTCATAGGACGGTTCACATTCATAACAAAACTGAGAGTATAACACCAAATCTACTAGTATTAAGCAAGTAACACAGAGCATCGGATCGAAAACAAAGAGTACTCATGCAAAACCCTAAAACCCAGAAAAGGACGGTTCACATTCATAACAAAACTGAGAGTATAACACCAAATCTACAGAGTATTAAGCAAGTAACACAGAGCATCGGATCGAAAACAAAGAGTACTCTTGCAAAACCCTAAAACCCAGAAAAGGACGGTTCACATTCATAACAAAACTGAGAGTATAACACCAAATCTACAGAGTATTAAGCAAATAACACAGAGCATCGGATCGAAAACGAAGAGTACTCATGCAAAACCCTAAAACGAAGAAAAGACGGTTCACATTCATAACAAAACTGAGAGTATAACACCAAATCTACAGAGTATTAAGCAAATAACACAGAATATCGGATCGAAAACGAAGAGTACTCATGCAAAACCCTAAAACGAAGAAAAGACGGTTCATCTTCATAACAAAACTGAGAGTATAACACCAAAACGAAGATTACTCATGCGAAACCTTAAAACCCAGTAAAAGACGGTTCACATTCATATCAAAACTAAGAGTATAACACCAAATCTACAGACTACTACGCAAATAACACAGAGTATCGGATAAAAAACGAAGAGTACTCATGCGAAACCATAAAACCCAGAAAAGGACGAAAAACTAAAACCCAGAAAAACTAAGAGTATCGTAAATCGTTGCTAACCTTTGGTTTTTCATCTGAATCGGCATCAGAATCACCATTGTTGGCCATTTTCCGTTCGATTTATCGTCGTATTTCAATCGGCGCTTCAAAACAGGAGAGAGAAATGGAGAGCGTTGTGGGTAGAGAGAGAAAGTGAGAGAGAAAGTGAGAGAGAGCGTCTGACGGGAATGGAAAGAGAAAACTAATTCTAAGAGTATTTATACCACAAGGGTAGTAAAGACAATTGTCAAAGTTGAGGTCCCTAGGAAGAATGAAAGTCTAGAGTCTACTCTATAGAGAAAAAATAGTGTCTCTAAGACCCTATAAATAATTCACCTTTTTTTTATTTCGAGATATTTCACCTAGTGTGATGAAGGATACTGCAAGCGCTTTTAATAAAAAAACAAAGTAATTTATTATTATAATATCAAACAATTTTATTACTATTTTACTTTCATTATTTCTTTACGACCCCCCCCCCCCTCCTCCTTTGCTCTTCGTTATCCTCCTATTAACCCTGACATCTGTAAACCACCATCAAAAGAATCATCTCCATCATCCTCTCCTTCTCCACTTCACTTACTCATAACTGCCACATGTTTTCCCTCTTTATCCTATCCTGGATGGCCTTCTCCAGGTGAAATCTTGTGGGAGTATTTCAATTTTGGAGAAGATTGGACAAGGTAAATTGGATTCAACGTCAAACATGAAAAACAACCGTGGATGATTCATGTTTTGTGTTACATCTATCACTAAATGATTGTATATCATTGGGTGTATGGGTGTCTTTCAATTTTACTATATTTGAGTTAGATTTTAGAGTTGTTTGTACCTCTTTTTTCAAAAATATGAACATCGGCTATGTTTCACATGAAGTGTTTGTTAAAATGTCTGGAAGAGGCTATATGGTTGTACAGGAATTATATTGATGGGATAAATCACGTACATGTGATAAAGAAAAATTTGATGTCATACATCACATTTGGCAGGATAAAACCATCTGGTGGTCAATATTAAGAGAAATTATAATTATAATATATTTTAGCAGATTTTTATTTTTATTTTATTCAAAAAAATTTGTCTTATAATGAAGGGTAAATCCATCCAACTTATCTTACTAAATCATCATGAGATTTATGGTTAAGTTGACACTATAGAAGGATGCTTTATGTCAACGTTTCATTAATTGATTCAATAATTACTTAATGCATATAGAGATGAGAGGGTTTCCTAGTAAAGAAAAAGAGAGGAATGTATAGTAAAGAAAGAAAATGTCAGATATTTAATCTTATTTGAACTGAGTAAATAGATATGAAGACTTAATTGAAATATTCTATGTATAAAATCCACTAAATAATCTAGAAGGGTGAATAGTAAAATGGACAGGAAAGAATTATTCTCTCCAACCTCATGCTTAATCAATTTAACTATAATAAGATAAACAATCGTGCAACTTATTAGTGAAAAATTCATTGGGTAATTTTGACAAACACTTTGGGGATATCTAGTTTTAGAAAAGCGGATTTGACAAATACGATTGAGGCAAATGAGAAATCACTTAGCATGAAAGACAAGAAAACTAGCTATGGGCTAGACAAATAGTCAAACACAATACGTGAAAGAAAGTAAAGAGTAAAGGTAAAGGATATGATACATATGATTTAAAGTGGTTTGGCTCCCGTAGGCTTGGACCACTACCTAAACTCTATTCGACCCTTAGGATTTGGAAAGATCTTACACTAGAACTCCCATGTATCTATAAGGTGAGAGTGTGAACTTTCACAACCTCTTCTAAATACCATTGAGAAAACCCTTGTGTTATCACAAACACAAATAAATAGAGTTACAATCTACACTTACTATCTCAGTTCATAAGATCGTGAAGCCTTCCACTAGCTTATCATTACAAAAACACGAACGAACAATTTTCACTCACAATTTACCACCTCACACTCCGTGAAGCATTTTGTGTGTATCCGCACACAAGAACCTGAATATGCCTCCAATACTCACAAACCCATTTCATATGCCCGTGAATCCTTCAAGCCTTGTGTCTACACCGCTCAAATTCTAAAGCACTAGACCAAGAGAAAAACCCTAGGTTATACGATTAATCCTAATCAACTTAGCCTAATTTTTATACTCCTCAATGAGTAGATACAAAAGTGTTTGGGCAAATATACAAAGCTGTATAATTATATGGATTATGGATTGCTTTGGGACTCTCTTTTAAGATATGATTTAAGAAACTTTAAATTTGGTGTAGAATATAGCCCCTTTTGGAAGTGCTCAATGCCTTTATATATAAACAAAATGTCGGCTATTTTCAACTTTCACAACATCCAAAATATTCCTCGGACAACGGGTGATGTGGCTCTCCCGGATCTAGACAAATAATACACTAACGACTATATTTCTATTCTTTATAGTTTTTAACTCTTATTCTTGTATACCCTATATCTTCTTCATTGTATATTTGTTTGGAGTCGAGTTTTCAGATCTGGTGATAAAGCGTATCGGGTATCTGGCATCTCCTCCTCGGTTATTCGGTCATTATCTTCATTAGCTCTCATATGGTACACTTAGGCAGTCCGCGTTTTCTTCAAGACTTTGTTGGTCCACTATTCTTCTCTTTTCAACTTTCATTCTTGAATGGCTCTAGGCAGTCCTCATATCTTATATGTGAAGGTCTGATCTTCATCTTTCTCAACTTCTTTCTTTAATAGTTTTAGTCAATCCATTATATCTTCTACTTTTCGGAGGTTTCGAACTTCTTCTTACTTTATCTTCTTTAACTGGTCACCTTAATCATTTTGTGCTCTAGCTCCCCGGAGTACCTATGACACTGTTTCTACATCTATTCTATCTTTTTCATGCTTATTTGAAGCACACCTTGCTATGACAATTGAACTCCCTTAAATCTCGATATTCAACATTCTCAAGCTTGCTTTTTCTTCTTAATATTTTTAATCAAGGCAAGCATCTCGGTGAGTCTTCTAGCTTCACCTTCGATGAATACCCTTGAGTCTTGTTCATATTATAGCAAAGAAGGATTAGCAAGATAATGAAAGAATAATATTTTTTTATAACTTAGAAAATCATCATGTGTTCCATAAAGATCCCAAACACGATGAAGGGTGAATGGCATCACAAAAAAGGCCCAATTATTTTTCAACAAACCCATTATTGATCGAGGATCCCAAACCTTCTTAATTTTCACCTAAGTATGGAAATGTTTTTGGGTTATGGGACCCACTTGGGTGGGTCAAAAAAGTGATCCAAAGACAGAGACATTAGCATAACTTTGTAGTCTCAACTTCTATTAGAAAACTGCTTCCTCTCGTGCGCTCCTGACTCGAATGATTATCTTGATCTCAAGGGGCTTGATCATAAACCTTACCAAATGTGTGTGGTGACTCTTCCAAGTTGATTTTAAAGTTTTATCAACAATTGCACTTGACTCTCTAAGGGGACTTTTTGCTCTTTTCAGGCCTTAAATTGGGATTGAATTTGACTTTTTCACTTATACGTATCATCTTGAGGGTCTCGTATCATCCAATTACATATGAGCTACACACTTATAAACAATTAATGCAAAAAACTCAAAAAGTACCATAATATTTGAGAATAACAAAGAACTCAAAATATGTCACAATAGGGATTATTCTCTTAAGTAATCCAATAAACCCACAAAAATGATGTCTCGTTACCCTATAAATATATCACAAAACACGAGACATAAGAGTACAACTAGTACATCAAGTAAGATAGCAACTGGATCCACGAGAAAAAGGATAACAAGGAGTGCACAAAGGAACATCAAGTCCATATTAGCGTACTTGACTCCTTTGACGACATTGAAGATCCACGTGAAAACCAATAGGTGGGACGATAATAAAGATGATATGTAAGCATAAATGACAAAGAACCATCCCAAGGCAAAACTCAGCCAAAACTGACAAGTCCAAAACCACTCAATGAGGTAATAAATGTAAGAGGTTATCTTTATACATGTAGTTTTCACATCCAAATCTGAAAGAAATAATGGGTTGCTAAACCCATTTCGAGGAGACTTACCTTGCATAGATTCCTAGGAGGTTTGTACATCAAAGATTTCAAGACATATATGAAGCTAATGTTACTTGCTAGAATGTGTTATCTTGAGTAGAAACAAATGAATCAAATTCTGACAAATGCATTAGATGGCTTACAACCTACGACTACGAGGGAAATCTACTAACAACCAATCTCAGAGAACTCAAATAAGAAGACACATAAGAGCACAGTCTGATAGATAAGAATCAAAATTAAACCAAGATTAAAGATTAAAGTCAAGCTAAGAACAAAATTAGCGCATCTTAGGAGGCAACTAAATCCTAGGTATTTAGTTTTAGGGTAGTAAGGACCGAGTCAAGAAATATTGCCCGCCAAACTTTACATTTTTCAGAAAAATGCAAAACTTTAATTTTTTTGCCAGGTTCAAACAATTAAACCCTCATTCTAAAGTTTGAAGGAGCATGTTCACAAGGTTCGACCATTCAAAACTCTTTTTTAAGACTCGACGACTTTTTAACAACTTACATTTTGAACCTTCAAATATCTTCTTAGGGTTCTTTCACCAGCATCGATCGCGTGTAAAGAGATGCCATGGTTCAAATGGTGAATATGTGAATATCCCACACTAATTATTTTGGGAAGAACCCTAACTATCCAACCATTTTTTACAAATATTTGCTTCCCTTTATATACCTACCATCTCAAATGAATTACTATTCATTATACTATGAATCCTCTCCACCCATTGTGCTCCTACAACTCTACTTCTACCGTCTTTGAAAATCCATTACATAGTCTCTTAATTTTCCACCTCAACACGCATGATCCTTATGCTCATACGCCCTGCCAACACCACCCCGCACTAACGGAAATCGTTTCTACAACTGTGGCTAGTACATAACTGTATTCTTTGTAAATCCTCTAATCCAGTTGCCTTTTGTAACTCAAATTAGTCCTCATATTTATATTGAGGTTTACACTTCGGTCAACACTCAGTTTTGTTCCTTGTTGGGGTTACTTTACCCCGCTAAATCACTTGGTCTCGTTGGGTTATTATCTCTCCTAGGGTTTCGCCTCATACTCGAATATACTCCTTTGCTAAATGCTTAGCATTTACCATTATCGCAAATATGCTTGAAGTTGTCTTTCGTTGAATACAATATTGTTCTCCGTTGTCCACAATAAATGCACTGCCACATTAAATAAAGAAAAAAATCATTTGTAAATAACGATGTATTCATTGCAACATGAGCTGTCATCAATGTTCACTTTATCACTAGTCGATAAGGTTAGATTCACAATTCCAATAGAATACGGGAAAGAGAATACTAATGGATTCAATTTTAAGAAAACACGATTATATACATTATAAGATTACAAAGGTCTTCTTCTAACTCAATGATATAGAAATATCATCTCATTAATATGTCATTGTTCCAATATTTCTCATATTCTCAACAATAGACTTGTTGACATAGGCGAATTTAGGGGGCAGTCGGTGGTTGCAGTGTGAATTTGCACAATATTTTTTTTGGGCACGAGGGAAGAAAACATGAGTAAAAAATATATCAACCTCCATTAGAAATAAATTTAGCCCTTATTGATTTTTTAGGGGAAAACATGATTGAAATAATACATTATCCCCACATGACATAAAAATATATGTGATAATTTGTATTTGTGATTTTCCGTCCTTATAATAAGGTATATAGAAATGAATATCAATTTTTTTTCTTGAGTGATATCCCAAACCTTACTGATTGTTCTAACTTTTAGCCTTCACAAACGGAAAATCCTAAATTTTCCTCTACGTATGGATAATGCAGAGGGGTGGGGACGAAACTAAAATTTTCATTTTGGTAGGGTCTAGGGGTTCGTCTGCAACTCTTCGTATTTTTTCTTATTTCCACTTATTCCCTGTATTATGCAAAGAATTGCACAATATGACCTTATATTATATAAAAATTGCACTATAGATCTCTATATTAATTTTTTTTGAATCAATCATATTATAAATTTCTATATTTTACAAAATAATTTATATTTAATGAACATAAACCTATAAAATTAAATAAGAAAATTTCACATTCTAAAAATTTAAATTTTATAGTTACAAAAGCTTATTAATTTTTTTAAGAGTTAAAAAAGATTGTTTTTGAAAAAAATTGGGAGGCATGTTTCCAAAACTTTTGTGAGTAGTTTTGTCCGGTTTTTATTTTATATATTGAACCAAATTTTTAAAAGTATATTTTAACTTGTTATTGTATTCTTTCTTCAAACTTTTTCTTTCCATCTAATCTAACACAATTATAATACATTCTGAATTTTAGAAGACCGGACACATAACTAATTAGGTTAGCTCAACAGGTTAAAATCTTGTTATTTCTTCTATATTTAAAGGATATGAAGTGAAAGGTAAAAGAATATATGTTATTTTTCGTAAGATTAGTCGTAGTGTATATAAACGTGTCCAGACCACTCACATATTAATTTAAAAAAGAAAAAAAAGGAGAGAAGACGAGGCACGTAGTTTCGTTCTAGCGGTTCTTTACACTAGGCCGGCCAGCTTCCTATTATTTTGATGGGTGATAGTCAAGATGCACGTTAAGCCCAATCATTTGACACCAATTGGTCATTGTGAAATGGAGGCTTAGTTTCCACTCATCGACGACATATATATGAGCCCATGGGATGAGTGGTAATGTGATTACTTAAATAGTAGTATCTCTTTACCAATTCAATGTTGATTACTGAGCCATATGTATACATATGATATGATGGCAACTCTCTACCACTCTCTGAGATTATTATTGTAAGCCCAATATACTACTACTTAGATATAAATAGACTTCCGTCCAAAAAAAAAGAGATATAAATAGAATAACCAATTTTATCTCAAATAAGATTAGAGGAAAATATATTTTAAGACATCAAATCCACCAATTTTATGTTTTTAATCTTTACTAAACATTAGTTCTACTAATTTTTTGGTTTGGATTTTAATTTTTATACCCTTTTTTGTTTTGAAAAAATAATCTTTAGTTTTTTCGATGGGTACAGACGGATCCATTACCATTCATCCTTATTTTTGTAATTAAGCTTTGATAGGTAAGGATCCATAGCGTTTGTAATTTTTTATTAAGTCCTTCATAATGGTCCATGTTAAATTCCATATTGGTACGGACCCATTTCGACAAATAGCTACATAGGCATGGACCTGTGTCGTTTATCACAACAGCGGGCTGTACCCATGGCCCAATAAAATCATTTTGCAATAGTCCTCTAGGTTCTTGGGTTGTACCCATCATGAACAAAACCAGAAAAGAAAACTATTCACTGCCCAAAGCACATCAGCACCAAAAACAAAGAACAAAAACAAATATCTACACCTTCGCTGAATTGGAACAAAAACACAATACGAAATCTCTTCATACTCGTATTATTAGAACAAATAACATAAATGAATCTCTTCGAACTCGCTGTACCCATGGTGCGGCTGTACTTGGGCTACACCCATGGTGCGGTTGTGCTTTAATTCACAGGTTGTACCCATGGTGGAGGAGAAGCGGTGAAGACTGGTGTTGTGTTTTGTTTGTATAAACTAGTAAAACAATATAGAAATTAATACAGAAATAAAATAAAAGTAAATAATTAAATAACAATAATTAAATAACTTTACTTGTCGAGACTCGGATTGGATTCAATGTCTTTAAGGTATTTAGGCCACGTACATGTGTCTTACGTTTGTTGGCTTCAACCTCCAGGATACAACGACAAAACTATTCAAAAGAAACTGACACACGAATTCTTAAGAATTTCAACGAACTTAATAATGCTGCTTCTTTCTATCTCTCTCTTATAATTGAATGCTTTTAAAAAATGAATGAAGAAAATGGTTTAGTTGGCCAACTATTTATAGAAAATGAAAAGGTGGCTTGCCAAAGGTTGTGATGTTTCATTTTGGAGTTAAGTTGTATTAATTTAAGATACAACGTTTACTTAAAAGACCAAAAATTTTGGGCTGGTCCAAATGGTATGAAACTAAGGCCCAAAATCCCAACAAAGATGATGGTCCAGGTTCATACCCCATCTAAGGCCCAACAAAGGTATAGACCTAACGCCCAAAAGCCCACAAAGCTAATGGTCCAGGTTCAACCCTACCTAAGGCCCAACAAAGCTATGGACCTAAGGCCAAAAAGCCCAACAAAGCCTTTTTTCTTTCTTTCTTTGCTATAAAAATAAAATAAAATAACAATTTTTTTTTCTTTTAATTTCTCCAAATTACATGACTCAATTTCTCATTCAATTTCAAATGATTTTAACCAAGTGAATATATTACGTTAATCTTTACAACTTGAATAAACGTATTAATATCCGAATCATTTCATTAAATTGAGTCACCGACTAACATCGTAAACATGGCCAACACTTGGGTAGAATCCCATTTGTCCAACAACTGGTCCCACTATGTCTTCAAGCTCGTCGTAGAATGGCCACGAACGGCAGTGAAGAAGTTATTGGGCTTCATTGGCCTTGTGAGATCCGGCCTTCAATGGTCGAGAATGGAACCGAACGTCACCGGTTTTTCTTCTACTGAAGGAGAGCGGCTTGTTCAATGGTTCAATGGTGGAGAAGAGCGGCTTGATGCGAGGTCCGATGGTGGAAGAGTGCGGCTTGGTGCGAAGTTCGAAGGTGGAGGAGTGTGGTTTGTTGGTGGGAAGGTGATGATGGTAGCATAGGGCTCCAGGCGGCGACAGAGAGGGGGTGAAGAGAACAAGGGGGAGGATAGGGTTTGTTGGTGGTGATGATGGGAGGTTCTTGTGCAAGGGAGGGTTGGTGGTGGTTGGGGGTCCGATGGGTTGGTGATAGAAGAGAGATGGAGGGGTGGGGAGGTATTGCTGGGTAGGTCAAAGAAGAGAGAGAGGAGAGTGTGAGAGAGAAAGAGGGAATGGGTTGGTGAGAGAGTGGATTGGTGAGATTCAGCGCTATATGGGTTTTGTGTTTTGGTTTTGGGTATTTCACTATGATTAAAAGAGAAGGTGAAGGTATTTTAAGTTTTTTTCCATCTAGTTGGACTGCTAATAGTGTCGTTAGGGGTGGGAATTTTGTTAAGATTGGCTATGGCCTGGGTATTATAAATTTAATACCCCTTAAAATTATCACTTATAAACATTACTTTCTCTAACCAAAATACAATTGATCCTAATAATTAGATAATTCTCATTATGTAGGCCTCCATATATGTATCCAAAATCAAACTAAAAATATAACTTTAAATAATAAAGATATATGTCCTTTATTTATTGAAAAACCCTTTATTTTGGATAACCCCAAATTGTTTAATTATTAAATCAAAAGACTAAATTAAATTAACAAATAAAGAATTATTTTTGTTCAATTATGGAACGAAGATAATCCCAAAAAAATTGTCCACAAAGAAATCTTAATAAGTCATGAACAACTACCAGGCGCGTGAAGAACAATGCGCCAGGATTGCGAGGTGGCGTATGCAGTCACTCGCCCTAATCTTGCCTATTTTCTAGTGTATTGTCATATGTTACACACCATACAAGGTGATGTTGATCCTCGTTGAATCGATAAAAAAGAAGCAACTAGTGGTTTACCGCGAGGCGCACCATCTGCCACCTCCCGACCATCTTTGATAAAGCAAGATAGATATGGATTCCCCCTATTCTTTTTGGTAGAAATAATGGAAAATTTGTGAGATGTCTTACCCTCGTCGTGGCAGTGACATCGCGACATGTCGTGGTGGGCAAATTTCAGAAGCACGAGGTTATCCTATGGTATCCACACCCAATTAATGTATCTAAAAGTCATCGATGGAGTTGCCCTCAATCAACCGTTCATACTAAATTCAATTTTAAAAACCCTCGGACATAAACAAAAATAATTTTAAATAAATGATAAACTTTTCTAGTTGAATTTAATCACATACATTTTAAGACAAAACATGTTTTGTTTTACACAGAAGTTTGAGGATTCCTAAATTTAAAGATTTTTATATTACAATGGAGGTTCTAGGACCGTGCAACGCATCTGCCA
Source organism: Nemophila menziesii (assembly GCA_029959085.1). NCBI lineage: Eukaryota > Viridiplantae > Streptophyta > Magnoliopsida > Boraginales > Hydrophyllaceae > Nemophila > Nemophila menziesii. Next base: position 19,168,558 of record JARWIR010000013.1, on the reverse strand, counting down.
CGTCCGATGTGAAGATTCTTATAGGAGATTTTTACTCGAAGTTGTCCTTCGTGAGAACACCCCATACCCAATCTGGTGGATCAATATGTGTGGAATAAACATTAGTCTATCTTAATCCCAACTCTGCTAACAAATCCGCACACGCGTTAACTTTTCAATAAATGACCTTAATAATGGAAAAAAGCGTTTGTCTCCAGGATTCTCCAAATACCATCTATCCATAACGCAGTTGGCCCTCTCATCCTCTCCACTTGATCTACAACACTCAAGTCCTTTTGCAAGTCCACTTACACCAATAGTTCCTTTATTCCTACCTCGATTTCCATACAAGAACCTCGTAAAAGGCTCTAATCTCTACATCGAACCACCTCATGTGGTGAATACTTATTGTTGTTGTTCCCATAGCTGAATTGTCTCCCCATGTCCACTGCTATTGTCGCCTTATGTTCCTCTTCTTTCTCTCGCAGTGACAAAACTGGTACTGTTACCACAAGTATATGATGATGTGTTCCATTATTCTTACTCTGTTACCCAGACATTGATCCCTCAAGCATGCGATAATTATCACTACAGGCCCCTGGCGCAAGAACTCTAGGAGCTGTGATTTGCTGGCGAACACTTCGCGAGCTGAACGATCGTCAACCTTCCAACTAGCAGATGTATCAATATAGGATGTAGAGATATGATGCCCATAATAAGTCCTGGTACATGACAAATGACTCCCCAACCCCTTCTGCCTCCGCTTGACCCCTATATTGACTCATACCCCATTGAATTTCTCTACGTATTTTGCTCCACACGCTCTTCACCTTAATACAATCTCTAAATAAGTGAAGCGCCATTCCCTCACTGACTCCACACCACACACACAACCCCGAGACATCCATCTCTCTTTTAGCTAAATTCAAACCCGTAGCAAGTCTTTCTTGAGCCGCTCTCCACGATAACACCCTAATTTTTTTAGGGCAATGAAGTTTCCAAATTTTATCCACTAAATCCCCTCCCCGTGCTCCGCCCTTGGAGGATATGTAAGCACCGATTTAGCTAAATATATAACATTTGTATCCATATCCCACAATAGTACATCATGCTCTCCAATCATGATAGAAGCCCTCAAAATGAATTTGACGTATGCGTTGAGTCAAATTTAACCAAAATCTCATTAAATATGTAAAAAGGATTTGGTACCTTTAAAACTAATTCACAATCGACATTTATGACTTAAAGTTTGTTCAAACTATAGGTGGAAAAAAGTACTTCATAACTTTCATTGACGATTGCACAAGGTATTGTCAAATATACTTGTTACGAAACAAGGGTAAGGCCTTAGAAACATTTTAGCAATACAAAACTGAAGTTGAAAAATTAATATGTAAAAGGATTAGGAATCTTAAAATAGATAGGGGGATAATACGTGTCTTCTTTTGAGGAGTTTTGCGTCGAACATGGAATCATCCATCAAATCACGACTCTTAATTCACCTCAACAAAACAAGATTGTTGAGAGAAAACACGGCACATTGAAGGTAATGATGGGCGTTTTGTTGATTAAGTCGGGGTCTTATCAAAGGTTGGCATAGAAGGCGATTAAAACTTCCTTTAGAAAGGCATGTCTAATATCTCCCATGATAATAGATTTCTATAATTGACTGATAATGCTCGGTCAACTTGATTTTTCTCCCATAATCCATCTACACTCCTTATTTTTGTAGGAGTTCCCTCAGATGTTGTTGTTCTTTGACTCTGTCCTCCTTAAACAAATTTCTATACATCCAACCCTCAGAATAACCTGGTATGTGAACACTGAGGGTCTTTTACTAAATGTCTCGGCGGAGGCCTCCTTTGACTCGCAAGTCGTTGTAAAAACTAATCAAAATATATTGATATCCTTGGTAGAGGCTCATTTTCATTAGCCAATACCATCCTAGCCATGCTATATGACTCATCTTGCTTGTTTGGTTCTGTCATAACTGGAATATACAACTCGTCCACCTGAGGTTGATGGATTACAAGATTGTTTATGGAGTTACATTACTCTGTTGCGGTTGATCATTTCTCATTACTACAGAGATCTTCACCTAGACACTGAGGCAACATTTGTTTCTTTGTCATCCATGTGTCGCGACAGATTCCTCGCTGATCACGTCAAAACCATGTGAAACAAAATCGAAATCGAACTCGTTCCCACAGACGGCGCCAAATGATAGAGCATAAATAATCTGCTTATCAACCTATCGATCTGATAAATCGACCTCAAATACTAAAAGAAGGGGGAAAAGAATGCGTTGACAATACCGAGGGGAAGTGAACTATTTTCCAAGGATAATCACTTACCGCGGTGCTTCTCTTCGCCGCTACGTTTTTATGATGTAGTAGAGACTTCTTAAAACCAGACATTAGGTCATGGTCAAAGTGAATTTTGCTCGTGATGACACCTCGACATTTAACATTAGTATAATGTTCGAGGGTATTCTTATGCTTTGGGAGTTATAGAGATCTTTTAGCTGTATAATGGCCACATAGAAAAATAGAATGTACCAAATGTTTAGTATATAAGGGGTATTTATAGACGTTTTGGGCACGCATGAGCCCTCAAGTGCGCAAATTATACTCCGTCATAGGTGTGCATAGGTGTGCATATTAAGCTTTCTTTGAGCCCTGCGTTAAGATTTTAGGAATTATATTTCGTGTCGGGATATTGACTTCGTTTAGATAAACGTTACCTTCGGCTCATATGTATACTACTCTGCAAAGATATTTACCCTCGATTTCGACCGAGCTGTTTTTCTTTCAGTCTTGGAGTTTATTGTTCTGATTTAGTAATGGTCCTTTTTTTTAGAGTAATGATATTTGTCACCCTTATTCCCTTCACCCTTTTATCACCTCCTACATGGCGGATTGCATGGCATGACATATAAGTAATTTATTTACTTATCTTAATTAATTGATTTATTCCTTAAATTAAACATTTCCTTAATCATATTTCTTAATTATTTTATTTCTTACATGTCATGCCATGTAATCTGCCATGTAGGAGGTGACAAAAAGGTGAAGAGAATAGGGATGACAAATATCATTACTCTTTTTTTTATTATCATCGTTAAATTGGAGGTAAATAATCCTAAAAGTTTGGCCCTCATTGTGCTCGTGAAACCTCGAGGTAGTGTGTATTTTATCCTACTTTATAGTGGATTACGTGGTGATATAACACTACTAGTACTTTACTCTGATTTCTTGGATGGGAGATACAAATGTCAACTTTCATTTATGATAACCCATGTTTTAACTCATATCTAAACTGGTCACTAATATTCTAACATGGGCGAACCACGATATTATAATAATGTGGAAGTAGTGGAAAATGGCATCTAGATCTACGCGCATGCCTGTAAACACTACAAAAAAACTGCTAATGGGTGACAGTTATTTTGCAGGTGCGCGACACTGTTTAAACTGTCGCCAAACTTATGGCGACACTTTTCCAACTGTCATCTAACGAAATACAAGTGTCCTTATTTTTGATGTCGCCCTCTTTTGGGGACACCGCGGGAAAACTGTCGCTTAATCTTTGGTGACATTTTTTACAGTGTCACCCATCGCTTTAGGGACACCGTTTTAAGTGTCGCCCATCGCCTGAGGGACACCACATTAAGTGTCGCCCATCGCCTGAGGGACACCACATTAAGTGTCGCCCATTGCGTTAGGGACACCGTTTTAAGTGTCACCCATCGCCTTAGGGACACCACATTAAGTGTCGCCCATGGCGTTAGGCACACTGTTTTAAGTGTCGCCCATCGGTGTAGGGACACCGTTTTAAGTGTCGCCCATCGCTTTTTAAAAAATAAAAAAAATTAATATACAATTCCTATTTGCTATAGCATAATTCGAATAATTCTAAAATAGTTTGTGTAATATCTACTAGCTCATAATTCAGCTATTATCCATTAGTTCCATCTCGTTTTGTCTTTGTGATGATTTTCCTGATATGAAAAATATATAAAATAATTAGATATGCAAAACATGGAATCAGAGATCAGATAAAAAATAATAGAAAAAAAACTTCAAATAAGAGAGAAGAGATTATTTTAAATTATTAACAAAATCTTCACAATAATTGATTCAAACTTTTAATATTCCCACGGCCTAATCATTTCAAATTTATTAACAAAATCGCTTTTTCTTTTTTTTTTTCTTTTGGTCATCATAGAATTGGCAATAAGAGAGAAGAGATTTGTTGTATCACTGTACCTTCTAAACCTCAACATAAATCACCTCAAGCTGGTAACTTAAGCTTTGCACTGTTTTTCCAGCTGTGCATTACAAACATTTTCTTACATATCCATCTACTGAAATTAGGCTCCGTGAAATAACGATACATCCAGTTCAAAATGTAAAATGCACGATAAGCCCTGCAATTATATATTGACCCACGAAAGTTGGAAAATCTTTCATTATTTCAAATTTAAAAAACAAAAAATACCCGAGAAATAAAACATATTGTCCAGTCAGATTATCAACATTTCCACTTCTTTGCAACAGAACTAACTGTGGAAGAATCGCAACTGCTTCCAAATATATCGAAAATGCCCAGAAAACCTGCAAAAATGTGAAATTAATACTAAAGCCAAGGCAAAACTAGCATGTGTGTTGAATGAGTTCACTAAAGCTAGAGGCACGTGAATCTTGAGATGCTGTGTTAAAGTTAAATGAAATTATAACATAATACCTCAATTTGCACAGCAATTAAATCAAGGAAAGTCAACCCATTGCGGACTTCAATAATGGACCTACATTATTAATATTTGAATTTGAGCTTGGCTTATAAATCTGAATCCTGATATAATTTTATATTTATACAGGTTATTCAGATGAATATCGAAGAATCTGCTCGAAAACATATTGCTCAGGAACTGAAAATTAATCAATCAGCTCAATGTCCTTACATTGTCATTTGTTATCAGTCTTTCTATGTGAATGGTGCAATTTCTATTATTTTGGAGTATATGGATGGAGGCTCTATTGCAGATTTTCTAAAACAAGTCAAAAGAATTCCTGAACCATGTCTCTCTGTTATTTGTAAGCAGGTATGATATATCATATACTTTAGTTTAAGGATTTGCTTCATATCCTAATGTGATGTATAAATTTAGGTACTCAAGGGGTTAAGGTATCCACAGGGATGTGAAACCTTCGAATTTGCTCATTAATCACACTGGTGAAGTTAAAATCACTGATTTTGGTGTGAGTTCTATTTTAGCAAGCACATCTGGACTTGCTCATACATTTGTTGGTACATACCTCAATAGTGCAATTGAACAAAAGCTTTCCATTTGGACTAAGAGCTGTGTGCTGCAAAAAAACAATTAGGGACTTATAGTGCAATTATCTCAATTAATTAACTCATAGAAACCCAAGACTTACATTTATTAATTATCTCAATCAATTATTTGTAAGTCACTATACAGTAACTCACTTCTGGATGGGGTAATTTGTGATTCTAATATATTGTATTTTCAATCAAAAATAAAAGATAAAAAAATGTCACTGACATATTATATCTTACCACCATGAGCTTCTGATCCTGGTTCATCAGGGGTCATTGACATAGCAGAATCCCAAAAAATTTGCATCATTTACCCCAACAGTACTTCCCACCTAAATTAGTGTAAGATTATATAAAGGGTTTATTTGTAAATATTTGTAAATCTAACAGTAAAAAAAAACTTACTGTGGCTACAACAGCTTGAGTCATGTGAAGCACATCAAGATCAGCAACTACAACTCCATCTAGTTAAAACAAGACACTCTCATTAAAATTCATTAAATAATAATTGCATTTTTAGTCCCTTAACAAGTAATTCACTTTTAGCACTTTTAGTCCATTAAATAATAAACTTACAATTCTCCATTGGAGAGAACGGCGAGACCATTTGGAGAAGCAAAAGTTGTTGTTTCTCCGGTTACTGAGAGATATTACCAACAATCTTAGAGCATAATATAGGGACCTATGGTGCAATTATCTCAAATTAAATACTTACCTATAACTAAGGTGACAACAAAGTCAAATCGATTTTAACCATCTCTCCAGTAATTAGTATAACCATAGGTCCCTAATTACTCATTCTTGTTCTCAATAAAATGATAGAATTTCTACAAAATACTATGTTTAAGGAAATAAAGAGAATGCTTACATAATTCAAGGTCAGTTTTTTTTTTGGTCAAATCTACTCTCAAGGATACCCAAATCAACAACTGCACCCAAGTTATCAGCATTTGCATTAAAGACAAACTCTTTTCCCTGCAATAAGACAAAAACGGAAAAAGAAAAAAAAAAGGAAAAAGCGAGTAAATACCTCCGCTAAAAACACGTTACGCTTGCCACTATTGAACAAATCTGGGAACACATCACCATAACCAGGTGGGTACCTAAACAATTAAAAAAAGTTTACTAATATTGTGCATGATTGAATATAAAATTCATTAAATTAATTAAATTGTGAAGAATGAGATTGAAAAATACCATCCATTCTTTCCAGCAACTCCTTTAGAAGACAGGGGAGTAAAATTCAATTATATTTCCAGCACTTCTTTCTTGTTCAAGTTGTGATTCCGCTTTATCTCTTTGTCGCTTCAACTCCTTCATCTCTCTTTCCATCTGAATATCACAAAAATTACTTGATAATCCAATTTAATTGCACTATAGGTCATAGATTATGCTTTTCTATGGTACCTGCTTGATTTTAAGTTCTTTTTCCACAAGTAAATATTTTAAACTAGATGAGCACGATAAACAAGGACTTCGAAGCTCAGCTTCGAGTCTCGTTACTTCCTCTTGTAAATGCTTCACTAATAGCTTCTCTTCAACCACCTAAAAGCCATCAAAATCCAACATCTTAGGACACATGTACAAGGAAAGGAAGTTGATTCATATATTCATATACATACCATGTTCACTTGAGCCCTATTTGTAACTTCTTTCGCACTTGTAGCAAAATTAAGTGTGTTATTGCTCAACATGACTTAAAGCAGGGCACATTGTGCAAATAATAGCAGTCCTTGTTTTTCATCCTAAAGCAGGCTGTAATATTCTCGTCAGTTTCGAATCTCTATAAGGAATGTGCAAAACAGGGACCAATGGTGCAATTAAGTAATTTACACTTATGTAATAATCATAACCACGCCATTACCATTAATCCCGTTTAAAGCAGAGAGAGCAACATCTCTAGCTCCTTCTTCTTCATAAACAAAAGGCTAGACTGACTATTGAAATATGCTTATAAAATTTTCTCACATTTTTGTCATCATATTAAAAGAAGCTTGAGTAGTTAAGCTGAATAGCATCGACTGAAGTGAATTATAGGTCTCTATAATTACCTTTTCTAGCATCGGCTGAGTAGGAATCTAAAATCAGTTAAGCATCCTTTTTTTCCGATTCAAATTGAGCTGGCTTGTACGATTCACCTTCATTGAAAAAGAAAACTTGTATTAATAACAAACAGGTCCCTATTATAATGAATAACGAACAGTAGAAGTAAAGCAAGCCATAGTTTATGAAACCCTAACAAAATCAAAAAATATTTATAACTAGAACGAATTATATCAAAGAATGATATGATTACCTGATTACCATTAGTCCATGGACTTCAATAGAGGTGTTAAACGGAAAAATTGATCGGACCTCGGTGGATTTCCGAGCAAACAAGCCATAATTTATGAAACCCTAACCAAATCAAAAATCAAAAAAATATTTATAACCTAAAACGAATTATATCAATGAATGATATGATTACCTGATTACCGTTAGTCGATGGACTTCAATAGAGGTGCTAAACGGAGAAATTGATCGGACCTCGGTGGATTTCCAAGCATACAAGCCATCGATCTGTGAGAGAAGAGAGAGAAGAGATTGGGATGGGTTTAAGAGAGAGAAGATTTTTTTATTTTTGTTCCGATTAGAGATAGGGGCTTGCTAGTTATGATTCTGTTTTATTTTCAAATTGTAAACTTTATTATTTACAAAATTGCCACCGTTTTTTTACACTTTGCTTTAATTGTAATTTAGCCGGTATAATAATAACTAATTAAATGTAAATATCAGTTTAGTAGCACTTATTTTTATTACTGCTATCTATTATTTCATTAAAAATCATATAGGGTGGCAGTCTCCAATAATGCCACATTGTAATTGCCACCTCTTTTAACTTTTTTTGTAGTGTATACAACCGGAAACGTTGAAAAAAAGAAAAAGGTATATATGACAATAAGCGACACTTAAAGGTGACAGTTAAAAAAATGCCGCCAACCATAGGCGACACTTAGAGGTGACATTTATAAAAAAAGTGTCACTAATTATGAGTACAGTTTAATAAATGTCGCGAAATGTATTATAGGTGACATTTTTCTAGAAATGTCACTAAATGAGTGTCACTAATTAGCTGTTTTTTTTTAGTGAAAGCAAAGATTTTGTGGATAATCTGAGATATACTCATATATCTCTATCTTTATGTTTTTAAGACATGCATATGAGTAACAATTAATACAAGGTGGGAAGAAATCAAACAAAAGATCATCGAGTGCTTTAATATACAGTATACTTTCATTTGACAATACAAATTCATTTACCATTCGTGTGGGTTATACTTTTATCTTAAACCTCCTTCTTTTTTGGCACTTTTCTGCATATTCCTTAGTGGTGATTTAAATTACTCTGATTAGATCGATCGTATGTAGTAAAATATAAGATAATAATTTCGTCCGGTTCAGGATTTTTTTTTTTTTAAAACTAAAGAAATACTCTAGGATAGGAAAGCTAGATCTCTCACAGGATTAATATATACAGAGATATACATAGACGGATCCCTGTAAGGCACATGGGACCCCTTGAACCTATAAAATTTATGATAATTTTGTCATGAAAAAATTAACTTTCTCTATCCATTTATATAAAAAGTAAATACACTGAAAATTATAAGTGATTGTATCATAGTGGTTTACTCCAGTATTTTACATATTAGAATACGATATAGGAGTTGGTTGACGGTTCGAATCATATCATTTACTTTATTTTTTTTTCAAATATACATATAATAGATAATTATTTCTAAAATAAATTTTGATTTTGATGATAGTATTACTTAGTAATTTATTATTTACATCAATCTAATGAATTTATAATATTTAATTTTTATAAATAATTTATTTCTCATATTTATAAATTGAATATTAAAATAACATATGGTATATTAAATAATACTAATGATATTATAAAAATTAATATATATATATATATAAGATTCTATTTAACTACATGTTCCAAAAATAAAATATCTATATCTATATATATGTTCTAAAATAATATATTTTAATTATTTTTGCAAGTGATGACTCCATTAAGGTGGCTCGCCTTTTCATATTGTATTTTAATTACGGTTGGATTTATTGAGATTGTAATATTTATTTGTTGGGTTAGTTACCTAAGGGGATCATACACCACCGAATTCGGTTAAAAAGGTCCAATCCAAATACATGTCCAAAACACCCTTTTCAAACAAATTATCCAATAATATAATATTTACTTTCCATAACTAAAAATTTATATAATTGAAACATTCCAACATTACAAAATACTTCTATAATTACAATATTTTCTATTCTTAAAATAATCTATTCCTTAATAATTTCTATTTTATAACAAAGAATTAATTCATTTCTTTTAAATCATCAAATCTGCATGTCCATAAAAAAAATTAGGGATTAAAAGTATAAATAAAATATAATGGATTGACGGTAAAAAATAATTGGGTGACACTATAAAAACCATGAGTTGACGGTACAAAAATAGTAGGTAATACCACCAAAGCAGTGTGTTGAAAGTGAAAAACAGTGATTTGGGTTGACAGTGAAAAACAATGGGTTATCTGTACAAAAATAATGGGATGATAGTACAAAACAGTGGGGTGACAGTAAAAAAAAGTATATAGCCAATAACATTGAAATTTTTAAAAAAAAAACAGTAAAGCTAAACTAATCTCTTTAACAATATTGAAAGGAAAAAGATAAATAAAAATAAACGTTGATAAAAATAAAAACATAAAATATAAAACCTAAAACTTATCTATTCGATTAAAATAAAATTAATTTTTATTTTGATCTGGGTATTCTAATGGTGGAGAATCGTTTTTGAGTGGTGGGAGTTTTTTTTAGTCGCCAAGCCAGGTTAATGATGATGGAGAATGGTTCTTAGGTGGCGTCAGTTTTTTTGTGCAGGAGATGACCACACCATTTGATAATGATGGAGAAAGATTTCTAGGTGGCGGCGGTTTTTCTTGTGCGTGAGAGCAGCTGGGTGTTGAAGGTGATTGGGAATGAAATTCTTTCTTCTTTTTGTTGTTTTAATGCTGACTTTTTTTTTTCCAAATGTCCAATGCTGAAGCGAAAAGATAAGTTTTACCTTATATACCATGTGAATGTTGGCGTTGACAAAAATAATTTACCATGTCAACGTTTAGCTTTTTTTCTTTTTTTAAAAATTTATAATGTAATATATAAGGTAATGTTTAATACATTTAATTTAATACAGGGGTAGAAATGGTAAAACAAAAAAATAATGGACCTTTTGAGGGGTTAAAAAAATATAAATTTATTAAGGAATGAGTTTTGTGTATTTGGACATAATAAGCTAATAACTCTTTAATATTAAATACAAAAGATAAGGTAGTTAAATAGCAATTAAATCAATAACTAGTATTACTTCCTCCGTTCTTAAAAGTTGTCATATTTGCTTTTGCACACACACACTAAGAAATGTTATTTATTACCCATATGATTAATAAAATACAGTTATAAAATGTCTTGATATCTTAAATATTTATTAAAAATATATATTATAATATTTAATTAAGGGTAAAAGTGGTGTAAAAAAATGTTTAGATTTTTTAAAGTGATAATTTTTTTGGAACAATTATTTTTAATATAAGTGATAATTTTAAAAACAGAGAAAGAGTAATTAATAACTATTTTTATTTTTAATAGGTGCTTATATACCAATTACTACTCCTTTTAAATTGAAGTCCAAAAAAAAAAACTCCTTTTTAATTGTAAGAATGACTTATGCCGTAATAAGTCTCATCACGTCTGACTGAATCTAACAATTAGATTTGAGAGCCAATAGTGTGGTTGGTCATATGTTTTTTCCAGTCTAACGGCTGAATAGGCTATGTGTATATATATAAAGATAAGATTACATTTATGATCGGCGGACCATAACGTGCCACATTCCTCCATTCCTACCATCAATTGTGACCCTACGTGGACAAGGTCGAAAAGTCGCATATGATATGGGTGAGATGCTAAATGAGAAAGTGATGAGAGACAAAAAAAGGAGGATAAGATAAGCTCAACTAGTCATCAAATTATCAAAAGTACAACTCAGTTAAAACAAAGGTAAGAACTATATAGCTACGAGGTTGTATCATCACCACACCAACCAATTTTTCCCATTTCTCTTTTCCCTTTCCCTCACACAACATATTATCTGCGTCATTTTTCCACAATCTGTTCCTGTGTAGGCTATATGGGTCCCAACGTTCACTTATCTGCAATCTTCTCACAGTAATGGATGTTACCTCTGCATCGATTTTACTACCCCAAGTCCTGACGTATCGAAATATGACTTCTATGCGTATTAGGTAGGGCTGTAAATGAACCAAGCCGCTTGCGAACAACTCGAGCTCGACTTGGAGAAAAGCTCGTCCGAGATCGGTTCGAATGTAAACAAGTTCAAGCTCAAGCTCAAGCTCAAACTCCATTTTAAGCTCGATACGTAACGTATAAATAAAAATAAATTATCTACTAATAAATATATTATTAAACCTTCAATATCTAATTGGATATTTTTAATTTCTTTAGACACTTATTTTTTCATTAGTTTTATGTTTCATATTTTCATACCACACACTCATGAAAGTCCCATTTCAACCATAAAAAACAAATTTTTCATGAGCAACCCGTGCTCGACTTTAAAAAAGATTGTTCAGTAAGTTAAACAAACGAGTTCTAACGTTTCTAATTTGGATGATTAGAAGCTCGGGCTTGGCTCGTTTAAATTTGAGTTCGGCTCGGTCCGGCTCGTTTAAATTTGAGCTCGGCTCGGCTCGAGAAATTAACCAAACCAAGCCTGTACATCTAGTATTCGGCTCGACTCGACTCGTTTGCAGCCCTAGTATTATGTCAAAGTTTCTCACCGAATTTAATAGGAAGAGTAAAGCTAGATATCATTCTACATCACATCATTTCATTTTTTTTATCGTCCTAACATGAACCAATCATGAAAAAAAAATTATAAAAAAAAAATTATATAATTAATCTATTTAAAATTTGATAAAAAAATAATGTGATTTGGAATAATATCCAATTCATTCTAAACTTAAAAGATTCTCCGTAAAAGAGCTCATCTTGAAGTTTCTTAGAACCTAACTAGAACCTATCAAACTGCAAATAACAAAAATGACCCATCATAAGATATATTTGTTTATAGTTTGGTGTAAAGAAATTTCACTCGACTTAATTTTTATGTAAAACACATGGAAGTAATTGTTTTATTAAAAAACATATATATTGACATATTTTTTTAATCTATAAAATATAAATGCCTAAAAAAGATAACATTTATTTAGAAAACTAAGTTATATTTTCTTTTTAAATAATTCTTTACTACATGGTTATTTGAATACACTTTATTAAAATCAATAAAATTATTGTAGAAACTGTTATTCTATTTATTTTATTTTATCTTTACTTTCATAATTTGTTAGCACGATAACTGAAACTTTAGGTAATTATTTGAATTACGATTTGTTTATACTATTCTTTAAATTTTCATAGTTACAAGTCATCTATATGGTGATCACATTCATATCTTGACTATTTAAATAAATGAATCAAATTTTATATATTTTAATTTACATAATTAATATTGAACATATACATATATGTAGCTTATATTGATTTCTTTCGATATTGAATAACTTTTCAAAAATGTTATCAATATAGTCATATACATGAGTTGTATTTATATGTTATACTCATGTTTTTCGATATAACATAATCAATTCATATGCAAGCACAAATATTATATTTTATTATTCTCTCTGAGCAAACAAAAGTCGGGTTTGAAAGATAAGGAGAAAACATTATTACACTCTGGCAAAAATTTGCACTTCTTTCGTGCATATCATCTAATTATTTGTATACGATTTTATCGAAACTTTTATTCTCATGTTAAGAGTTTCGATTTGATATATTACACATACTTGTTTCAAAATGTGCGAAAAGTAATTGTATTTAATTTTTTTGCTAATTTCATATGAGAATTTAACTAAAGTCTCAAACTCATGACAAAACGAGATAAATGATCAAAGAAAATGCTGTTTCGCTAAGTTCCAAGGCAATTATTAAAGTTTGGTCATCAAATGATAAATAATTTTTATATATTCTATCACAAAATAGATTATGCATGTGATTAAACCTATGAACATAATTATTATTTCAGGTTAGTTAGACTATTCCATTTAAAATGTATGAGCACATTCAACTCTATCAAATTTTAAGAACTGGGTGGCATATATAACATCTTAGAAGGTACATGATAATTTATATGCTTTTATATGTTTCAACGAGTTGATATTACTCTTTGATGAAAAATTTATTAATATGATCAAGTGACTCAAACAATCACTGATAAGGAAAAAAAGACCTTAGTCTACCCTATGACCAAAGACCCAACTGCATCGAAGTAACAATGGCACAAGAAGCTAATTTTAAACAGAATACGAGGCTAGGAATACTACAACCGCCTCACTCATTATGCGAGGATGAATCAAACTACTCAATCTTATCCATCACTAACTAACTTCACGCGTGGCATCAACAACAGTAATGTAGGAAACGTGTCAGCCTCGGACAAGACCTAAAACAAATGTCTAGTTTTGGGCATCAGTAGTAACAAATGTCAAGACTTATTCTTGGAATGTGGACCTTTTTGGTCATTATCCCTTTATTATAATCTTGATATTTTGTGAATTTCAATTGACATAATGCTCTTAAATCTTTAATATTAAAGTTTTAAACTATGGAAAAATAATGTAATTCGATGCTGAGTATAACACTACTGAAGTTCCACTTCCTACATTCTTAGTAGTTTACCCTAATCAGAAGAAGATAAAGAAGTTAAATCTAAATGTTGGGTTCATTTTAGATAACTATTATGATAATGGCATTATGAATTGAATATGTAATTGTTATATTAATTCTTTACGGTCGATTCTATATTGCATGGAATAAGTAATTTCTTCCATATATGTCTTCTTATTAAAATTGGATTACTAAAAAATACACTCTCGGACAATCAATTAGCTTATACAAATATGATAACGGTAGTGTTTATTTATTGAAATATGTGTTTTATTTTGAAAATGTTAGATGAGCCCTAGCAAATATAATGATCTGGCTTTCAAATTTGTTGTTGAACTAGGATTTATAATTATTACAATCTAAATCTAAACAAATTCCTTTAGATATACCATTCTAGAGATGTTATCAAAATTTACGGTGAAAAAGAAGTATCTGAAAAAATATTTAAGAGGAAGGAGAATAAGTTAAACAATAAACATATGAAATTCTAACCAAATTTTGAACTTCATGCGCTTGACATGGCATTGTATTGATGATGACTATGTCTTTTACTACAGATAAATATGAGTTTTTGTATGGTAGGAAACCTTGAAGGTGACACAGAAGGTATAAAAATGATGTTATTCTACGAGATTTGGGTAATGATTCATTTTTTTCCCTTGCCATTTATAAAGTTGGTTCGAATAGTGGATTTTTTTTTTAAAAAAGTCGAAGAATTTCAAAAAATACTACCAATATTTTGAATTGGGACTTCTTCCATGTTACATATTATGCATATATTTTAGATCTTATTATGAAAGCGGGTTTGAAAGAGTTTGAGAATTTGATAAAAACATATATGAGATGGTGTGCGAGACATTTGGTCTTTCTTTCAAGACACCAAGAGGCTATTGTGTATTGATGTGCCAACTCGTAGGAATTCTAATTATATAATTTTTATTAGTGACATAAAATTGAACGAGCTTTAAATAGACTTCATATTAATTTTGGACTTTCATTGTTAGCATCTTCATTGGGTTTATTTATTTTTTATACTGCATAAGACGTAGATGAATATTGAATGAAACTATGCATAATGTTGAGATAGAAACCTTTTTAACATGACAACTGTGGTTTGTAATAATAAATTATGAAAAATGCCTGTCTAGCCGATGACGACATTGAATTCCAATGTCTTTTAAACGCTAAGATAGCCAATAAAGTTGTTTGACTAAAGGGTTTTATATAAATTAATCTTATTTCAAGTAATTAAATTTTGGTGAAGTATTTGTGTTTGCGACATTAATAGTTATTTCAGGTGGATTTACATTGATGAGGACTCGAAGAGAGATGGATTTTAAGAAGATATATTCTATATAATAAATCTATAAAACTTTGTAATATTATTAGAACTTAGATTCTTTACTTCTTAATGTGAATTTTTAAGTAAAAGTGTATTTTATACCTTTTTAATGATTTTTACTTAAAAAATTAAAATGATGTCATTATAAACTAAAACCTGACCAGAACCCTAACACCAACCCGATCAAACCAAAAATATTCTTATCCAAATACGATCACCCGGATGGAACCTAATTCTCAATTCATTTGAACTTGTTCATTTATTTCCCAAAAGGAGAAAGACTCGGTATAGTTTTCGGGGGTGAAAAGACGGTTAAACCGGCCTTACTTATGTCTAGTTAATAATATATGAATATGTGAGAACATTAATTACATAAACATGCAAATAGTTTAATATCCTTCCAAATATTACATAAAGAAACAAAAAAGGAGAAAAATACTTTACATAGATTTCTCATGATCTCAGTGTAGCTCTTTTATGTAATCACACTTGTCTTTGGGTAGTCGGTTGCCGCAACAAACATTAGCTGGATTTCTCTTATCTTGTCTTTTATTACTGAAACAACTTCAAAAGCAATGATCATATAATTAAACAGTTTCCCATTACTTTCTTGATAACACAAGAAGTCATACATTTGTTAGTTGAGAAAATCCATGAAGCATCAGAAATAATTTTATATAAATTCGTAGGGGTCAGATGGTTGCCAAAATTGTGGTCTAGTTGGCTAGTGACATGGTTTAGGAAGAAACACCTATACCTTATCCGCGATACCTGCAGGCAAACCAATATTAACAATAGAGAAACGAGGTCCAAATATAAAATAAGCTGATTTATTATCATCATTCTTAGTATTAGACCATTAATTTATAGTAAAAAATGTGAACCTGTCAATATTATTAACAAAGCAATAGTAGCATGGAAAGAATATTACAAGATATCAAACCCTAATGATTTAAATTTCCATGAAATGAGTTAGGGTTAAATTTAAGATATCAACAAACCATTAATGATTATCCAGAAAATCAACATAATAATAAAACAATGGAAATCCAAAATTTAAAGAAAAATGGAAAAAACTACCTCCGAACAAATTTAAAACTAATTGTGATGCAACTTTCTCCCGACAAAGGAGCGGCTATTGCATGCTTAGTAAGAAATTCTAATGGTGAATTTGTATCAGGCAAAAGTTGGAAAATCAAAGCAGATTCAGTATTAGAAGCAGAATCCACGGGGTTCTTTAGAGTTACGGAAATGGCAGCAGGGTTCCCTTTTGTAAGTGTTATCATCGAGAATGACGCCGAGAAGATTATGAATCCCCTGTCTTCTAGTCTAAACATTTTGAGTCATTTAATTAAAAATATAGTTTGTAATATTTATTATTATGCAGAACTTTGTAACCCTAGCTTTACTCTTATCTCTAGGAGTAGAAACATAACAGCCGACTGGGTTGCCAAACAGGAGCTTTTAAGCACATTTTTTGGAAATTGAGATACTTGTATTCTTCCCCAGTTGGCTAACATTTTTAGTAGTGATATCGAGCCTATAGGGGTAGGTAAATTTGTAACCTTTTGGAACCTTTATCTATCTATATATTATGCTTTAGAACAAAAAAAATTGTATTAAACTAAGTCCCACAATTTCCCGGTTGTTTAGCCAAAATTGTGAGACAAACATCTATTCTCTCTCAAATAATTACTCCCTACACTAGTTTTACTTCAATAATTTTGTAGTTCCAGGGTCTAAATTTTGTTAAATCCTATTCTAAATTTATTCCAACAACTTCCATAACCAATAAATGTATTAATTAATTAAAATCTCATTTTTTATTTGATACAAAATAATTTTAAAAAAATTTAAAATATCATTATTTAAATTATAATCCTTGTAGAAAAAAATCAAGATTAAATATATAAGTAATATATGATAAAACATGATAGTTTGATTTTTTTAAATTACTTTAATTTTTAAACTTTTTGTTGAACAAATATTCTTAAATAATAATAATAATATAACAAACTGTCTTCTTTTGAAATTCAAATATGGACAAAATATAAATACATCGTATTTTAAAAAAAAAAGTTATAGTAAAGTATAGATGTGGTTCACACATACAAAAATTTGGATACTCAGTAATAGGGTTCATCAAATTATATACGCTATTGGATGCTCATTTTTAAGTATACAACTTCCAAATTTAGCTTTTAACTAGAATATGATGTTATTGGAATTAGCCTAAGTGGTATTATTTTCAAGGACTTAGT
This sequence comes from Nemophila menziesii, assembly GCA_029959085.1. Classification (NCBI taxonomy): domain Eukaryota; kingdom Viridiplantae; phylum Streptophyta; class Magnoliopsida; order Boraginales; family Hydrophyllaceae; genus Nemophila; species Nemophila menziesii. The sequence continues at coordinate 19,150,766 of JARWIR010000013.1, read as the reverse complement.
CTTATTCGTGCTAGGTAAACTCTGCCTCTAAATACTCTTAGTTGTTGGAATTTACCTTTTTCTTGAAAATTTCCACATCGAAAATAGAGAAGGGAAAGATATTAATTTATAATATTTCGCTCTCCTATACATTTCAAAAAGCTCAATACTTTAGCAATTAAGAGTAAGAGAAATAACTCACATGTGCGCACCACCACAACCACCACCCGCTTGGCATCGGCGAGTCGTGGTCGTAGGGGAGTCTTGGGAAGTAAAAAAATAAAATTAAAACATATTTTTGGGACAGATATTTCGAAGAGTTGTCATTCGTATTCATGTCTCTTACTCCCAACAGTCAGAAACTCCCGCATTAAATGATCGCCATGATTGATCTCATCACAAACGGTAATTTCCACACTTATGGATCATGATTTACAAGTTTACTTTGTCCAACGTTCTCTTCTGGCTAAATAGAAGTGTCCAGGCTCGTGCCAGGAATCAAATAAGATAAATTCAGTTGTTTGCTGTATGATAAAACTGTATTTTGGCTTTATGGTGGGTTTTTATGACAACCATTTATTGTGAACGTTTTGTAGTTCACCATACTACTATATAAGGAGGTTGAAGTCATTTTGTTCAATACATTCAAAAATCAACTTCAACCTTTAGAATAGAAAAGTTTTCAAACTCCCCTCCTCTCCAAAATATTTATGAGTTTAGATTAGAGTAATTATAGTAATATCTTTGAGGATACCGCTATACCCAAAAATTCCTTTTTAAAATTATTTATAAAATTTAAAACATTGATAAAAATAGTAATCTCAAGAAATATGATCAGAAATGGTTTTTCACTTATGGTTGTTGCTTCACTTTTGAATGCAAAAGAATTTCCCAATGTTTTAAAGTTGGAATCCGTAAAGGGTCCAAACTACTAACACCGGGAACATAAACTTCTAACCGTGTTTGATAAGTTTGATCTTGATTAGTTAAGTTCAAGGAGATTTCTCCTATGAACAATGCAACCGTTACCAAAAATTTATTGGAAAACATTTTGTCCTCGAGGTCAACTGCAAAAGGAGTGTATCGGTAGCTAGAGGACGTCTCCTAAACAACATGAAGAATTCGGTCCTCAAACCATTCACTAAAGAGGAGTCCTCAAAGTTTTTTGAGAAACATTTCAGAGGAAGACCCTTCAAAGAATTATTAGTCGTTTACAAATTAAAGAGACAAATAACCTAAAGGGTAAATATTTATTTTTTATTATCAATAATAATCTAGCTATAGATTCTGGTCAAATAAAGACACGTTCAAAGGCTTGTTCTATTAGATATGGGAAAGTAGAACACAAGGCCCACCGGCGTAACCACAGAACAGATCAAGCTCCATAAACTCGTCCGTGACCTGATTGAGTCTGGTGGGGTAATCTCTACTGTTATAGTTGAGGTGGACCCGATGGAGAACAAGAGAGAATGGATTCTTGACACTATAACATCCGGACACCCTGGTCAAGAAGTCTGATGAGGTGACCGATGAAGAATGGGTTTGCATCGGAAACTCGACTATTGCGGTCACTCTCGGAAAAAGAACAGGTTCTTTAGATACTTACTTTGGTAATACCTTAGAGTTAATTGATGTTCTATTTGGTCCCTCACTAGTCTCATCAAAGTGGCGCTTAACTAGTTTTTGTGGGTGGGAAAAATAGTTATAACTTTAAAATGATGTCTTTGTTGGGTAAGGCTACCTTAATGAAGTTTTTTTAAAAACCATATTTGGGAATATGAATGCATATACCCCTGTGTACAATGTTTAATATTTAGATATGTGGCATGATAGTTAGGACTTTTTAATGTTTAATTTGTTAAAAGGTTAAAAAACACACAGACTAATCCCTGATCACAATATTGACGATTTTGTTAAAAGTCAAATATGTGTATAGTCTAAGATTCTACAACCCTTTTAATCTGTGACCACTAGAAAGACCATACTATGAGAACTAGTGTATTCCGACTTAACTTAAAAAGACCGCTAGTAGAGGAGGTGAGACAGGCGATATAACATGTGTGACTGATTACTCTAGGTTCACTATAGTCTACCTAGTAAAGATAAAGCGGATCATACATATGTAAAGTTCGATAGTAAATAAACTTGATTAGTAAAATCAAGAAGCTTAGGTTTGATATGGGTAGTATATATAGTTTATTTTCCCTTAAATAATTTTGTGAAATTGATGAAATAAATCATGAACTTAGTGCCCAGTATATAACCCCAACAACATGGCATAATCATAGAACTCTTAAAGAAATAGTGAACGTCTTGTTAATTAGTTTAGGCTTACCATAACAAAATGTGGGGGGGGGGGGGGGGGGGGTTATCTTATGTGTTTAGTACTTAATAAAGTACTCATGAAAACTTATACAAAACTCCTTATGAGTCGTGGGAAGAGTTTTCCACTTAACCTGAAATAATTAAAAATGTGGGGGTGTTTTGGCCATAGGGATACCCGATTTTTTAGAAGTGAACATTAGACCCGAGACCATGGATTCAATCTTCATGGTAAATACCCAAATACTTGCATCATATAAATTCTTATTGCTATATGGTAATTAAATGTGTGAATTTATATACGTTGTACTCTTTTATCCTTGAAAAATTTGAATGATATAAAAACCTCTTTGCCTGCTAATAACTATTACCAAAATATTGATCTAACTACAAGTCATAATCACCTCGTCCCCTTTTAAAACTTCTGTGAGCCCTAGTAGAACTCCCGAGGGTGAACCTAGGAGAAGTTAGGGGAATTAGAGCGAGTCTAAGATTGGACCCAACTGTATCACTGCTCTTGTGATTGAGGGGCTTCAAACAAACATGCTAAGTAAAGAGGTAGTAACTTGATCTCCTATAGAGGAAGACCCTAAATTTTTTAATAAGGTAGTAACATCAGTAGACGTTAGTTCTTGAAAGAGGCCTTTAATAGTGAACCTGAATCTACTAAAACAAAACTATACATGGGGATTGACCGACTTCTGTAAGGGTCGTAAACTAGTCGGTAACAAGTGGATTATTAAGAAGAAATTGAGACCTGATGGTTAAATAGATAAAATTATGCTAGAAAGGTTTCACCTAAAAGAAAACTTCAAATTACCCTTACTCCCTTGTATAGCCACTTTTAGACTTTTATTGCACTAGCTTTCAATCACTAACAAGTTATACATTAGTTGGATGTTAAACCTATATTTTTTAATGGAGATCTAGGTGAAGAGATCTATATGATGCAACTTGAGAGGTTTGTGTTCTTGGTCCAAAGTGATATAGTATGAAAGCTTAGGAATCATTTAATGGCTTAAACATGCATCTAACTTGGATAAGTTATATGTTACCTTAATATAAAATGACTTTGAAGTTTATACTTTTAACCTTTGTGTTTGATATAAATTAATAAGATCAGACTGTGTTATCTTTTATTGATATGTGTATGACATACTCATCTTTGGTAATTCTATTTATATTACAAACAAGACCAAATGCTTCTAAATATACTAACTGTGATATAAATATATAGGAGAATCTGATGTGATCATAAATTAAAAAAACCGTGAAGAGATAGTAATGGTATTACCCATAGTCAGTCTCATTATGGAAGAGGTTAAATTTTTTGACTCTTTTGTTGTAGTGTCTGTTAAAAATCCTTAAAATTCTAGTATTCATGTGTAAAAAATATGGGGGTGTTGTATCCTAGAATGAAAATGTTATAATTATAGGAATTGGGCTGTTCTTAAATGAATCATAATTGACCAGACATTTCCTCTGTTGATTGTAGACTCAGTCTCTATACTCACAACCCAAGGAGTGACCATTTGATTACTCTTTGTTGTTCTCCTTGGAGGAGGTGCTATATAATGGAATTCCTCTAAACAGATTTGTATAGCACGATCCACCATGGTGTCTGGGTACATACCACTAGAATTAGCAGGGTAAAAATCTAAGTGGTTGAGAAGTCTCCTAGCAGATTTGTCATTATGGGAAGGAAGTGCTACACCGGTATGCATCCATTGTGATTTGAAAGATAACATCTACAATTGAAAGAGGAGACATACTCGCTAATTTCTTCATATTTGTGATATATTAATCTAGTTTTGAGACATCAATTTAGGTGTATTTAGTTAACCGTTATGGGATTTTTCCCGTTATTAGATAATTTCTTAACTCGTGTCTTCATTTGGAGATTTATTAATTTTCTAGCGTTTTTGTACAATTTGTGTGTTAATGTGAAACTCTTAAGTAAAAGGAAATAGTTAGAGGACAAATTAATGTCAGGGAGTTAAGGAAAGAAGATCCAAGGTGAGATCTACAGTTAAAAGGAAACAAAGTTGAAGTAGGAAAAGAAAATCTGCCAAATAAGTCTGCCATGGTGAAAAGTCGTCCAGTGTTTTGAAAATTGCAGAAAATTGGTTGCGAATTTGAAGGATCCTTTATAGGGTCAAATAGATATTTGAATTGATGTCATTTTGATAGGCTGTACACTAAATTTGGCCAAGTAACTAAGGAGACATGACCAAATTATTGAAGCAGTTTATCTTGTCCTATATTTTAGGAAATGGATTGAATTGGAAAATGGCTCCAATAACTTGCCTTTCACTCCAAGATTTCGACCTAGGGTTAGCTAACACCTATAGATACACCTACTTATCATTGTAAACATGTCCTTGCTTAATTATTAGTTGATGTCTCCCTATTTGTTCTAATTATCAGCCCTTTGGAGACATCCTTTTAGGTGAATATTTGACTTATTTGATAGACTTTTAGGCGTATTTTGTCATATTGCACTTTCTCCCCTTGGAATTAGACTATTTGCATTTTTAGAGCTTTTGTGCGTTAATTTGATTATTTTTAGTGCAAAGTTAGTAGGTTCTTGAAATTCATGAAAAACCACTACAAGGAGGAGAAGTGAGAATTAAAGTCTTAAAGTATTTTTAGTGCGTTAGGAAGTATTTCATTCGAGTTTCTAATTTTAGAGTGCACTTTCTTATTTCTAGTCTTGAATTATGGATTTATTATTTTTAAAGCATATGCGGTTTAATTATTTATTTATTGTGAATCTTTAAAAGATATATGGTAATTAATTAGAGACCAAGTCAAGTCTAATATTTGAATTTGCACATGTATAATCTTTGAGTTTTAATTCTTTATTTTATGTTATTTGGGATTGACCTTTAATTGATTAAGCTTCGTATCTTTCATATATGTGTTTTATGTGCTTTGATGTGCTGACCGTAGTTTTTGCTAGTGCACGAGTATAGACTACCCCATCAGTAGTAGTTGGATGGTCACCTAGAAGGGGTGTTCAACTATTGAAACACCACATAAACGTCTAGTGTGCGGTAGTGATCCTTACGGGCTTGCCTAACTAGATAGTCACAAGGGTTTGAGATCAACCACCGATCATTGCGTATGGTCCCCATACCCAAGTCCCCTGGTAATTGTTAGGTTGCCACCTAAGTCCACCCATAAGGGGGTTAGGAGGAATATAGAATCATGACTACTTTTCTCTAAGAGCTTAAATCACCCTTATAACTGGAATATAGATTTAGAAGGATACGTGCATACTAGCAATCCTAAGTTATACCTCTCATCTCCATTTTATCTACTTTTATTTATTTTCTTTAGTAGTTTATTAATTATTCTATCAGTTATTAATCTCTTTTATTTGTATTTTAAGTTAGCAGTTAATCTCTATCCAAGTAACAGCTTAATCCCTGCGAACGAATCTTACTTATCAACTAAGCTTGCAAACAATCTGTGATACGTGTAGTGAATATCCGTGGTTGTTAAGGGTGTGAATCCTTATCTTAATTTATCCTTAATTTATCACACTCTTAGCCCCATCACTCGCACCATACATGGTTCTATGAACAAGTTACTAACGAAAGGTGTGATAAACTTGAAATATGAATGGTCAAAGAAGAGTCTAGCTGATACGTTTTCTAAAGATTTAACCATAAGAGTAGTCTTGAAAACGCCGAGGGGGATGTTGCTAAAGCTCATTGATGGAGAACATATAGCTGAAGAGTCCATATGATGCTCTATCATCCCATACCTATGGCGTAAATGTATAAACATGAAGTGTATTAACCCTTAATGAATTCATATCCATTATATAGTGGTCTTACTGAGAAGGGTTTAATGAATTCAACGACGAGTTTGAGACACACTATTCCCAATATGATATCAAGGAGAGTCCTTTATTATCCTATTAGTATGTGTCAATAAATCAAATACATATTAATATCCTGTAGTGGTGGCTATATTGAAAAGGACTTGATGAATTCAGGAAACACGTGATGAGGCTGAGATTTATTGCTCTTAATGATCTTCAGATCCGAGACGGGCCGTCTACTATGGCTAGACATTCTTGAAGAGCATCCATCTGTAAGAAAGGGTGATGATCGGGGAATCTATAAATACTAGCGGGTAGAGTATGTGTTGTGAGGGTCTTGATTAAAGACTGTCAGTTTAAGAGTACGTTCACTTGACAAGATTTGGTGGTTGCCTCACTTCACTATGATTCAATTCAAATAGAAAGATGTTGCCACTTAAATACGATTCACCTAACACTAATATGCATAGAACCTGTTCACCCTTTCTCCTAGAGTTTGATTGGGGGGATTGATGGAAATTAAAGAGAACTTTTACAATATCATGCTCTTGGAGAAAGAGAAAACCAAGAGTTATTTCGTGAAAAGTCCCACATCGAAAGTAAAGAAGGAACAAATATTAGTTTATAATATTTCACTTTCCTATACATTTCAAAAAGCTCGACATTATAGTAATAAAGAGTAAAACAAATAACCCACATGCACGTACCACGACCACCACCCGCCCGACCTGGCGCCTGCGAGGGTGAGTCATTGGTGGTCGTGGTCATTGGGAATTCTTGGGGAATTAAAATGTAAAACAAAACCTATTTTGGGAGTGTATATTTTGAAGAGTTGTCAGTCATTTTCATGGCTCTTACTCCCATGTCAAAAACTCCTGCATTAAACGACCGTCGTGATTGCTTCCATTCTCAACGTTAACTCTCATACTTATGGCTCATGAGCTACAAGCTTGCTTTGTCCAAACACGTTCTTCCCTTGCTAAAGAGAAGTGTCCAGGTTCATGCCAGAAAATAGAAACATTTTTTTTGCTTTATGATAAAACCATTTTTTGACTTTATGGTGGACACTTTATGACAACCATTTATCGTGAATATTTGAAACTCACCATACTACTATATAAAGAGGTTGAAGTCAATTTGTTCAACACACCAAAAATCATCTTCAACATCCAGAATAGAAAAGCTATCAAACCTCCCTCTTCTCCAAAATATTTATGAGTTTATAATAAAGTATTAATAGTAATCACTTTGAGGATACCGTCTATACCTGGAGTCATGCTATTACTCAGTATTTCTAGAATATGTTGTAAATTTTGGTTGTAGTCTTTATTTATCTACGCAAAACTTGTTGTAAATGAATTTCGTAACTTAATACATTTTGAGTTTACCATTTTTTCGATCAGTGTTTGTTATCTTACCAACATTCATTGACTTTGATAGCTTTAGCCAATGTACGCTATAGGTCTTGGGTATTTCTGTTAAATACAAACTCGTTGCTACTCTTCCAGGTTTGCCAAGTTATATGGGTCTCCAAATCTTATATGTTTCTCTCAGCATATATCTTATCTAAAATACCATATAGGTTCCAAAACCATTAGTCAACTCTATTTGTAGAGGTGGTGCACTGTAGGATTTGTAGTGGGTTGGCAAATTAAGTTGCTTTAGTCGAGGGAAAGACAAACAACATGTGCTTAGTTGTCTCTAGACCTCCCGTGACCCTCTACCTTTCAGGAAATTGACAGAACGGAGTTCTATCTTACATTGTCACAAGATGACCATTTACGTTAATATTTTGTGACACTGTTAGCCCTTTATCCTATTTTTTGTCAGTTGACCGTTAGTTAACACCACGTGACACCGTTACATTTTTTGAATTGTTTTACAGTAAATACCATTTGGGGCAACTGGGAGTGATCAATTTTGTGTTATACTGTATTTTTTGAATTGTTACGAAGAGTGAGCAATTTGGTCTTATACTGTTTTTTTTTGAATTGTTTTGTTGTAAATATCAATTTGGGGCAACTAGGAGTGAGCAATTTGGTGTCATACTATATTTTTTGAATTGTTATTTGGAATGAGCAATTTGGTGCTATACTGCAGTTTTTTAATTTGGTAAATAGTATGTACGGCCAAGCCGAGTTGATGATGGTGGAGACTAGACCACGAGTGGCGGCGGGTTTCTTGTACAAGAGAGCGGTTTTATGATTTTCAATGGTTAAAATTAATTTTTTGTAGGTTCCTCCATTGTTGATGGCGTACAAGCCGGGTTTACGAGAGTTGCATTTTTTTGGCAAAATTATATTAAGGACAAGGATGACGAAATGAATAATGTTTATGTGTCGGTTATGTGCCGTTAATGTGGCATTGAGGTGTCGCCACGTAGTGTTGACTAACAGTCAACTTACATGAAATAGAAAAAAAGACTAACAATAACACAAAATATTAACGTAAAAGGCCATCTCATAACAATAATAAGATATGAGTCCGTTTAGTCAATTTTCTAAAAGTTAAAAAAGTGTACAGGGAGTCTTTACCCTTGTCTCTAGGGCTGTAAATGAATCAAGCCGCTCGCGAGCAGTTCGAGCTCGGCTCGGATAAAAGCTCGTTCGAGATCGGCTCGAATATAAACAAGCTCAAGCTCAAGCTCCATTTTAAACTCGTTAAGTAAACGAGCCTGCTCGAGTTCGGCTCGTGAGCTCGTTTAAAAATATAATAAATATAAATTAATATATTATCTACGTATAAATATATTATTATACCTTCAATATCAAACTAGATATTTGTAATTTTAGACATTTATTTTTTCATTAATGTTATGTTTCATATTTTCATACCACACACTCCATCAAATACCAACTGTTCATGAAAGTCTCATTTCAACCATAAAAAATAAATTGGTCATGAGAAACTCGTTCTCGACTCTAAAAAAGTTTGTTCTATAAGTTAACCAAACAAGTTCTAACATTTTTGGTTTGGATCATTGGAAGCTCGAGTGCTCGGCTCGTTAAAATTTGAGCTCGGCTCGGCTCGGCTCGAGAAATTAAACAAACAAGCCTGTGCATCTAGTATTCGTCTCGGTTCGGCTCGTTTACAGCCCTACTTGTCCCTATTTCAAAGTTGCACCTTTGACCGGGTTGAGGCAAATCTCCCTCTAAGTTATTCTCTTTCGTAGGGCGTGCATTTTTACAATTTTTTCTGAAAAATTTCAAACACTGGGTAGAATTTTTAAAGAACATTTTTTGTCCATAATTTTCTTATATTAACCTTAGAAATATCAATGGTTGTTTGCTAGTATTACATTACCATCCATATAGAGGATCCATGTTGACCTAAGTATATATAAAAAACATGAACAATAATTGAAGAGGATAATATCATTAGACGGTCTAGGTTCCAACCGTCCTTGCTCATCAAGTTATTAACTTGGGTGAGGAGGGTGTAATACCAAACCACTTTGATAGTTGAGGGAAGGCAATTGTCGAAGCATGTTTTCAGATATCAATATTAATATTCATGTCATTATCAATTTATCAGTTAAATTGTTTTAGAAAAGTATTTCTGAGACTTTCTCCGACCCCAAGGTAAAAAAGGAAGTACTACTACCAAAGACATTTTCAGCAAAATTAAAGTTATACTAATAGCATTTCCGTTCAAGTATCCCAGAAAGAAGAGCGTTTTGGGTTAAATATTAGTAGTAGTACTTTCAATATATTATGAGTAAGAAGAACAAGATAAAGTGAAATTCCCAAGGCCGCCATCAAATTTCAAAGTTGTCGGTGATTCCCAATTGATCTAATACTAGATTCTATTTTTTCTCCTGTTCTCCACCAGAAGTGGGCTACGACGAACGCCGATTCATCGCAAAACTGCAAGAGATAAAGAAGGAGAAGTCGAGAAGAGGTGGAAGTATGCGACTATGCGGCAACAAGAAATAGAGGGACCATCAGGAGATGATATGTTACGGTGTATGAAGGCTACCTCCATTGAATCTGATTCTTCTATATCTGACCCTACTATACATCCAGTACTCCAATCCAATTTAATCAACAGATTATATCAAATCAGTCTGTTAGATACACTTGTCTGGATCATATTGAGTGGTGACCTCCTCTACACGAGAGAGCGACTGTTCTTTTTCTTGGCCATTAACTAGCTCGGAGAGGTCTCGCCCGTATCAGTTATCTTAAAACTTTCATTCTTAAAAGTTACTTGAGTTTTTTCTAAATATAGGGTGATTTACTTATACAGTCCACGGAGGATGTGTGATTGCCCATCGAGTCCAACCCGCCGCAATTTACATTCCTACCCTTAGTAACCCATTAATTAGGAATTAGTTACCAAAACAAATTGTCCTGATTCCATGCAATCAGTCAAAAATGGATTATTGAAATTTGAAACGTAAAAAAAAAAAAGGCAACTGGTGGCGATGACTAAGAAGACTGCTGTGTAGACGACCAAGAAGATGCAAACCGCCGATGATGGTGGAAAAAAGAAGGGTCTGGAGAAGAAGACGACGATGTGACTGTTAAATATGATGGGTTACAAAAAATATAGTGAGAATGAATGTGGTGGTTTACATGTGTAATTTTGATGGGTTGTCTGTCAAAAGTGATGGTAAATGAAAAGTTGAACAAAAATTATGTATCAGGTGGGTAGTCTTTGTAATTATGTTGATGGGTTACCTTTGTTGTTTTGATGGTGTGTGCGTTAAAATTGATGGGTTACCTTTGTTGTTTTGATGGTGTGTGCGTTAAAATTGATGGGTTACCTTTGTTGTTTTGATGGTGTGTGCGTTAAAATTGATGGGTTACCTTTGTTGTTTTGATGGTGTGTGCGTTAAAATTGATGGGTTACCTTGTTGTTTTGATGGTGTGTGCGTTAAAATTGATGGGTTACCTTTTTCTCAGGATTGTGCAGTAATGTCTTCACGCGTAACCCATCCATACAAACCATCGACACTACCTAACACACCACTGGTATTCCATACGTAACTCCGGCCGAGCACCACCACCACCACCACCTAAATCTTCATTGCCATGGCTTCTGAAGAAGTATAACGACTTGGCTTATGAAGAAGGAGAGCAACATGGCTTATGAATAAGGAGACCGACAGTTTTCTGAGTTGCTGCAGCGACAGCTGCTGCAGATAGAGACACGATGGATTTCTTGAGTGGTGTATGGAGAGCGAATGAAAATGGTTGCTGGTGGCGAAGAATGGACGATGGTGTATTGAATCGTGGAATATCATAACAATCTTACTATAATGATTAGCTAAAATTAAGGGATATTATATTATAAGCTAAAAGATAGGAATCTGTTACTTTTTTAAAAGATATTGATTAACTACAAACGTGGTAACTAATAGGGGTACAAAAGGAATACTAAAAAAAAAATGGACTTGCATGGGGGTGGAAAAATTCCTGGACCCTATAGAGGTGGAATGTTATGTTTTTGGACTTAATTTGATATTATCTCCTAAATATAACCTTAATTAAATAAAAATTGGCAAATAAGCATCTTTAAAGGCTGTCATTGAATATCGAATTTTATTAATTTGTGTTTTAAGTAAATGCAATCTTTCAATGATCATCTTTATTTAAAATACGGATTTTTTTTGTAGTTATATATAATAGTATATATTAATTTATTTATATAGTTATATATAATAGTATATATTAATTTATTTTCATATTTTCATTCTTTTTATAAAAGGTATTGTATTTTAATTATAAATAATTGAGATTTACTTAAAATAAAATATATTTAATAACTTATATATTGAATAGTTTTATATAAAATATGAAAAATAATTTACAATTTCTTTAATACCTTATATTTTATATTGAGTTATATAATTGTTATTAAAAATATCTAAGTTACTTAATATATACGTTCATTATTCAATAACCAATTACGATAAGACAAGTGGTTCAGGTTAACCTTATCATTATATTGACTGTTCAACCTAGAGGCATATCAACTCGCTGAGGGCATTGTATATGTTGATGCCTGTATCGTGGTCTTACCAACCATATCAATAAGCCATATATAATAATTCTTCGTTTAATCGAAGTGTACTAGATATGTTTATGCTAAATTGGCCTATTTAAATAATTCGGATCCACAATTTTCAATTTTTAGCCTTGGTCTAGCACCACTAACCAAGTTGTATGTCAAAATTATGGCGAAACACGCGTAGAGTGTTGGGCATTTCTATAGTTTTATGGGAAAACTTTTGAATTCAAATTACTAAGAGTCGTTATTGTTATTATTATTATTATTATTATTATTATTTTTGTCAAATATTAAGAACTAACATCGATGTCGGGTACAGCTCTTATATAAGTTATTGATACTAGAATATAATTCTACTAAAAACCTACTAGGACAATTAGATATATCTAAATTAATTCTTGCACTTTTGGCGAGGATGTCTGCCACTCCATTAAACTTCCTTCTGACATGGTTTATTTTCCATTCTGGGAATCTTCCTATCCACCTCCATGCTTCGGATACCATTAGGGCGGATCCTCCAGTCGATCCCTACGCCTCGATTAATACCTTGAACTACCTCAAGGTTATCTGAGTAGAAAGAACTACTCTTAATCCCAAGATCCGAGACCGATCTCATGATTAATAAAATCGACCACATCTCCCCTTCCAGACTACTGTTAACTCTTGCTCTCTTCGTATAAATATTCTTGACTTCACCCTCCTTGTTAAATGCAATAGACGTCATACTAGTTGGTTCTCAACTATTAACGTGCGATGAATCACATAGCCATACCATATCTGCATCATCACTTAATATCGGATTTTCGTTATCTTCATCTTGACGTTGTGCTTTAGTTATATCATTATTAGTAAGCCCTTCAATCTCCTTTATATCAAACAAATGTTTCATGGAAAATTTTGTTTTTTCTATGATTTCTTGAACTATCCATTTCTTTTTTTCAAAGAAACCTTTCATTCTAACCTTCCAGATATTCCACAAGGTAAGTAATACAATTGTTGTCACATGTCTTTGATCCCATCCATTTTTCGAGTAACTTTCAATGATTTTAATTATCCAATCTCCGATCTTACCTTCTAACTTTTCTTCAATCTTGATTTGCAATTGACAGTTTGCCCATACACTTTTGCTGAATTGACATTCCAGAAATATATGTTCCACATTTTCTTTCCCAAACTCACACCATTCACATATATCGTTTTCCATACATTTCCTTTTCTTTAAATTACTTTTCGTTGGGATGGAATTGTTATGTATTTTCCACACAATATTTCTAACCTTTGATGGAACATTAGACTTCCATATAAGGTTGTATATTTTCTTGTTAATCAACTCGCCTTCCTGCGATGAAGATCCTTTCTTTTCTTCTTCTATCTGGACTAAACGATGATATCCTGACTTGGTTGAGTAACTCTCATCTTTTGTTGCGGTCCATATAACTTCATCTTCTTTCTCAAGTTGCATAATAGGTATTTTCCTAATTTCCATCATATCTATGCTTGTGCATATATTATTAAGAGTGTCAAAATTCCAGTTAGACATATCATTATTGAAGCATTCAGCAACCTTATTTAGTTCACAATTTATTGGTCTTTCCAATTTATAACCCTTCCTGATCCAACTATCATCCCAGATATTTATACTTAGACCGTTACCTATTTCCCATAAGCTCTCATTTTTAATAAACTGCAAACTTTTGTATATACTTTCCCAACTCCATGATCTTTTATTTTTCAATTTTGTGCTCCACATGTCCGTTGTTGGGAAGTAAATCCCTTTAAGGACTTTGAAAACCAAAGAATCTTGGTTATAAAACAATCTACAGGCCTGATTTGCCAACAGGGCTAGATTCATTTTTGGAAGTCTCTGAAACCGATACCACCCATGTTTTTTTGATCTGGCCATTTTTTTCCAAGCTACCCAGTGAATTCTTCTTTTTGTATCTGAATTCCACCAAAAATTTGCGACCATACTACTTTTTTTCATCGCTTTACACGTATTAACCGGGAACTCAAAAATTGACATTGCGTAATTCGGGATAGCTTGTAGCACCGCTTTGATTAGTATTTCTTTATCACCGTCTTAAAGAAGTTTAGCTATCCAACTTGCGGATTTATTTAATAATTTATCCCTTACGTAAGCAATATTCTCACTCTTCGATCTTTTGAGGGTAAGTGGGATCCCCAAATATTTCCCAAACTCATTAGTGTATTTTATATTAAGTTTCTCCGCTATATCTATTGCCTTCCCTTCCGAGAAACCTTTACTAAACATGATGGATGACTTTTCAAAGTTAATTTTTTGACCCGAAGCGCAGCAGTAGAGGTTAAGAACCCTCGTGAAAGCTTCAATTTCCGTATCATTTATCTCCAGGAAGAATAAAGCATCGTCCGCAAAAAGTAGATGGGTAAGCCTTGGTGCCGCCCTAGCTATCGAAATACCTTTTATATTACCTTCTCGACACTCATAATTAATGAGACCGATAAGACCTTTAGTTAACAAATAGAAAAGTAGCGGAGACATCAGATCGCCTTGACGGATTCCTCTCTCCGGCTTAAATTTCTTTAGTCGTTCTCCATTAGCCTTAACTTGATAAGATACCGAAGATATACACTTGTAAATTAATTCAACCCATTTCTCACCAAATCCCAATTTTCTTAAGATCACCAACAGGAACTTCCAATCAACTTGATCATAGGCCTTAGCCATATCAATTTTCACCGCGCCATAATGTTTATTTGACCTTCTCTTATTCTTCAAGAAGAAACCAACTTCTTGGGCAATTAAAATGTTATCACGAATACTTCTTCCCTATATAAACGCAGACTGAGTCGGAGAAATTATCTCATTCATCATTGGTTGCAGTCTCGTAGCCATGATTTTCGCTATAATTTTATAAATAAAGTTAATACACGAGATCGGTCTAGAATCCGTTATAAATTCCTGAGTTTTACCCTTTCGAATTAGCGTGATAATAGTATCGTTGATTTTATCCAAAGAAGCATTATTTTCGAAGAAATCTACGATTATTTTATAGATATCCAATTTAATAATTTCCCAGAATTCTTGATAGAATTTATCTGGTAAACCATCCGGTCCCGGGGCTTTTGAACCTGACATAGAAAACACCGCCGTCTTAATTTCTTCCAAATCTGGAGTCCTAATAAGAATTTCATTCATATTTCCATCGACTTTACACGGCGTATGATTAGCCACATCCTCAATATAATCCACTTTACCTGCCTTAAATACATTGGAAAAATAGCTTTGAATTACATTCTTGACTTCATTCTGATTCTCAATCCATTTTCCATTACTATCTTTTATCTCATTTATACGATTAATATTACGTCGCATTGTCGTTTTGGCGAAAAAATATTTGGTGTTCTTGTCACCTTTCTTTATCCAATCATCACATGCTTTATCCGCCCAAAACGCTTCCTCTTGTCTCCATAAATCTTCCATTTCTTCTCTTATTTTTTTCTCCAATTCAATATTATCCTTTGTCGGTTCCCCATCTTGTAATTTCTCCAATATTCCTTGATATTTATTTAATAGACTTCTTGCATTACAAAATTTCTCTTTAATCCATCCTGATAACGCTAGACAAGTCGCATCTCTTTTCATAATAAAGTTCTTGATGTTATCCAAATTCCAAAAGTTATTCCA
Source organism: Nemophila menziesii (assembly GCA_029959085.1). Classification (NCBI taxonomy): domain Eukaryota; kingdom Viridiplantae; phylum Streptophyta; class Magnoliopsida; order Boraginales; family Hydrophyllaceae; genus Nemophila; species Nemophila menziesii. The sequence continues at coordinate 19,134,951 of JARWIR010000013.1, read as the reverse complement.
AGATTTACTAACCACTTCTTTAGATTCTAAATTCTCAAGTCATCTTGACTCAAACATAAAATATTTATTATTTGGCTTGAGGTTATTAGATCTTTGGACAATCAATGGAGAGTGATCTGAACCTATTGCCTGGAACCTTAATAGTCGTATCTAGAAATAGATTATACCAATCCTCAATTGCTAAACCTCTGTCTAGTCTCTCTTTGCCGTTTTCCAACCCTTGTCTTTTGTTTGACCAAGTAAAGAAACAACCCTTTGTAGGAATATCAATAAGGTTGTTTGAATTTATAATTTCATTGAATTTAAGCATTCTGTCAAGGTTAGGTTGTAATTTACCTTGCTTTTCCAATGCTTTACACACCTCGTTAAAATCTCCAATAATGAGAGTCGGTTTTTTATTATTGTTTAACTAGTTGGAGATGTCATTAAAAGTCTTTTCTCTTTTGTTAATATCATTAGGAGCGTATATGAAAATTATATACCAAGAAATAGATCTAGATTCCACAACATGAGCGATAACATAATTTGAAACAGAAACAACGATTTTTAAGTTGATATGATCCTTCTAAGCCAATGTAATGCCCCCGGACCTATGAGCTCTTCCTCCAGTGTTGGCATATAGCCTCCCTTAATAGGTTGTTTTAATGTGACAAATCCTCTTATGTTTAGTGTGCTATTTACTCTTGATATACATATTCCTTATTGCACTCTTTTCATCAAAAAGCTCATCTTTATCATGTTGATCATATCTTTATTGTTATTTATTATGAAACTAATTCTCTTACAATAAGCTTAACCTTATCCTTGTGTACATTGAGAATTAGCCTTAGTGATCAACTTCAAAGGTTCTTAGAATGATGTTTCCAACAACTTTCGTGAAGAAGATTTATTGATCCAAGTTATTATCTCTCAAAGTTACTTGGCGCGGTACACCGGACGAATGGCGCGGTACACCGGACCAAGATTGCGGACCAGGGCGCGGTGCAGAGGCTAGCCCGTCAGTAAGTTAGATAATCAAACCGTTGAGGTGCGGTACACCGCACGAAATCTTGCGGTACACCGCAAGGAAGGTTTTTCTGCACAAAAGACAAGTCATAAGTAATATATCCGTTGGGAGATTAATAGATCCGTTGGATCCAAGTCTTATGACCGTTGGAAGCCATTTTCTACTATAAATTGAAGCTCTTTGAAGGCTACAAATACACCAACTAATTACAAACACAAAGGGGCTTAATTGCTATCATTCAAGAAGGTGTCAAGTGCTATACATAATCAAAATCAATCTTAGTGAGCTCATTAATCCTTTCAAGGAGTTAATCAATTAAGCCACAAGGTTCCATCCACTCAAGAGGAGTAATCAAGCTTATAGTCATATCCACTCTTTTAGGAGTTTAGTTACAAGCTTTTATAAGCAACCCTTTAAACATTTTGTTACTATCCTCTTAAGTCTAGGTCTTGTTATAGATAGATTAAGAGAGAATTCAAGTATAGGGAGTATACTTGGTGTCCTTGTGTAGTGATTACACAAGTGGTTTGTCCTTCGTGTTATCGAAGAGGTTGTAAGGGTTATTGTGTTCTCGACCTGGTTAAGAGAGACACGGGAGCTTAGTGAAAAGCTTGAAATCCTAAGGAGGCTTCCTTAGGTAGTGGATGTAGGGAAACCGAACCACTATAAATCGTGTGTATCTTTCTATCCCTACTCTATTTACTTTCCGCACTTTATATGTTTGTTAATATGCCAGCATGAGTATTGTGATATTGTTTATCTAGGTTTATCTAACATATAGTCTTCTAGAGTAGTTTAAGATATTGGATTGACGATTTACTTGTTATACTTTTATATCAAACCTCTAACTTACCTTTGCATGATCCTAGAAGAGTTTGATTTAATTAGTTGACTTAGAAGTTTTCTCTTAAACTTATATTTGTCCAAAAGATTTTTAATTAGGCATTAATCTTATTAGTAATCCTATTCACCCCCCCTCTAGGACTATCAATTGGTGTCAGAGCCTAACTCTACGTGAATAGCTTAATCGTTAGTAGAGTAAACGGTATGGAATTTAATCTTTTTGAAAAGTCGTCTTCTACTCGACCTCCACTTTTTGTAGGAAATTACTATTTTGCTTGGAGAACAAAAATGGAGGAATTTATCAAAGCCGAAGATCCCGATCAATGGAGAATCGTCATGGAAGGTCCATTCGTTCCTTATAAAGAGGAGCTAAATGAAGCGGGAGTTCTTAAGCTAAATCAAGAAGAAAAAGATTTTGATGAACTCACCATTGAAGAAAAGGCTAAGCTCACTCAAAATGCAAAACCGATGTACACTCTCATTCGTGGAATTTCCGAAGAAATTTTCTCACAAATGTTAGATTGTAAATCCGCAAAAGAACTTTGGAATCGGTTGGAGTTTTTATATGGAATTGTCGGAAATGACGAAGAAGAAGAAGTCTTAATCCATGATGAATCTTATGACAATTCTAAACCAAATCATGAGGTAGCACTCTATCCTAACTCTTTATCTCTTCCTTATAATTATGGTGATATTAGGCAAATTTCATCCCTTCTCAAAATTCTTGATTCTCAAATCCCTTTGAATAATCTTATGTTAAAAAAGGGTAAAGTTGAGCTAAAAAATTGTTTTAAATGTTGTATCACTTTGGATGATATTCTTGGCAATACTAAAAACCCGTGTTTTGAAAACATTTTTTCTTCAAATAAATGGCAACATCCTATGAAGAAAAATTTAGAAGGTTTTTTAAAATTGGATGAAGCTTTTTCCCTCGCTCTTGATACTTTAAAAAATCATCCTTTTACAAATGTCACTCCTTTTGATCCAAATGGCTTTTTTAAAGAAAAATTATTTTAAGTGATAATTTGGATATTGGAAAGAATGTGGGATCTTCATGTTCAAAACCCTCACATAGTAGCTCTACTCGAAAAAGAAGTTCTTGCAATTATTGTGGTAAACCCGGTCATCATGCTTCTACGTGTCATTACCATGAACAACTTGAAAGTGGATCTTTGATACCTTCATGGGAAAAACCAATATGGATCGTGACAAATGCTAACAACATTTCCGGATCCATTCCACCTCGGTTACCACAATAATAGTTATTGAAGGTGTTGAGCGTCAAGAAAACGGAATCTTATGCATAAGGACGTTCAAACCTCATAAAAGGAAAATACGGTGAATTCTTTCCCTTCTTCTTTCTTGTTTTCGTTTTATTATGTGTTTTATCCTCTATATGTTTTTATCTTTTGTTTCTTGATCTCTTTATGCTTAAATGTTGCTTTGGGTCTTTTTGTTGTTTTTTGAAAACTTAGGGGTATTTGTGCAATTAACTGCTTTATGTGTTTTCGGGGCTTTCCTTGGTCTTTCTTTTCAAAACAAAGTTGCCCAAAATTATTTTATACCATTCCGAATCTTTTGGGGAAGTTTCGAATGTGTTTCGGGGGTTTTTAAAAGAATCAAAAATTTCATTTTTTATGCCCAAACCGAACACTTTTGCGGTGCACCGGACGATTCCCGCGGTACACCGCAGGTTAGGTTTTTTACAGCAATATTAGGCCGTTTTTCTCTTCTATTTCTTCATTCCACCATTAAAACACTTCCTCTCCTCCTCCTAGGCGATTTCCGGCCACCATAGCTCCGGTTCCACCACCTAAAAACCCTTCTTCACCTCTTTTAATCTCTTCTCTCTCTCTCTCTCTCTCTCTCTCTCTCTCTCTCTCTCTCTCTCTCCTTCATTACCCATTTCCCCTTTTCACCATGAGAGCAAAGAAATCAGCACCTAAGAAGAAGACCACCACCGATGCTTCCTCCAGTCGCCGCCGTGCTCCCTCTCCGGCGAGGTCACCGCCACCTCCTCCACTCCGGCCTTTCGAACCTCTCCCGGGTAGGACTTTTAGTGATTCGGCTTTTCCAACGGGTGAAAATTCTCTTCTTGAACTATTTAAATTTCAAGGTTGTGATAATATCTTTCAATTTACGGGTACTCAATTAGCTAGTGGGTTGATTGAAGAGTTTTACACTAATTTCGAATTTGATAGTGCAAATAACATGGTTATTTCTTTAGTTTCGGGTACCCCTTTACGATTAAAAATGCATGTTTTGTGTACTCGCTATGATATTCCGTTAGATGGATTTAGTGGATTTTGGTCAAATGGTTGGGATGGGTCTACTCTTGATATAGTTGGTCAAAATGAGGTTATGGATTTTGTCAATAGTAGGATGATTATTCCCGATGGAAGTTGGAATTTGCGTAGTTTTGATCCGGAATTCATTGTGGCTCATAAGTTTCTCATTTCGGCCATAATACCGAAGGATAAACATGATGCAAAGTTAATTCCGTATGAAGCTTATCTCCTATTTTTGATCTTTATTAAGCGTCCGATTAATATTATTGCTATTATGTTCAAATGGATGAACCATGCTAGAACCGCAAGAGATAAGGTCCCATATGGTATTTTTCTTACTAGAATCTTTGAGGCAAGTGGAATTTCGTTAGGAGGAACAAATGTGAAATCTATTGATAAAGCGTGGTGTTTCGATTATAGCACAATCAAAAGAATGAAATTCGCCATTTATAATAACTCCTATGTTGCTCTTTCGGTTATCAATCGTATTTCGGATGTTACTATTCGTAATCGTATATTACAAGCTAGAGAAGAAACTCATGGTCCGGCACTTGACACACTTGAGTTATTGGATATTCCGGGTCAACAAAATCCTATCCCAAATGAGCCTCCACAAAACCCCACTCATGAGAATCCTCCTAATACTTCTAGTTTCGAAGGTGCTATGTCTCGGTTTATGGATTATATTGGTAGAAAATTTGAGGTTTTAGAGGAAAAGATAGAAAGAAAATTTGGAGTGTTGGAAGAGAAAATAGGCCATCTTGCTAGTGAATTATCTTGTATGAAGAACGATGTCTCGTGTATCAAAGATGATGTTTCACATCCTCGAAGCCGTTCTAGGAGCCGCTCTCCCCGGGAATTTCGCTAAATGTTCTTATTGGGTGTTGGTTTATTAATATCTTCTTTTTATTCTCTAAGTGTTTTATGTGTTTTTATTGTCTTGGACTAAGTTTGTGTTGCTTTTGCTTTATTTGTTTATGGGTCCGTGTTTTGGACATTTAGGATTTTATTGCTATGTTTTTATTTGGTAAATGGTTTAGGTTGCTTCGTGTTAAACTTGGATAATTGCTTTAGGTTGATATATTTTTATCTTGAATATTTGTTGCCTAATCTTTATGCTTTGGATATTGTTTTTGCTAACATTTTTCTTGATGATATAGGTACTATTGCTCTTTTATCCTTGATTCTATCCTATATTGCATTTTAGTCCCTATAGTTCGTTCAATTTTTGTCCTTGTTCCTAAAATAGTTGAAAAATGCACTTAGGTCCCTAAAAGTTTTAAAATTGTCTCTTAGTCCCCTAACTTTTTGACAAATGACTTTTTGACCCTATATTTTTCAAAAATTACATTTTACCCCTAACCTTCTTAAAAATGATTTCAAAATATCTTTTTGGGGAGAAATTGTAAAATCACACTTTCACAAAATTGAAACAAATCTTTATGCACTTTTATTAAAACTCTTATGCTTTAGCTAATCTTTTATCTCATTTGTTGCATCTAATCGTTTGTGTCAATAGAAAGCATATGAAATGAAAGTCTATCGATCAACGTGTTGTTAAAAAGTCTCTATCTCTAAGTTCTTCATTTATCTATCTTTGTGCATCTCTTTCTAAATGGTTTAATCTCCAAACTCTTGCACACTCTTAGAAACGTTGTTTAAAATCTATTCACTTGAGTTTTTAGCTCTTCTATTCGTAGTTGTTATTATTAACCCCGTCTTTTTGATGAAGACAAAGGGGGAGAAATATGTGCACTAAAACTTTCAAAACTTGCACACTTTAAAACTCACAAATGCATCTCAAATCTTATATGCTTTTTGTGAGGGGGTGCTTAATTTCATTAGTGCTTAAACTTTCATACCATTCCTAAGGTGTTTTAGTGAAGGATTTGTCATCATCAAATAGGGGGAGATTGTTGGCATATAGCCTCCCTTAATAGGTTGTTTTAATGTGACAAATCCTCTTATGTTTAGTGTGCTATTTACTCTTGATATACATATTCCTTATTGCACTCTTTTCATCAAAAAGCTCATCTTTATCATGTTGATCATATCTTTATTGTTATTTATTATGAAACTAATTCTCTTACAATAAGCTTAACCTTATCCTTGTGTACATTGAGAATTAGCCTTAGTGATCAACTTCAAAGGTTCTTAGAATGATGTTTCCAACAACTTTCGTGAAGAAGATTTATTGATCCAAGTTATTATCTCTCAAAGTTACTTGGCGCGGTACACCGGACGAATGACGCGGTACACCGGACCAAGATTGCGGACCAGGGCGCGGTGCAGAGGCTAGCCCGTCAGTAAGTTAGATAATCAAACCGTTGAGGTGCGGTACACCGCACGAAATCTTGCGGTACACCGCAAGGAAGGTTTTTCTGCACAAAAGACAAGTCATAAGTAATATATCCGTTGGGAGATTAATAGATCCGTTGGATCCAAGTCTTATGACCGTTGGAAGCCATTTTCTACTATAAATTGAAGCTCTTTGAAGGCTACAAATACACCAACTAATTACAAACACAAAGGGGCTTAATTGCTATCATTCAAGAAGGTGTCAAGTGCTATACATAGTCAAAATCAATCTTAGTGAGCTCATTAATTCTTTCAAGGAGTTAATCAATTAAGCCACAAGGTTCCATCCACTCAAGAGGAGTAATCAAGCTTATAGTCATATCCACTCTTTTAGGAGTTTAGTTACAAGCTTTTATAAGCAACCCTTTAAACATTTTGTTACTATCCTCTTAAGTCTAGGTCTTGTTATAGATAGATTAAGAGAGAATTCAAGTATAGGGAGTATACTTGGTGTCCTTGTGTAGTGATTACACAAGTGGTTTGTCCTTCGTGTTATCGAAGAGGTTGTAAGGGTTATTGTGTTCTCGACCTGGTTAAGAGAGACACGGGAGCTTAGTGAAAAGCTTGAAATCCTAAGGAGGCTTCCTTAGGTAGTGGATGTAGGGAAACCGAACCACTATAAATCGTGTGTATCTTTCTATCCCTACTCTATTTACTTTCCGCACTTTATATGTTTGTTAATATGCCAGCATGAGTATTGTGATATTGTTTATCTAGGTTTATCTAACATATAGTCTTCTAGAGTAGTTTAAGATATTGGATTGACGATTTACTTGTTATACTTTTATATCAAACCTCTAACTTACCTTTGCATGATCCTAGAAGAGTTTGATTTAATTAGTTGACTTAGAAGTTTTCTCTTAAACTTATATTTGTCCAAAAGATTTTTAATTAGGCATTAATCTTATTAGTAATCCTATTCACCCCCCCTCTAGGACTATCATCCAGGGTTCACTACAAACTTATTATTGAAATGGCTAAGGAAACTACAAGACCTAACATCGCAGCTCTTAATTTTTTCTTCCAAAAGACATAATAAAGAAACATTAAACTTCGAAATAAGGGAATTTACTACATTTCTTGTCACATGTGCCCTTGCCCCTTGACAATTCCAAACCATAAAGTTATCCATCAACACCGGCCGCTTCTACCCCGGGCTGGCCGATACCCTTGAGATTTGTATTGATGAGGGTCTCCTTCACAGGCGCAACCTGGGTACTACCATCATCATCTGAATCGTCGCTCGACATGTTATCTCCCCTCAAGTGACCATCACAATTATCAGCACTGGAATAGTAATACTGTTCATTCTCCATCCCACTTTCCATCACCGCGTTAGGGCCACACACGTTCACATATTCATATTCTACAAATTGTTCTTTTATCTCTCCATAACTAACAAGAAACTCCTCAAGAAAGTTTCGCGCCTCAACGATTCTTTTCCCAAGATTGTCTACATCCTCGAGACAAATTCGCTTAGCATTATTCTTGACCCCATCAAAGCTAGGCGTCATTTTTCTTTTCAAATCTCTTGTCCACGTAAATTTCTCCACGTTATTATCGACCCTCATCCTTGGTGTATTTCTAAAAGCTCTTTCATTAAAATTCTTCTCTTTTCGATAGTGCTGGCTTATGTGAACAGATTGTGAATTGCCAGAACTCTCCTCGGTCTCAGATAGCCCGGAGAATAATTCAAAATAGGATTGTATGTGACAAAATTTGTTTATTAGAATAAGGTCCAATAGAGAAATATGATTGATTCGAAAAACCATATTGTATAAAGCCTCATAATAGCTGGTCAATTTAATTCTAAAACCCCAAATTAATAGCATAAAGCCTGCCAACTTAAAAGCATCCACACGGTAAAAAATAACAGAGATAGAAAATAAGGACTTAGCAGGTATAAGTGCCCGTAGTGTATTGGTCCAATAAAAACTACTGTCTATTAAGTTGCAGCCCAACATTTGCGTCGAAAAATAAGGAATCATCTTCTTCCTGGTCTGTATGTGGTCTTTCTTTGCAGATATTTCGAAAATACAGTCAAGAGAAAACTTCAAATAATAAAGAGACAAGGTTAAGGTCCGCTCACACCCATGTATTTGATTGAAACATCTTCTTATCATGGATTCAACCAAGTAGACATCGAAAATTAACAGGTTAATAATCACCAATATATAGATGCACGAATCTTCATAATTTGCCATTAAATTGATAAGAAATCTCAATTTCCTATCAAATACCGTTGATCTATTAGTTGTCGTATAAATCTTGTATGATACAAGATCACCTCCGTGAATTAATTTTCTTGTGTCATTCCATAGAAGAGGAAACAACCAAAATCCGTCATGCCCAAGCGCTGCATGTCCCAAATTAAGGTACCTCCTAAAACCATTAGAGAAGATTAAAATTGCAGTAGACCATCGATCGTTTTTCCTAATAGAGAATATTATTATAGAGAAGATTAAAATTGCAGTAGGCCATCAATCTTTTTTCCTAATAGAGAATATTATTGTAGAGAAGATTAAATTTGCAGTAGGCCATCGATCTTTTTGGAACCGTCCTTGCATCTTAAAGAGACAGAATACAAGAAAATCAAACACTAAAGGAAGGAGAAGCGCAGAGTAAGTGGCACTTAAACAATCTGTAACCAGCAAACCAAGTATATAATTACGATAATAAAAGGAGTAAATAGGGGACTTAACTTTTAGAGAAGAGCTGATAACATATATGGTTAATCGAATGAAAAAAACATCCATCCACTTCTTCACAATATTAAATATAATAATACGCATAATCATCCCATCTTGCGAGCAAATAAAGATAGAAGTCCAAACGTATGATCCCACCGGAGAAAAGTGGAGTCCTGTCACGTCAAGCAAGAAAATCCACGCCGGTAGAATAAGAACCGCGAAAAGTAGAGCAACACTAGGCGCAGAATCACAGAACATCACCTATAGGATCCATAGAGAAAGATGCCCAAGAGGTGGCCAGGCCACTTTCCAGCCAAAGCACCACCCCATAGCCCGAAAGTAGACCCATCGGAGTCACAAAAGACGTCACCAAAGTAACAGAAGTCAGAAGAAGAATAAAGCAACAAAAATGGGAAAGCCCCAAAACAAATAAAAGCATCAAAACTAATACTAAAAGTGAAAGGAAACGAAATCCATAACTCAAGCTATTAACATGCAAACAAGGAAGAAGAAGAAGAGGAACGAAATTAAGCTGAAAAATTAAGGTTGACTAGGCACTATGCATGTTGACTACGGAGGGATGATGAGAGAGAATTTTTTTAAGGGTGAATGCCCAATAAGCACCTGCCACCTTAGCCACTTGCCCATAAAAGGCACTTAAGGTAAATATACCTTAATGCCCTTACTGCTGTCTACTTTTCTCTGCTGCTGCTGCCAAGGGCGAGTAATGGGAATATTTCCCAGCACTCGTGCAAGTACACTTTTGTACTTGTGGGCTAATGTTGAGTAATGGGAATGTTTCCCAACACTCGTGCAAGTACACTTTTGTACCTGTGGGCTAATGTTGAGTAATGAGAATGTTTTCCAACACTCGTGCAAGTACACTTTTGTACTTGTGGGCTAATGTTGAGTAATGTGAATGTTTCCCAGCACTCGTGCAAGTACACTTTTGTAATGTCTGCTGCTGCCAAGGGTGATATTTGCGTGTAATTTGAAATTTAAACGGTAATGAAGAGAGATGAATGAGATAGAGAGAGAAAGAGATAAAGATGAAAGAGAAAGAGAGAGAGAGACAGAGAAGATATATATAACTAACTCAATGTATACGAATGAACGACTAATAAACGGACGGCTGGGGTGAGGGGGTAAAATAGGAAAGAAAAAAAAAGTGTCTTTTATGGGCAAGAAAAAAGCGGCGGGGTGAGGAGCATTAATTCTAATTTGAGGTGTTTCTTGGACAATAATTCTTTTTTTAATCAATAATACTATCACTTCACATGTTTCCGTTATTATTTTATTATTATGTCTAATAATATACTTCTACTTCAATTTGTTAAATTAATCATCATAGTATAGTTAATTGATTATTAGTCGCATATATATGGCGTAGTTTGTCTAGCTTAAACATTTTTCTTTACACGCTACCAATATTCTAGTAGTATTAATTAATGCAATTGGATCACCTTCTCTCCATATAACCTATTCGGTCAAACCCCTAGGGAAGAAGAAGAAAGATTATCTTCTTTATTTCCGTGCTTTATTTTAGTACACAGCGATAACACCAAGGTTATAAATGCTCCATTAACTTAAAATGAAAGTAAAACTTAAGTATTTTTTATTAATTCACTATTATTGCAAACTGTTACAATGTAGTAAATTATATGCAGAGTGAATACTTTAAGGTTTCTTTGAGGTTGGTTGGACAACCCCGAGTACTTTGTAAGTGTTAATTTTAATATAAGCTTTTGGAAAAAAAAAAAATACTTTAAGGTAATTTTAGAATCATGGTAGTAAGCTAAATATTTATATAATGATGTAAAAAAACTATTAAGTCTTGGTTTCTAGAGAGTTAACTGATATATTAGGTGGTATCACTTAAAAATATATCACTTAAACATTTTCAAAATATGGCAATTATGTGGTCCAATCATAGAAAAAAGAGAAAAAAGAAAATCTGAAAAGAAAAAATCTATAATTTAACTACCTAATTATTATATCATAGGTGATGTTTAAGTGATATCTAACCTTATTCTTTTTTTTCAAGGATACTAACACATTTATTTGTTTCATATACGTGATACTTTTAGTACTTTGGTAGATTTGAAGGGACTTCTATTAATATACGTAGTTTTATCCTTACAATACGTAAATGAGACGTTTTAAATCACTTTAAGTTAATTTTTATAATCTCCATTGACAAAAGTTTGTGGATCTGCCGGTAGTAATGAAAAAACTCAAATGGCTTGGGTTTACCCGTCCAAAAAAAAAAATGGCTTGGGTTTTATTGAAAAATCAAAAGAAAAAAATGGCTTGGGATACAAATAAATACTTCAAGAGATAAGAGTTGTCTTATGAAGAATCGTGACAAAGAACCACGTAGGAGTGGAATTGACTACTATTGAAAGAAACTTTCATTGATAATGATACCTTCTTATGAGAAAAGTTGTCATGCTTAGTTAATTTGCTGGGTTAGTTAGGAATTTAATAAATTTTAACCATGTATATAGTTTGATATAACTATTTGAGGAATCATTGATTTTTTTCCCATACATATGAGGCTTTATAAAAGCCGAAGTTGACTAGCTAACATCAACTAATACCTTTATAAGGGTTCTATCACTAGTCTAGGCACCATACAACTACTTTTATCTCCCGTGATATCCCGCCATAGATATTCTGGAGGATCCACCAGTACACGAGCCTCTTCATTCATTTCCGCTCCCCTTTTAGCCAACATATCTGCACACGTATTTGCTTCACGGTAAATACACTGTAGCTCGAACCCCGGATGATTCCTCAATAACTCTCTACATTCACGCCCTATATGACAATTCCAACTCGTAGACCTACCACCGCCCTTCACTAGCGCGGTGGCAGGTATGTATATTAGTGAGCGAAACAATTTTGGAATTAAAATAGCCAATCTGATTTTTGATTAGATTGTTGTGGGTATGTTCCTACTATATTAATTTTTTTCAATTACATTATAAGTCCCTATTGAAATTTTCAGGTTTTAATTTTCTGGTTTAATGTCCTTTTTTGGCAAGGTTCGTGCTATAGTTCAGGGATATATACCCACCATTTTACAATAATTTTTTTCCTTATCAAGGTCCATACCATTCCAACTCAATGATAAAGATCCATACCTACAGAAAATGCAAAATAACGGGTATATACCCACAAAAAATACAAAACAGTGGGTATATACCCACTGAAATGCAAAAAATGGGTACGCTACCCTAATGACTGGACCCGTGGGCTAGACCTAAGGGCTCGTTTTACCTACAAATAAACGTCTATTTAAATCACAAGAAGAAAAAATAGATCTGAGATGTTAATAAAAAAAACTTACCAGATCTACGAACGTTGACAACGGTGGATCTGGATCTGGATCTGGAAGGGAAGATGATGGCGGCGAAGGGAGGTCAGCTGGGTGGAGGAGGGGTATGTGGTGTAGATCTGGGTAGAGAATGGGTTGTGCGGGATTTCTTGTGCAGAAGAACGGATCCACGGCAACGGGATTTCTTTTGCAGAGGAGCGGCAAACGCCGGGAAGGTGAGAATGAATAAGAATGGGTCCACGACGGCGGAAAGGTTAGAAGGGACGAAGGTGGGAAGGTACGCCGACGGGTTTTCTGATGCAAAGTGGAGGCGAACGGGAGCAAAGAGAAAGAAGACGAAGGGGTGGGTAATTTGGTGAGAGAGAAAGGTAGCAGACCCCAGTGAGGGAGAGTGGATTTTTAATTTCTAAACCTAATGAAAGGGGAAAGTAGTTTTATGGTCTGGTTTTAGTTTTTAGTTGACTTCTAATAAGTGTTTACTAAGAGGTCTTTAAACAAAAAACTATAGTATATGTGGACTTTAATTCTTCTTTTATCCCGTCTAGTATCTATTAAGAATCAGCTTGAACTGGTTAACCGACCCGCATCTGTATTAAAGGTCGGATGACTTTAGGTAAAAGACATGTTAATGTAGGGTTCGTGCTGCTCAAAGTTGGTGAACATTAGCTTTTTTTTAATATAAAAATAAATAAATTATAAGACAAATCATATGTTATGGATTATTTATTTATTAACTATTTTTTTTACAATATGTAATTCATAAAAAATCCATCAACTTTTTTTTTGTTCAAATTTTTTTTAAAAAAATCCATGAACTTTCTATTCTTTGTAATTTCATAATTATTTCTACATGGTATGTTTTGTATTGTCCTACACAAATGACACTTAGTACTCGTTTGGAAGTGCTTTTTTGGAGAAGCACTTAAAAGTGCTTTAAGTATTTTAAGAGTTTTTTTACTTTGAAAAGCACTTTTATGAGAAGCACCAAATAGGTGCTTTTTAAAAAAAACACTCAAAATAATTTTAGATTTCAAAATTAATTTTGATAATTTTTTTAAATTTTGAATTTTATTCTAAAAGCATTTTTTTACTCTAAAATAAGCACTTTCAAGCGGGCCCTTATATTACTTCTCAACACAGAGAAAAGATAAAAATCTGATATTATATTCTATTAGTCTATATTAGTATATAACACGTTATTAATTTGAGCATTGTCAATCGATTGATAAAAAATTTCTTGAAGAGGCTAATCTGTATGTAATGACCTTTCGCGATATATATTGTAATTTTTTTTTATTTAGGTCTTTAGCTTGCTACTTCGTAACTTTTAATCGTCAAATTCAATATTAATATAATTTGTCTATTTTTAATCTATATGTATATTATCAATGATACCATGACATATAAATAAGATAAGTGCACGAAGTTTAAATTTTGTTTTGAAGGGTTCGAAAATAAAAAGAGTGTTATTCTAGGCCTGAAACCTAGAATGCATCTTATAAATCTGAAGTCTAAAATAAAATCTCATATGCCGAAAGCATAACATTAATTATATAGACTTGAAGTCTAAATCTAATGTTATAGGCTCGAAACCTAGAGAAAAAATATATATGTCCAAAGCATAATATTAATTTTTAAATCTGAAATCTTGAACAAAAATATTTATCCCTGAAACATAAATTAAGTATTTTTTACATGAAAGTTGTAACAAATCTCATAGACCTAAAATCTATTTAGTGGATCGAGAATTAAAAAAGGCTCGAAATCATACTTAAAAAAAATAGGTTTGAGGCAAAAAAAATTCTATGATGAATAATTTATATTGATTTCATGATATTTAATAATTGTATTTCGTTAAATAAAAATAATATAGACAATTTTTGTACACATGTAATGTTGAAATTATATTTCCAGTCTTATGAACCCAAAATTCCTTGATAACACATTTGTGGAGATGATTCTCATGAACAAAAAATTTGCTCATATATATAATTTTTGAAGCAATATTATGAACTGAAGTGCGTTGATACATATTTTTTATCATTTGATAATTTTTTCTTGAATGTTAGAGAATTTATTTTAGTAACAAAATAATTTTATTCATTAAAATACATAAAATTAGGGACAAGTCTTGGAAAAATAAATAATTTTATGAAGTGCACCATTTTTTTTTAATAACCTTTGTTGTAAATGTTTAAAATCTTATCATTTGGAAAATTTAATTATTTGTCAATAAATTAGGAAAAATAAAGCGTTAGTACAAGTACAAGTACTACTAAATTAATCGAGGATTTCAAATAAGCATATTAATATTACCTGGTGGAACATATTGATGTCTCACATTTTGTTCTAACTATATGCCTATAGGAGACATCATTTTTGGTGGTTATTTAATTAATTCGATAGATTTTTACGCTTTTCTTCGTTTTGCTTCTTCTCAGGTTTTACAGGTCTGGTGGATGCTCTTACATCCCAAGAGACTAGTCCGAGCTAAGAACATGAGAGAAAGAGAAGCAAGAGAAAAAGCAAGGTTAGAAGAAGAAATAGCGGATCTAAACATTCATAATGTTGAAGATCCCGAAATTCTGTTGGATGAAAACATTTTTCCGATAGTTCCACCAATATTACCAGTTCCACCGGTAGGAGTCCAAAATGCTCAATTCCAAAGTCCTCCCGGAGGTCAACAACCACCTAACGATAATGGTGTAGAATTTCAAGATGATGGGCCGCGACTCTTACAACCTAATAACTATAGACCTTTCCGTTTACCACAACTAGGACTCCGTCCTCCCGCTATTTAAGGAATTCGATTCAGACCAGATACGGGTATGATTAATCAGTGTACAAATATTGGACAGTATAGTGGTGCAGCTCGTGAAGATCCTATTCGAGCTATGTATAAGTTTATGCGAATCTTTGATGCATATGTCAATCCTGGAGTAACCGAAGAACAAATGTACTTTCATATGTTTCCATTCTTCCTCACCAGAGTAGCGAGTGAATGGTATGATCATCAACCACACGATGAGATTTTGACTTGGGATCAACTCCAGACAACATTTTTTGACAGGTATTATCCTCAAAGTGTTAGACTTAGTGGTCAATTAGATGTTGCTAATTTCCGTCAAGAGTGGGGAGAAACTGTAGGAGTTTCTTGGACTCGTTTACAATCTTTATTACGAAAGTGCCCATTACATGGGTACTCACTTGAATTACAGCTTGGGATTTTTATCGAAGTTTAGATGAAGTCGCGAAACAGAAAATAGATACTATGTGTCAAGGTGGCCTCATGGTGGTCACAACTAATCAAGGTTTAGCTATAATGGATAGAATTGTGAAGAATGAAATGAGTTGGCAACCTTATGGTACTTTGAATCTAGACGCAGAAATGGCTTTGAATGCTAAGATTGCCGCACTTGAGAACAAGCTAAAACAGATAACTAAGTTGTGGAGCAGATTATCATAGTTGGACGAATGTGTTAATAACCCAGAATCTGTATGTTTCGTTAATCATCGAGGTAATAATTATTCAGGTGGTCAAGGGTATGGAAATCAATATAGAATCCATCCAGACTTTCAGAATTCGAATCCACATGGGGCAGCCAATCCAGGAACCTATCAACAAAGGCCCCATGGGAACAATTACCAGTTTAAGTCGCAAAACCAATACCAAGGGATCCAACCTAGAGCCGATCATGAAGCCTATTCCGATACGTTAGCTCAAAAAGCACTTCCTTCTCGACCTAAAAAAGGAGCAATCACCGCAAATGATTTAGCTCTTACCCTGACACAATACATATCCAATGCCAATAGTAAGTCAGCTTTCTCGAAGATCAGTTATCTCGATTCATAGACACCACAACTGTTAAAGAGAACAAGATGGAAGAAACATTAAACTCACATACCGCTTCGTTAAATTTTTTAGAGAATAAAATATCTAAGATCGCTAATACCTTAAATGTTCGAGGTCAAATGCCAACTCCCAAGTGACACAGAAATTCCAAAACAAAGGGAGGATTGTAACGCGATCACTACTAGAAGTGGTAAGAAAGTGAAACCACCACCTTTCCTTGTTATGAATGAAAAAGAAGTACCTAGAAAAGAAAATCTAGTAAAGGAGGTGGTAGAAAAAGATGATGAACCTGAAGTGGTAGAAGTGGAGAAGACTCTGAAAATTCCTAAAAAGAAAGCTGTTGTAGAAAACCGTCCTCCTCCACCCTTCCCATCACGAATTCTAAAGAAAAGAGATATGGCTGATTATCAAAGATTTTTAAAGGTGGTAAGAGGTTTGAACATTAACATCCCATTCCTAGACGCTATTAAATATGTTCCAAAGTAAGTGAAGTTTTTGAAGAGAGCCCTCACAAACAAAAGACCATATTGTGATAATGAGATGATAGGACTTCTAGAAGAGTGAAGCGCAATTTGTCAGAGTAAGTTGACATCTAAGTTAATTGATATTGAGAGTTTTACAATTCCGATATCTATCGGAAATGAGTGGCAAGGAAAAGTTTTGTGCGATTTGGGTGCAAGTATTAATCTCATGCCCAAATCAATTTTCGAACAATTAAAGATTGGAGATGCAAGACCGACTTCTATGGTCTTGCAAATGGCAGATAAATCCCTCGTACATCCTGAGGGACGAATAGAAGATGTCTTTGTCAAGGCAGGTACTTTTATTTTTCCCGTTGATTTTGTTATTCTTGAATACGACGCGGATAGGAATGTCCCCATTATTTTGGGAAGACCATTCCTAGCCACGGGGCGTACTTTGATGGATTTAGAAAACGGAGAGTTAACTATGCGAATCCAAGACGAGGAAGTAAAGTTTGTTGTGTTCAGAGTTATGAAATTCCCAGATTCTCAAGAGGATTCTTCCGAATGGATGTAGTAGAGCATGCCACGCAAGAGGTATATGATTGTTTTAATTATGATGATATCTTGCAGGCCGCTCTGACACTTGAATTACCTGAGATGATAGAAGAGCTTGCCAAAACAGTGGTAGCTCTTAATTCTAAAAATCAAAAGCATAAGCGCTTGCCTTATGAATTGTTACGAGACACATGGGAGATTGAACCTCAAAAGAAACCATCTATTGAGTCTCCCCTGAAATTAGAAGAGAAACCACTTTCGTCACACTTGAGGTATGCATATTTAGGTACTAACAACACTCTACTTGTTATTGTTTCAGCTACTTTAACAGGTCCTAAAAAAGACAAGCTATTACGTATACCGAGAGCCAATAAAAAGGCGATAGGCTGGACTATTGTTGATATCAAAGACATTAGCCCATCCTATTGCCAACGCAAAATTATTCTAGAAGATGATAGGACATGTTCAGTTGAAGGACAAAGAAGGTTGATGCCTGCAATGAAAGAGGTGGTGAATAATAAGTTATTAAGCTACTAGATACGAGAATCATCTACCCCTTAGCTAGTAGTGATTGGGTAAGTCCAGTTCAATGTGTACCAAAGAAGGGTGGTATCACCACCATCTTGAATGATCAGAATATAGCCATACCTTCGAGCACCGTATTTGGTTAGAGAGCGTGTATGGACTATCGTAAGTTGAACAAGGCTACGAGAAAAGACCATTTTCTGCTCCCATTTATCGACCAGATGTTGGATAAGCTAGCAGGTAGAGAATATTATTGTTTCTTAGATGGTTATTCAGGTTACAATCAGATATGCGTAGATCCAGATGACCAACACAAAACCACATTCACATGTCCTTTTGTCACTTTTGCATATCGAAGGATGCCTATTGGATTGTGTAACGCTCCTGCTACGTTTCAACGGTGTATAATGGAAATTTTCTGGGATATGATCGACAATTTTCTTGAGGTATTCATGGATTATTTTTGTGTTTGGTAATAGTTTCGATGAATGTTTATAGAACTTAGAGAAGGTGTTGATTAGATGCAAATAAACTGATTTGGTATTGAATTGGGAGAAGTGTCATTTTATGGTTCGTGAAGGTATAGTGTTGGGACACAAGGTATCGAGCTCGGGTTTAGAAGTTGATAGTGCAAAGATTGAGGTTATCATAACTCTTCCCCCTCCTATTTCTGTAAAAGGGGTAAGGAGTTTTCTAGGCCATGCTGGGTTTTATCGCCGTTTCATCAAAGATTTTTCCAAAATTTTAAAATCTTTGTGTAACTTACTCGAAAAGGACACCAAATTCCTTTTTGATGAAGCTTGCAAGAAGGCATTTCAAGAGTTAAAGGAGAAGCTTATTACTGCGCCTATTGTATTACCTACTGATTGGAAGATTCCATTTGAAGTTATGTGTGATGCTAGTGAGTTAGCTATGGGTGCTGTGTTGGGTCAGAGAAAAGATAAGGTATTTCATTCTATCTATTATGCGAGTAAAACCTTCACTAGTGCTCAGATTAATTATCGGTGACTGAGAAGGAACTTTCAGCTATTGTTTATTCCTTTGACAAATTTTGTTCCTATCTCCTTGGGGCGAAAATTGTTGTATTTACCGATCATTCCCCTATTAAGTACCTTATGGAGAAGAAAGATGCTAAAACAAGTTTAATTAGATGGGTATTATTTCTACGAGAATTTGATTTAGAGATTCGAGATCGAAAGGGGTGTGATAATCAAGTTGCAGATCATTTGTCTCGTCTTGAAGGTTCTGAATCAAATAGTGGTCCTGAGTTAGTTAAAGAAGAATTCCACCTAATGAAAGTTTATTTGCAGTATATGATGCTACCCCGTGGTATGTAGACATTGCGAATCTTATTATGAGTGGTAACTTTCCCGAAGGATCCATATCACAGGATAAAAAGAGATTAATAAGCCGTGCTAAACAGTTCTTTTGGGAGGATCCTTTCCTCTACAAAGTATGTAGTAATCAGATGAAAAGAAGATGTATACCCTAGAAAGATGTTAAATCAGTAGTTGCAGGTTGTCATGATTCACCATATGAAGGACATTCAAAGGCGACCGCACAGCTGCTAAGGTACTACAATACGGTTTTTTTTGGCCTACATTACATAAGGGTTGTCATGAGCTATGTTGTAGATCTCCTCGCCTAGGCGCGTCTAGGCACCGCCTAGGCGTCAACTCCCCCCTCAACCTCTTACGCCTAGTTAAAATTCTAGGCGTTTTTGCCTAACGCCTTAGTCGTCGTGTAGGCACCGATTAATGGCAAAGAATAACCGCCTAGGCGCCGATTATTGGAAAATATGCTGCATAGACCTTTTTGTTATTTTTATTATTCTCAAGAATTCTTTAGTTAATATTATAACTAAATTATTAGTATTTTTATATTTACTATATTGTTGTTAGATTAATTTTATGACTTTTAAATAGTTAAAATTTCTATAATTACTACATATATTACTAAATATACAAAATTACACATCAGGATTCAAAACCGTATAATTCCGCCTAGGTCCCGTGCAATCCCGCCTAGGTGCTAGGCCCCAGTCGACCGCCTAGCGCCCAAAACCGAGATCTACAGCATAGGTCATGAGTATGTTAAGAAGTGTCATAGGTGCCAGTTTACTGGTAATATATCCAAGAGGGATGAGATGCCATGTAATAACGTTCTTGAAGTTGAAATATTTGATGTTTGGGGTATTGATTTCATGGATCCTTTTGTACCATCCAATGGAAATCAATACATCCTGTTAGCTGTGGATTACGTGTCTAAATGGGTAGAGGCTATATCTCTACCAACCAATGATTCGCGAGTAGTGATTAAATTTTTAAAATCTTACATCTTCACTAGACATGGTACACCTAGAGTTAGTATCAGTGATGGAGGTTCTCATTTCATGAATAAATATCTGAAGACAGTTCTAGAGAAATATGGAGTGAGACATCGAATATCTACCACCTATCATCCGCAAGCCAATGGTCAAGCTGAGGTTTCCAATCAAGAGGTAAAATCTATCCTAGAAAAGATTGTTGGTCCTACAAGAAAAGATTGGTCAATGAAGTTAGATGATGCATTATAGGCTTATCGTACTGCGTTCAAAACTCCAGTTGGTGCATCTCCATATCGTATGGTTTATGGTAAGGCTTGTCACTTACCTCTTGCACTTGAATAGGTGCATACTGGGATATAGCTGGTGGTCCTTTGTGTGTTCTAAAAATAAATGCAAATGCTAATCGAACCACAACCGCAAGTGTACGGTTGTCCCAAGTAGTATGTATGATAATACAGATTCGTTCCAAGGACGGATGGTTGATCACAATGTTTAGAAAGTAGTGATTGATGCACTTATGAAAGTAAAAGATAATAAAATGTTTGTTTTGTTTTGTTGATTAAAGCTAATGAATAAAAGACAAATAATTAAATGCAAGTAAAAGCTAAGACGCAAGTAAAATAAGTGAAAACGCGATATGAGATGTAGACCTATGCTGTAGATCTCCCCGCCTAGGCGCGCCTAGGCGCCGCGTAGGCGTCAACTCCCCCCTCAGGCGCTTACGCCTAGTTAAAACTCTAGGCGTTTTTGCCTAGCGCCTTAGTCGCCGTGGAATAGGCTCCTAGCCCGTCTAGGCTCCGAATAATGGTAAAAAATAGCCGCCTAGGCGGCGATTAATGGCAAAACATGCCCGCATAGGCCTTCTTGTTATTTTTCTTATTCTCGAGAATTTTTTAATTGATATTATAACTTAATTTTTAGTATTTTTTATATATACTATAGTGTTGTTAGATGAATTTTATGACTTAAATAGTGAAAATTGTTATAAATACTACATATATATTACTAAATATATAAAATTACACAGCGGGATTCAAAACTGTATAATTCCGCCTAGGCCCCGTGTAATCCCGCCTAGGCGCTAGGCTCGGGTCGACCGCCTAGGCCTCAAAACCGAGATCTACAGCATAGGATGTAGTACTTGAGAACGCAAGGATCCTCCTAATCTTACTTCCTAACTTACGTTGTTTAAGGGCTAAATTGGTCAATTACAATGGTCGGGATTCTAAATTCCTTATACCCCCGTCAGGGTGGACTGTAAGGCAATCCTAAAGTGTCACTAGTCCCGTCAGGGTAAATATGATCCACCGTGGGATGATTAGTGTTTTACCTCATTGGCCCTAGAATTAGCTAAGTTCGTCAGAATCAATAGCTTTTATCCTAGATTGAATAATTAATTCTATACCTAAACCCTCCGTCAGGATGATCCACACGCCACTTATGTGGAATAGCTTAGATATTAATACCTAATCTTAGTTCGCGACTCTAAAATCAGTAAATAATCACAAATTATCGGAAAGAGTAATAAACCCAATCTAATTTAATTTAACAGAAACCCAAATTCAACATTCGTTATTTCATAAAATTAAGATTCACCCATTGTTTGTTCTCAAGCACTATTAAAAGCTTAGCTCATATTAAAATTAAAAACTAAATTAAAAGAAATGGAATTCATATTGTTTACAAAATTAAAATATAAAAAGAACCTAATTTCGGAATTGGAATGACTACGAACGGAGCTATAGACCCACTCCAGCTCTTGTAGCTTCTTCTTTCTTCCTTCTGTTGCTTCTCTCTAGTGTTTTAATCTTGTGGAATGTGAATTGTGTGAAAAATAGAAGTCCAGACCTCCTTTTATAAGCATAAATTCGTACTAGGGCTTGGACCAGAAAATAAAAGACTAATTCAATGTCCAAGCCCACTTTCTAAGCCCAATATCCCGTAACTGCTGATACACCTTCACTAAAATGGCTTTTCCCGATGCGTTATGACTCCGATTGACCTCATTCTAGTTGCTAAAGTTCCGTAACTTGATAAGGAATGTTTTCTCTTCAAAGGTCAGCGGCTAAATCATCGCTTAAGCACCTCGAAATCAGCACTCTTTGGCCTGGAAAATGGATTTTCAGCTCTAAAAATAATATCTTCGGGATTTATCTTCAAGTCTTGACTCTAATTCACGATCTTTGACTTTCTCCTCGGATTCCTCTCCTAGCTAACATCTAAAACCTGTAAACTTTACACTAGAAATACCAATATTACGCGCAAAAGTTTAATAAATTAAAAATGCTAGAAATAAAAAGGTAATTCCGGATTATTGCAAATTTAGTCCAAAAGTCTATCAAATTAATTAAATAAACACAAAAAATGATGTCTCCCAAGGGTCGAAAGTAAGAACAATTAGGGAGACATCAATAGCGCAGTTGAATTTAGATCCTACTTTGGCCGGAGAAAACCTATGATGAAGTTGAATGAACTTGACGAATTCCAATTACATGCTTATAAGAATGCTAAACTTTACAAAGAAAACACTAAGAGGTGGCATGATAATCGTATCCGTGTGAAGAAATTTGAAGTGGGACAAAAGGTCCTAAAATATACTTCCAAGTTCAGTAACTATCCGGGTAAGTTATGATCGAAATGGTCAGGTCCTTCCGTTGTGACCAAGGTTACACCTCATGGAGCCATAGAGATTGAGCATCCAATCGATAACCGCACCTTCATGGTGAATTGTCATCGATTGAAGATTTATCATCGAGACGAGGATACCAATCACGCAGATGATCCACATCCCGGAGAGGTCATATACCTCCTCGAAGCTCCTTAGAAGCGAGAGGTAACCCTTCGAGCATAACAACGTTAAACAAAAGCCAATTCATTGTATATTAGTTTCATGTTTTCTTTATTTCGTAGTATAAATTAGAGTAATTATTGTTGATTAGTGTTTGTATTTAAGAAATGAGAAAGGTTGGTTTTTTTTATGATCTCAGGAGTACAAAAGTCATGAGTTTGGGGTTAAAAGAGTAGAAAAATAAAAAATTTGAGTAGGAATCCAGGAGCTAACCGGGGACCTGGTTGCCAGCTGATCGGGTACCCGGTGGCTGCGCTGAAGCCCCCAAACTTTCTGACTAGTGCGTAAGAGAACACGTGAGAAACTGCGTCTAGGTTCGCGCCAACGACAGCAACCGGGAACCCGGTGGCTGCCTGACAGTCGACTAGACTTAGCGAGAGAGGGTGAAGCGCCCAACTCTCTGACCCTTGCGTAAGGCGAGACACAAGGGGTCGCGTCAAGTTCGCGCCATCGACGCTAACCGGGAACCCGGTCATGAAGGCCAATACTCTGACCCCTGGGTAAGGCCAGCGTCCAGGTATAAAAAAAATCGAATTTGGAAATTTTTTGCGCCGACACAGTGATGCGTACCGGAGACCCGGTTATCGCCTGTACAAGGCGGGTTTGGTGCTTGTAACCCTATATTTTTGACTTCCTTATCAAGTTAGGCTCCAATTCCGTTTCTCAGCTTCTCACCACTCCGAAAATCATCAACGAAACATTATAAAATCATCAAATCGTAGCCTCTTTCCCCACACAAACACATAATCAACTCATAATCCTTCCAAAACACCATCAAAATCCAATTTTTCTTCAAGAATTTTCTTAACCCAAGCTTTATATTTATCCAATAATCCTCTCCAAACAAATCAAATAGCCTTTACCCACCTCATAACTCACCTTAATCTCCTTCTTATATCCTCAAAACGTCAAAGTTCAAAACTTTTCTCTAGTTTTTGAATTTTTGAAGTTTTGAGTTTGGGGTGAGTTGAGATGACTAACCGCACAGATTCTTTCAGCTATTCTCGAAGAAATACTCCACGAACACGAAAGAATCTTGGTGCTACACAAGAAAGAGATATTGAGATTCCAGATTCGGCTCCTAAACATAAAATTGGAGAAGTTTAACCTGCTATGAAGAGGAAAGAAAACCTAAGCAAGGCTACTCCTACAAAGCCTCCCTTGGTAATCGAAGAGGAAGAAGAGATCGAATAAGAAATTCCCAGTGAACCCATTCTAGAACAAAGAGCCACTCGAAGAAAAACTATGGCACAAAAACCAAAGAGAGTAGCAACGTGTTGGCCTGATCAGGTTCGTGACAAAATTAATTACATGAAGATTGGTGTTGAAAAAGAATTCCCTTTAGGTATTATGAGCAACGAGTTTAAGAGTTATGCTATTACTTGTGATAAGTTTGGGTGGACCGAATTGAGACAGAGAAACCTTACATTTATCCCTACCCTGGTACGTGATTTTTATGAAGGAGTAGCCTTTTCGAATAAACAGTCAATTATCATACGCAAAAAGGTATTACCCTTCTCAATTGAGCTTATTCGCAAGACTTTGAATTGCCAAACTTAACTGGTCCTTTCCCATATCAAGAAACACTTACCGACCCATCTTTTTCTTGGGAATCTCTTTGGGATAAAGTTTTGATTCATGGGAAACGCCCTGTTCCAAAGCGTGAGAGATATGTTGGGCAAGTTTATAGTAGCTATTTGTTACCTTGTGCTAAGTTATGGTCACGTTTCATAATCCCTACATTATTTGGTATTACCCACACTTCTGAATTGAAGATTGAGCATGTAATCTTCATAAAGTGTATTATTGAGAAACAAGAAACTGATGTTGTTCGTGTGATTTATGACACTATCACGGAGTTCGAGAAAATCCCAACCGTTCAGCAAAACCTTAATTTCCCATGTACCATCACTGCCTTGTGTCTAGACGCAAAAATACCGCGTATGAGCGAAGAGGTTGAGCCTTCAGATTAAGGAGACGCAATGACATTGAATTCGATTGAGAAAGCCCATAATGACACAACACAACCAATGAAGAATCCTAGAGTTCCTCCACCAAAGAAGAAGGTATCTTCCGATAATGAGTTGGAAAACAAAATTCGAGTGTTGGAAAAGAATCAAGATAAGATGATTGCTACTTTTAGGAAACGTTACAAAAGAGTTATACCTTCTCAGAAGTATGCTACTTGGGGTGAGCACAATTCAACACGCCACCTATGGATTACTTACGAAGGAATCTCTAGTTGGACGCAACACCAAAATCCAGCCTCATGCTGGTTAAGATACGTTTTCTATTCCTTCTCATTTAGTGTAGATTAGTTTATTTGTTTTGAGTCTTTTCGAGTCGTGGGGACACGACTCATTTTTGAGTTTGGGGTGGGATTCGTGCCTCATCCCAGTTTTACGTGTTATTTGTTTTAATTGCTTTCAATAAAATTAATTAGGAGTTGCGTTTGATTGTAGAAGATCTTAAATATCCCTATTAAGCATTCTTTTGATGAATCTATGATAGAAAATAGTGGACTTTAGGGGTTAGCATAAAACGCACTTTAATTGCATGCAAACATAGGTAATTGATAGGAAGAATTAATGAACAATGCAAAAGAAGTAAACTTGTACTTAAGGAAAATGTTTGGTTTGTAGAACGTGAGATCCTAATTAGTAGAGAACCCACTTAGATATGAACTAAAGGCGAGCTATGTAACTAGGAAAATGATAGGGGCAGTTCTTTGTTAGCCATTTGAGACCTTTTTAGCCTTCTATCCCTTGAATTAATATTATCCTTCTTATCCCAATTTTGAGCCTTAAGCCATTCTTTTGTCGCCACGATATAAGCCCATATCCCCTTATATTATTAGGCATTACCATATGACCCGCACTTGAATCAAAATCCTGAGACCTGTCTCGAGCTTGAGTTTGGGGTGGTGGGTCCATCTATGGGAAACTATATTGGGAAGGGAATTTTATGTGTTTGTATTAAGGCACAATTTCAGATGATATGTTTATTTGTAACAATTTCAGATGTCAATACAGTAGATAACCGGGAACCCGGTTAACACTGACACGGAACCCGGTTGTCTCCTGTACAATAAAAAAAGAAGAAAAAGAAAAGAAATGAAAAAGAAAAATAAATAAAAAATAAAGTAACCGGCAAAGTGGAAGTTTCCGGAAATCATCTTTATATGTATTGGGTTAACATGGGGATGCTATGTTAAGAGCATCAAATGGGTTGAGTGAGAACATTATTCGAGTGTAAACTCAAGCTCATGGACAGTTGTTGATGGTAAGTGAGGAGAGAGCAGAAAGCTCACTTCAAATTTACCAAATATAAATACCACACTGTCCCTAAGCCTACGCTACAACCGTAAAGTCCTCGTGATTCCTAGACGCATAGTAAATTTATGATTAAGTTAATATGGAGTATACTAAGTGGAGCGTTCAAAGCGAGTTAGGATCGATGAACACCATATAGCCATCATACCGAGATAAGTACAAGTGTAACCTTCTAGCATGGCAACTTTAATTTAATGATTGAGAGTATTTATGTTTGATTTTTGCATGTAAGTGTATGTGTATATTAATTCCTAACTTTTGCTATATGAGATTTATCTTAAGTTGTGCTTTGGGTGTATTTACTAGCTTCTACATTCTTGCATCTACTTTAAGCCCTTGTTTTTAGTTTTACTTTGTAGGGACGACAAAGGTTTGAGTTGGGGGTTTTGATATCACCCATTTTGTTCTAATTATATGCCTATAGGAGACATCATTTTTGGTGATTATTTGATTAATTCGATAGACTTTTAGTGTTAAATCGTTATATTTCATTTTCCATCCTTGAATTGTAGTATCTTGAATTTATTAAGCTTTTGCACGTAAAATGATTTGTTTTTAGTGAAAATATTATAGGTTTAAAGATGCTAGCAAGGAGAGGATCAAGGATTAAAGTCGTAGATCGTGTAAAGAAGTCAAAGACGCGAAGAAATATCCCGAAGAATTGATTTAGGAAACTGCAAATCTGGAAGGCTGATGTTGATTGCTGATTTTGAGCCACTTAGACTTGGATTCAGCCTTGACCTGTAAGACAAGCTTTGATCCCTTATTGATTTACGAAGATTTTGCAAGTTGAATGGATCAATTTGGAGTTGAACTGAGAAAGTTACAGCTGTTTTAGTGAAGGTTGTACATCAGTTACGGGATTTGGAATGAAAGAGTGAACTTGGGCTTTTTAATATTTCATCTATTTACTTAGGCAATAGCCCAAGTCCGAATTGTATAGTATTTAAAGAAATTTGGACTTCTATTTTACACACAACTCAATTTACACAAGTCAGAATTGCCAGAGAGAAAGTCAGAAGCAAGGAAAATGAGAAAGCTAAGAGCTGGAGACTTCATCTTCTCCAAATCATAGCCAAATCCAATTCGTCAATTAGGTTTTCTTATCTTTTAATTCTGTATTAGACATGAGTTCATTTATTTTATTTCTTTAGTTTTAATTTCTATTATGAACTAATTTCATTTGTGCTTGAGAATCGCTTAATGGGTTGAGCCACAATTTATTTAGTTAATGTTTTCGAATTTGGGATTGAAAGATTTAATTTTAATAGGGTAATTTAGTATTTTCTATTCATTATAGTGGCGTAATGATCACCTTGACAGGGGGTTTAGTTACAGAAATAGGTAATAGATGTAAGATATAAATTATTGATCCTGACGGACGTAATTAATCTTATAGCCAATTGGGTAAAATACTTGAACATTCAAAGGTAGCTTATAATCGCCCTGGCGGGGTTTGTAATACCCTAGGATAGCTCCTAAGTCCACCCTGACGAGGGTTAGGAGAAACTAGAATCCCGACTAGTATTAATTACCAATTCGACCCTTAATGGAAAGCATTAATTGAATAGATTTAGGTTAAACCCTTGCGAAACTCAAGTACTACTTCTCATCCTCGCGTCTACTCATATTTTATTTACTTGCGTCTCATTTATTTGCATTAGTCATTTTAATAATTTAATTTATTTGCACTTTAGTCCTTAAACAAAAACCCAACAAATATTTATTCTCTTTTACTTTTCGTATCATATAATAATTATTCACACTTATAACATAACATCTAAAGTCATATCCAATCCGTCTCTGAGATCGAATTCCTGTTTACCGGATATTACTTGGACAACCCGTACACTTGCGGTACGTGTCTTGCCTTTTTAGGTTTGTTAATTTAGAACACACAAGGAGATACCACATATGTACGTCTCCTTGTACAATATCACACATGTAAACCTGAAGTAGCTATATCACGAATAATATTTTTACAAAATATTATGAGATTGCTTGTCTCGTAAGCAGGCAAAATAATTATTGTTGATATAAAAATTATAATTCACGTTCTATTTACTCAATACTATTATTGTTGACATCTAATATGTACCACACATCTTACATGGAACATCAAGACAAACATGACTCTTTGACATAATATTAGACATTTTCACATATCTTTTCAATGACAGATTTCGACTAGGAGATGACCTAACATATCGTACCACAACTTAAATTGTTTTAATTGAGACATTTACGTCAACTAATACATCCTTAACAATCAAATTCAGGATGTGTACAACATCTCATATGCAAGAACTCATGGCAACAAATAACAATCTTTGGTTGACAATATATTTTATAGCTAAGTTGACTTTGTCGATGGTTAGTGTAAAAAATACACCCAATATTCTAATCATGTAGCACACTTTCAATATTTTTTTTCTACAATATCACCCATATGGTCTTCAACTATACTAAACCCAATCATTCTTAATCTCATTACCTAATCATCATCTTCAAAATCCTTTGTTACACACATGTAGGTCAAATTTTTTATATAGATTTCCATGTGTTGGTTGATAAAATAACTTCTTTCCCATTTGTAATATATTTCAGAATTAGTACTGGCTAATTACATATATTCATTACATCCTTAACATCTGTGAATTTTGACTGAACTATAAATTGAGGTTGCATAGCATAACAAAATATTTTAGAACCTTGGTGTCACCTGAGGTGTGATAAAAAGATGTATAAAATAAGTGCAAATAAACACCCTAAGCTGAGCACAGTTCTGCAAGTATACAAATCGTATGCAAGTTTTAATAAATAAGTAAGATTCGTTCCTCAGAGACTACGAAGGTTAGGCAGATCTTATGCAATAATCGAGTGCAAATATTAAAAGTTAGAACAAATAAAACGCAAAGAAATAAAAGACAGGTAGATTCTTATTGGGTTTTTAATTAACTAAATTAAACTAATAAAGTGAAGACAGAAATTTAAACGCAAGAGAAGAAGATAGTATGAGAGTTTAGCTTGAGTAAATAGCATGTAATCCCCACTAGTTTTGCCGTTCTAAACATGTAAGGGTGAATTATGTAGTATTTCAATTATCGGTTCCAATTGCGCTAGGTAGTTTTAAATAGGGTTTACCTGTGTCAATAAGGAGTCCTAAGCAAACTTTTCCTACAATTGGTTAAATAGCAATACACTAAACCATGGTGATTATCTAGTTAGGTTGATTTGTCAGATCTAAGCCGCACACTAGACGTTATGTGCTAAACTTGTAATTAAATATACTGTTGTCAATGATTACTTAACTACTATGATAGTAATTCTATATGGTCGCGATCCACAAGAACACAGAATATAAATCACAACACATAAACAGAGAATAAAAACAATAATTCAGTTTAAAACATAAAATTCTCAAATTAGATAGATGTCAACCAAAACTAGGGTTCATACATATATGCTAAAACTCAAGCTAATAGAAATTTAGTTCATACTAATGGAAGAAAAGAAAGAAATTACAAATTCAAAGGTTGAAGAAGACATATTTGATGAACAACTCCTTCCACACTTCTTTTCTTGTGTTGTAAGCTTCCTCTTGGCTTAAGGTTTGGACAAGGATGATTTTCTAATGATAAGAGGCTGTATTATAGTGTATAGGAAGACCTAATTCGTTTTCTTGAAGGAGAAGGTAAGTGTTGGACTCCTAGCCCAACTCAAATTCGTAACCCTAAAATATAGAATCAGCCCCGTTTTTGTTTTGGTCCTAACGACTTCAATTCTTATCCGTTTGATGCGAATGAGTAGTCGAAGTTCATCGTCTCGGAAAGATCTTTAACTTTTATTTTGACCATTCTTCCAAATCCCCCACTTATTTTGAGATATAAGCTGATTTGTGTTCGTGAGTGGTGAAATTCAGATTTATGACAGCTTTTCCTTTTCCATATTTGTAGCTTTGTTTCCTTATCTTCAATTTCCATATTTATCTTCTTTACTTTAGCTCTTGATATCAACTTGGACTCTAATTAATTACCATATATCTTTAAAGCTACACACTAAATAAACAATTAAACCCAATATACTCTAAAAATAATAAATAATAAATTCAAGCCACAAAATTGGAAAGTGCACTAAATCATGCGAAAATCTACCTATACTCTAATAAATACGCCTAAAATGATGTCTTTGAGATAGATTTTATCATCACAAATGAGGAGACATCAAACCTGTTCCATCAACAACTTTAAATGAGAAGTCATCATGAATTACCATTTCAGACAAGGTTTTCCCAACTTTCTAAACAAATCAGGTATATGGTTTCAATCATTAAATAATTGGGGTGCAAAGGAAAGCTGATTTTGTCTAATATGGATTCATTAAAGGGGTATTTTGGGTAATTCTTAAAGGTCATATGCCTTTTCATATTGGTGGTGCTATAATATTTAGAATCAACCGTAAATTCTATAATACGATAGTTAAATGTCGAGGCTGAACACCATTTTTATCAAATTTAGTAAAGTGATCCCAATAGGTTAATCTAATTTTTATCTTAGTATACTTTTAAAGTACGGTAGAAGGTCCACGTACATATTTTGTGCATTATGTGTTTGTGTCTAACAAAAGGAATGGGAGAATTACCTTGAGAGCTACAATCAACAATATTTTGCTTTAAAATGCGCAAAACTCAAAAAAGACAAAGACAATACATTTGAAAAGGACTGGGAGAATTACCTTGAGAGCTATAATCAATGATACATCACTAAACTTAAAGTTCTCTTGTATACTACCCTTATTTAAGGATGTACAAGACAACTTGAAGTTGAGTGATGTATCGTGGAATATAATTTATTGTCTTATCTGTATCCAAGAACTAAAGAATCGGAACTTGAAGTTCATAAGAAGATCCATTTGAAAAATATTGCAAATAACATACCTAAGGCATTCGCAAGTATGTAGCATATTTTGAAATTTCAAAACATGTTGTAAATGCTCCAACATAGATTATTGTCCAAGATGGACATATAATAAATATTCCACTGAATGCATCCAACCAACGCATGAAGACTCGTAGACATGTAATGTATCTAACCAACACATGAAGTGTGATAGATCTTAAGGCATATAACAAATACATGAAGAGTGGTGAGCCCGTTGGTTCAAAATATCCCAGCCTCGAAGAATAAAATCTCATGAGTAAACAACGAAATGGTAAAAATTGTAGAATACGCCCATCCACATATTAGAACATGAATTGTTGAGCTAACAAAATATGACACGTGCATTACCACAAAGTAGTGAAATATGTTGACAATGATAGAAATTATAATAACAACTTTTGAAATCCAAAATCATATTTGTATCATAGAGGTTCATCCGGAAGCCTAGAATTAATTATGGGGCGACGTCCTCATTCTTATTATTTATATGGTGTAGTGATAATTATTTGTATATTAATGTTCTGACAGACTTAATAAGTTCTCAGAGCACAGGTGCCTGTAGAATGATAGGTGCCCAAGCATGAAAGGTGCCTGAAGTATTTAGAGTGTCGAAATATTAAGTTTCCAAAGATTGAGAATTGTCAAGAGTATAAAAGGTTATTTAAAGTATGAGAGACTAGTATCTGAATAATTAAATGATACTCAAAATAATTATTGTCATTATCTATGTCATAATAAGAAGAATTCGAAATTTGTGTGTTGTACTCTTTTCGTTCACTGAGGTTTGTCCACGGCATTTTCCTAGTAAGGTTTTAACAAAACATATCAAATATTCATTATCAAAAGAATTATATACTCATCTCTTTGATCAAGAAAATATTGTCATAAACACTCAATAGTCTCAAGTGAAAATTCAAAGATTTACTCACTACAATTTTATTAACGACGACAATAAAGATACAAGTCTACAAGTATCTAATGTATTGAAAAATATGTAATGTCGTAAGGAGGGCGAGAATATATTAAAAGTTTGGACTCTTTCTTCTTCACCATTATTTTTCCCATTGGGTTTTCCTAATAAATTTTTAACGAGACAGATTGAATATGTGTCATACCCTCAAGGAATGATGTATTCTTTTTTATTTTTTTCATCAAGTTTTGTTCGAATTAGTTTTTTTCATAAGACTTAAGTGGGACATATCTTTCAGTGAAGATCCAACAGAAAGTGTTATGAAATATGTTTAGGTGGATTTTTTAACATATTTGAGAGAAGTGTGGGTTTTTATCAAATAAAACGATACATCGACAGTGTTATATGAGGATAATGCTACTTGTATCACACGAATTCAAAATGACTACATCAAAGGCGGCATAATGAAACATTATCACCTAATTTTTTTCTACATACACATGTTACAGAAGTATGAAGAGAGTGACATTCATCGAATACAATCATGTAACAACCTTACTGATTTGTTCACCAAAGTATTGTCAACCAGGACATTCAAAATATATTCCACAATATTGGAAAGCTCTAACTCAAGGATCTTTACTAGAATCAGGGGAAATGTGAGTAAATACACTGCACTCTTTTCCCTTTGTTCAAATTTTTGTCCAACTAGATTTTCTTTGACAAGATTTTATCGAGACAGTGTATTACGGACAAGTCCATATTAGTATATATACTATTTCCTTCGAGCTAATTTTGTTCCACTTGATTTTTCTTGGCAAAGTTTTAAGGAGACATATTTCGTAATAGATAGACATCCAAAGAAGAGTTCTATGTAATTTTGATATCATTATATCGATGTCTAAAGATAAGTTATGAGTTATTATTATTTTATTCATGACATTGTAAATGGGTCAATTGACTAGGACAAGTAATGGACCATTTTCAAAATGTGCACATGATGAAGAAAAAATAATCAGAGACAGTTAAAAATTTACTGGGCGATGGAAGAAATTTATTGGGCTGACTTTGCAAGACAAAATTAGATCAATTATGGAGAATAAAACACTAAGTATTTTCTTGCTCTTACAACAAAGCGCAAGAATCAAAACAAAATCCTCAGTATCAAAGATAATAATAGAAACTGGACGAAATCAACCGAAGAAATAAAAAAAATGTATGCTTTTTTACAGATATCTATTTATTGAACTAGGAGGAACGGAAATGTACAATGCATTAAGAGGTATTAAATCAGTTATCACCCCATAAATGAATGAGATGTTGACAAAACTTCCTGATATGGAGGAAGTTAAATAAATAGTTTTTTATTTAGTACTAGGCAAAGCTCCAAGACCAAATGAGCTAAACGGAGAGTTTTGTGGGAATACTAGCATATTATTGGAAAAGATGTTTTTGGTATGGTAACTGATTTTTTTAGGAACAATATATCACCGGAGACCTCAAACGGAACTTTGTTTTGGTGCATGGGTGATCCGAGATTTCTCGCACGCACCACGACTAATCCCACAGGGATATACACGCCTCCCAATGTATATTCCCACGTAAATCAGAACTAGGTTACCCATGTTTAGGGAGGAGTTCAAGCCTTGTACCTCTCACTTTACACCCGTTAGGGCTCAAACGAAACTTTAATTACACTTATACATATAGGGAAATTCAAGAATGTGTGGGAGATTACAAACCCATTCTGTGTGTTTGTTTTGGATATAAATTTATCTCAAATTTTTTATCTAACATATTACAAGATATAATGCAAGTGGTCACAACACCGACCCAAGTGGCATCTATTAAAAGACGTGCAAAACAGGATAATATCATCATCGCACAAGAGGTTATTTTTTATGAAACGAAAATTAAACGTAATCAGAATGTGGCATCAGTCAAACTGGATATGGCTAAAGCATATGATCAAGTCAGATGGTAATTTATTATTATGACTTCAACAAAGATGGTTTTTGATCAAATATGGATTCAATTGATCTGGACCCTTATCTCAACATTTTCTTTTCATATAAATATCAATGGGGAAAGATCACAAGATCTTTTTTAGGAGAGGATTAAGAAAAGGGGATCCACTTCCACCATTTCTTTTTTCCCTTATGATTGAATTACTTCCACCATTTCTTCTGAAATTTATTCAGTTGTATACTTTTCTTTCTTTTTCTTTATCTTACTATATATTATTATTTAATATATAAAATTGAAAATTGAAAATATAATTCGGAAATAAAATCGGATCGGAAATTCTTGAAAATTCAGAAATTTTTACGTAGTTCCAATTCCGATCCTATCTTTGCGGAAAAATCGGAAATCGGAATTTTGGAATTTCGGAACCTTAAAAATCTGTTCTGAAATCGGAATTTTCGGATCTGAAAAGTCGAAAATCGAAAATTTCAGATCCGATTTCCACCCCTAGATCTAGATATTACACAATCCAAATAATTTCCCCTAAAATTTGGATAAAGAAATACATTTTGACTTGAAAAATATACATAAAACGAATTTCATGCAACTTGATGTCTCCACCCCACCTAAATACATATTGAAAATGGTCCTCCACAAAATATACAACCCAGATGCGACTTTAACCATTGGAAAACAAAATGTCACCTCGTTGTCAAAATATATCACCAATTAAAGTGAGTAGATATTTGAACAGGAAAATAAAAGAAAAGAGTAGATAATCGGGTACACTACCACCCACCAATATAAATACCAATGACTAAAGTCTAAAGACTTGTCATCTACACACAACTTCTCCCTTTTCAGTTTACCTTCTCTCTCAACTCTTCAACCGAACTGTGATCACCATGGGTCACAGTCTCTTAGAAGCTTTGAACGTACGAGTCGTTGGCACAGGCGAGAAAATCCTTGTATTAGCCCATGGCTTCGGCACCGATCAATCAGCATGGCAGCGCATTTTACCCTTTTTCTTGCGAGACTATCGTGTCATATTGTATGATTTAGTTTGTGCAGGCAGTGTCAATCCTGATTACTTTGATTTTCGACGTTACACTACTCTCGATGCCTATGTTGATGACCTTTTGCACATACTTGACGCCCTCGGTGTCAGCCGCTGCGCCTATGTAGGCCACTCTGTTTCCGCCATGATCGGAATTTTGGCCTCGATTCGCCGACCAGAGCTTTTCTCTAAACTCATCCTCATCGGTGCTTCTCCGAGGTAAATGAAACCTAATTAAATTTCTATATATATTTATTTATATACCACACACTGATTTTTTTTCCGGAGTTAGTAATGTATTATATTTCAGTTTTTACTGCATGTGGTATAAGACTACAGGGTTTTATCTAGAATTGGAATCTTGTGTCTTTGTGATCTTATCCAATTAATTGCTTTTGACAAAGACTAATTAGTCTATTTAGCAATAATTCAAAAGGGTTTGTCACCATTTATCTTTTTGTTCAAAGGAATGATTATTATAAGTAGTTGGTAATATAATATATTAATATATGTACATTTTCCAATTTTCTAGGTTCTTGAATGATAAAGACTACCATGGTGGATTTGAACTAGGTGAAATCGAGAAAGTGTTTTCAGCGATGGAAGCTAATTACGAGGCATGGGTCAACGGTTTTGCTCCTCTAGCAGTAGGAGCCGATGTTCCATCAGCTGTTCGTGAATTCAGTATAACTTTATTCAATATGAGGCCTGATATATCGTTATTTGTGTCACGTACAGTTTTTAATAGTGATCTAAGGGGTGTATTAGGGTTAGTGAAAGTACCATGTTGTATAATTCAAACGGCTAAAGATGCCTCCGTGCCTGCATCG
This sequence comes from Nemophila menziesii, assembly GCA_029959085.1. Taxonomy (NCBI): domain Eukaryota; kingdom Viridiplantae; phylum Streptophyta; class Magnoliopsida; order Boraginales; family Hydrophyllaceae; genus Nemophila; species Nemophila menziesii. The sequence goes on along the minus strand of JARWIR010000013.1, from coordinate 19,098,821 downwards.
GTTGCGACTTATTTAAAGAACCACCTTGGAGGGCGGAGCACGGTGTACATGTTGAACATTGAAGGGCATTTACCTCACCTAAGTGCACCGGGATTGTTGGCTCAAGAGCTTAGAAGAGCTCTATCAAGGTGAAAACATATCCATGTGGCTAAAATGACCCACCATTTGTGGTTTATGTGGATTGGCTTATTCAGGTAATTAAGGCTCAAAGGTCTCAATCTAACAAATGGAAAAATAAGTGAGGAGATGTTGACCTCCTCGAATAAGGAGCGGACACTTGTCCACTAATTTTTTTTGGGATTATTACGTGATTTTCACGTGACTTTCACGTGATAACGTAACCATTTTGTCTTTGCTTTTTTTATTTTATTTCTTTCTCTTATCCTTACCCACTTTTCTTTCTTGTATTTTTTTGTTTTGCTTCGTTCTTTTTATACTTGATTCGGTACACTACAAAAATTTAAAAAAATGAGAGTGACAATTACTTTTTGTACTTTTATTTCACAATTATATTGGAATTCAAGTTTCACAAGTTACAATAGCATAGACTTTGCTTAATAATGTATTCGCAAATGGGTAGAAGCCAACTTAATGATCGCAAAGTGGTCCATTAGGATAATCTAGATTATTCCAACAGAAAAAAGGATACTCTAGATAATTCCAAATTAAATCTTGTGCTAATAAAAAGTATAAGCTTCTTCATCCATTACGTAATGAAATGTGCCAGATTAGTGTGGTTTAATTTTATACCTTCTAAAAGAAATGCATTATTTTACTATCAAACATATTTTGTTACTATAGATTAATCACTCAAATAATGCATTATAATCAATATTTAATTATAAAATGCGTATTATATTTAATTATAAAATGCGTATTACGTAATGGATGAAGAAGCTTATAGAATTAAACATATGTTTAATGTGGTTTAATGTAACAAAATATGTTTGATAGTAAAATAATGCAATCACTTCTTCGGCCAACATTTAAGACCAACTCAGGAGGTAAATATCGAATAATATATAAAAGTTTATCTATAGTCATTAGTTTAAACTATTGTGATACTCAAACATTTATGTATCTACCCGTATTAGTTATTTGTTTCATTATAAGTTTCTAAAAACCGTTTCAACATGTTACTTTATTAATAATATCTACTTAAATAAACGAACAAAATTAACATTTTTTACCTCAAAACCGTTGTTCTTTCCCATTGAATGGAAAGAAGAATCTCAATTCCTATTAAATATCAAAACTAAACATCTTATTTTTCATTGTCGGTTAATGTTTTGTTGAATATTTGTAAAACTTTTCCATTAAATATGATTATAATTAATATTACTAATATATATTAATTATTTATATTATCACCATCAACGTCGCCTCCTACTCAATTTTGACGGTCAACGTTAGTCAATTTCAACGAGTTTCTTTTTCAATATTTGCATAAAATATTCTATCAATGTGATTTTTTTAATCTTTATTTTTCCATCTCCGACGAAGAGTTGTAGACCTACAATATTGTACTTGTGCAACAATTCGATAGTTCTAATATCACTATCTTCGGATGCAACTTTCAAAAGATTCTCTTTCGAGAAAATATGAATACTCGCCCTACTCGAATGTCTCGTTTCTCTTATTATTACAACACATTTGCTTATAACACACCCGATGTGTGAATCCGGGTCCGAAATTAGAATACGGGTCGTAATTGCAAAAATCACCGTATTCTTTTTTTCTTGTTTTGTGGTTTTCTAGGCCCAACACCTCGGTTATATATACACGCCTCCCCATGTATAACCCCAGACAAGTCAAAACTAGGTTACCAAAGTTCAGGGAGGGATTCGAACCTTGTACCTCCAATAAGAAGACACGAGGCTCTAGTAAGTTGAGTTAACCCAACTGGTTGTTGTATTCCTTTTCACTACATCTTTGTTGTAAGCACATAATCACATCGATTGTACAAGAAATATCTTCTAGTGACTGAGAATTTGGGGTTCAGTTAAAATTGGAAAAAAACTCTCTTTTTAGCCTCTTTTATGAATACAAAGACTATACAAGCATGTCCATCACAAGATACGCAAATTTTTTATATAAGCGCTTAATTCTTGTGTTAATTGTTTAATATTTTTTCTATTTTTTCCGATTATAATTCTAAATTTTCAGTGTGGGCATTATCTAAAGAGGTGAAATCCCCTTTACTAAATCAGATCAATCTACACCATCTAGTCTATAACCCATGTAGAATTCCTTCATGAAGTTACCCCTAAATACTCTCTCTCTCTCTCTCTCTCTCTCTCTCTCTCTCTCTCTCTCTCTCTCTCTCTCTCTCTCTCTCTCTCTCTCTCTCTCTCTCTCTCTCCATATATTAAGTTTTATTCAACACCCCAATATATTATCGATTTTAAGGAAAATTTTGTGACATTATTAAACAATCCTGGACTACTCGTTCAGGTTATAAATAATAAACTTATATTTATGGATGTTTTACTTTTTTTACTAATTTAAAATTGTGTTTGAGTTTTTTGAAATTTTAAAGTTTTGAATGTCTGGATTTGAACGACTAAAATACCTTTTTGTAATAAAGTTTTTTACTCTACTTTCATATTTTTGAAATAGGAATTAATATAATTATTTGTACCGCGTACAATAATACATTGTTATTGATTTAAAAAATTGTCAATGTGGTGTCGTCTAAGGTGTGATAAAATAATGAATAAAATAAGTGCAAATAAATACCCTAAGCTGAGCACGGTTCTGCAAGTATACATGACGTATGCAAGTTTTAATGATAAATAGAATTCGTTCCTCAGAGACTACGAAAGTTAGAGAGAACTTATGCAATTTATCTAGTGCAGATTTAAAAGCTAGAATTAATAATACGCACGAAAAGAAAAGATAGATAGATTTTTATTTGGTTTTTATAAAGAGAAAATTAAAACTAATAAAGTAAAGACAAGAAAAGTAAATAAAGAAAAGAAGATAGTATGATAGTTTAGCCTGAGTAATTAGTAAGCATTAGTCTTGTTGTTCTAAACATGTAAAGGTGAATCATGTAGTATTCCAATAATCGGTTTCAATTATGCTAGGTAGTTTAAATTAGGGTTAACCTGTGTCAATAAGGGTCCTAAGCAAACTTTTCCTACAATTGATTAATGATGATAACACCAAACCAAAGTGATTATCTAGATCGGCTGGGTTGTCGGACCATCATTACACTAGACGTTATGTGTTGTTTCCATAGTTAAAATATGCCTTAGCTAATGACTATCTAACTACTATGAAGTTAATTCTTTACGGTTGCAATCCGCAAAGAAAACAGACTATAAATCAAACACATGAATAGAGGAATAAAACATGAATTCAATTTAAAACATATAATTCCCAAATTAGATAGATGTCGACCAAATCAAGGGTTCATACATATATGCTAAAAATCAAGCTAAATTTATTTAATTCATACTAAGAAAAGAAAAGAAAACAATTACAGATTTGAAGGTTGAAGGAGACATAATTGATGCACAGCTCCTTCCAGAGTTCTCTTCTTGTATTGTAGCTTCTTCCTGGCCTAAGGACTGGCCAAGGATGTGTTTCTTATGATAAGAGGCTGTATATATAGGGTATAGGAAACCCTAAAACGTTTCTTGGAGTATAAGATAGGTATTGGACTCCAAGCTCAACTCAAATTCATAACCCTAGAATATAGAAAAAGTAAGATTTTGATGCTGTTTTGTTTTGGACGTAATTGATTCAATACTTATCCGTTTGACGCGTTCCAATAGTCAAAACTGATCGTCTCGGAAAGATCATATGCCCTTTTGTGGTCGTAGCTGCTGGAATTCAAATTTATTTGGCAGCTTTATCTTTTCCTTTTTCATATTTCTTGCCTTTATCTCCAATTTCCATGTTTATCCTTTTTCCTTTATCTCTTAGAATTAACTTGGCCTCTAATTAATTACCATATATCTTTAAAGTTTCACACTAAATAAACAAATAAACCAAATATGCTCTAAAAATAATAAATAATTAAATCAAGACACAAAATAGGAAAGTGTACTAAATCATGAGAAAATCGAACTATACTCTAATAAATACACCTAAAATGATGTCTCCAACTAAGATGAAATCATCACAAATGGGGAGACATCACAATGTAAATGTTGATTTACGACAGTTGAGTTGTTCCCCCGCCCCATATATATTCCATTGAGATTATCCACTCGTTCAAGGGCGGGGATCCAAGATTAAACGTCAGGGAATGTGAAAAGTAAAAAAATTAGTGAGGTTTAGGTATCGTCCCAATTTTGTAAAGGCTAATTTCTATTTCGGGGAGGGTTGGGGGGACCACAATTATGTTCCGGAGAAAGGCGCGAAACACTACTTTAATAAGGTTTTTGCTATATTCTATTTTTCGAGCAAAATTTGCACTGCCGCCGGAGGGGATTGGGAGGCCCCCTAGGCACCGATATCCACTATATACCGGTTGTAGTAGCTCCACCGTGACTGTGAAACTATCATATTATGGTTTTATTTTGTCATGGTATCGATGTAGTCGATGACAATCTTGGAAGTGATGTCATAGCGGTAGTGGTGTAGAATGGTGAAGTAGGTGAGTGTCGATGTAGTCGACACCAATCTTGGTAGTGGTGCCATAACGGTAGTGGTGTAGAATGCTGGAGTGGTGAGTAATAGAAATGAGCGACTTATTTAGTCAATTTGATTAACTTATTAAACATATTTTTAAGAAACATCAAGATTATAATTTGAAATATACTTCTAAGACTTGTAAAATTAAAATATTAAAACAAAAATCAATTTCCAAGGAAGAAAAATATTTCTTCTTATATCTTAAACTTGTTCCAACAATAAAATCACATTAAATTTTTTTTGGTAAAAGAAATCATATTAAACAGGTTTTTAAATTCTAATTTTAGAAATTATTTTAAAATATGAAAGAACACCCAATCTATGAACTTGAGAAAACCGGCATCTAGGAGTTTCGGTATCTAAAGTCTAAACGTTGTTTAAAAAGTACAAAAATTGATCCAGGTCTATCTGTTTATTTATTTTTGGTCGAATGATCAGGGTTTATTATCTAGTCATTTCAGTGGATTCTTAAAATTAACTTTGCTAATAGACAATAGCACACCCATAAATCATACGGTGCAGGAGACCTTAATCAGAAAAAAACGAGCATATGCTACATGCCCATAACTCAGTATATCGAGGTTAAGATGGATCCTTGAACTAAAACTGAAAAAAATTGAACTTGAAGATCCAAGTTTGTGAGCCCTAAAAATGACGTTTGCCTATAATGACGACTCTTTCTTCCACACCGTCTATATGATTTAATGGGCTAATTGCATCAAATGTTTTGGGTAGAAACTCTTGTCAAAAGGAAAATACAACTTAGGCTAATATTGTAAAATTTAATTTTATTATTAATAAACTAAAATAAAATATTAAATTAAATTAATTTTATTTCTATATAATAACAAAAAATAAATAAAAAATATTATTTAAAAAAATTCACATTTCATTTGCCAAGAGAACCATTATAACCTAAAATTAACAACAATAAAAACAAGAAAAAAAATCCTACAACCATATTAGGGCTGCACAAACCAAACCCAAAACCCACAAATCCGACCAACCAGACCCTATCTAACCCCCGCGCACCCGATGGCCCGTTAGGGTCCAATTTTTTTTCCTTGGGTTGCCTTTGGTCCATCCCAAACTCGGTTTACCCGATCCGATCCGATGGCATGCTATAAGTTTTTTTTAATTCTTCCGTCCAACTATCAGTGGCCCATTTGCTAACTTCATATCTGTTTGACCTATTGTTTTTGTTTAACCTAAATCCTATTACTTGCCTCATTTGTTACTCATATCTCTCTGTCTCTCTATCTCTCTTGAGAGAACCCTACCCGCTGGCTATCTTCTAACTCTAAATCCAATAAACCATCTCATCTGAGCAACCCTAATATCATTTACAATGGGTGTATCTATGGATAAATGTCATTGTCTTTATCAGATTCTTCTATTATTAATTTAAATGATTTCAGATTTGATAGGTTACCATGGTTATGTGTTCTTAATCCTTGCTTAATGGGTTCTGAAATGACTGTATAAGGCATGGTTAGGGTTTCATAATTTGTAAATCCATTTTTCAGGTGTGATTTTTTTTTGAAATTCTATTTTCTATATTCTTATAGTTATATTAACCGGTCCCATGTATAGATCTTAAGTGTGTTGTTATAATTATTGATTCTATTGTTGATTGTTTGTTAAAATTTTCAGGGATATTGGTGAGTATGTGAGAATGATGATGATCTTTAGTCTAAATTTTCAATAATGTAAGAAAAATAGTAATTTGTTTAGTTAATTTTTTGTTTTTGTTACTGAATATGTTCAAAATTTGATATTTGGATGTTATTGTTGTTGAAGGATTTTATTTGATTCTTGTTGTCTACTCTACTCTTAAGAAGGTGATGTTTGTTTGTCGTCACAGGTCTTTTAACTTCATTAGAGAAAACATTAGGTCAGTATATTAAATTGTTATTGAATAGGTTTGTTACTGAATATGTTATTCAAAGATAGCTATTCAACTGTTTCTAGATTATCAATTCCTTCATAAATATACTTGGTTTTAAGCTTGCCGGATCATAACGAATTCCTTATATTAAAGTTTTAAATTGTATGACAGTGTCCAAACCCGGATTTCAATAAACCAGATCATTGTTGGAGAATGTTACAAAGGTCATTAGTTGAAGCAATAGCTGATTTACTTGTAATTGATGGAAATTTATAAACTTTTTTTTATAATTCAATCATGAACTAATTTAGATTTTTTTTTTTTTGAGTAAACAGGTTCCCTTACAATCTGATATAGAATCAGTTGCGAAGAAAATGAAGGACGAATTTATGAAATATGGGAAAGGTAAATTTGTAATTGATCCTAATAGAATAATTATATCTTTTCTTATTTGCGAATTGATTTTGCTACTTAATCACTAAATATTTGTTATTTATTGCATTTGGCAGGTTATTATGGCTTGTATGAGTTGAGTGTGACAACCCCTAGTCCACTTTAACAAATTTGTAACCAATAACCTAAGGTATAAATAAATGCAACTTTTAAAAACTTACAAGTTACTTTTATATTCAAAATTAAGTGTTTGCATCTCCCTATTTCCCATGCCATGATTACACTTTAAAATTGGTGTGTATCTTTAAGGAATAAAAGGTTGAGTTTGCAACATATTATTTTTTATTTTAGTAACTTGTAAGTTTTAAAATAAGTCTCTTGTCCCTAAGTGGTCCCTAACTATATAGTATCAATGAAAATATTAAATTCGAGACCTATTTTCTTGCCAATGATGAAATAATTATTTGAGGCAATCTAATAACCTTTACCTTCTCCTTCGTAGTGAAAACTTGCAAGACAGTTAAAAGAATTGAAGTATGTTTTGGAAGGAAGAAAGAAATGCACTCAATTTTGTACATCTTATCTATTTTACAGAATAAAGGATGCATTTTAATTAAATTGAATGAAGTGTTATATATTTTTGGAGCTGTAAGTTGGATGTATTTGACAAAATTAATACCATGGGCTGTAATTAAATTTCAGCAACTTACTATTTTTGGAACTTATTATATATAGTAAGTGACTATTTTGGGAAACTTACTATTTAAGGAAAGTTTTTGCGAATTTACAGCAATTTTTTAGTGTTATTTGATGTTTGACTCTTTGTTGACCAGAATCAAAACTGACCCAAATCTGACCCTACTCGCACTAACCCAACCCGAGCAGATTACAAAAATTAAAATAGGGTTAGGGTTTAAATAACTGAAAACCGAACTACTCGGGTTGGGTGTAGGGTTTTATACTACGGGTCGGTTAACCAACCCGTGTGCAACCCTAAACCATATATATTCTTCCCTATAAATATACATTCATATACATTATATAGATTATATAACCAACAAAAGCCTTCCAATCTACTCAATCCTTGTTTTTCCTATAAAAAAAGGGAAAATTAAACCTTCAATTTGGCCACCACTTCTATACTTCTCCTTTCTTTGAAGATCTTCACAAATCAAGGTAAAATAATCAAATTTTAATTTTAAAAAAAGCTGAGATTTTTACCTTTAAACTCTTTTTTCCATAATTTATTTTTAAATTTTTTCTTACCATTTCCCCGATTTATTAGATTTTTGTTTGTTCAATTTGAGGTGGGTAAAATGCTTTTTTAAACAATTTCTCCAAATATTGCCGTTAGAATTTGTTGCCATGTCAAACAAATGCAATGGAAATGGAGTAAGCGAGAAAGGAAATGGCGTAGATAATTTGTAGGTCTCACTTTTTGATGTATATGCTGGTGTGAATAAAGTTGTTTATTTACAACGTATTTTGGATTTTATAGTGTATGAATGAAAATAGCGCATCTGCTGGAGATGGTCTTAGCATACAAAATAAACGAACTTATAATAGACTATTTGTTAGCTTCCTAATCAAGTTATCAGCTAAATTGTATTATTACTAGGTAAAACACGAATGTGAAGACACTCAAGGAAAATTTGTTTCGTTGACAGGATTCAAACCCAACTCAAGGTTGTGGTTGATGTTAAGGTTAATGTTAAGTTCAAGGTTAAGGTTAAGGTTAAAGGTTATGGTTAAGGTTTAGGTCAAGGTTAAGGGTTAAGGTTAAGGTTAATTTTAAGGTAAAAGTTAAGGTTTAAGGTTAAGGTATAATAAGATATAAGGTTTAAGGTCAAGTATTAGCGTGATAAGTCTTCATTTGATTAAGGTTAAGATGAAAGTTAGGGTTAAGGTTTTAAAGTTCAAGGTTTAAGTTAGATTTAAGGTAAAGTTTAAGGTTAAATGTTAAGGTTAAGGACGGTTAAAGTTAAGTTTAATGTTAAGGTTTAATGTTCAAAGTTCAAGGTTAAGGTTAAGTTTTAAATTTAAGGTCAAGGTTTAAAAAGTTAAGATGAAGGTAAAGGTTAAAGTTAAGGTTAAGGTTTACGGTCAAAGTTAAGGTTTAAGGTTAAAGAGTTAAGGTTAAAGTTAAGGTTACAGTTAAGCGGAAGGTGAACATCGAGGTTTATGGTCTAAGTTTCAAGATTTAATGTGTAAGGTTTTATATTAAGTTTATGGTTAAGTTTAGGGTTAAGATTAAGGTTAAGGTTAAAGATGTGGTTATGGTTAATAGTTAAGGGGTTGAGGTTAAAGGGTTAAGTGTTTGGGTTAAGGTTAAGGTTAAGTTTAGGGTTAAGGTTAAGGTTAATGTTATTAAGGTTAAGGTCAAGGTTAAGTTTAGGGTTAAGGTTAAGGTTAAGTTTAAGGTCAATGTTAAAGTTAAGCCTACTACTTAGGCTAAGGCTAACTTTAAGGCTAAGACTAAGGCTACAACTAAGTCTAAGGCTAATGCTAGGGCTAAGGCTAAGGTTAAGCTTAAGGCTAAGGTTAAGCTTAAGGCTAATGATAAGGCTAAGGTTAAGGTTAAGGTTAAGCTTAAGGCTAAGGTTAAGGTTAAAGGCTTAAGGCTAAGGTTAAGGTTAAGGTTAAGCTTAAGGGTAAGGCTAAGGTTAAGTTTAAGGTTAAGGTTAAGGTTAAGATTAAGGTTAAGGTTAAGGTTAAGGTTAATGTTAAGGTTAAGGTTAAGGTTAAGGTTAAGGTTAACGTTAAGGTTAAGGTCAAGGTTAAGGTTAAGGTTAAGGTTAAGGTTAAGGTTAAGGTTAAGGTTAAGGTTAAGGTTAAGGTTAAGGTTAAGGTTAAGGTTAAGGTTAAGGTTAAGGTTAAGGTTAAGGTTAAGGTTAAGGTTAAGGTTAAGGTTAAGGTTAAGGTTAAGGTTAAGGTTAAGGTTGAGGTTAAGGTTAAGGTTAAAGGTTAAGGTGAAGGTGAAGGTGAAGGTAAAGGTGAAGGTGAAGGGTAAGGTAAGGGTAAGGGTAAGGGTAAGGGTAAGGGTAAGGGTAAGGGTAAGGGTAAGGGTAAGGGTAAGGGTAGGTTAATGTTAAGGGTAAGGTTAAGGTTAAGGTTAAGGTTAAGGTTAAGGTATAAGGTATAAGGTATAAGGTATAAGGTACAAGGTATAAGGTATAAGGTATAAGGTATAAGGTATAAGGTATAAGGAATAAGGTATAAGGTATAAGGTATAAGGTACAAGGTATAAGGTATAAGGTATAAGGTATAAGGTATAAGGTATAAGGAATAAGGTATAAGGTATAAGGTTAAGGTTAAGTGTTGTCGACTAGGGTGTGATAAAAATATAATAATAAAAGATGCATCTAACACCTTAGCCTAAGAATGGTATTCACTGCAAGTATCACAGGGCGTACGCAAGTCTTAATGATAATTAAAGATTCGTTCTCAAGGACTTAGTGTGTTATACGAATGGATTAACAAAAAACCGTAGTAATAAATAACTAGTGAATTTAAAGACAATAAAGTAAATATGATTGATTGAGGAGAGAATGATTAATAAAACTAAAGACAATAAAATAAAAGATGTAAGAATAAGATGAGAGAGTATAGCTTAGGTTTTGCTAGTATGCACTAATCCTTCTATTTCTTATACTAGTTAATAAGGGTGAATAATGCTCTTAGATAAGTAGCCAGGATTCTATATTTCTCCTAATCCCCTTCCAAGTGGACTTAGATGGCGGCCTAAAAATTACCAGGGGACTTGGGTAAGGGGACCCTGCACAATGATCGGTGATTAAATCTCAAACCCTAATGACTATCTATTTAGGCAAGCCCTTCCGGATCACTACCACACACTAGACACTTATGTGATGTTTCAATAATTAGACACCCCTTCCGGGTAACTATCTAACTACTATTAAGACAATCCTAACGTGATCAAGATTAAGATAGGAAATAAATCAAAGCACATAAAACAAATATATGGTTAAGAAGCTAGAATCAATTTTAAAAGGTTTTCCCAAACAAACTTAGATAAAAGAAAATAGAATTCAAAGATTATACATATGCAAAACCCAAGCTATAGGAAAATTAGTTCATGCTAATAAGAATAAAACTGAAATAAAGATACCTACTACTAACTTGCTTCTCTTGAATGATTTATATGATGAATAATATTAAGGATTTGTTTAACAGATGCAAGGACATGTCTAATTTGTTCATCATTGTCACAGATATATGCTCTTGCATTGTTTGTTGAATAAAATCTATATACATCGAATTCTCACTCGGTAACTTTTCTTTAATAGCCGGTAAAAGTTTTTCAATCAAGTATGATCGGATAACTTCTTTTTTTTACTGAAAGAATTGAGTTTTGTATTATGTTCCTGCTACTGTTTTAATACTAGTCCTTTTAGTTGGATCATGTGTTACAAAAGGAAAGACACCAGAAAACTTCATTTCCTTGTTCGCCAAACCTTGGACGAGACATCACCAGTAAAACTTTGCTTTTACTAATAATTTTATGTTGGCATGTTCGTGATAGGTCTTCCTCATTCGATAACAAGTAGTAATTCTCAGATTTATTTGTCATGTAACCATTGTTCTCCGATATGACTAATGTTGTACATTCCAACAAATATTAGATCATGAGGCATACTTCCACTATCAAGTAGAGGTGAGAAAATGAGAACCGGAAAACCAAACCAAACCAAAAAACTAGAAAAAACCGTACCAAAAAAACCAAAAACCGAATAACCAAATGGTTCGGTTTTTAATTTTTTAAAAACCAAATTTTTTGGTTTGGTTCGGTTTACTAACGAAGGAAAAAATAGGAAATCTGTGAACTTTTTTTATATAAATCATGTGGGAGAAATTTTTTGTTGAGAATTTATCATCTACGTGAAACTTTAGTTATACTATTCAATGGTGCTATTAGTGAGAAATTTTTTTATATCACTTAAAATTATAAGTATTCATTATTTGATTGATTTTATAAATCATGATTGTATGAAGCAGAAAGTAATAGACTTAAATTTATTATAGTATTGTAAATTAAAGTAAGTATTGTTAGATTATAAGTTTATATTTAATTGATATATTAATAGCCCACATGGACAAGTAATAGCAGCATAATTTTATTGGAATTTTAGTCTCTATTGGACAATGTATTTCAATAAATGGAGTGACAATATTATTGACCAAGCATCCGAATTCAAAGTGAACCAAAACCGAACCGAAACGAACAAATTTGGACCCAAAAACCGAATGTGGAACCAAATGTGAACCACCCGGTTTGGTTATTAAATTATGAAAAACCAAAATTTTAAGTTCGGTTCCGGTTTCGGCCAAAAACCGAGACGAAACGAACCATGCTCACCCCTACTATCAAGCATTGACAAAAGATTCCAACCTTTTGCTTTTACTTTGTTCTGTTAAAATTGGTTTGATAACATTAAAATGGCATCGTAATATCCATGACTGTAGATGCCAAAAACATGGTGTTTTTCACGTTAATTAATTTAGATAGAGATTCAAGATTTATTCACCGATTCAAAAGAATTATTCGAATTCGCTCTAATTGTACTTAAATTCAATTACGCCCACAATTTTTTTTTGTTGAGAAATATCAACATTTATTCTACCATATATGGATCGTTCCCATATACGTTGAAACATGTGGATAAAACTGAATACTGTGTCGCTTCCATTCTTGTCACTTCCCTTGGCAATTTTCTATTTATACTTTTTTAGTTGCAATGTAACATATAAAGATTGGCGTTCATTGTTTCTCAAAACTTTCATTTTTATATGACTTGTGTGAAAGTGTTGCTCGTTAATATTTTCATTTATTCAAAGGACAAAAATGACGAAAAGTATATTCTCGCAAGTTAGAATTTATTTATTTTAAAGTAAAAAATAGTTGGATTTTCTGTTTTATAAAAACTATTGTTTTTCTACTTAAAAGATCTAGTAACAATTTTTTCCTGACCTTTTGACAAAATAAAAAATAGACTAAATTTATGTCCGTGATCAGGTATTTTTTACTAATGCTACTCATATTTGTGTTAAGGTGCTCTATTTCTATTAATTTTACTCTTTTGGTTAAAAAAAAAAATACTACGTTTATTAATCATATTTTTTTTTCATATATAGGAGGCTTAATAATTTGATAGTTACATCATAACTAAAACGAGATTACATTAAGGTTGTCATTAGACATCCAAAACTACTCTAGGAGTTGTGTACCCGTTTTTATCTCTCGTAATTAGACTCCATAAATAACCTGGAGGATCATCAAACTCAATAGGGAAGGCCCTGCTATTTGCACCCACATTAGATAGCTTATCCGCGCAAAGGTTCGCTTCATGATATATATGGGATAGTTCAAACTTCGAATGAGCTTTTAGTAAGTCCTGGCACTCGCGTCCCATATGCGAAACCCGATTTCTTGAGCTCCCATCGCCCTTCACTAGCGCATGGAACTCCTCCGAATCGGTTTCGATATAGAGTTCGTCGTAGCCTTTCCTTATAGCCCATCTAACTCCAAAATGAAGAGCAACTAGTTCAGAGGTGAGAGGTGAGTCTACAATACATGACCCGGAAAAACTAGCTAAGAACGGCTCAAAATACCTCCAATCCCGGCTACATCTTATGACCCATTGAAACTCCCATCCACGTTCATTTTATTTCGCCCCTCAGGTTTTTTCTATTTTACCATTTTATTTCTCGCTGGTTTAATAATACCACCATCGATCTCTTTACCCCACGCCATAACAAAATCACTTGCGAGCCACACCACTTCCTTTTTTAATCCCTCAATCCTTGGCGCATAAGTCTTCTCCTCAAATATTACTTGGTTTCTTTTTGTCCAAATCAACCAAACCGCTGCTGCAAAAAAGAGAGGCCACTCAAATCATTTCATGAGCAGCAAGGTGGCTTCCAAGCCACTTTTTAATTTGCAAGTTAGTCCCTGCTGCATTTTTGTCTTCTGTCGCAGCAGGTACAGTAGCCAACATGGCTTCATTTTCCTGGCGCCAGCAATTGCTTAAGCTCAGCAGCCTTGCAGGTCCCGTGATTTTAGATGAAGCTGCTGCTGGTCCAGGTCCACTAACGACATCAGCAGTACAATTTTCCAGGCCCAGTTGACCATCAGTAGTTTGATTTTCCAGGCCCAGTTGAGCTTAATGATATTGCTAACAAACTCATGTACTGCGCATGTGAAGAAAATTATATGTGCGGCTCTTTTAACAAAATTCCTAGGACTATATGGCTAAGAAACAATGTTAGTGATATGGATACAAAGAAATATTACTGATATGGCTAAAAAAATAACTACTATATGGCCAAAAAGAAATGTTAATGATATGGCTAAGAAAATTGAGTATATGTCTCTTTAACTGTAACACTTCCCAAGTTTGTTTTTAACCAAATAGGACTTTTTCTATCTAACACTTGATGTGATCCTCCAAGAAAGAAGATCATGTTTCTCATTCATGTATTGTTTCTATTGTTGAGAACCATAATAGAAATATTTTGAATGAGAATGTGAAGTGCTTGGAAACTTTATCGAAAACTTAAGCAATTGGTGTACTTCAAACTCATAGATTGGCTCGCTCTTACAAGAATGGAGTAGTCACTATAGAGAGTGATCGTGCTATTCTTGTTAGGCCTTTAATTTATAATAAAGTTAAAACCCCTTTTTGTATTAAGCTCCAGGTGGGTGACAGTAGAACTCTTAGGTTTTGTGGTAAAATTTCATACTCCTTAGTTAATAGGAGTAAAAATCATGTGCCAGATTGGATAGTTAAACAAGACATCAAAAGCAACTTGTTTAGCTTTGATTGGTTTCAATCACCCAAATTTTCCAAACTTGCCAAAAATTATCAAAATACGATAGGCATTGGGTGATCTTATTTTGTAATATTTCATTTTACTGCAATAATTTTTTGGGTTAATGTTAATAGGAACCTGCCACCTTATTCCCTTACCCATAAAAGGGCACTGTCTTTTTTAGAGAACAATGAGTTATGGGAAACTTCCCAACACTCGAAATCTGAGTTATGGGAAGCTTCCCATTACTCAAAGTTTGAGTTATGCGAAATTTCTCATAACTCAAACGACTCTTTTTATGGGAAAGAAAAGGAAAAAACAAAATATATGTGGCCTTTTATGGGCAAAAAATAATGGTTAGGGTGAGAGGGAATTAATTCTAACTTAAGAGATTTTTTGGGCAAGAATCCAATTTTTTTTTCCTAAAAAAAAACCCTACAAAAATTTAAGCCGATTTGACAAAATTTAAACATATTAATATGAAAGGTATCTTACCTATATCATATTCAGATTCGAAAAATGTTTAAAATTCAATTCACTCATGTGTATAATATTCATGTTGACAAAAAAAAAAGTGTGTATAATTTTCATAACACGTCTCTTCATTCAAATCTATCAAAATCAGTTTCACCAAAGATGTCTAGTTCAATGGAGAATTTTGATTGGTTTTAAAAACGGGAACTAGTTAGGCCACATTGATGTTAAGATCGGCTAAATTAATATCTACATCTTGATATTTAATGTTGAAATCAACATATAAATCATTTGGTATGTTTTTTTGTTTTTTTATTAATTCAATAGTTTTTTATCCATGCGACCTGAATCAGCCGATATCGGGTTGTAGTGCGACGAATATGATTTATTTTTGTTTTTTCTGTTAATTTAGTATGTTTTTTAGTTTTTTAATTAATTGGGTATTTTAATACGGAAAAAGGCCTAAAAGCCTAGGGTCAGACCACACTAGCATCAACCGTTAAAGCTATGCTCAAGGAGGGGGGAAAACCCCCTAGATTTCCGCGTCTTCGAAAAGACATGGAATCCGGGGAGCGTGTACGAGAATTACGTGAAGCTGGTTATCAATCTCACGGTTTGAGAGAAGGTGCCCCTTGTTACGGGAGTTGGACAGAGGTCCCTAACGAGCTGCAACGCCTGGTCCGGAATTGATTACAACTAATTTTTATGACCTTATCATTTAATCTTTCTAATTCCTATAGTATATTTAGAAATGTAATCATTCAAAATATTTGTGAACAAGATTTCTTTAGATCGATGATTGGATGCAGAGATCGCATTGGTCGTAGTTCTCCGACAACATAAATGGTAGCTACGCGAAGGGCTACATTGATTTCAAAAACAGGTTGAAGACGGGTTATTATATAAAGGGTGAAATATTGGAGGACCAGACCCTGGAGAATTGGGAGGCCATCTGTAAGACGTGGGAGACGGTGGAGAGTAAGGTAATATTATTGGTTTTCTTAATAATTTATAAATATATATACTTTATTATTATAATAAATTTGTTTTGTTTAAAAGATAGAATCGGGCTAAAGCGAATAAGAATAACCGGTCAAAGTAGAAATGCCCAAGTGGGGAAGGATCAAGGACTTACTTTCGTAAACGGGAGGAGATGTTTGTGGTAAGGAACACAACTCATTTCTTTTTAACATTGACTAATTCTAACACCATTATATTTGTCTGAAACAGGAGGGGAAGAAGAACCCGATGGTTCTTCAAGCACCAGTGGAGGGTCAAGAGTAGGAGTTGCCCCTTCCCCGGATGGCCGACTTCTTCTTCGATTTTGTCTATGACAAGTTGAAGAATGAGTGGAAGACGAAAGCGTATGAGTGATCAAAATTTAAGTATTTAAATACAATTTCAATTACATTTTTTGAGCTTGAAATTTAATTAAAATATTATTTATTTATTTCATGTAACAGGACGCTCTGAGAGCTATCATGCGTGAAAGAGTCAAGGAATCCCAGACTCAATTTGACTCGTCATCATCTACATAATTCCTCACGCAAAATGATCGGGTGGAGGCGGTAATGGAGGCGGCCCACCAAGGTATAGGTGAAGGGACGTGGAGTTGGAACCCCTGAGTTGGAGCGCCTCCCAAAATCCAAACAATCGAGGAGTACTATTAATCAACCATCTGATAAGATGGTCTGGGTGTTTGACGGGATGATGGGGGTCATCAAAAAAATCTTATCTCGTAGGGCATGATCCATTCATTCCGGATGACAAAAGATATCGATCCACGAGCTCCACGCCTGCCACCCGACCCACGAGCCACACTCTTGAAGATCGGTTAACTAGAGCCCTCATCTTTGTTAATCAGACCAGGGCAGAATAAGGGCTATATATTCACGTGCCTCATTTTGCTACTCCTGCTATCGGTCCTTTCGATCCTCGTCCTATCGGTCGTTCAGCCAGCCAGACCCACCAAATAGAAGATGAGGAAGCTGATGATGAAGATTTAAATCGACTTTGATATATTTGTAATATTTGACTTTATTATTATTTTTTATTATACACTTTTTAAACCTTACACATATGCAAATAAAAAATCACGGTCGCTTTTATTTTATTTTTGTGAATTTAATAAATAAAAAATATTAATTATAATAATAAAATTAACATATTAACAAAATATTAATAAAAAAAATTTAAAAATAAAAAAACTTGTTCTCGCAAATAAAAAAAAAGTCCTTGCAAAAAGGTCATTCGCGAGGATAAAAATCCCCGTATATGAAAATGTCATTTGCGAGAATATCATTCCTCGCGAATGACACTTTCATCAGTGAGAATATTTGTCCTCGACGATGCTACACGTCCATCCGCGATGACACGTCAGAGTTCTATCTAATGAGGTCTTTTACGCGATTCTTTTTGCAAGGATTTATTAACAAGGACATGTCCTCGACAAAGATCGATCAAAATCTTTTGCAAGAATATTACTTTGTCTTTGGCGAGGATAAATGTCCCCACCGATGTCAAAATCCGCAACAATGATATTATGTTTGTGTTCAAAATTTTAGATTCCATATGTAGCCAAATCATTCGATTTGGCTGGATTTTGGTAGGAAACCCTAAAAATAAAAATTAATTGTATTCTAAGAAAAATATAGTTATGGGGTTTTAGAAACTTGTACTTCTTGAACCAATATTTTTTTAGCTACTTATGTTTGGAAAGACTTCAATATGCTATATATGTTGCCTATATTATTAAAATGCTCGTATATCATAATAAAGACTTTCATAATCGATTTTTATATTTTAGGTGACTAATCAAACTATAAAAAAAAGTCTTAAAAATTGTAATTATTATTAAATAGAATAATTTCCGGTGAACTAAAACTTTCTCTTTCTATCACTAAAAATTGTAATTATCATGATCTTTATCTTGTGGCTCCTTTTCTCACAATTAAATAAATTTCACATACTTTTACCTCAATTTCACTTAAACCCATGACCTCTTGACAACCCCAACACCTTTTGAGACTCCAATTGTCTTACTTTGGCATGGATTCCTCTCATAAACAACATGCAATGGTGTTTTATTAATTTCATAGACTCATTAATGGTTAAGGACTCCAATAATGTCTTTTATTCTCTAATTAGATCACTTATTCATGACATGCAAACCTATTTCTTGACTTCTCTCAAATTGATGGCTTGTTGGAGGTGTTTTACGAATATGCTAACTAATATTTTCTCACAACTATGCCCGGTTTTGTGTTGAGATCACTCATTATTTATTCTGTGGGTTATATTATAAGTTATATTATGTTTTCAGGGAATTTCTATGGTTATAATTTCTTTCCAACTAATAAATTGTCTTCTCATCATAACATCCAAGTGAACAAATATCATTGCGCCTATAACGAGTTTGATTATGCTCAGGAATTTTATACTCACATATTCACCTCCTCTGCGTATTTATACTTGGATATCTATGTCAATTATATCTCCCTCATTATCACAAGTATGTTCTTTTTCCCTATTACTCAGGAATGTATATATTTTAATCTACAGGTGCTTTACACTCTTCTGTGATTTTTTCATAATAATATTATGTCAAACATCGAGTGTATATATTTGGCTTATGATAAAGAGCCTTATGGTTCATATTTCTCCAGCATTTATTTTATAGCTCAACTAGATGGCTATGTTAATCTTACAAGCATCTTTTTTCTTGGTTATATAAACTTACTTTATCTTCTGAGAGTTTCTTGGCTAAGAAATACTAGTCTTTGTAGCAAAATTATCCTAATCTCTAGCGTGTATTATCTTGATTATATCATTATGGAGGCTTGGTTTATATTAAAGATTCGTTAGGAAGATTTGATCTCATTTCATTGGCTTATTGAGACTCATTTGCATCTTATTTCCACTGCCAATTATTTAACGTGTGTTTATTCTATCTTGATCCGAGCAAGGGCTATATTTTATCATTTCTTTTATCAGCACGCCTTTCGTATAAGACATGGTATAATCTTTTATATTGATATTCTCACGCTTGTATCTACAACTTAAAATGCTTGAGACAAGTGGCAATCTGCTATTCAGCAAATATGGAGGCTTTTTGTCTATCCTTCGTTTCATGTTCTTCTACTATCAGAAGTGTTCTATTGTATATGTTCTTTACTATCTTCACTGCTTTTCCATCTATCACTATCGCCTTTATTCTTACCAACTCGAATATGATTCCAAACATGGCATCTAAAGCCAATCATTTCTTACTCTTAGCCCATACCAAAACCACATCTGCCAATCCCAACCAATCCGAGTTCACTTTTATTGTTCGAATTTTCTCTAACATAATCATCAATTTCAGAGTGTTTCGTAAAGTTGTGCTGGATTCATGGGGCATTAAAGGAAGAATCATTTTTGAGGAACTTCAAGCCAACATTTTCAAGATCACTTTAGACAAAGAAGAAGATGCGGAGAGACTTTATTTCATTCGTCCTTTCTTGTTCAACGCGATGCATGTTATAATTGTGAAGTGTAGCGCTAATGATAAGCTTAACAAACTTGATCTAACTACTTCTTCAGTCTGGGTTCATGTGTATGGACTTGTTGGTATTCAAAATAATTTAGGAGTCATTGAAGCTTTTGATTCTTTCATTGGAGAAGTGTGTGAAGTAGACTACCCTATTGCAGATAACGACGAGCTCAAGTTCATCGAATCCAGGGTAAACTTTGACACCAATGAGCCTATAAAAATAGGTGTTTATATCCAACAGCTAGATGGTTTAGCATGGGTTGCATTTACTTACGGAAGTATTGGGTTATTTTGCTTCAGTTGTGGCCCTTTGAGACATAATAAAACAGTATGTTATTCATCTATGGTTAGACCAAGATAGAACGATGATGCTGGTAGTTTCTTCAACTGGTTCAAAAAACTTTCCATCAGGAATGAAGACGTGGTTTTCCATGTATTACGCAAAAGAGATGAATGGGGAAACTTTGATGAAGTGATCCGTTTTTACCCCTTCAGGAACCAAGATGGTGATGACGATGATGGTGATGGTGGAGCAAACGCAGGTAATAATGCACTATCATCCAACATTCAATTTGATTCAATTGCTATTCCTTTGCAAGTGATCGATAACGAAAAGAAAGAAGATGACAAGAAAACTGAGATTGAGTCTTCAAAATGTAAGAGAGAAAAGTCAGATATTATGAAGAATATTTATAGCAAAATTTCTCAGTTTGACGGTTTAGACGAGTTATTGGAGAAGACATACCCTGCCATTTTTAAGATTTTCTGTGAAGAATTATGGGACGTGGGAATGAGCATCGTGGTAAACAATCAGACTATCAATGAGGTCCTAAATGCTAGAGAACTAGATATTGATGAAATGTATCGAAAGTTTACAAGTGAAGCAACACAAGAAAATGAGGGATTTTACTCTTCTTCAGCAAATATTGCTCTTCCTTCTGTGGAGGTTTTGGGTTCTGGTTTTAATGCAAATATGGTTGATGTTTAAAGTTCTCAGTCTCATATTGGCCCACCCATTATAACATGTTTAAATATGATTAGAGAGATTAAGGATGGTTATAATGGTCAAACAGGTGATAAGGAAAAAAATAAGGTGGACTATGATGATTTTGACGCTGAGTCCTACGAGCCAGATGAAGGATATTTCAACTCACAGACTGTACACATTAGTCACTTCACCGGACCCGATAATGCAATTAAATTGGAGGGTAAAATTAAGCCAAGAAGACGTGTATTTAGTCCAAGAGAGAAATTTACATGGCCCAAAGATCTTAAGCACATGTCGGTGCCGGCACTGATTCAAATGAGTAGACCCAACAAAATTCAAAAATTTAGCAAAAACGACTTTAATATCATGGAAAGACGTATTAACGATATGCAAATTTTCGTTGACGAGCTCTATACAAGCTTCTATGACTTGAAAAAACAGTTTCTTAGTGCGAAAATCGATGACGTCAATGATATTTCTTGCAAAAATAATGGTGAGTAGGAGAAAGAGAACTTATATTTTTGTAAGGGTCTTGATTGTGAAGGCCACTTGTGTGAGGAGTCTAGTGGAGATACAATTTCGGATGAGGCGGCAAGTACCCAAGATTTACCTGTGATGGAAGATCGGCCTCAAAATTTTCTAGTGGATGGAGGCCTATCCCTCAATAAGGTCGGGTTTAATGGATGATCTTCTTATTTGGAATTTTCGGAGCGAGGGCACCCACGACAAAGAAATTTTTTAAGTCCCTTGTCTCTAAATATCGTATTTCAATTGCTTGTTTGCCCGAGTCTAAGATTAGAAGCAAGATTCTTAAGTCTTGTAATCACTTTAAATCTTCAATAAATCGCACGTGGTAGGACCCTTGGGAAGATCTTATATGTCTTGGGGTATACTCATGTTGTGGAAGGAGTCTGTTAAGCTTAGAGTGATAAACTTTTCTCCATCTTTTGTCATCGCAAAAATCGAGGAATATAGTATATTTTCTTGGTATCTTGTATGTGTCTATGCTCCAAACGATGATAATGAAAGACAACAATTATGGAATTCTATTACATCTTGGTATTCTAAGGTGTATATCCCTACTCTTTTCATGGGTGATTTTAACGACATATCTTAAACCGCCAAAAAGCAAGGTAAAATCAACCCAAGCTTCGATAGAATCATTAATTTCAACAATTTCATAAATAATAATCACCTCATTGAGTTACCTAGTAAAGTTTGTTATTTCACGTGGTCCAATAAAAGAAAAGGCGATGATAATATTAGAGAGAGGCTCGATCGGGGTCTTGCTTCATCATCTTGGTGCAATCATTTCTCTAATTTCTCTCTTCAAGACCCACGGGCTATAGGTTCCGATCATTCTCCTCTCGTCTTTTTCAAAGATTCATCTTGTTCTATTTACAATAAATACTTTATGTTTGAATCACGATGGATCAAAAATGAAAAATGTAAGGAAGTCATTAGCAACACTTGGGAGAACTATCGTAATATTGATAACATTCAAGATTTTAGTAACAAAAGAGACGCGACTTGTCTCGCTCTTTCGGGTTGGAGTAAGAAAAACTTTTGTAACAACAGAAAATTAATTTATAAATATCAAAACGAGCTTATTCAAATTCAAAATGATTGTCCATCTGAAGAAAATTGGGGTAAAGACAAAATTATTTACGATAAATTGGTGGAAGTTTAGAAACAAGAAGAATCCTTTTGGGCTGATAAAGAGAGAGATTTAAACATCAAGAAGGGGCATAAAATACTAGTTATTTTTAGGCCGCCACAATTAATTGTCGAAAAATCAATCGCATATTTTATCTTAAAAAGAATGATGATACATGGACTGACGATCCCGACAAAATCAATAATATTACCAGAGATTTTTATATGAATTTTGTTCTCAAATAAAGGGTTTTCAAGTTCTTCAGATGTTTTTGATTCTATTCCGTATAATATTACACTTGTCACGAATGATTCTTTAATCAAACTTCCCGATAACGATGAAGTAAAAAAATGAGGTTTTTAGTATGTCTGGCTTTAAAACTCCAGGTTCAGACGGTCTTCCTGGTAATTTTTATCAAAAATATTGGGATATCATTAAAGAGGATATTTTTAAAATGGTTTTAAATTTCTTCAAACACAATACGCCTCTTCAAGGAATTAATGATACTCTCATTTCTCTTATTCACAAGGGTGAGTATCGAGAGATGATAGCGGATTTTAGGCCAATTGCTTGTACTAACTTCAGTTATAAAATCATTGCAAAAATTCTGCAGTTAAAATTGACATGGCTAAGGCATATGATCAAGTTAATTGGTCTTTTCTTATTAATACACTCAAAAGTCTTGGTTTCTGTGATAGATGGACGAAATGGATTTTTAATTGTATTTCTTCAGTCTCATTTCAAGTTAAAGTTAATGGTAAAAGACTTGACAAAGTTTCTCTGAGTCAAGAGATAGGCAGGGTGATCCCCTTTCACCTTTAACTTTCTCTTTATTGACAGAAAGCCTTATTAGCTTGATTAATTTCCAATGTAGAGATGGTAACATCAAAGGTATTTCCATCACTAGAAATTATCCAAAACCCACGTATTTACTCTTTGCGGATGATGCTTTATTATTTATTAATATTGAAGAGAATGAGATTGAAGCGTTTAAAAAGACTTATCATATTTCTGCCAAGCGTCTGGTCAAAAAATTATTTTTCACAAATATTCTATCCTTGTCAACAAAGGAACTCCAAAGGGTACCTGTGATCAAATTGCATTATCGCTTAATATCAAGAAATCTAATTTCTTTGATTAATATTTTGGAATTCCTTTCTCTCTCAAAAGAGCTAAATCTGAGAACCTTAATTATATAAAAGACCGTCTTATTTCTAAATCTGTTAGTTGGATTGCTAATCTTCTTTCAGATGGAGGCAAAAATGTGGTTATCAAGGCAATGTTACAAGCCATACCAAATTATGTCATGTCTATTTTTGAATTTCCAAAAACACTATGCCAAAAACTTTCAGGAATTAATTCCAATTTTTTGTGGGACTCTAATACTAAAAGAAGAGTCCATTGGTTATCTTGAAATAAAATTGCTAAGTCTAAGAAGATTGGTGGTATTGGCTTTAGGGATTTTCAAAAGATGAATATCGCACTCCTGGCTAAACAAACATGGAGGATCATCAATAACCCAAACTCACAGGTCACTAAGGTCCTCAAAGGTATTTACACTCCAAACTCTAGATTATTTGATTCTAAAGTTGCTAAGAAAAGGTCCTGGAGTTGGGCCAGTCTTTACAAAGGAATTCAATTTCTGAAACAACACGCTATATGGCAAATCGGTTATGGTTTCAACACGGACATATGGGAACATAAATGGATTGGGAATAGAAGCCTATTAGACAAACCACCTGATTGTAATATTGACAGGGTTGCTCAACTTTTTAACGATTCTATGACTTCTTAGAATATTAACATGCTTAAAAATTTGTTTCAACCTAACATTATAATTGAGATTCTTAAGATTCCAGTTAATGATATTAAAGATGGTGACTGATTTGGCCAATGACCAAGGATGAAATTTATTCTACCAAGTATGGGTATCATACACTGGTTAACAATGAAATTCAGAATGAAGGTCAATCATCTAAAGATGGAGAACGTAACAATAACCAACTATGGAACACTATTTGTAGGGCTGTAAACGAGCCGAGCCGAATAGTAGATGTACAGGCTTGTTTATTTATTTATAAATTTAAACGAGCCGAGCTTTGAAGTTAGTGTTCGAGCTCGGCTCGTGAGAATATAACAGAGCTCGAGCTCGAGCTCGAAAGCTCGTTTAAAAGTGTTTCGAGCTTGAGCTCGAGCTCAAAAGCTCGTTTAAATTTATTTCGAGCTCGAGCTCAAAAGTTTGTTTAAATCTATTTCGAGCTCGAGCTCGAGCTTAAAAGCTTGTTTAAATCTATTTCGAGTTAGAAATTCCTTCTTTTATCTTAGGCTTTTATGGATTAATTATAAGATAGATTGTTGCAAATCTTTTAATTATATAAATTTTTAATTAGAACGTAATTGACTATTGTAAACTATCACTAAATACAATCACGTATTCTTTCTTTGGATTGTTAAATTTTGAATGATTTTTTATAATTAAGTAGGTAAAGGGGGAGAGTGACATGTAAGTGTTGGGATAAGATAAGTTTTTTTAATATAGTAATTGGTTTTAAATTTTTGAATTGTCAAATATCAATATGTAATAGATATTTATAATTTATTTATATTTTTCACGAGCTTTTCAGAAAAGCTCGCGAATAGGCTCGGCTCGTTTAATAAACGAGTTCGGTTTTAGGCTAGAGCTCGGCTCGTTTAGTTTAACGAACGATCTCGAGTCAAGCTTTTTCCGAGCCGAGCCGAGCTGCTCGCGAGCGGCTTGGTTCATTTACAACCCTAACTATTTGGAACTCAAATGATCACTCTTAACGTTAATAATGTTGTAAGAAGTATTTTTTATAACAAAGAAGATAAGGGAATCACCAATAAACTTAATAGTAATATGGATCAAAAAATGAGAGTCATTACAAGAAAATATTAAGAGTGGGGGTGGTGGGGGTGGGGGTGGGGGTAGTGTCGTGGTGGTGGTTTCTAATTAATAGTTTTTATTATTTAATAGTTAAAATTTAGGTGAACTTTCACATTTATGATAATGTTTGATTTAAATGAAAATAGATATTTGGCCAAAGATAACAACTATAATAAGGGTATTTTTATAAATTTTGAAACTAAAATATTATGTAATCTAAATAAAAAGTTAGTAAGTTATTTTAGTTTAAATGAGAATTAACCATACATATATATATATATATATATATATATAAAGAAGGGGTAATTAGAGATAAATGCCTCCTTAATGATGCCTTTAATTTTTTTAAGCCTCTAATTTTCTTATTTAGAGATAAATGCCTATTAGAACAATTATTTATAGAAAACATCCCCTTTATATATTTTATACCTATACTATCCTTATTATTAAATATATTATTTTATTTTTAATACAATATTTATTTTTAAATCTTAAACAAATAATAGGGTATTTCCTCCACCACCACCACCACCACCACCACCACCACCACCACAACCATCACAACCACCACCACTACAGCCACCACAACCATCACCACCTCCACCACCACAACCACCACCACCACCACCACCACATACAACTAATTTCATCACACGCGCGTGTCCGTGAAATTTTTTTAAAATCGCCATAACTAATTCAAAAAAAATCAGAAAAATCGAAAAAAATCATATTTGGATAAATCAAATTAATATTTACGTCTATGATTTTTTTCGGAATTTTCTGAATTTTTTGGTTTTTTTGATTTTTTTTAATTTTTTAATTCGCAGAACATGGAATTCCATGTTTTAAACATGGAAAAACATGGAATTCCATGTTTTAAACATGAAATTCCATGTTTTAAACAGTGAATTTCGTGTCTGCGGAAAACATATTCCTTATATCAAAACATGGAATTCCATGTTTTAAACATGAAATTCCATGTTCTGCGAATTAAAAAATTCAAAAAAATTCAAAAAAATAAAAAAATTCAAAAAATTCTGAAAAAAATCATAGACGTAAATATTAATTTGCTTTATCCAAATATATAAATTTTTTATTTTTTCGATTTGTTTAGAATTAGTTATGACGATTTTAAAAAAATTTCACAGACGCGCGCGTGTGTTTATTAGTTTTTGTTTTGTTATTTTCTAATTTTTTATTTAATTGTTAATTATAAGGGTAGTTTGGGATGAGGCATTTTTCTATAAAAAATCTTATTATAGGCACCTTTTTTTAAATAAGTTATTTAATAGGCATTAATCTCTAATTGGCTTAAAAAAGAATTTATGCTATAACTGATAGTATTATTTTTTTTTTTAGGTTTGGTATTTGGTTGGGCTAAATTAAAGTTTGAATATCTTTTTTAAAAATAAACTTATATATACAATACTTAGAAGACCCTAATTTTGTAAAAAAATGTGGAAAGGGTCCAAAGCTATAGCTTCCTTAACTTCTTAGGATCGACATTTGAAGATTCTTTTTGGCAATTATAATAACAATGACAGTGATTTAAATATTGGACCATCCTATATTGGATGGAAGTATTACCTTTATAATAAAAGGCCCAACAACTTGTATAATCTATTTTTATTGTCATTTAAAAAGTTTAATAATTACTACCTAGTTATAATTTTCCAAAAAACCTAAAATACCTCTAATTAATTATTATACACTAAAAAGCCAGAATTTTAAATCAGCAATCCTATTAGGATACTATTTTTTATTTTATTAAGTTTTCCTCTTCTCTTTCTTCACCCTCACACTCTCTCTTTCTTCTCGCTGACCAAGAGCCGAACAAGAACAATGTCTGCACATAAAAAACGCCCCCCAACCACCACTATCTCCGCCCTCTGCTGCAGAAGAAAGTCACATTCCCATTTGCGCCACCGCCCCCGTGGCCTATTCTCCACTATAAGACCACCACGCTGCGCAGACGCTGTCTTGCACAAGAAAACCACCACCATTACCATCTTCACCTTCCCTCAGTTTGAAGCTTCACCAACTGGAGCACGAACCCGGCCGCCGTGACGTCGCTGCCGAAGCTCTTCTTTCTGTCGAAGCTCTCCTACAGATTACCCTGCATCCACGTTCGTGTACCATTCTCGCCGATGTGAACCAAAACAACCACCGTTGTGGGCCTTCGCCACTTCTCTCCAGCCGCTTTCCATTCGCGCCACAGCCCCTATGGCCCATTCTACACCATAAGAACACCACTGTTAGCGCCGCGCAACCGCTGTCTTGCACAAGAAACCCACCGCCATCACCATCTCACCTTCCCGTCCTCAGATCAGTTCCTTCACCATCGTTTTTGTTTTTTAAAATTTTTCACTTTTCCTGTTCTGATGCCCGATTTACAGATATCTAATTGTTTTTTGATTTTTTTTATTCCGTTCCAATGCGCGTGTTTTTTTTTTTGTCAGGAAAAAGTAAACATTAAGAGCGTTTATACAGCGATTTTAAGAAAATATAAAAATCATTTAAGGACCCATTCTTCCATTTCGACGTATCGATGTTCCGTCTTGCACTTTTAGCTGCGAGATCTGTGACGTTATTAAACTTCCTATTAACGCAGTTGACCTTCCAATTAGGGAACTTCGCCAACCAGCTCTTCATTTCGGCAATGAAAGGTGAAATTTGCCATCGAAGACCTGCTTCTCTTGAAATACCTTGAATCAGTTCAAGGTTGTCGGAGTAGAAAGAGGCACTCCGTAAATCACACCTAGCCGCCCTTCTCATAGCAAGAAGAACCGCCCAACATTTTCCTTCAATAGAACTTCTAATAATAGATCTCGACTCAATCCTATGGGCCACTTTACCTTCTTTATCAATAGCAATTGCCGCCATTCCTGCAGGTTCGTATTCCTTTTTGAAAGAGGCATCACTCATAAAGATATATTCTGCATCATCTGAAAGAATAGGGTTCTTCTCAATCAACTCTTCCTCATTATTACCAACTCTTTTTTCGTTGATTTCTTTTATGCTCTTCTTAATTATATCTCTATTTTTAAACATATCGTCCATTGTTGATTGAATTTTAAACAGGATATCTTTGACTACCCATGGAGATTTTTCATGAAATCCCTTCATTTTCGCCTTCCATATGTTCCAAAGAGTTAGTAGCAGATAAGCCGTGACCTCATTCTGATCCCAACCATTTTTGATATATTTTTTACGTGTTTCAATTAACCAATCTCCCAGTTCATATTTCTTCTCTTTATCAATAAGCAATTGTAGCCTCGATTTGGCCCAAATCTCCATACTTAGGGGACATTTAATAAAGAGATGCTCTATATCTTCTTTACCTAAATCGCACCACTCGCATATATCATCTTTTATACATTTCCTTATTTTAAGGTTTCTTTTAGTGGGTATGGCTCCATTGCATATTTTCCAGCCAAAGGCCCTGATCTTATTCATGACATTTGATTTCCAAATGATTTCCCAAAGGTCACAATTTTCATGTTTACCTTGTGATGATGATTGGCCTTCATTGTGAACTTCCAAATCGACCATTCTATGATATCCTGACTTCGTACTGTAAATACCGTCTTTTGAGAAAGGCCAGATCATCTTATCATCTTTTTTGCTAATCAAGCACGGTATCTTGCAAATATCACTTACTATGTTCGGAGGGAATAGTTGTCTAAGTAGTTCCACATTCCAATTTGTCATGTTCTCATTAAGAAGTTGTGCTACATATTCCACTTTGCATCCAGCCGGTCTCTCCAGAGTTATCCTATTATTGACCCATTTATGATCCCATATGTTGATACTCAGGCCATTTCCAATTCTCCAAATTGAGTGTTGTTTGATGAATTGAATTCCTTTATATATGCTAGCACAACTCCATGATCTCTTATTAGATAATTTTGCATTAAAGAAACTATCAAACGGAGAATATATACCTTTAAGAACCTTAGCTACTAGCGAGATAGGATTGTCCATTATTCTCCATGCTTGTTTGGCTAAGAGTGCTAAATTCATCTTTTGGAAATCTCTAAATCCAATTCCTCCAATATTTTTAGCTCTCGCAATTCTTTTCCATTTTACCCAATGAATTCTCTTCTTATTACTTGAGTCCCACCAAAAGTTTGCTATAATTCCTGATAACTTCTTACATAATGATTTAGGGAATTCGAATATGGACATCGCATAGTTTGGTATTGTTTGAAGTACAGCTTTGATAAATATCTCCTTACCTCCACCCGACAGTAAATTAGCAAAATAGTTAGATGATTTGTTTAGAAGCTTATCTTTAATATAGTTCAGATTTTCCGATTTTGCCCTTTTAAGAGAGAAAGGAATTCCCAAATATTTTCCGAATGAAGATGTTCTTGTAACATTTAGATTTCTGGCTACTTCTTCACATGTACTTTCAGGTGTTCCTTTGCTGAATAAGATTGATGATTTTTGGAAGTTGATCCTTTGTCCCGATGCTTGACAGAAAAGATTTATAGTATCTTTGAAAGTTTCAATCTCCTTAGCATCAATGTTAATGAAAAAAAGAGCGTCATCTGCGAATAATAGGTGCGTAAGGCTTGGACAGTTCCTAGTGATTTTAATACCTTATATGCATCCTCTCCGACATTGATAATTAATTAGTCCAATAAGGCTTTCAGTGAGGATTGAAAAAAGAAGAGGAGATAATGGATCGCCTTGTCTAATTCCCCTGGTCGGTGAGAATTTCTTAAGTCTTTGTCCATTGACTTTAACTTGTAAAGAGACCGACGATATGCAATTATATATCCAATCTGTCCATTTATCACAAAAACCCATAGCTTTCAAAGTTTGAATTAAAAATCCCCAATTAACTTGATCATATGCTTTTTCCATATCTATTTTGACTGCCGCAACATGCTTATTTGACTTTCTTTTATTTTTAAGATAGAAAGAAACTTCCTGGGCAATTAAGATGTTGTCTTGTATGCTCCTTCCCTTTATAAACGCTGACTGAGTAGGCGATATTATGTCATCCATAAGTGGTTGTAATCGATTGGCCAAGATCTTAGATATAATTTTATAAATGAAGTTAAGACACGCTATGGGTCTATAGTCCGCCACTGATTCTTGGGATTCAGCTTTAGGGATGAGCGTAATAAGCGTATCATTTAAACCTTTTAGCGATGTGTTGTTTTCAAAAAAGTTCCTGACCACTGTGAGTATATCATCTTTGAGAGTCTCCCAATTTTCTTGATAAAAATTACCTGGCAATCCGTCCGGCCCTGGAGCTTTTGATCCTGACATATCAAACACAGCCTTTTTAACTTCTTCAAAGTCCGGTATGATAATTAATTCCTCATTTATTTTTCCGGAGATTTTGTTAGGTATATATTCCGAAATATTTTCTCCTTGATTTGTACTTTTATTTGTAAATAGATCTATGTAATAATCTCGGATTATGTTCTTAATTTCATCTTCATTTTCTGTCCATATTCCATCCTTGTTTTTGATTACTTTGATTTTATTGATCTTCCTTCTAGAAATAGTTTTCGCATGGAAATATTTTGTATTCTTTTCTCCTTTTTTTATCCATTGATCCCTAGCTCGATCAGCCCAAAAAAGCTCTTCTTGCTTCCAAGCTTCTTCTAGTTTCCCATATATTTCCTTTTCTTTCCTCCAGTTTAAGTCCGTTCTTACCTCATCTTGAATTATAGCTAGTTCTTTTTGATATTTCTCTATAAGTTTCCGGTTATTGCAAAACATCTTTTTACTCCATCCTGTAAGAGCTAGACACAAGGCATCCCTCTTTGTACAGAAATCTTTAATTGAAAGGACATTACCTTGTTTACTCCAAGTTTTACTTATAAATTCTTTGCAATTTCCATTTTCTAGCCATCTTGACTCAAACATGAAGTATTTTTCAAACCTTGCTTTTGCCTCATCCAAGGAGAGTATTAACGGAGAATGATCGGATCCAATGGCCGGAGGTACTTGAATTGTAGCATTAGGGAATTTATCACACCAAGATAAAGAAGCGAGGCCTCTATCTAATCTTTCCTTAACATTTTCATCACCCTTACGTTTATTCGTCCAAGTATAATAACAACCTTTACTTGGTAAATCTAACAACTCATTTTGATTAATGTAATTATTGAATTTTATGATTCTATCAAAATTAGCTGCTCTTTTACCTATTTTTTCCGATGTTCGTGATATATCGTTAAAGTCCCCGATGAAAAGAGTAGGTACCTTTATATTTGAATACCATTTTGAAAGTGATTCCCATAGCTTATTTCTTTCATTCTCACAAGTAGGAGCGTACACACACACCAAGTACCAAATTTCTTTATTAGACTCCATAATTTCAACCATTACAAAAGAAGAGGTAGAGTTTATAACCCTCAAGTTCACGGAATCTTTCCACAACAATAGAATCCCCCCAGACATATAAGATCTTCCCCTGGGTTCGACTATGTGTGAATGATCAAAAGATTTAAAGTGGTTACAATAAGCAAACTTACTTGATTTTAACTTAGCCTCTAACAAACAAGCAACGGAAATATGAAATTTCGAAATAAGGGACTTAAACATACTCTTTGTCGAGGGTGCCCTCGCTCCTCGACAGTTCCAAACAAGACAATTATCCATCAACCCCGGCCCTCTTAAGGGACAGGCCGCCATCCACATGAGCAAGAAAAGGCCCACTTTCCATCACGGGTACTACCTGTGTGTCAGTAGAGGATTCTTCATTTGAAACACCATCATGATGACCTTGATAGTCATCTCCTTTATAAAAAAATAGATCTCCATTAGCTCGAATATTATCACCATAGAAGTCTTCTTCTTCCTCTTTGCAATAGATTAAAATTGCAGTAGGCCATCGATCTTTTTTCCTACTAAATAATATTATTGTAGAAAATATTAAAATTGCAGTAGGCCATCGATCTTTTTTCCTAATAGAGATTATTATTGTAAAAAAGATTAAATTTGCAGTAGGCCATCGATCTTTTTTCCTATATTTCAATAAGCAATTGCATTTTATAGCTTCTCCTTCCCAAAGGATAAGCCATAAATCACGCCTCATAATATTATTGGTGAGAATTAGAGAGAAATATAGATTATATCTTCTGAATAAATAGGGGTCTATGAGAATTTGGTGGAGGGTATAAACGAAGTAGCAGATCGAAGCTAAGCTTTGGATTTCACATTTCCTTCGTCTGAAAATTATCTGAACAACATAATAAAATAGTATAATAGAGTAGAATAGGGAAGGAAATGTACTTGTGTAGTTGCCTTGTGTATTCAGAAGAGAGATTTGCAGCAATATAAGGTAAGGAAACCTCTTAAAGCATATATATATAATCGACATTGCAGTATTATATAATTGATTAATTGTATAGATGGCAACGAATAAACATAGCACCAGATTAAGTAGATTACTTCCGATAGTGAGGCTTAGCAGGAATATAATACTAGATTTACTTATCCAAGAAAGATCTTGAGCAAAATACATATGTAAAATACTAAAATCTTCAGCTCTGCAGCTAAATTTGAAGTAGACCTTATACACCCATTGCATGTGTTGATCAGATTTCTGATTCACCAATTCACTCTTGAACTTGTAACCATTCATAGTAAAATAAGATATATAAACAAGAAAGATCAGTTGCATGTGATGTAGCCTCACTTGAGTTTGGGAATTATTATAACAGAAACCAAAACTTAATATTTCTTCCTTAGAGAAACCCTCCTGTTTGTCCCAAACAGATCTTGCCTTCGGTGGCAGTATGTCAGAAATTAAAGATATAATTTGATAGAGGCCAATAAAATGACAAGATAAGTCACATTGCTTAGGAAGATAAACAGAGATATTCTTATCCATATGCCAATTGAAAAAAAGACAAGTAAACCCGAATTGCATGTGATTATAATAGCTAATATCCTTAACTGAACAGAGATTGAACCCAATAATTATGCAAATCCAAGCCAAAATCATCCAGTAATTGAGCTGCATGTGAGAGAAATGGCCAAAACAGCTCCTTAAGGCCATCGAGAGAGCTTTGAAGTTTTTATATGGAGGACCTCTGTCAAATTCAAGGAGGAGGAGAGTAATCATAGTAATAGTAGACTTAATGGAAAGGAAGAGGGTCATTAATTCAGAGAAGAAAAAATTATTGGATCATGATCAGGGAAGAAGAAGGTGTGGTTGACTTTTTAAAGAACCAAGTTTTGCAGAAATTTTTAGGCCATCGATCTTTTTTAGAGAGAAGTTTTTAGAGAGAAGGCAGAGAACTAGTTCTGTATTTGAAATAATGCGCGTGTGAAGAGATTGGCTTTGTTTGTTTTTGGATACCAACACACGTGGAGGATAGTTTTTGTTTTTTTTAAATTTTTTTAAAAATTTTTGTTCAACAAAGTATTTTCTTTTCGTTTTTAGTTTTTTTTAGATCCAATTTCTGTTCAAATAAAAGTGTGAAAAGATTTCTTTTTTTATTTTAGATTTAGATCTGTATGGTATGTATCAAACTAATTTGTTTGGTGCATACCAATTAGGTTTTTATCGTGAATAGATTTTTGTATTGTTTTTGCAAAAAAAATTTGTTTGGCACGAATCAATGCTTGGACCTTGACACGGTAGTTTCGATCGGGTATCTAAATAAATACGGACATTAAACTTGGACATGGACAAAAACTATCGTGAATAGATTTTTAAATTGTTTTGCAGAAAAAATTATTTGGCATGTACCAATGCTTGGACCTTGACACGGTAGCTTCGATGGGGTATCTAAATATGTCCGGACATTATCCTTGGACATGGAGAAAAACAGTCTAAGTTTACAATTTTACTATTAGAGCTCTATCATGCAATTACAAAAACTTGATTGTATAATAAATCGTAAAACGAACATAATAGAAGTTGGTACATACCAAACAGAAAAAATTGGTACGTAACAAACAGAAAAATACTGGTCTATACCAAACGGGAAAATATTGGTCCGTACCAACGACGAAACTGAATAGGGGTACAAAGGTAAAAATGCTAACTAAAAGAATCAAAATTAGGCCTTTCTTAGAATGTTTTTTTAGTTGGGACTTTGTCACTAATTTATTAGATTTTTTGGGCTCTTTAAAATAATTTCCTCTAGTTACATACCCCTCTTAAGGGGTGGCAGATGCTGCAAGGAACAATTTTCTTTATTAATAATGTTAAGCGTTACATAGGCCAGGGTGGTAATCGGACCGGTCTTACCGCTGCATTGGACCGGACCAGTCCGGTCGATTCCAGAACCGAAACCATAACGCTTGAATAATGTCGGACTGAACCGGTCCATCTCATATTGTATAGATATTTTATTAATGTTTGTTTCAGTGGTCTTATAAGGGGACGTAAATCAGATAATTAAAAAGTAATATCTAATTTTAAACTTAATTTATACCACTATTAGTTGAAAAAATTAATCAAGATTATTTATAAAACTCTAAAAAAATCATGCAATAGAGATAATAATGATAAATTTAAGATGCAAGTAAATATAATACTACATTTAAAAATTTAAAAATATAAAAGGTACGTAATCATTTTTGAGTGATTTGAATTCTCAAAGGCCTAATCAAGCACATAAGGTATACACCTTAATATATCAAATTTCTTCACTAAACATCTCATTCTCTTAACATTGAATAACAAACCGATACAACGTGATTTTTATTGGGCACAATCACAACACTTTCACGTGATTTCTTACGAGGTCAACTACAAAACCTAAATGTGATTTTTGAGGACTCAGTCACCGCCACCAAACCACTTCGTTAATACGAAAACTTCTCTTATAAGCATCTACTCTGATTTTTATTATTTTTTTATTACAATTTTTATATTTTTTTTTTAATTTTTTTTGTTATTGCTCATAGCAACTTTGAAATATATAAAAAATATAAAAATACTATTAATACACATAAACATCAAGTTAATATATTGAAAGCATATTTCTTTGATTTTAATTAAAATCTGTTAAGATTTTTTCAAAGTTTTTGCAAATTTTCAAAAGA
Source organism: Nemophila menziesii (assembly GCA_029959085.1). Taxonomy (NCBI): domain Eukaryota; kingdom Viridiplantae; phylum Streptophyta; class Magnoliopsida; order Boraginales; family Hydrophyllaceae; genus Nemophila; species Nemophila menziesii. Next base: position 19,063,479 of record JARWIR010000013.1, on the reverse strand, counting down.
ATATAATATGATTTTTTTTTTAATATTCTTCATGGATAGACATGAAGATTAGAAACTCAACTCCATCGACAACATATTTTATTTTATCTTTATGAATTAGTTACGGGTTTTTGAAAAGAAAAACCATGGACTCGGAGAGTATGCAATAATATCAACAAAGATAATACTACAGAAAAAACAATATTCTAAAGGGAGTTATGTGTCAGGTTGATGGTAGTTACTTTCAAGCGCTTAGAAGTATGGGCAAAAAGTCTAACCAGTGCTTAACGTTTTTCTTTTAGGTGATTTTAAATTTTATTTACATGAAAAATATATATTATTAATTCATTTATTTAATAAAATAAAAAATTAGAGAAAAAAACTTCGTGGATATCCATGGAATTCGAAAAGGAACTTCTGAGTACCTATACTATAAAATAGGACTTTTACGTACCTAACTTTTTTTTTGTCCAACCGTTATCTTACACATTAAGTATGATTTGGAGCCTATGTGGATTTGGTTTCCTTTTATTTTGAAAGGTATAATTAATATGTGAGATAATGGAAAACACTAACGGTTGGACAAAAAGAAAAAATTCGGTACCTAAAAAATCTATTTTATAGTATGGGTACTCAGAAGTTCCTTTTCGAATTTCATGGGTACCTACATAGTCATTTTCTCAAATATTATTCCAAATTATAAACTTGTAGATGACATAGGTTACCTAGATGAGACCAGGGCAATCGACCAACTTCTAGTGTCTAGCAAGATCTATACAAGAATTTTTAGAACAGAAAGAGTAAAAGAGATAAAACTTAATTAATATATATATTATTTGGATTTTTTTAACAATGAAAAATGAAATAAAGGAAAAATATTTAAATATTGTAACTTAATCTCTTTTTAATTTTTTCAATAGATCGCTTTGATTCGGAATAAAATTATAAAATTAGATTATAATTTTTTTTATCATCACATAATTACTCTTAACTACTAATACATGTATACATATCTTAGAGAAAAAGACTCCATAGGTATCCATGAAATCCGAAAAGGGACTTTTGAGTACCCATACTATAAAATAAGACTTCTAGGTATCCAACTTTTTCTTCTTATCCAACCGTTAGTGTGTTTCGTTATCTCACACATTAAGTATAGTGTGGAGCCTATGTGGAGCCACCGCTTATACCTTTCAAAATAAAATGAAACCAAGTTCACATAGACTCCACATCATACTTTATATATGAGATTACAGAAAACACTAATGGTTGGACAAAAAGAAAATATAGATATCTAGAAGTTCTATTTTATAATATGGATACACAAAAGTTTTTTTTCGAATTCCATAGATATCTACAGAGTCTTTTTCTTTATATCTTTTGATAATTTTTTTCATTTTAAATGAAGTAGTCACGAAATTTAAAATGGATGTCATTATAACAATTAATAATCTAAACCCATCAATAATGATAACAAAATTAATTAATGACTAGAGTGGCCCTTTTATAAAATATGCTTATACTCAATAAATGCATTTTAACGTTTTAAAGAGATCACGACGAGGATGGTCAGAGAACACAATTATTATTATGAAGTATATCATTATCACAATTTCTTTTACTTGAAAGCATATTATATTATAAGCACATGAAACATGTGGATTTGTTGGCATATGTGCTGGATTGGCATAAAAAACTAGACTTTTTTTTCCTAATTGTTTTTTCCATTAATAACACCAAAGTAGTGAAGTACAATTAACTTAGCCTATTTTCAAGAAAGATGAATCAAGACTTAACAGTTTTCCTAGTTGAGTGGAGATTGGGTATGCGTAAAAGTCATAGACAGCGCTTAGTGGCATATTTTAGTATACCAATCCGCTACCATATTAATTTTTTCTTTTAGTGAAGGAAAATTTAGGATTACATTCTTCTGAAATAAAATAACTATATTCTTAATACAAGGAAAATCCATGCCTAAGTTGTAAACTAGAGGTTCCATCAGCTGAACTATCGTTCTCCACTTCACAATGAAAATCTTTAAGTTTTCAAATCCATAGACAGGCCTTCAAAACTCCTAGCGCTTCAACTTTAAGAATATTTCCAGTATTAAATCTCCAAGCCATGCAATCAAAGCTCCATGATGGTCCCTGGCAACACGAGATATATTACTTCTTTCTTTAGTAAGAGATGTATCACAATTCATTTTTATATTGTTTAATAAAGGTAGTCCACTTAGTATTTATAGACTTATTTTTGGTGTCTGAATTTGCTATATTAATAAAGCTGGTTTTACTTCCTTTAACTGGGATCAGATCTTTTCCCTTCGGAATTTTTTTTATCATCATTAGGTAGTTTGTGACAAGGTCATTTTGGACTTTGTGCCTTGGTAACCTCTTTGATAATCCATTTTCTATCCCCAGTTCATAAGAAACATCCTTGGAATTTATATTTTTATACTCACTCAAAAAGGCTATTTCCTTTTGAAGTGTAAACTGAGGGTCAAGTTTAGTTTTATTAACCACATAGAAATTCCTATCCTTCCAACTTTGTCAAGCTATGATACAAGTCAACTCAGTTAAATAGGAATTCTTATCAGCCTCCTTATCCACTACTTTAAGGACTTTAGCCATCCAAATATCTACTTTGAAGTAGGTTTGGTTGCTTGGGAAACTAACCAAGTAGCCCTAGCCCATTCACATTCAAAGACTATATACTCTATACTTTTAGGTTTATTATTACAAACTGAGCATAACTTTGTATCTATACAGTATCTTGAAAACAAGTTCTCGTTTATAGGCAATACATTTTATATTTTTTTCCACATAAAATTTCTTACCTTTGGGGGGGGGGGGGGGGGGTACACATATTCCATATGGTTTTCCATACTTCAACATCAGTTACATGGGAAGAAGATGGTTTTGTGTTACATTTACTAGCTTCATTTTTTGTTTGATCCATCTTTAAGTGTTGATAAGCTTTTATGTACCGAATATATTCCATCTGAGCTCAAGGTCCAGTATACTGTATCTTGGGATTGAACTAGGGGAAGAAACATGTTGATTATTTTTTCATAAAAGTTTTGTTTGAAATTATTTTTAATAATATTCAGGTTCCACTTCCTTTCCCCACTACAAATAAGGTCAGAAACCTTAGTTATATTTTTATCAATGGGTTTAATAATACCCTCACTACTACTGATCCAGGCATCTGATTGAGGGTTTATATCATTTCCATCCCCAATTCTCCATCTTAGGTGATTTTTATAGTGTCTCTGCCAGCTAGGATACTTCTCCATCCCCTAGGATCTACCCCAGCTTAAGGGGATCCTTAAATAATTTCCCACATTCTATAGCTTATTCATCTAAGGAAACTGGATAAAGAGTTTGTAATGTTATTATGTGTATTTTTTCTAAAAAGCATCCCACTCTTTTTTAAATTCATTGTTTACCCCGATGCCCACTTATAACAGTTCATGATATAAAAAAAACCATTAAGATTGTTAAGTGAAGCTTCAAGAAAAAATAGACTATCATCCGCAAATAAGATGTGTCTTATCTCACGGGAATTTACGGATACTTTTCTACCTTGGCCATTAGAGCTTGAGAGACAAGGCAAACGATAAAAGGGGATAGTGGGCCCCCTTGACTCAAACCTTTTTGGGATTGTTCAATAAGGTATAAAACACTATTCATTTGGATCTCATTACTCACTGAGGTAATACAATTATTAATCAGTTTATCCATCTTTGATCAAATCCCAACTATTTCAAAAGATCAAGCAAAAAGTCTCACTCTATGTTCTCATAAGCTTTGCTAATATCAGCCTTTGTAGCTACATGGTACTTATTAGTGCTCCTTATTTTAAAATAGTGACTAGCCTCTTGGGACATAAGAATATTTCAAAAATAGATCTCCTAGGAATGAAAGCAGTTTGCGATTCATTAACCAAGTTACCCATAAAAGGTTGAATTTTCAAGACAAATAACTTTGTTATGATCATATACAAGAAGTTAGCATAGCTTGTTGGTCCAAAGGAACCAATAGTGTCTAGATTATTATATTCTGGAATTAAATCAATAGTAGTTTTGGTAATTTCATAAAGGTCACTGTTATTCATGATCACTTCCCAAAAATTTATCTAAAAAAACTAACATAACCATCTGGTCCAATAGTCTTGGAATAATCTCTATAACCAATAGTCTTGAAAACATTGTTATGATAACTAGTAGTGACTTTCACTATATCATTTTCATTCTCAAACCATAATTTGTTGCTCAATTTAGCCTCTTAATTTAATTTCTGGCCCTTCTATTTTTTTTTTGTAGTAGCTTGAAATTTTTGGGTGTTATTGTCCCTAAACCTAAGCCAATTGTTTCTAGCCCTTAAGGCCCAATATTTATATTCCTTGAGCCAATATTGTTCAAGTTCATTGATAGAAAAACTATCATATCCTGGTTTCTCTCAGAGAAAGGTAGATTAACACAATCCTCAAGCCTCTTTTTAAGGTTGATAAGATAAGATATTTCTAGTTTAGGATTCTAGTTTTTGCCCACTTAGAAAAGTTTTTAGTAGTGCATCTAAGTTTGTCTCTAAACCTTTTAATGTCTAAACCAATAAAATTATTTGAGTTAATCCAAACAGAGTTAATATTATTTTGGCATTCTAAATCGTCGCTCCAATTTATATAAAAAATAAATCTAGACTTAGTATTAGATTTGGTAAAACCCAAATTAAGGACGATAGGGATGAAATCATCATTAACAAGATTTTTTACAAGAGTTTACATAATAAGACCATTACCCTTTCTATTATAAGACCACGTGAAATTACACCCTTTATAAGCGATTTCAATAAGCTCATTATCATCTATAAACTTATTGAACCACCCCATAGTTTTCTTATTGGCATCACCTCCACCCCCACAAATTTTATGTAGAGTATCTAATGAGGTTAAAATCGCCTAAAATACACCAAGGTTTTTTATTAGGGCAAGGGGGCAACTAATTCAAGAAACTTGTTTTTCCTCTTCAATGTGTGGACCATAGACACACATTATATCTACATCCCCCCATCTCCACATCTTTTAGGAAGTATGAGTAATGCATAATGTTTTTAGAACATCTAAGGTTCATAAAAGAGTTAGGTTCTTTAACATAAACTGCTAAATCTTCGATAAGCCCTCATGGTCACAATAAGAAACTAGAGACATAACGATGTGTTTAGCAAGATTCAATGAAATTAAGCTTTTGGTTAGTTTCTAGATAAAAAGAGTACCTTCGTACAATGATTTTAACTGATTCCCTCAAGTAGCCTTTGTTAGGGGGTACCAAGCCCCTGACAGTTCTAACTCAGAATTATTGATCGGTGTGGGGTTGTTGTGGGACAACCCAGCAAACCTCACCTCTTCAATAGCCTCTGCTTCATTGTTCATAAATTCAATCTCCCACTCCTAATTACCAAGCCCTGACTCATATAGGTCTTCATACATTTCCGGGTTTGCCATCTCACACAGTCACCGTTAGGATTCGGGATGACCGGAGCTGCAGATGAGTGCTCATCGTCTTAGTTAATATTGCACTCTCAAGCCCTAAGTCACGCCATACTTCTCTATTGATTCTTTCAACGCTATCAACCTTTTCTTTGAAAAAGCCAGACAGAACTAACGGGCTATAATTATCCATTGTATTTCGGGCTATAGTCACATTTGGGATTTTAAGAGTTGAAGCCTTTTTTTTGTATAATATTAGTTGACTTATTAGGCATGTTGAGTCTTGCCAGTTCACCTAGGCTTAGAGGCCTAATATGGTGGCCAATTTTTGCTCTTCCTCATTTATATAAATCTAAAGTGTCCAGATAATCTGACAAAAGCTCTCCAACCCACTTTTCTTTCTCTATGGCGTTTGTAGCCTTCCCCGAAATAGAACATGTGTCGGCAGTGGTAGAAGTTTCACCCACTTTTTGGCCTTTCACATAGGTAACCTGAGTCAACGCCCTCTTATTCCTGCCCTTGTTTTGACCCACTTTATTTTAAAAAATTGAACCTTAGGCTTTGAGCACAAAGTCGTCACAATTTTTTTCCGATGGCCGGAGCAACATCAACAACTCAAATCCAGTTGCCTAATTTGGTAACCAATTTGATGGGGTTGCACATTCTTCTTCCTCATGCTATACCAACCCACATACATTAGCAAAAATCATAGAGTTTTTCGTATTTATAAGAGATCCATATTGGTTCTCTATATTTTACTTTCACATAGGTAACCTAAGTCAACACCCTCTATTTACTGCCCTTGTTTTGACCCACGTTATTTTCAGAAATTGAACCTACTACTTTGAACACAAAGCCTTAACCATTTTTTTCGGTGGCCGGAGCAACATCAACAACTCGAATCCAGTTGCCTAATTTGGTACCCAATTTGATGGGATTTACATTCTTCTTCCTCATGCGAGACCAACCCACAGTCATAGCAAAATTCATAGAGTTTTTTGTATTTGTACGAGACCCATACTGGTTCTCTTTTTTGGGGTAAAAGTAGAAACCAACAACCAATGGTTTGTTGATATTCCAGTTGATTCTTACTCTAACACTAGAATTTCTCTAAATTTACCCGGTTTGGGAAGCTTGATTTCATCAATGGTGCCCAGTTTAGAAACTATCATTCTAATGTTATCTTCTTTGATGCACATGGGAGGTTGTCCATCCATTCGAACCCAAAAAGTTGTTTCATCCAATAAATTTGAATTACCCAAACTTTAATCCCAATTCTGAAGAAGCACGTGGAACCCAAACACATGGTAAGGTATATTAGCCCAAACATGGTCCCTGTCCTCTTGCTTTTCAAAACTCATAATACATATATTATGTTTTTTCAGTTGATGCCCGACCATTAATACCCAGTGCTTGACTACAATTTTTTTCAGGTAGCCAAAACTAACGAACCTGGAGGCGATCATTCGCACAAAATATTTTGCTTCATCGTATATTGCATACACATAATTAGTATCTGGAGACAGAGAGAAGAGCTCATCATGAACTCCATCATCCTTGTTTACATAAAACTTCACATCTTTTGATTTTTTTTTTCTCTAAAGGCCATTTAGTTGGTAATAAAATTATGTATAAGACTGAATTTTGTAAATAATAGATGAAAGGGGTATGAAAAAGTAAGAATTATTTTGGCAATGGTGGTGGAGGATGTGTGGCGGGGGTTTAGGGGTGGGGAGGTGGTGGAGAGGTTGCGGTGGTGAATTTTACCTAGAGTTTGGGCTAGAGAACATTTTTTTAAGGTCAGTTATTTATTTATTTTTTTGTTACATGGGTTCCGGGCTACCTTGCGCGCACCCGACTAGTTTCACGGAGATATACATGCCTTCCCATATATATTCTCATGGTAAATCAGAACTAGGTTGCCCATGTTCAGGGAGGGGTTCGAGCCTTGTACACGTGTAGGAATGTATAATTTTTATTTTTATTTTTATTTTGGCTTTGAGGCCATGTATAATTAATATTTAAGGAAAAAAAAGATTTTTAAAAAATTGTATACGGTATTTTTTTTTTTTCCGATGTATGGGTGTCCGGGCCAGCTTACGCGCACCACGACTAATCTCATAGGAAATATACACGCCTCCTCATGTATACTCCCATTTAATCAGAACTAGGTTACCCATGTTCAGGGAGGAGACTCGAACCATGCACCCCTTGCTTATCCCCTTTAAGGGCTCAAGAAATAACACGGCTGAGGAGATTCGAACCCTGTACCTCCTAGTTGAGAGACAGGGTCCTGGCCACTGAGTTAGTCCCAATGGTTTGTATACGGTATTTCTTATTTTTTTGGTCGGAGAGTAGGTATATAATCATCATTTCTTATATGCGTGTTTTTATCTACTCCATATTATTGAGTTAGGTGATGATGATTGAGACAAAAAATTCGTTGCTCAACTTGAATATTCTAATTAGAGTTTATCGAATTTATATTTTAAAATATAGTATCATTTTTGCTAACGATTTTTCTCCAAGAATAATCCTATCTGGTATAACGATGCATATTTTATCGTCGATTTAGTATCTGTTATTTTTTGACAATTAATTATAAATCATTCGAACATATAATTAGATTTTTTTTTCCCAAACCTTACTCTATATAATTAAAAAGTTATTATAAGATTATCCTATTTCTGAGTAAACTGTTTCATCCTTAATTATCTTAACTAACCTATTCGGGTATGTGTCTAGACACGAGCCTAGCATATTGGCCACATAACTTATGATTGGCTACCCCGTCGGCTAGTTTATTCCTACTACGATTAACCCATTGAAAAATAGAATTACAAGTTCCTGAAACTAAATAAATATTTTTTAATAAGATTACAAATAAATATTTCTCTAAGGGAAACATGACTTGAAGGCAATCACTTTCGATAATAACTCCTTGATCAGTAAAATCTCGATCTATTAGACACACTTTAAGGATGCCTAGAACTTCTGCTTCCTTCGGATTTTCAACTGCTATATCCCATGCTTTGCAATCAATAATCTTTCCTGTAGAATCCCTGGATACACAAGAAATAGCGCATTTATTAAGTCCTACTGCTGCATCACAATAAATCTTAATAAAATTACTAGGTGGGGGAATCCATTTCATGTTAATCTTACTATTATTCTCATCTGTTATCACCTCACAATTTTTACTTTTAACCTCTTTAGAAACAATATTTCTTACCTCTTAGTTACTCGCATTAGTAATGTTCTTATTTGAAATATTATTATCCTTCAGTAAGTTAATCACATGCTTAGGATAATTAGTATTTTGATATTCTTCCCATTCCTTTCTTGCATTTTCTATTGTTCTCATAGGGTCAATATTCCTGTTTTTATATTTATATGCGCATCTATCTTTCCATATATGCCAAGAAATAGTACATATATGTTCCATCATAAATTTATTTAAAGGTCTTATCTCCTTTACTTTTTCTGTTAAGTTTGCCATCCACAAATCTATTTTGGGAGTGGATTGGTTGCAAGTTAACAAATTAAAGGGAGAAGCAAACCAAATAGATCTAACCCAATCACAATTTAGTAGCATATGTTCTGAGTTTTCAGTTTCTTTATTACATAAGTCGCATATAGGACTTTTTATAACTTTTCCTTTATATACATTTTCATTAGTAGGAAGGATATTCCTAACTACTTTCCACATAAAGTTCTTAATTTTAGGAGCAACTTTAGGTTCCAAATCATTTTCCAAACAGTAGAAGCTACCATATGTGAAGAGGTAGCTTTATTCTTACTCTTTATTTGCTCCTCTTCCTCTTTTTTATTTTTTAATATTTGGTAAGATTTCTTAACTGAGAATAACCCATATTTATCATGTATCCAATAAAGAATATCTCTTCCCCCTGATAGGGGTAAAAAGGTATTAAGTATTGAGGTAGCCACATCATCAGAGTAAGCGCTTTTAACCAAGTCAATGTTCCACCTTCTATCATTATTAATAATAAGATCATTCACCTTTCTTATATCATGTCTATTTGGTTTAATAATATCTTTATAATTACTAATCCATTTATCAAAATGAATATTTATATTATATCCATTTCCAATTTTCCATCTAATATCATCTTTAATAACATTCCTACCACTGATGAGGCTCTTCCAGCCCATGAAGGTTTACTTCCTATTTCAGCTTCCATAAATGATTCAAGAGGGAAATACTTCCCTTTTAACACTTTATATAATAGAGAATTATTATTATTACATATATTCCAAGCCTGTTTGCTTAAAAGCGCCAAATTTATGAGATATAAGTCTCTAAAACCAAGAGCCCTATGACTTTTGCTTTTAGTTATAGAATCCCAATTACCCCAATGCACTATATTATTACCATTACTACCCCCACCAAAAATTTGCTATTTGAGAAGAAATCAAATCACAAAATCTTTTTGGAATAATATATGAGGACATAGAGTAGTTAGGTATACTTTGAAGTACTGATTTAATCAACACTTCTTTACCTGCGAGAGTAAGGTACAAATCTTTCCAATTTTCTATTCTCTTGAGAATTTGTTCTACAAGTAGATTCAGATCTCTAATTTTAGATCTACCCCATTCAGTGGGCAACCCCAAGTATTTACCAAGATTATTAGTAATAGACATATTAAGTTTTCAAGTTAAGTTTCATACCTGTTGCATAACTGTATCTATTGATAACATCATTAAAACCATCTATTTCCTCAGCATTAGCTTTCATAAAAAATATACAGTCATCAGCGAATAAAAGATGGGTAACACTTGGGGACATTTTTGCAATTTTAATACCATTCATAATATTATTATCTTTTTTATCAGTTATAAGTATATAAAGCATTTGAGTCACCATAAAGAGGAAAGGAGACAAGGGATCTCAACCCTCTTTGAGGCTTCTCAATTTTGATAGGGGGACCATTTAATAATTATGAGTAAGTGACCGAAGTTACACATCTCATAATATTATTAATCCAATTTTCACTAGATCCCATTCTAGTCATCATTTCTTCCAAAAAGTCCCACTCCACATTTTCCGTAAGCTTTTTGGATATCTGCTTTGATAGTTATATAATGGGTTTTTTGTTTCTCTTTGCTCCTTTATATAAGTAATAATTTCATGCGCAACCATTGTGTTGTCTTGTATATGCCTTCCTGGGATGAATGCTGATTGATTTTCATCAATTATAGCGTTCATTACCGGTTGCAATCTGTTGATAGGCACTTTGGCAATAATTTTATAAATAAAGTTAGAGCAGCTAATAGGTCTAAACTGTTTTATATTGATAGGAATAGGTATTTATGTATATGAGAGTTGTGATTTATTTTCTCTAGACTCCCTCCATTATACTAGAAATTATTAATAAGTCTAATCACATCAACTTTTATATATTCCCAATATTTCTTAAAGAAAATACCTGGATACCCATCTGGTCCAGGAGATTTGTTCATTCATAAACCATCAATAGCTTTTGTAATCTCATCAATTTGAAGGGGCATATTCAAACTGTTATTCATATTATCATTCACCATAGGGTATATCAGATTAGCTATAGGACTATAGTCCCTTTTCCTAATAGTTTGGAAGATATTATTAATAGGTACTAATCTCAAAATATTAAAATTACAGTTTTTTTAAAATTCAAACAGTATTTTTATTATTTGTATCTTATTTATATGAAAATATTAAATTATTGTTATTTTTTAGTTAAAATCCCAAAAAATAAAATAAAGTGATAAAATCACAAATTAAGAAAACGTTAAATTAAAAAAAACGTAAACACTAGACTCATCGTCTACACCCACCTTACGCACATAACTGTTGTCAACCCAAACACATCCATAACTGTCATCATCACACTAAGATCCTTCTCCATCACCAACAATATCGCTACGTCATCGACAAGATATTCTCCAAAAATCAATGAAGGTCAAAATTTAATTTTTTGCACTTAAACCTAATAAAAATATAAACAAATATATTTTGATTATTTGAAAACTAAAATTTTACCTGTAAACTTTTCTTGCAGGCGGACATATCCGACTTTGAACATTCTTGCCTAAAGACTATATTTTGATTGATAAAAATATGACAAAACAATATATCTTGAACATGCATGATCTTACGAAGAAGTCGAGATTGACAATTAAACTTGCACGTTCAATGAAGTATGAAGAGGAAGGTGTTGATGATGAAGATAGAGGAAATGATAAGTTAGAAGAATAATATGGATGAATGTTTAGATGATTAAGAAGAAGAAGAAGAAGAAGAAGAAGAAGAAGAAGAAGAAGAAGAAGAAGGAGGAGAAGGAGGAGGAGGAGGAGGAGGAGGAGGAGGAGGAGAAGAAGAAGAAGAAGAAGAAGAAGAAGAAGAAGAAGAAGAAGAAGAAGAAGAAGAAGAAGAAGAAGAAGAAGAAGAAGAAGAAGAAGAAGAAGAAGAAGAAGGAGAAGAAGAAGGAGAAGGAGGAGGAGGAGGAGGAGGAGGAGTATTGTACCTCCGAGAAGTTACAATCTGACGTATAAAGTGGCCAGGTGAAGAAGACGGAGAGAATGGGAAGACCGAGCCTCCAAAAATAAAGATTAGGCATAATGCCTAAACTAATTGGAAAAATGAGTGAGAAGAAGAGAAGGATCGAATCTCTGAAGCAGAGAAAAGGCGGACAACCTAAACGCATTAGAGAATGGATATAAGAAGAAGTGAAGATCAGACCTCCATATTGAAGAAAAAGATGGAACGTCTAACTACGCCAACTAGATTAAGATTAGACAAAGATCAAACTTCTATAGAAAATACACCAATTACCCAATACACTTGATTGTAAGATTAAAAAACTTGACTCCAAGTGTATGGACGACATATTTGAATGAGGGTATCCGAGAGTTCAATAGATAATAGTTAGAAAGGACACAAATTGAGTTGTTAGTGTATAATTTGTCAAGTAGTCGTCTTAACCACGTCTGATCAAAAGAAGTGGACTTCTTCACGTTCAAAATAATCTAATCGAAGACGACACATGGACAAAACTATTGGAGGATTTTTTTTTCTTATAAATTAAGGGCTTGGGGCCTCCAAAAAGTGTCTCTTCTCTACACAAATTAGAGGGTGAATGACTAATACCTTTCTTGAAATTTTTACGCAAATCTGAAACCTTCCATGAACCAAAATAATACCAAATTACCCCATGAAGTATTGTAAAAATGCCCAATCTCCTTAGCTAGGGTTGTAAACGAACCAAACCGCTCACGAGCAGCTCGAGCTCGACTCATAAAAAACTCGTTCGAGCTCGACTCGTCTATAAAAAAGCTCAAACTCAAGCTCCAGTTTAAACTTGTTAAGTAAACAAGTCCTCTTGAGCTCATTTGTGAAAGTCTCGTTTATATTTTTATTATTGAACCTTCAATATCACCTTAGACATTTCTAATTTCTTTATATTGTTACTTTTTTAATTAATATTACACTTCATACTTTCATACGACGCACTCCATCCAATACCAACCGTTCACAAAATTTCTATTTCAACCATTAAAAAAATTGTTCGTGAGCAACTCGAGCTTCATTCAAAACAACCGTGTTTCATAAGTTAAAAAAACAAATGTCAACATCTCTGGCTTGGCTCATTTAAATTTGAGCTCGACTCGTTTAAATTGGAACTCAGCTCGTTTAAATTGGAACTCGGCTTGGATCGACTCATGTACATCTAGTGTTCGGCAAACCTTTGTTAATATTACAACCATATCATATTATTAACAATTAACCCACCCCGATTTGTTCTTTTAGGGTTAATGGCCTATGGGGTCTTGGAGACCATCTTTGTGTCTAATAGGGAATGTGTGGATATATTTTCTCTAAATTAGCCTTTGACACCTTGTGGGTCAAAAATACCCCTTGGGGTATATATTAGAAAAAAGTAGTCACTCTCTCTCTCTTCCATTACCATTTCATTCGATAAATTAACATTCTATCCTTTTTTTCTCTTCTACAATAAGTTGGCGAACGAACATACATTTATCTTTCTTCATTTTTCTCAGCAAAATCAAAGCACAAAGGTACTAAGATATCACCATACTTAGTAAACTCGCTGGGAAGGACTAAGGTACGAAAAACTCAAGCTACTTAGTAAAACTCAATGGAAAAGATTTAGAAAATACTTGAGTAAAAGGTATCATCGTCTTGATATTAGTTTTTTACAGATTTTTCTTATGGTTGTATTGAGTAGCATCAACACTTTATCGAATCTACTAAGTAGTAATTGTCATTGATGTACTCAGAGTTCCGGAACTACTCTGTAGTTTTTTTTGTGTATTGGAATGCTCAATACTTAGAGTTTTATGCTATGTATGGATATTTCTTTTATTTTTAATTACTCAGTATGTGGTTCACACTTATACTTAGAAATTTCTAGTACTCAATATATTGATTTTGCTAGTGTAATGCTTAATACTCAATAGTTTGTGTTAGCATGGATAATTTGAGTTACTCATTATGTTGTTTGTGCTTATACTCAGTAATTTGTGTAGATTTATGATTAATGACTTGTTATACTCAGTAAAGTATGAATATACAATACTTAGTTGATTCAAATATTATACTCAGTAATTTGTGAATACTCACATGTACTCAGTAATAATTCATTGAGTGTTGATAACACTCAGCAGAATTATATGATTCAAAGTCACTGAGTGTGTTGTTGATTTTTTTGTGGCTACTTAGTTAATTGTTTCTTATGGCTACTCAAATTATATACTCAGATGATTTGTATTATGTCTTCTATAGATGCTGCAAAAGGGTGTTTAGTACCTATCAACCATGGTATGTTTGTATGCAATAATGATGACGCCAGGTATTTTGCCTGGAGTTCCATCGAACTCCATTCCACGAGCTATGGATGGATTTTGTTACAAGACTATATTTATACAACCATTTTAAGAAATCAGATCAAGTGGTTAAAAAGACAATTGAGTGTCATGACAAAAAAGCAAGACAGATTATCAAAGGGGACAAAAAACTAAAAATAACATCAAAATAGATAAAGAACCTCCTTGCTATTGTGGGTAATAACTCTTCTTGATGTTGAAAAATCATTTTGACTTGAAGTGATATTTTTAAAAACAATTTGTTTTGGAAAATAGGGAAAGGAAACAAGGTCAACATTTAGGAGTCAATATGGATCCTAGGACATAATATTATACCTAACCCATCTGATGCTTAGGTAGTATGGGTAAGTCAATTAGTAAAGGATTCTGCCACAGGGTGGAACATTGATAAAGTGAGCAGGTGTTTTAACTCAACTTTGGTTGCAACCATTTTGAGCATACATATCTCTCCAAACACTTAAGATACCCTAGTTTGGTTAAAATCTAATTTAGTGAGTGTTACAGTTAATGAAGTTTATGCTCAACTTAGGAGGGCACAAGTTTGAAGGAAAAAAATATATAACTTAAAGTTGGTGAAACATCGTAACCAACATCTGACAGAGTTTGGAATTTCATTTAGAGTCTCAAATTGGCACGAAACTTCATTTTGAGGGATTGTTACAATGGTTTACCAACAAATGAAAACAGATACAGAAGAAAAATGACATTGACCATGGATTGTGATATTTGTAAAACTCAGACTGAATTTATAGAATACACTTTATCTTAATGTGAATAGACTAGAGTTACATGCTTAGCTTCTTCTTTAAACTTTCTATCTTTGGAAGCTCCTTCTGCATCAGTGGTTAAATGGGTAGAGTCTCTTCTGAATTATCTATCTAATATTCATGAAAAAGAAAGTTTAATAGGGGAGTTAGCAGTAACTTTGGCATGATACATTTGTAAGACAATAAATAATTGTATCTTTCAAGGGATTAACCCTGACCTAATCAATACAATACAAAAGGCTTACCAGACCTGTGATGAATATATTATTGCCAATGACATGATTTCTGAGGTCACGCATAATTCATTTGAACCAAGAGATGAGGAAAACTTGCACATCGAGAGTAAATTTATCTCAACTGAACAAGAAAATTTAGAAACTAGTAATCAAGTACAACTTGAGCATGAGGTGTTAATGAGTGATGTACAAACACATTCAGAAATCTATTTGTTTAACAAAGGCTGGACCCCTCCGAGTAGGGGAATATTAAAATTAATACAAATGCAGCTTTTAACTTAGTTACTAATCTTTCTTGTATTGTGTCTATTGCTAGGTACTATAAATGAAGGGTTTTGTATGGGAACTTGAGGTGCTTAAGAGCTTTATCACCATTGGAGGCTAAAAGAAGAGGAATTTTGCAAGCTTGTCGATTGGCTAATGACCTTTGGTGTTTCCGTCTATAAAATAGTATGTCAACGCTTGACAGAAAATACACCTCCGCAAAGAACGGGTCGTAGGCAGCAAGAGTATAGTAAGTAAAGTATCGTATCCATAAAGATCAGTGCGATAATTGTATTTTATTATAGCAAAAGTGAGAAATTTATAATCTAATAAAGCAATACTAAAAGTAAATAAAGGTTGATTGTTTTTGGGGTTTTGTAGTTATCAACTAAGAAAGACAATATAAAAAAACAATTAAACAAGTAATGATTAAACTAAAAAGAAACAAGAAGTAAAATAGAAGTTTAGCTCGATTGAGAAGGTTGCTTAAGGATATTGCTAACTAATGCCATATATCGTTAAATGATTTTGTTATTCTATAAGGGTGAATTGGTTTTATTTTTCACATTAGTCGGGAATCTAAGCCACTATATCCCTATTCGGGGACCTAGAGCATCTACCTTACACACCTGCCGGTTATCCGATGTATTAAATTCCACTACCCAAAGACTACATAGAGTGCAAGGAACTACTCATCCAAGGCAATAGGCGTTCAAATACTAAGTCCGTAACCTCGCCCCCGAACAGGTGTTAACTAAGTTACTACAGGTCCTGCTACTTGGCCAGAGCACAAGAGTATTTAACACATGTATAAGAACAATGGAATTGAAATTAATTTATTACCCAATTAAATTAAACATATATTCTTGTCCCAAATTAAATAACATCATCAAATAATCAAACATAAGTCATTACAATAACATCCTCAAGCAATAGAGCATTTAGCTCATAATCAAATTAATAAAAAATAAAGCAAAACTAATGAAAGCTAATATAAAAATCATGTTTAAAACAATAAATTAGATAAAGTTATTGTTGGAAAAAGGTGAAACGATGAATGGTTGAGGTAGAGATGGAGGGTTCATGGACAAACCCTTGTTTTTTCCCTCTTCCAGCTATTCTGTCTTCTCCCGTATAAAATGAAATGAAATGTAATTCTTGGATAATGAAGTGTGTCGATAAAATGGCTGAAAATGAGCTTAATATCTTGCCAAATTCGTTTGGGCCCTCTCTAATTAGGTTAAGATGAGGTCCAACCCGCTTTTGGTAGCAGCAGGTCTCAGGTTCGAGCCACGGGAACGGTTTTTGGCATACCTTCTTCATCTTAACTCTGAATTGACTTCCGTCACTTGCCACGTGGCCTTGAATTTGAGATCTTTCTAACCAACTAGGGATAAGATCCAGAACTCTTCATCAAAATATCATGGTGTCTCCATCTTTACGGTGCAAGACTACTCCAATAATATCTCTAACTTCCCATAGTGGCTTCTAGATTCATTTCTGCTTTAACAGGGAGTTTCTCTTCATCATTGGACTACTTATCCTTGCTTTGGACCCTAGTATGAATCATTTACCTAAAATACACACTAAACACACCATTAAAGCACAAAAATCTCTATAAATAGGAAATAGTCCAAAAGAAGAAGGAAAAGTGCAATATAGCAAAATATAGGGGAAAATCCCTTACTTAGGCCCAATAAACTCCTAAAACAATGTCTCTATTTTAGTTTTATTTGTCACAAAAGGAGAGACATAAGCTAACTTCTTCAAGGATAGATTAGTTTATATTGAGAGTGATTGCCAGGTTCTTGTTAAGTCACTTGTGTGTAAAAGAGCTAAACCTCCTTTTTGTATAAAAAACTTAATCAAGGATGTGAATACCTTGAGTAGTAGTAACATTAGATGCTCCTACACATCAAGGAGTAAAAAATTGATGGTTTATTGGGTAGCAAACCAAGGCCTAAAAGGCAACTTGTTTTGCTTTGATTGGATGCAATCCCCCCATTTAACTAACCTTGCACTTAATGACTATTAGGAAATCAAGTTATTGTAGTTTGTTTCTTGAATGAATGGAGTTATTGTAGTAAATATTGTAGTTTGTTTCTTAAATGAATGAAGTTATTTTTCGACAAAAAAAAGAGATAAAGATTCTCCTTGGTATCATATGTGGTACTCGGGATATGCCAACCATGGCAGCGGCGGACGAGAGTTCTCAAAGCCCATGGTATTTTAGGATATTCGGGCAAAACATTCAAATAACTTCGACAACAGTATAAACTAGGATTATAAGGGAAAAATAAACGGTTGAGTCCCAGGAAGTTTTTCAAAGTTGATGAGTATTTTCAATCTTATGATGCTTTGTTTCATAAAAAGGCACCATCAGGTTAGAAAAATGCACGCCTATAATTGCAAAAAACTGGACAACCTCAGAAACTATGACTAGGCATCTTTCATGTTGACTAAATTAATGGCTCTGATACGTGAATATGCAAATATAGAGGCAAAGACTAGGTGATATTTGTTATACTGGTAAGTAAACTGTATGTTGAATAATAACTAAACTAAGGATATACTTTTTAAACTTGAGTTTAAACTTGCTTATACTGCAACCATGGTTCTCTGAGCATGTATTGGTGTGGACTAATAGGGAACCAGATGCAATACCTAGGTTCTTGAAATAGGATGTCAAAGAAAATAAACCCACACGGGTAGCAAAAAAAAGGTTATGCTACTTTCTGATCACTGTATTTATTGAGTATTTAGAATATATATATATATATATATATATATATATATATATATATATATATCATCGTAGTTCATTCATATGTTACTGAGTATGGCTTCCATTAATATATTTTGTGGTATGAACTTTTTGTAGGTGAAGATAAAGGAGCTAGAATCAATAGAAGCGGGGAATGATTGGGCTTTGTGAGTAAATGAAGGGATTTTATAAGGTATTAATGTAATAGTCTTAGCAAATAGGAATGTCGATCAAGAAGATGCAAAAAATGTGAATGGTGATGGTGGTTTACAAGATGAACTGGATGAAGGTTTAGAAGCTGGAGATAATGTAAACAATGATGATGAACAATTGGTGAAGGAATGGATAAACGAGAGTGTAGAGGGAGATGGGTTGGTGAATAATGAGAATGTGGTGACAAAAAAAAGAATCAAAAGGCAATCAGAGAATATATATATGTGGACGGAGATGAATCAAATGAGTTGATATATGAATAAAATGAAGGAGTGTCTGGTGTGAACGTCAATAATGAACCCAACTCTGCAGAATAGATGAATACTGAAGACTCACTAGAGGGTGTTCAATCCAAAGGCGGTGAGTACTACAAAACTTCGATGGGATGCCTCAGAATACTTCGCAGAACTCAGACGATGAAGAAAGGCTTGCTTCTGAGAAAGAAGTGTCATCAAAGCAGAGTTTGAGCGATATAGAGAATAATGAAACCGATGAAAATGTTTAGGTTATAATAACATAGTTCAAGATGCGATACTATATATACAAAAGAGTCAACGAGATAGGAGATGGATCGAAGGATCCTTAATTGTGTAAATACGTGAGAGATTCGATGAAGAATCCAACAAAAACAACAAACTTGTGATGGAAATCGAGAAATTAACAGAGGCTAACTTTGGATATGTCGAGATGATTAAGAAGATTAGTAAAAAAAGCGAGGCAGAGATACATCCCAAGTCTAAATTTAAAAGCAAAGAATGAAGGACTAAAATTCAAGACAAAACAACTGAGTCAAAAGCTACAATTGGTAGAGAATGGATTAAAAGAAGCTGATTTGAGGATTCTAGCACAAGAAGATACGATAAAAACCATGACTAGTGACAAAAAAGACTACAAGAAAAAATATAGTCACTTGATACTAAATTAATCGAGAGAAAGAAATAAATAGAGAGTATGAACAAGCATTACGATCAAATACTGGGTGTCTCTGATAAACTTGAAGAGGAAAACAAAAGCCTTAGAGTGATAGCACGATTGGTGAGTATGGAGAAGATAGAGAGAGTCAGGAACCATACGATACAGAAGAAGGGGGTTCTTACGCAAAAAGAAGAGTCTAATCAGGATATTTTAATCAAGATTACGTGTGATGATATAATAAACCAACCTAAAGCAAAAAAAGAGTTGATAAAAAAAGTTACTGTGATTTTACTCTAGGATTGATTCCCAGATATGTGATGATAAACTAAAGGGTTGTAGTACTCGCTAAAGATTCGAAATTCGATTTTGTAGAAGAACCTCCAATTAAAGCACCAAAAAGGAAACAAGTGATACATGAATTCCTGAAGACAGCAAAAACAGATACAACTACAACCACTAAACCGGCAGAGTAAGCTAATATCGATACAAAGGTACCGGGATTTGATCTGTTATGTTATTCACATAATAGGAACATTGAACCGAAAGTCGAGATATTAAAAAGGGTAAAGAACCGGTTAACCCTGAAGAACGGGGAAAGGAGATGGCAAAGAAAAATGTTGCCGACAAGCCAGATCATGATTGGTTGCACAAAAATGAGTGACTTAAAGCTAAAGCAGAGTATATAGGTAAAGGTCCAGATTATGGTGTCCAGAAGAGAAGCATTAAACATTACACACAATAGGGACATGGGATTAGAGGTTAAAATCAAGATTTACACTATGCAAATAGAATGAGTAAAAAAATGAAATTATACTCAACATAAATCCTGAGTATGTAAATTATACTCCCTTAGTCCCAAAAAATAATGTCCACTTAGTATTTCACACAAATTAAGAAACCTACTAATTTCATATACACATTACAAAATTACCCCTAATAAAGTATCTTGATATTTTAGAAATGCATTGGAAGTATAAATATTATTTTTTAATAAGGGTAATGATGGAAAAAGTTGGAAAAAAGTGTCTTGATATTCTAAGTGGACAATAATTTTGGGACACTATTTTTAGTAATGTGGATATTAATTTTGGGACGGGGGGAGTACTCAGTAATTTTACTGAGTATGTAACCTATACTCAGTAAAATCCCTGAGTATGTAACCCACACTCAGTAAAAGTATGTAACCCATATTCCGTAAAAGTATTGAGTATGTATACCATACTTAGTAAAAAGTACTGAGTATGTAAATTTAGTAAAAAGTACTGAGTGTATTAAACCGCATGTGAATTATATTAACTATTTTTTGTGTAATAAGTATTCTATAATTACAGGTAATCGATGTTATGCTTGTGTTGTTAGATGAGGAGTATGGGCATGGAAAGAGTGGTGGAAAACACATAGTCATATTTCAAACAAGTTCCTGCTTGGTAAGGAACTCAGTAAATTTTAAAAAAAAACTATAAATATAATACAATAAAAGGATACTAACTTTGGTTGAAATTTTGCACATCAAAACATTGAAAACGAATTAGTACAACCAATCAGAGTATTCATAACCAAAACCTTCAGAAGAAACAACATGGGTTAGGATTACACGCTTCTGCCTGTTTATGTACAAGACGGTACAAGTGGTAGTCATTGGAGCCTCATTGTTTATGACTTGCTTTATAAATCATTCTATCATTACAACTCCATAGTCCTGAAAGGAAAAAACTCTATCGGTTCAGAAAACAAAAGAAGTTGCACAAAGGGACATAGATTACCTTGTCAACAATATCTTGGACGTAGAATATCAGAAGTCTGAGGAGCGATACATCTTAACACACAAACTTTCACCTCAACAAGTAATGGGATCGTAGATTGCGGAGTCTTCGTTCTTTTGTGGGAAAAGTACTATACATAATTGTTGGTTGGGCAAACTACTCAAACAAATTAGAAGTAATCAATGAGATGAGAGAAACTATAGCCAAGAAGTTATTGCGTCACAAGAAATACTCACAGAGAATTGAACTAGATTGAGTAATTATTAAACGATATGTATAGATAGGTAGATGATGTCTCTCTTTTTGTAGTAAATAAATTTCATTGTGAGATATCTTTTTAGGTTACTTTTGTGCTTAGTTGAGGGATTTTTCTTTATTATTTGATATTGATGTCTCCCTATTTGTGATGAATTAATCTAGGTTGAGACATCATTTTAGGTGTGTTTGAGAAATTAATTATATATTTTTATTCATATTTTTATATTTTCTTATTTCTTGTCTTGATTTGATGATTTATTATTTTAGAGCATATTTGGTTTAATTGTTTGTTAATTGTGAAGCTTTAAAGATATATATGGTAATTAATTAGATTCCAAATGATTCTAAGAGATAAGGGAAAGAAGATAATGATGGAAATTGGAGATAAAAGGAAGTAAAAATACAATAGGAAAGGAAAATTTGTCAAGTAAATATGAAATTCAGCAGCTACGTCCACTAAAGTGATCATAACTCAAAAACGGCTGAGAATTTGGAAGAACGGTCTGAAGAAAAAGTGTAGATCGTTTTGACGCGGCCAGTTTCGATATAAGTAACACGTCAATCGGAGCTTATTGAAGATGTTACGACCAGAACAATACAAAAGCAGTTTTTCCCTTCTCCTATATTTTAGGAAACGTATTTGATTTGGAAAAAAGTCTTCTTACTTGCCCTCTACTCCAAGAATCTGACCTAGGGTTAGGAAACCCTATAAATACACCCTCTTTTCAGTAGAAACACATCATTTTCCAATTCTTAATTCAAGAAGAATCCTACATCAAGAGAAGAGAAGTTTGGAAGGAGCTGAACATCGAATTATGCCTACAAAAGCCTTCAAATTTGTAATTATTCTCTTTTCTTTCTCTAGTATGAACTAAATTCATTTTAGCTTGAGATTTAGCATATGGGTATGAACCCTAGACTTGTTTTACATCTATTTTAATTTGGGATTATGATTATTTAAATGAATTAGTGTTTTATTCTTTGTTTTATGTGCTTTGATTTATTGTCTGTTTTCCTTGCGGAGGCCGACGTATAGGATTACCTTAATAGTAATTAGATGGTCACCCGGAAGGGGTATCTAATTATTGAAACACCACATAAACATCTAGTGTGCGGTATGATCCTGACGGGATTGCCTAACTAGATAGCCATTAGGGTTTGATTTAACCACCGATCATTATTGCAGGCCAGTCTCATCTAAGAACCTAGTGGCCTAGGAGCACCTTAGTTAAGTCCCTTGGTAATTGTGAGGTCGCCACCTAAGTCCACCCAGAAGGGGGTTAGGAGGAATTTAGAATCCTGGTTATTGCAATTCTACATAATTCTCCCTTACATGATTAGAATAAACAAGACTAGTGAGGATTACTTGCTATATCTCGAGCTATTCTCTCATACTATCTTCTTCTCTCATTTAATTTTTTTTGTCTTTATTTTATTTAGTTAATCTTATATTCAAAAATCAAATAAATATTTCATTAGTCTTTTATTTCTTGCGTATTATTTTTCTAGCTTTATTAATTGCACTTTATATTGCATAAGTTCTCCTAACTTTCGCAACCTCTGAGGAACAAATCTTATTTATCATTAAAACTTGCATACGATCTGTGATACTTGCAATGAGTAATGTGCTTAGTCTAGGGCGTAGTTGCATCTATTTTATCTATTATTTTATCACACCTTAGCCGACACCAGATATGTTCCCGTTTCTTGCCTTGTTTTGGAGATTTGTCACCTTTAGAGCTATTTGTGCGTAATTATGTGTTAAATGTGAAGCTATTAAGTACAAGGATTATATTATATGCCAAAGGATGGATAAGAAGACTAGTAAAGGAGTTCAAAGAAGGAAACCAAGAGTAAAGGGTTAATGTAATAGTGAGTACTAACGAAAGACAAACAAATATAAAGTTGGGTATCTATTTGTTATTTTTGAAAACTTTGATATTTATTTGTATAAATTTTGTAACGCTGGTATCCACGAGGAAATATTCCTTTATAATTGTTAGGTGAGGGATAATATAATGATAACTTGAAAAAGTAATGACATATTACTTTGATAATTGAAGTGATCCATTTATTTGGTTTCATCCAAAAAAAATAGTTTGGTAGTTACAACTCAGGGTGGCAAACGGCCGGTCCGGACCGGTTCTTATTGGCTCAAAACCTTAACGGACCGTACCGGTCCTCCGATTCCATTCTTACCAGTCTAGTTTTTATTGTGCAAAATGGTAGGACTAAACCAATTATAAGAACCAGTCAAACCGGTTCTTACTTTTTTTTAAATTACTACTAAGAGAGTTTAAGTGATACAAAAACTAGCATTACATCATCATCATAAATTTACAAATATGTCTTTCAAAACAAAAAAAGAAAATGCACAACGTTTAACTTTCCTACCATAGTCTAAGACTATGAGGTGCTGTAAGCTGCTTATTAGTCAACAATAACATAACTTCTCGATCCAATGCAATAATGCATATCACTCCTTGTAACTATTCCACTATAGCAAGCACATTCACTTTTCCCATTAATCTCAACTTTCTTAGGCAAGATCCATGTTTTGAAAAGTTTAGGGAAATGCAATGAAGCTTTTTAGTTGTTAAATACATTAATTTTGAATTTTCTTTTTTTACAAACACTAATTTCTTGGTCAATCCCGAAAGCAAAACAACTTTTCCAACTAATCTTGTGATCACGGGATGCCAACACGAATCGTACCCACAAAAATATATAATTATTGGATTGATGAAAGAATTATTACTTCTCTTTGTTTAAATCATGTAGTGAGAATTTTAAATGCAAAGAAAGCCATCTCAAAAGCATTTTTGCAAATTTCCAAAAAACATAAAGGAATCACACTAATTTCATTTCTTAAGTGGAAAAACTTATTCAACCAAACAAGCCAAGCCAACATTCTGGCATGAAAAAAAATAACACCATCCAACATTAAAATCTTAAAGGCCTAAAAGTTTCGAATCAAAATTAAATCTTAAAACGAGCAAGTTTTTCTATTTGTCAACATATTATTCACCTTCTTAGAAAGTACATGGACTAATTGTCAACTTCTTAGCCCTTCAACTTTTGAAATATAAGCTAATGGCCAAAATAATTAACTAGTTTATTTTTTTCAGAATTATTGTCATCATTTAACCAACTAGTAGAACTAGTGTGCAAAAATGTTTTGCTAATTAAGCAAAGTCATCACACTTATGCAAAATTACTCATTATTTAGGCAAAAACAAAATATTCCAAAGTTAAGGGACTATTATGCAATTTTCAATTACCAAAGGGACTTTTGGTGCAAATAATAGGCAGTATCAGATTTTAGTTTCATCATATTCGAAAAAAGCATTTTGGGTCAACTAAAAATTATGTTAAACGTATAAAAACATCATGAAAACCACAAATCAGAATCAAATCACCCTATTTTTCAATTTTCCATGTCATACACAAGATTTTTAGGCTATCTCCTTTACCTTTTTGCAATTTTTGAATATCATAGGAAACATATAAAACATTTTCGAACAATTATGGTAGGGGCTTCAAATTATGCATAAATAATATAAAAAAAACCCCACAACTCAAAACCCATCCATCATTTTCTTCATTTTTTCATGTTTAAACTTGATTTTTCCACCATAAACATACTTAATCAGGCAATTTCGCATACCAAATACTGAAAAACTGTAATTTCGAATGATATAGGACTTCTAATAAACTTATTTTAGCCAAAAACATCCTACAAAACCAAAGATCGGAAAGACTTATAGTAATTACCGGATTTATAAACAATAACGGTACAATAATACCTTATCTTGGCTTGAAGAAAGGTTTCTCATAGCAATATGATGAGACTCAAAAATCCAATCTGTACAATCAAATTAGAACAAATTATATATGTTGAGACTGAAAAATCCCATAGTAAACAGAATCTATAGTGATTCAGTTTCATGTTTTTAAATAGGAAAACTTTGATCTAGTAATCTCTGAGAAACCGACAGACAATTTTTCAAAATTACAACAAATTAAAACCTAAAAGAATTGATTAGGTGAAGATGATTTAGTTGGTGGATAATGTTTGAAAAGTGGGTAGATAATTAAAAAAGATAGAATGGGAACAATTAAAGTGGGACAGTGGGCTTGGTTTGTTTTATTTACTATTACATATGTAAGATAAAAAAAATTAAGGCATTATCGGTCCGGACTGGTCAATAGACAGGATTTTTTTGTTTAAGAAACTGGCTGGTCCGGTCCAATCTAGTGGACCGGTAGAACCGGTCCGATAGACAGGCTGAGTTACTACTAATTGAATAAATTCAACTCAAATTATTCGAAGATAAGTCTATCAAAATCTATATTCTAGACAATGAAATGTAATATTCGTGGCTATGTTTCAGACTAACGAAAACAAAGCCCTAAGAGTGGACCCAATAGAAAGGAACAAGAAGACAAGAGAAGGTTTCAGCAAACAACATGTCAAACAAACATTATGGACAGTCTCACAATTTGTACACGTGGTGATACATGGTCCTTTCGATCTGTGAAGCAATCTTTCCTATGCATGACGACAAACTTTGGCTCAGCTTTGACAATAAAAATCTCCATTTCGAAAAGAAAAAGACAATAAAATCTCCTTGTTTGGTTCTTAATTAAACTCATCCTTAAACGATATAATTCGCTATTAAATTAAGAGATATTAGCTCATATGGTTCTAGAGCCCAACTATCCACCCCTATCAAGTCTAATCCACTATTTTCACCCTATAAAGTCCAACGTTTTTTTCTACATTCCATCATTACCCCTCATTATAATATCACGAATATATTATCCTCCTTGATACTCGCTTATAGTTATTTCATTTATAGTAGCAAAATCCATATATCCCTACAATCATGCAATTATTTTAGTAAACTAGTTATACGTTATAACAATTACATTCCAGAGTTTCTTCCACCATTATCACAATTTCAGTCTCACCTCGTAGCTTTCATCCACTATAATCATCAAGGTATGTTTCTAATCCTCCGTTCTTTTACATCGCGTATCATTTTTTCATGACAAATGTTATTACATACCATTCATCCTATATTAACACATGAATACAGTAAATATCATCCGTTGTAGAGAAGGTTTTCAGTAACATAATTAGTTTACAATTTAGTTTTTCTCAAATGATTTATACACGTTTATTTGTGTTGTTATCTACTAGACATGGCATCAAATGTTCTTGTCGTATTTCGTTTCAATGATGAGAAGGCTTTGAAGCTATTCAGGTTGTTTGATTCCTTCGAGTCAATAACAAATTATGTTAAAGAAACATGGAAATTCTTGGAAGATAATGTGTTTGAGCTACTCTATTCAATTGCTGATCACAAAAGATGCAAGTTTGGTGGTGAAGGAGATTTTGGGACTATTACATGGTTACTAGATCATTGTCTTGTAGCTGAATTTGAAATGGAAGTGATATGTAAGAGCATTGCAGTGATTCAACAACCTCAAGATGCAACAGATTCTATGGACATTGTTCATATACCACCACAAAATTTGGTTGATGAAGCACCAACAGAAGATGATGAAGCAGATGAAAACAACTATCATCACAAAGTCAGGGTTCTAAAGAGCAATGCTTGGAAACATGCCCTCATAGAACCCGGTCAATGTTTCCACGATGGGATAAAAGAATTTCGTCGGGCACTCGCGAAATTCGCTTGTGAGACTGTATACACTTTTCAGTTCGGTCATAATCGCCCAAACCGTGTTAGTGCTTACTACTCCAAAGCCAAAGAATCGGGTTTGTTTTGTTTTTCCTATACACCATCATAATGTTATGTTAAACCATCAAATATACACAGACACACCATCATTAAGTTTACCTTAATTAGTTACAAACCATCATAATATTCAGGCAAACCACCAAATTTAAAAACACGCATACCATCACTCACATACTCACATGTGCATACGCACTGCCCATCAGATTATTCTGTTCAATTATCAATTTTAAACTGACACACCACCATAATTTAACATCATATTGTTTATCAGTTATACTCTTGTTTTCTTATGGCTTATACATTGTTTATTCAAGGTGTAAGTGGTATGTGTATGCATCTAAAGACAATGACACTCAAAAAGCATTCATCAGGACATTTGTTAAAGATCACACATGCGGCCCACCAATGAAAATATTCAAAAACCCCCGATTAACCGGTGATTTAATCAAGGACATTATAATCGACATGATGCGGTCTAAACCTGATACCAAACCAGGCCATGTGATGAATTTTCTTAAATATGAATACGGTTATAATATCACCTACAAGATTGCGTATGGTGCCGTGAATAAGGCCCGTGATGATATTTTTAGCGATGCTGGGTTGTCATACAATAGGATACAGGCATATTTTGACAAACTAAGCGAGATTGACCCTTTAGGCGTTGTTTCTCTTGAGTGTGAACCATCTAACCGTTCATTTACGCGATGCCACTTTGTATTTGGTGCCTGCGTTGAAGGATTTAATCATTGCCGCCGTTACTCTTTTTAGATGCAACTTTCCTTAAGAATAAATATAAAGGTCACCTACTTGTCGCTACTGCGAAAGATGCTAACCAAGGTATTATATATTTTTTAGATAAACTCAGCAGATTATCCTTAGTTGCAAACTAATAATTTTATAACTTTATAACTTATCAGGGTTGTTCCCTGTCGCGTTTTCTATAGTTCGATCGGAAGACACTGTTAACTGGACACATTTTCTTCGTTTCCTTGCACCACTAATCTCCTCACGCGACGTGACTTTTGTATCGGATCGACATGGAGGAATTGCTAATGCTCTTGAAGATGTGTTCCCTCTAGCACACCATGCTTATTGCCAGCGTCATCTTAAAGAGAATCTTAAGACAAAATTCAAGAACTCAAAATCTCAGAGAGAAACGATGTTATACCTACTCGATAGAATGTGTTTTGCAGCCACTTCAGATAGTTACGATGATTTCCTTCGTATGTTTCTTGCAACAGGTGGTCAGAAGGCTTCCAACTTCATGAAAAATCTGCCTAAAGAAAAGTTTGCCAACGCGCATTTCAAAGGTAAACGATATGGGGAAACGACATCCAATGCCGCTGAGTCTTTCAACCATCAAATAAAGGCTACAAGAGAGCTTCCCGTCACTGAATTAATCGACTCAATCCGTGTACTCCTTATGCAACAAATGTATGACCGTTCCGTCGAGGCTGCAAACTGGACATCTGTCTTACCGCCTAAAGCAACTGCAACATACGAGATAAAGTTTGACTATGCTCGCGCATGGTTTGTGTTGCGATCAAGCGAGTCATCCTTCGAGATTTTATCCGATCCAAACATGGTGGTTAATATTACTGATCGGACTTGTTCATGTGGTAAATGGCAGGTCAAGGGCTTCCCGTGTGTCCATGCCGTGGCTGCTATTGAGGTTGCTTCCCTTGGTATTCCATATCCTTACATTGACCAATATTGGCATGTATCAAGTTTATGTTCTACTTACGCTAAGAGCATACCAGCAATGTCAACATTCTTAACACAGTCAGACGCCGTGGGTGACTTGGTAGTTAACCCACCGGATTACAAAGCGCAACCTGGGCGCCCTAAGAAAAAACGATTCTTGTCAGAAGGAGAACGCGCTGATTCGTCACAGCGTCGAATGTGTAGCAATTGTCACACTTACACATACCACAACCGATCAACCTGTCCCAAACCTCGCAAATGATTTGATTTCTTAAGTCTTTTATGTTTCTAGTTCTTATTTTTCAATAAGTTGTGCAATGCTATATGTATTGTACTATTCATTTCTTCAATAAAAGAGCTGTCTTTTTTTTCCGGTTAACAGTTTTGTTGTTTTATACACACCCCATGTCTTGTATGATATAAACCATCATATTGATTGTCTAACCCACCTAAATTACTCGCATAACCCACTGCATCTGTTTGACACTACAGAGCACACACCATCATTTACTGATGACAAACCATCGTTTTTTAATACATAAACCACCATATACTTTGTGCACTAGCTCTACACTTTTACCACCATTTCTATCATACAACCCATCAGTAAAAAACACATCACCCACCCTTTAGATTATAAATACAACTTCAACTATTAAACCATCGACTTTAACAGACATACCATCAATATTATAAACATTACCCACCACTTGTTTTTTTTACAAAAGTTATCAGTTTTATATCACATAAACCATCAAAAACATACAAACTTTTCCCATCAATATTGTTTTACACTTCTGCATAAATGCACAGCTTATCTTATTATCTATAATCAACTATTTAAACACATGAAGTTAGCACATTCATTATAAAACATATAAAAAAACAATCATTAACTGTTTCCCATCAATCGATACTTCATAATTTGTTACAAAAACATTAGAAAATAAACTTCAAGTTCTTAAAATCATTAATACATGAATAGGAAAATAGAGTAACTAATCATCTTTGACTGCGCTTCTTGTTTCGAACACCGAATCAACTGTGTGTTTGTCATTGAGCACCCAAGTTATAAGCTTCCTTCTCTGATCAACCACCAGTTCATGTTCATACACCTTCTTCACGCCTTCACCTCTCATTATGTCAAAAGCATATAGGATCGCGTATACACCTGTGTCTGCAATCCGACTCTTCATGTGCTCAACTCGTACATGACCTATCCCGGGCCATTCTGGTGTAGACCTTCCAAGCTCTTTATACCACCCTTTCAATACATTATCGAGTAGAAACTCGTACATCATGTCTGCGTTTTTATTTGCCTTAGCACCAGTCGATGCTCGATTCATACAGCCCAGCCCATTGTAGTGATAGAAGACTTCTTGTTCTCTGTTCCACATAAGGATTGACCAATGAGTCAAACCTTTGTCCTTGGTTTCTAGCGGAATTATTATGTCTTTATTATCCTTAACATTGTCTCTGAAAAATCCTATGACGTATCTCTCTATATCTGCGATCTCGCCCTTCCTCATATAACCCTGTCATTTAACCAAACAACATATATTTGTATTACTATTCCAATAAGCTAAGTGCATAAGTTTTTTTTCGGATTTTCACACTTACCGATGCACTCGATGGCATCACCTTGAAACTTAACCCAATCTCAGGGTTTTTTGTCTTCACCAGCTTACTCTTAAGATGATGTTCATAGATCAACATACACACCTCCATCATCTGCAGCAAGTTAATAAATTAAATTAAACCTGTTAATTGTTAATAGTGTATAACTATAAAAAAAAAATTCAGTTAACCTTTGCGCTTATTTGTTCTACTCTTGCAATATCGTAGCAGTCTTCAACTGTCACCCGATGTCCCATGTACCTCCACACATCTACGCTAAATGGCTCATCACCCGAAAGCATCTCTAACATCCTCTCATCTGCGTTCTTTATAACAAGTTTTTTTGTTTGCTTTATGTCTTTCGGTTTCCGCTGTTGCTTAACTTTAGGCATAACAAAATCCTCCATATCCATTTTGCTTCTACCTATCCTATCGGCCCGTTTTACTTTCCGTATTAATGAACTCGGAGTTACCTTAAGTGCCTTCCTCTTCTTTGTGTTTGACCAACTCGTCTCCCCTATACCTACACCGCCGTTCGCTGCCCCCTAACCGATCCCCTGTTCTATCGTCTCAACTCTCGATCTGTCCCCTGTACACCCTTTTTCTCCCCAATTAGCTCAATATCATCACCACTAGACTCCTTGTTTTTTTTTCCGTCGATGCATCATCATCGTTGTTCTCTTCGAACATGCTGTCATAGCTGATAACTGGACTGATTGATTTTTCGATTCGTTCTTTTTCAGGCTCCTTACTGGCATTTTCAGTTTCTTTCAAGCACCCATCCACCTGTTCTTTTTCCACTCCTCCCAACACTGTATCGGACACACCATCGCGTACTCCCTCACCTTCGCTGCCCCGACCATGATTACCATCACCATCCACCTTCTGACCTAGCTCATCTACCGTAACCTTACCATCGTCTACCTGTCCGCTAGTAGAACACGTGCCTCGATAAGTAATGTTACCACCACTCTTCAATCGGATCATCTCATCTGTCGCGGCTACATACGCGCCTCTGATAACTACCAGCTCCTTCTCTGCTTCGTTCAGAGCATTCCTTAGAAATGTTATTGTTTTCCCCTTCGCCGCTACAGTTTCCGGTGTTGCCCCACTTGCGTTTCGCAAGGTATTTATTTCTTCTTTCATCCGACCTAATTCTTCTTTCAATCTCACAACCTCCTCTTTACTACTATCCGTACCATTGTTGGCTTGTTTCTGTTTTAACTCCATAATCTCCTTCTCTAACTTTTCAACTTTTGCCCTTCCTGATTATCTACTTTCTTCCAAATCTTGCATTAGTGATTGATTTAACCGTTCTACCTCCTCAAGCCTTTTCCTTAAACCATCAACCAACCCACCGTCATCGTTTACAGTAACTTCTTTCTCGTTTGACACCACATCATCGCCTCCCTTCCTAACTGGCGAATCAATGTTTTTACCCATCTCATCCACTATCATCTCATCTTAAATAATAACATCTCCCTCGACTGTTCCTCTCACATCACCCGTTAAACTCTTTTATCCGTCTTCCAACCCAACCTCATTGTCAATAACCTTACTAGTACTAACCTCAGTCCCTATACGATTAAGCTTCGTAATTATACCATCCACATCTATCTGAGCCAAATCATCGTCTTCTATAACTTCTTTCTCTGCCAAACCAACCTCCCCAACTCGAACCCTATCACCAACTGCACTTCTTAGACCATCAACACCTATTGGGTTATCATCCACAGCTGTACTAGTATCTTCGTCCACACCTTCGTCCACCAGTACTTACCTAACGACACAGCATCTTCATCGTCATACACCACCAGAAACTCCTTTAACTTTGACTCCTCGGGGGTCATCTGTAGATCGAGATTTATAACCTGCATCAATTAAAAAAACTAATCAGTTATGCCTACATAATTACTCGATTAACCGATTTGAATCATTTTGTTTACCTGATCGTAGCGTAACCTTCTGATCACTTCCGGGAATGGTCTTTTGGTAGTACATTTCAGACTCCACTTCAGACACCTCGGTATCGCCCCCTTGTTTTTCGGCTCCAATAACTTAACGTGCTCCAAAAACCACGGCTGCGATTTTCGAATTTCAGATTGTTAAACGAAAATCAATAAATTGCATTTATTAGAAACGATTCATATATATATATATATACTTACTATAAAAATCACTGCACATCCAGAGATATGGTTGATTGACCCATCGCTTATCGGCTTCATAACAAACTCGGCTACATGGGTCGCCCAATCGTAGTGTAATAAATTATCAATATCTTCACACATGCTGACCACCCACATTGGTGTTCGCGATCCAGTTGGAAAAAACACAGTCGCCATACACAATATCCCCATCAAAATCACAAAGCTACGAACCGTCTCATCTGTTTGCGGCTCTATGTTCAACACATCAACAATCCTTTTTTTAATTTCCGTATCCTTCAGCTGCCCAATCTTGTTGGGGAAGTTCCGATCAAACCAGTCTGAGTTCTTGTATTCATCGGCCTTGAACTCCGGAACTTGTCTACCTCCACCCACCACTCCCATTATTACACGCACATCTATCGGTGTGAGTTCAACACACTTGTTGCCCAGTACGAATCCTCCTTGGTGAATGTCAAAAGTCTTAAGTATTTCGTGTATCTGTTTGACACTCTTCTTGAAACACTCCACACCATCAGCTGATTTGTGCACACCCTTTATTAACAGATAAAACGGAAGGACCCGACAAGCCTCTACGTGACGATCAGTTACTTTTACATTCTTTAAAATCGTATAGATCGACTCCAGTGATGATCTGTACTGTATTTTGGTGGCGCCTCCTTTCACTGAAACAATCAAACAATTAGTTAGTCAGGCAAGTAAAAAACAGTATACAATCTATTTTGCTATTACAGTTAATTACAATTTCGTATTACACCAATCTTAAAATTCTGATATACACCATCATATTATACACACAACCCATCACTATACAGTTAATCATATCCATAACACTTCAAATTCTCATTAATCGTAACACAGAACTCATCATTTTGTCTGCAATTATTAATGGTTATAGCCATTTTTATTATTTTTTGGGAAAAAAAACAGACATAATGTAACATTTTACATATGAATACCTTCGACAACTTCATCTTCATTGTTATCATCCTTATTATCTTCATAATCCACGTCTTCTCTTTCAAATTTCTTTTTCCTCTGATCCGTAACACGTTGTTTCCCATCCAATGTCGCCGTATTACCTTTGGTTTTTGAGTTACCCTCTAGTTTATCATCCACAAACTTCGCCTTACCCTTGTTCTTCTGCGGCTTTTGGTGTTGCCCATCAGTAGTGGTGGGTTTCTTCAAGTTACTGGTTGTAGGAACGGTTTCAACAAAGTCATCATCGCTTAATACTGGGGTCAATGTGACCTTTTTCATCGCCGGCTTCTTCAACACACCATCACCCGACTGCTTTCTCTTGATACCCTTCACACCACTTCCGGTTTTAGTTGATGGTTCGCCTGCCATTGTGGTCGAGTTTAGGTTGGTTTCTGGCTTTCTTCGTTAATGGCTTGATGAAGGTTAGGGTTTATTTTGCTGATGGATGGTATTTGATAATGAGTTACACGTTTGACTTTTGTTTTGGCGCTTCAAATTCTATTTTTTAATTTAAATTTCTTGCATGAATTTAGCGTGGTTTGTTTTGGAAACTTTTTTTTAATTAATGGGCTAGTAGGGGTATCTTTGTCAATAGCGATGGGCTGGACCTGATGGGCAGTCACTGATGGCTCATGGACTCCATAGGTAAATTACCCTTAAATTAATCGTCTTTTCCTGCTTATAACGAGGATGAAGAATAAATTGAAAAGATGGACCATTGTTGAAATCTTTTTTAGTTGATTTACTTATGAAGTTTATAACCTATTAGTTTTGGTAAAAAAATCCAGTCCCTGATTTTATCTACCGGGAAGCGAATAATTGTGCGGACTCTTTAGCAAAAAAAGGAGCAGAATTTGGAGGAGGCGTATGTGTTTATGACGACCCCCCGGACTTTCTATGGAATCTTATCACGAGGGATAAGAGTGGTTGTGCGGTGCCGAGATGTATTTTAGTCTCCTAGATTAGTATAGTTATTTTGTAATCGGCTTATAAGCCTCAGATGTATGCAAAAAAAAAAAAATCAGTCCAAACAAATGTTTAATATACTTTTCCTTAAATAAAGTATCTAATAAAAAAATATTTAATTTATATAATTAAAATATTGTTATATTACAATTTTAAAACCGAAACAAATATGTAATTATAATATTTCTTATTCTACAAATAAACTATTCCATAATTTTTCTTATTTTGAATCGTCAAACCTGCATATGTATAAAAAAACAAAATCAATTAGAAATCAGGGGCTAAAAGTATAAGTAAGAAGATATAGTGGGTTGACAATATATAGATAGTCGAGCGATGCTGCAAAAATTATTGGTTGACAGAGAAAAACAATGGGTTGACACCACAAAATCGTGGGTTGACAGTGCGAAATAATATTATATAAAAATAGTAGGCTGGTTATACAAAAATAATAGAATGGTAGTACGAAACAGTAAGGTGACAGTACTTTTAAAATTTTCACATAAACACATTTTCATACTAACCCTAACATAAATCTTTCAAAATAAAATTATAATATCTAAGATTAAAAAAATTATGCAACTTTACAATATTTCAAGAAAACAAAATAAACGATGAGAAACAATGAAACATGAAACAAAAGAAAAAAGTAAAAGTTGATAAACAATGAAACATGAGTTCTGGAAAAAAAAGTAGAGTTAAAAAACAATGAAACAATTTTATCTTAGAATCCGACAATTTTTTTTTAAAAAAGTTTCAATGTTAAAAATTTATTTATTAGAGTTCTAATGGTAAAAATTAATGTTTTACCTTAATTTGGGTTCTTCAATTGTTGATGGCGTAGCCAAGCTGGGTTGATGATGGTAGAGAAGGGTTCCCGAGTGGCCGCAGTTTTCTTGTGCAAGAGCAGTTTGGTGGCCAAGCCAGCTGGTTGATGATGGGGAGATTGTTTTCCCAGTGGCGACGACTTTCCTGTGCAGAATAGTGTTTGATGGCTAAGTCGAGTTTATGATGGAGATTGTTTCTTGCTTTCTTGTGAAGGCTGAAAGATGAATGTGAAGAAATGGTTTTTATTTTTATTTTGGTTACTTGCGAATGTGGAGATATGAGTTTTAGGTTTTATATTTCATTGTTTATCAACGTTTACTTTTTCTTTTCCGTTAGTTTTATGTTTTGTTGCTTTTTTTTGGAACACATGTTTGATGGCATTTCAACATTGACTTATCCGTGAATTAGAATAATCCGACCTATTTCACAGTCTATTATTTAATTATTAATTAATGTTTGATATTAATTGTATTATTGTTGAATGAGGAAGGATCTAATTAGTTATTATATGAAATGCGGACATGTACACCAAGGTCTATTTCACTACTCGTGTGAAAAAAGACGAAGAGTTTTATGGATAGGGAATCATAGTATTGGGCTTATCGATACAGACATGTACACTAAGGTCTATTACACTACGCGCGTGAACAAAGATAAAGAGTTTTATAGATAAAGGACCATATGATCGACATATACCAAGAATCTAGCTAATATAAAAAGATTAAGTTTATTACAGAAGTCGTAAAGATAAGAAAACGGTATCTTTAACCACATATTCCTATAATTATATGTATTACTTGTAGTGTTATTTTACATTGATTCGTAAGATGTATACTTATTTGAACTAATGTTTATCTTTTTATAAATCAATGTACATGTCTTGGAGGAAAATATGAGTTAACCCGTCTGAATATATTTTTATTTTTATTTTTTATCATCTATGTACATAATAATGTATGCTTTAGTGTCCGTTTGGAAGTGTTTTTTTAGAAGCACTTAAAAGTGTTTCTAGAATTCTAAAAGTGTTTTAAACTCTGAAATGTATTTTTAGGAGAACCACCAAATTGATGCTTATTAAAAAATCACTTAAAGTGATTCTAGATTTTAAAATCACTTAAACTTGTTGCACTGCTGACAGAACCACTATGTCAACCGACGATAGAATTGGTCAATCAGATCCTCCTCTGCTGAGGAAAAGTAAGTCCTCCCACCCAAATTCAATCCAAGCCTATTAACACCAACGACAGCCGGTTCACTCTTAGGAACTGTCATGAACCTAGTTAGACCGGTAGGTTCAAAACTAGCATGAGCAGCATATGAAGTTGGACTGCTGGCATAAGCGGGTGGATCATAAAGAGAGCTCAAATGGGTATGAGAGTTGATGAAATCATGGGGATGGGTGGTAAAATGAGCATCATTAGCATTAGGGTTGTTTCCAATTCCAAATAAACTTGAACCTTCTTTGAGATTGTGGGTGTAATTTGGGTAAAAAATGTGATGGTATCGATCAGATCCTTGAACATTTTCATTACTAGAAACCATATTCATTGATGGGTTTATCCATTCATACTCCAACATTACTTTAGAGAATTTGATCTTGATCTGAAAAGTAAAGAAGAATAAGAAGAGTACTAAGTAACAACTACCAATTCTGTACTAAAGAACACAATCGAGTGTTAAAATAATGGTAGAGTCTTTAAGTGTAGGTGGTGAAAGAAGAAAGTCTGACAGCTTTAAAGTGAGGAGATTATGGAAATCAAAAAAGAAAAAATGACTCCAAATTCCACGTGTTTTTTGATGTTTGTTTTTGTTTGATGTGTGTGATTTTTGTGTGTGTTTTAAGTTTCATTTATAGATACATGTTGGGGTAGAAGGTTGATGTTCCATAAAGAGCTCTAAAGTGTATAGGTGAGTGATTATCATCATATGGACGAACTGAACTAAAATAAATGAAGAATGACATGTGCTTTTTGCAAATGAGTTTCTTCTTCAATACCTTTCATCACTGTAATATATATATATATATATATATATATATTAATCTTAATTGTGGGAGTAATTATCAAATTTATAATCAGAATTTGGTTTGGTTGTTCAATGTTAAATATTCTGAAGTTCAATTCAACGTTATATATATAAGGGGTATAAAGAGAGGTCGCGGTCGACTTTTAGCTAAAAATGTGTTACAAAGAACGGTCCAGATTTATCTAAGCAAAAACGGTTAAAATTGTTAAAAATACCTTTACTATATATGGCTTACCCCAAATAAAAAAAAGACCACTTAAACAAAAAAAAACTCAAAAAAATAAAAGCTCATAGACTAAAAAAAATCACTTTAACAAAATCAAATACGCTTCATTCAATCTCTCCACCATCAGGCTTCAACGACGCCACTCCTCCGCCACCACGCCACTACTTTCACTTTCTACACCTTAACAAATCCATTTCGTTTGGTCTCTCTCTCTCTCTCTCTCTCTCTCTCTCTCTCTCTCTCTCTCTCTCTCTCTCTCTCTCTCTCTCTCTCTCTCTCTCTCTCTCTCTCTCATTTACCATTTCTTTTCTTTCTAAACACGGTTTACACATAACACTTACATCACACAAGCAATCGCATCACCTCACCGGCGACACCTTCATCTGTTGCCTCCTCATCAAACCAAAATATTGCCTCACCAAAACCTATTGTCTATCATATTTTGTCAATTAGGTTAGCAGCAATTCTGGTTTAATGGAGTTTTGTTGTCGATCGATTATAGTAATGAGTCATCATATAAGATTTGCTTCTCCAATTTATATGTTAATCGTGCCCTTTTCCACCACCAACATTAATACTACACGGCCGCGGATAAAGTGTTTGATGAAATGAACCAAACTACCATCTCCGTCGCTCAATCTCTCACTCAATCTTGCTTCTTTGTAAACGTTGATGGTATGATGCTTCTTTGTCTTGGCGTTATACATACAACAGGGTATTTTGGAGCATATGTAGCTAAACGTGGAGATTCCATGGTTGTATTAGAATCTTTCATGCCTAAATCTGATCATTACTATAACCAATTTGTGTGAGTATTATATGTAATTATTAGACTCAAATAAAAATAAAAATATGTGTGTATTTTGTCGTATCTTCAGATACGGGATACTTCTAGAGTTATGAGTGAAAGGTATAGATACACATAGAAGATGGTAATTAAATATTACTATGCGTCTCAACAACTCAATTAGCGGAAACTCTGATTTTGCCGAATTCCTACTAAATGTGATTTAAAGAGTTTTCTTAATTTTAATAAAAAAATATTTATTTATATTCAAAAATTTAAGTGTTTGTTAATTATTAAGATTGGCTTTAACCTAGAAGAATTAGTGGAGATCCCAACGACAATGTGCAAGTGCATAGATTTGAACGATTTGATATCTACAACATATTCCAACTTGCGTGATTTTGAAACTTTAACTAACATTTATCTTAATGAACGCACTATACTGTCTGCGCGAATTGATGATGTTAGTGAAATCAACAATCTTGCACTTGGTATATTCCCTGGAATACTAAAAACGTATCTAGCAGCTGATAAGATGGATAAAGCGGGTCAAGTAGATAAATCTATAACGTCTCGATATCCAAATGAGTATTTCAACTCGTTGAATTCGAGCGGGTTACCTCCGTTTAAATTGGAACTGAAAGTGGGTGCTCATATCATGTTGTTAAGTTATTTCTCCGAAGGACGGATTGTGTAACGGCACGCGGTAATGGTTATCAAGTGTTCAACATGTGTTATTGAAGCCCGCATTTCGAATGGGGATAAATCAGGTAATTTGGTATTCATTCAAAGAATTTCATTGACACCTTCTGACTCAAAAGTACCATTTGTGATGACAAGGATAAAATTTCTTATACGTTTAGCCTATGCCATGAGCATCAATAAGTCACAAGGCCAATCTGTGAACTTGTTGGGATCGATTTACGAATACCTGTATTTTGTCATGGACAATTGTATGTTGCATTATCAAGATGCACGAGTTATGATCGCATACGTATACTACTTCCTAATGTTGAACAAACAACAACTAATATTGTATATCCTGAAATTTTGATATAATGCATATTATAAGTAAGCACGTAATACGAATGATCAAATATATATATATATATATATATATATATATATATATATATATATATATATATATATATATATAAAAAAAAAAAATTATTCATTTATGTCATTGTATTGTAAATGATATATAATTGATATTATTATACAGGTTCCAAAGAAAAATAAAAGAATCGAAATGACTATCTACACAAGTTGTGCAACAAACCGTGCTGCATTTTTACGACAAAATCCACAACTCATGAATGTCGTAAGTGAATACATCTTATACACATTACTTAGTTCGATGGTGTATATTTTATTAGTAATATACTCTTACATTTCTTTGTATAAAAAATGTGATTGTAACATTAAGGGACGAGGATGAATTATATCACATAAAATATCCACAAGTAAGATAATACAAACTCTATTTCTAATTATTTTTCTAATACAAGTTCGTTGTCTTCTAATAATAGTTAATTTTAATTATATTTGTAATATTGGAAACAAATCATGCGTGAAGACTGGATAATAGGAAAACGCTTGGCTACATGAAATCTCAATCACATGGTAAAAATTCACATAAATTTAACACTAATATGTATCATATTTAAATTATAAACTAATTTTCTATACTTTATAAATGAACAGATTGTCGTTCAAGTTTCCCACATTGAACGATATGTATATGTCAACATTTTGTAGAGATGAGATCTATACACGCAGATAAAAAACTCAATTTTATACAATCCATACATTTCGATTCTGTTACTTTTTAGTTATTTTTTTATTTTAACTTATCTATTAGTTGTTTGATAAATTATACACATATTTATAGTTTATTTGAATTTTGTAACCAATTTTTTTATATCATTTATGTATACACTCTATCAATAGTTTTAGATTTATATTTTTATCATTCTAACTTTTAAACATTTGCTATATAAAAACAGAAAATAAACAATTAATTGAAATTTTATTTTTCGAAGTGCATACTATACCTAGTATTTTTACATAACATAAAAAAATTATAAATTTTTTTTATATAAAATATTTAATTTCTTTAATAATATAATCTAACAAGTCAATTATTTTCTTTTTTTATTAAATATTTCTATAATACTACCTACACGATTATTATTTTTCTTTCTTTTTTTTAATATTTTAATATTTTTATTATTTTCTTTTCATTAATAATCTGAATTTAAACCATACATAAAATAAAGATAAAAAGAAAAACAGTAAACACATCAAAAGAAACACGTCATTAAAATCCTCAATATACAATTTCCAAAACTCTGAACAAAATCAAACCAAGGCTAAAAAACTATATTTTTTTTTCTTTTTTTAATATTTTAATATTCTTATAATTTCTTTTCCTTTCTTTACAATGCATAAAGGAAAGGTGAAAAAAAATAAAACAGCACTCATAATAAACACATCAAAAGAAACACGTCATAAAAATCCTCAATATACAATTTCCAAAACTCTGAACAAAATCAAACCCAGCCAGAAAATCCAAACCAAAAGCAAGCCAAAGCGAAAACCAAAACCAAACATTTATTTAGTCTATCACTTACCAATATACAAACATTCTTACATGAGACGTTAACATTAGATATTTACATGTGTTTAACCATTCCAATTTTCATTTTTTCTACTTTTTCTTTTTTTACTTTTTGTTTATTGTACTCCATTTGATTTGTATTCATTTAGTGGTGGGCATGTGGGGACAGGCCTCAAACAGACACCTCAGATGTCTGTGCAGCGGTGTTAATGGATCTTGGTTGCCGTAGAAGTTCAATCAGTGTTTCCGCCTGTACACAAAATGACATATCAACATGTCAGCATTTAATTTTATTTAAAGTTCTGATACATAATTAAGAATCAATTACTTAGTAGTATGATAATATATTCTAATTTACATATTCAATGAATGAATAATTTAACGTGAAACAGAACTATTTAGTCAGAGTCTAATCATATCAAGCAATCTACATTTAGTTTAATGGCAATAGTAAAAGTGGATTTTTGACTTTTTACCTTTTGTTTGGCGCGACTAGTACCAGATTGTGTCAACGCCACCAACGGCGGAATAGCTCCTTCGCGCGACACCATAGTACGGTACACCAAGCTATCTTCACAGAGCTGTAATAATATCGCCACCGCAATCTCCTTTTGTCTATGTGACCCAGCCTCGACTATCTCTACCAACACCGGTATGCCACCTTCTTCCACCACCGCCGCTCTTGCGTCTGCCATAGTTACTAAAAGGCTCAAAACAAAAGCTGATTTATCCACCATATTTGATCCAAAATCCGCCATTAATTCCACTAACGGCTTCATTATCCCTGCTTGAACCGCTCTGAGTTTATTCTCTTTAACGGAACAAAGCGTGTATAGAGCTGTACAAGCGTCCTTTTGGCCACGTAGATTTCCGGATTCCAGAAGGTTCACTAGTAATGGAATAGCTCCAGACCTTCCTATAGCGATTTTGTTATCTTCCATTTGTGATAACCTAAGCAAAGCACAAGCAGCGTTTTCTTTAGCGGTTGCCGTACCTACTTTCAGAGCATAAACTAATGGTCTAATCGCACCGGAGCTCGCGATGAGTGACTTGTTCTCATCACAAAGCGATAAATTTAAAATTGCTGTGACTCCGTACTCTTGTAATTGGAAATCAGTCGATGAGATCAGCGAAATCAACGGTTTGATCGCGCCGGCGTGAGCAATTTTGATTCGATTCTCGGGTTTATTCTTAGCTAATAAGCGAATCTCCAAAGCTGCTTCCTTTTGCACATCTGCAGAGCCAGATTCGAGATCGATGACTAATTGATGGAGGAATTCATCGGAATTTTCCGTCGCGCAGGCGATTAACAGCCGCCGGCTCTGGGAGGACGTAGTCGGAAACTCACCGGATCTATCGCTG
Organism: Nemophila menziesii; assembly: GCA_029959085.1. Lineage (NCBI taxonomy): Eukaryota > Viridiplantae > Streptophyta > Magnoliopsida > Boraginales > Hydrophyllaceae > Nemophila > Nemophila menziesii. The sequence continues at coordinate 19,020,865 of JARWIR010000013.1, read as the reverse complement.
TTGCAATCGCTGAACGCTGATGAAGAATTATCGTTCATGCTCATGCCGCTGAAGCTTCTCCCCATGTAAGTAAAATTTGACTGCACTTGTGTTTCCATCGCCGGCACAATTAATTCCCGTCACATAAAATTTGCTGCCGGCGAGAATATAATACACGAACTTATAACAAGTTATTTGATTTGGGTTGAATAAGAGGAAGTCTGAAGATTAAGAAAACGACATCGTTTTGGAAGTAGACCGATTGCTAACTAATAGTATTACAAAGCAGCGAAGCGAAGAATATAAATGAGAGGAAAGGAACACCTGGATGGGTCGGGGCACGTGCACGACCGTACACTATCTCAGTTTCAGACATCACACGTGTGAAATGTTGTGTGGGTTGCTTTAAACGCGTGCGATGAAAGTTCTCTGACCGATTCGGGATATTTCCATGTTCGTCGTTGTTTTTGAGTTTTATTTATTTCTATCATGGTTAAAATAAATAATTATATAAAAAACGTATTTAAAAAAATAATAGCAAAAATTACATATAACACTTACTTAATCAGCTCATTAAGCTAATAAGTTCATTTATAAGGCGTTTCTTTTATTTAAAATTATTGACCAACAATCTTTGTTGACCAATACTATATTCAAAACAATATTATCAATGAATTTTTGTTGCAAAACCATTACACGAATGAAGTATAACACCAATTTGTTCAATCAAACAGTCATGGCAAATCACACTATTATATAGGATCCACAAAACTCAAGCGTTATTCCCTACCTATATACCTATTCTCAGCGCATTTTACATTTCGTACTGTAAAAGGCTTCCAACAATCATAATAATGGCATGTATAAAAATATAATAAATTATACTTAAATCATAGAATTTTGAAAACTTGTAAAAGGAATGTGATAAGATTAAAATTAGATCAATCCTTTAGAGTTTGTAAGGTTTATAAAACTACTTTTAAAATTAGTGATGAGATTACCTTGTACGGTTGCTTAGATTTCTTCTATATAATACTCGGTCAGTAAGACCATCTCCGGAGATTGCGCCATATAGATATTTTTGGGTTATTGATGGGCTTAAGCAAGTAGGGTTGATGATGGCGAAGAAATATCCCCGAGAGCAGCTTGGTAAAAGGTGAGTGTGAAGAGATGTCTTTTATTTCAATGAATGCTAATGTGAAGCGATGAGTTTTAAGGCGTTCATTGTTTTAAGTTAAGTTCTCAATTGAAGTGGATGTAGTTGGATAGTAGGTAGTTATTTTTTTATTTACATAAAGACGCTTCATAGAGAAGCGCCTCATAATTAAATGGACCTATTAGCTTAATTGGCTGATTAAGTGAGTGAGGCGCTCCCCGGAGTAGCGCCTATGCGTTACTGTCGCGATTATTTTTTCAAATACGTTTTTCAAGCAATTATTTATTTTGAAATAGGTAAGAAATAAAAAACTCGTTGTTTCACTTCTTATTTATATCTCACCTATTTAAAATTTTACTCCTCAATCCCATTAGAATGTGTACACATTTCAAAGAATAATTATCTTAATTATTGTCTAGTTAAAAAAACTATATTTTTTTCAATTTTTATACCCATTTTAACCAAATCTTATTCAGTTTTATTTATAAAAAACATTGAATATTATTTGTCACTTTTTTAATACTAAGATATTTTTCTCTATTTTTTAATATTATCTCTAATTAAATAATAAAAAAATATTATAATAAATAATTTCAGGTATGTTTATTAAGAGTGATTGTATAAAAAGAAAAGTATTTAGTTCTCTTTTTAATATTTGTGTACCAAAAAAATGGACAAATAAAAATAAACAGAGTAAGTAACGATTTACATTTTTTCCGGATAAAGGATCTTATTATTTAAGCAAAACGATTACAACAAAATAATATCTTCTTGCTTTACTAGCCTTCAAGTGTTTGATATAATTCAAAGATATTTTCAAACTTATATTATTTTTCAAACCTTTTTTAAATTAGTGGTAATCTTGATTAGTTTCATATTCACCCCCCCCCCCCTCCTCTAAGACTTACAAAATCCCTTCAATCCATGGTTGGTAAAGAAACCTCATCTCCTCTAAGATCCATGCTTTCCTTACTTATTTCATGTCTTCCTCACAATCTGCAAAAGTGTGATTAAGAGGATTAACTTTCTATCTAGCAAATGTATTTGGGAGAATAAAAAGGATACATAGATCCATAAAGACGGCTGGATTACGGTTGCATCTACCAAGGCTTGAGGGGTCTAGGTATAAAAAGTATTGAATCTTGACCATCCAAAACTAGTTGATAAACAAGCTTGGTCCCTCATCGATAACCCTAACGCCCTAGTATTAATGATCTTAAAGGAATTTTATTTTCATGACTCAGATTTTGCTATGAGAAACAAATTTCACGGATTCCTCCTGGAATTGGAGCAGACTCATTAATGGAATGAATTTTAATTGCTTCTATCCAATCAAAAGTATAGGAGATGGGCACGATATTTCGATCTGGAAAATTAAATGGACAAAAGAGGTTTTGTCTAAACCTTCACATTACAGTGATGATCCTGACTTCCCAAATTTATAGCTGATCTCTTTGATTCTTCTACCGAAACTTGGAAGATAGATATTGTTAAGTACCTTTTCCCATGATCCGGCAAAACATATACTTATAATTAAGATACCTTGGACTGGTCAAAATAGCAGTTAGTCTGGCCTTTTGATCAAAATAGAGATTACACTTGCAAAACTCAGTATACTAATGCTCTTAGTTTGTTCGTACATCCCTCTCTCGACCCAAGCCCATCTCGCTTTATTAACCAAAGTCTCTTTAAACGTATTTGGGCTTCCCACATGTCTCGTAAATTTAGATTCTTCTTACGGAAAATCTAATTAATGTCTTATCTACCAAGAAGGATAAATTTATTAGAAAATGATCCTTCTTTGATATTTGTGGAATTTATTGAGAAAAGAAGAAACTCCTGGTCATATATTTTTGAGATGTGAGTGGACTAAGAATCACTAGTGACTGTCCCCCTCACACTATAGTTTCCTCCCTAATCATCCTGTTAGGATGGATAGGTGGTTGAAGTATATGATTTTCTTATTCCCTAATAGTAATGAAAAATACTCTATGTTAAGGACGAATTCATCTTACTTATGGACTATTTGGCATACTAGGAACAAATTTGTGTTTGGATATTTCTAACATCCTTTATTTTAGAGATATATATAAAGTTGGAGACTTATCAATACCTGTATCACCCCCTTAAGAAGCCCTGTTCGAGAACATGAATCCTTCTTCCTACCAATGGAGTCCACCAGCCGCTCTTCCACTAAAGTCAATATTGATGCCTCCTTCTTTAATTTAGAAAAAGCATATGTTTCCGTCGTGGGAATTAATTATTGGGTTGGCTCAGTCTATTAATGGTTCTTCCAGTTTTGAAACTGAAGCCTTAATCATTTGAAGTGCGCTTAAATTGGTGAAGGATCAAGTACAGGGGAAAAGCATTTGTTAGTGGTAAGGAGGTCCATGTCCCCCCTGATTCTTTTTAGAAAAAAAAATATAACTATCTTAAAAAAACTATAAGTACATAACGCCTAAAGTTTTTGAATATCTTCATTTGATCCCCTAACTTTTAAAGTGTATTTTATTAAGCTTTAAATTATTTTATTTATAGAATTTTTTTATTTTTTTAATATAAAATGGGTCAATGCCCAAAAAAATCAAAATAATATTATACTTGCCCCAAAGAATCATCAATTAACTTACTATTATAAGATTACATATTTACCCTTACATCATAAGAACGATTCCCGTCACACGACGATTCCCGTCACGAACGATTCCCGTCACGGACGATTCCCGTCACCGACGATTCCCGTAACCGACGATTCCCATCACCCGACGAATCCCGTCAACGCGACGAATAATGTATAACATAAGTAGGGATAGTATAGTCAAATAATGTATAAAATAATTCAATTGGTGATTTTATTGGGCAGAAATTTTGTCATTGATGTTATTGGGCTAAAAATAATATTATTTTGATTTTTTGGGTCATTTACCCTAATAAAATATATGTTAGTTTGTATTGAAAAAGAAACTTATAGGATCAAGACTTATATTGCAATCTTTACACAATATAGGGACCTTTAGTGCAAATTTGTATAATATAAAGATATATTTTGCAATTTTTGCATAATATTTAGATTTATAGTGAAAATAGCGGCAAATTTTTTTTTCAGAGTCGTTGCCCCCGAACCCTCTTGACCCTCCCTGACAAAAATTTCTGGCTCCGTATTTGACCAAGCATCCTCCAACTCACCATATAAAATAGATGCAATAACTTGTTAAAAGATCTTTCTCTTGTTAAGATCTAAGGTATGCGAAGAGAGATAAACCTTGCAACTGATTAGAATGTAAAAACTTTTCTAATTTTACCTTTTCTTTTGAATTGGTGTAATAATTTATCCAACGAAAATATGTACTTTGCTTTCTCTTGATATTTTTTTATAAAATAGTACTTTTGTGCGATTGCACAATGGATTGGCTAAGGTTCGCCTTTTTATTTTAATACAAGTCCATTTTGTTTTAAAAGGAAAAATAACTTCTAAAACTCATGGTCATCAAAAATTTCTCTTGGAAAAAAAAAACTCCAATTTAAATGGCCATTGTGCCAACAAATTAGTGGATATATTTTAATGTATAAGTAGAAGAGTGCTTTTGATTTGGGCCACATATATATGTATGCGAACGACTAACTGACGCTTGGAAAAATAAGACTCTCAAGTGCATTCAATATAGTCAGTTCAGACCGTGATAACGACACACTCAATGTATAGTACTTTTCTTGATGCCTAGTTAATGGTTTGGGCGCTTTTTAGTAGTCACAAATTAAAAAAGTGTAAACACTTCACACTGTTATGAGTTCTAATTGGTTTTAACCTATTCGTAGAATGATTAATACGTGTGGCATTTGAATAGAAAAAGAATACTGTAATGCAAGATTTTAAAGTTTTGTAAACATTTGACCTGGTTCGTTTGTAATGGTAATAGTCTCAAGAAAATTTTATGGGATGATGTAATTTAATTGGTTCAGAATTTTCTTCTGTCCAAAAGTAGCGTCAATTTGATCGGCCTATATTTATGGAGTTTTTTCTGTTTGACAAAAAAAATCACTCTTCATAATAAATATTAAAAATAAAAAGAGAGTTTAAAACACAAATAAAATGAAGAGCTCATAAAAAATAAAAGAAAGCAAAAACGCTCTCAAAGGAGGCGATAAGACAGGAGTCTACTAAATCAAGTTTATTAGTCAGAATCAACTACTGGGCTCTTCAAGGACAAAATTCAATCTAACCTTAAGCTCAATTTTCACAAAGCAGAGAAGAAGGATGAGGGTGTAACAGTTATCAAACCACCTAAAGAAGTATTTGCGGAAGGCGCTGCAGTCTGGGTTAATTGCTTAATTGGTCAGTTTATTGGTGCTCCACCTCCTTTCTATATGGTTACAAACTTTGTGCGCTATCAATAGAGTGAGATGGGGAAAGTAAAGATAAAATCTAATGGTAATATGTTAGTTTTTGAGTTTGAGAATGAGGTTAATTGTAGGAAAGCTTTGGAGCAGATATGGCATATTGGAGGTAAGCCATTATTTCTACGTGAGTGGTGTGAGGATATGAAATTTGGTCAGATGGACTATAAGAATGTTCCTCTGTGGGTGAAATTGCGAAATGTACTTATGAACCTGTGGACTAGAAATGGACTAAGTTACATAGCTAGTGGAATTGGAAAACCTATTCAAGAGGACTCCATCACTGAGTCTAGAGCTACATTAGGTTATGTTAGGGTGTGTATTGAGGTTAATTTAGATGAAAAGCTATTGGAAAAGGTTTATGTGGATACAGGAGGGACTGAATTACATGAAGTCAAAGTCGATTATGACTGGAGGCCTATACAGTGTCCAGTTTGCAAAAGCTATGATCATAAAATTTGCAGACCTGAGAAAAAAGTTTGGGTACAAAAACAAGATAAAACAGTACCTGATAAAGTAGTGAACAAGGACAATGGTAAGGGAAGATAACTCAAGTCAGGGAAGGAGTGAAAATGGATGGAAAACTGTTACTAGAGGTACTAAGAGTCATGAAACAACTGAGTGTAGTTATACATCACCACAAATGAATGAAAACTCATTTAATGTATTGAATAGTCCTCTATCTGCACTGGACAATGATGTTTTGAAGATAATAAGAAGTGTAGTAGATGGGGCAAGAAGTAGGCCTCCTGATCCATGATCTTAGGATCATGGAACGTTAGGGGCTTAAACATGGTCCTTAGACAACAAGATGTCTTAAATTTCATGTTTGATAAAAAGGTGCAGGTGATGTGTTTACTTGAGACTAAGGTACAATATGAAAATATGAAGATGATCATGAAGGAACGGTTTGGTAGATATAAGATTACTCACAATTACAGTAGAGACCCTAAAGGAAGGGTATGGATTTTATGGAAAGAAGAGGATGTGAAAATTACTGTATTAGAGGAAACAGCTCAGGCTATTCTTATAAAGGTGATTCAGCTGATGGATAAAACTATCTTATGTGCAGTCTATGCTAGTAACAATGATAAAATTAGAGTTAACTTGTGGAATGATATGATTAAGTGGAGTATAAAGTATAAAAATGAACAATTTGTTAGTGTAGGTGACTATAATGAAGTGCTGAGAATTCAGGACAGGTTAAACTATGAAGAGTTAACTGAGAGTGCACAGCAGTTCATTGATTGTCTTGAAGATGCAGCATTGTATGAACATCAGACTTGTGGCAACTTTTATACTTGGACAAATAGAAGTTCTATATCTTTAAAAGCTAGCAGAATTAATAGAGTAATAATTAATGCACAGTGGTTGGATAAAGTACAATCCAATGTGATTTGTCTAGCCCCTTCTACATCAAACCATTGTGCATTGCTGATTACTACAAATGGTGCTCACATTAGAGATCCTTGTTCTTTCAAATACTTTAACATTTGGTCTACACATGTAGAGTTTCATGGAATAGTGAAAGAAGCTTGGAATATACAGGTGCAGGGCTCATCTATGTATATACTATATGAGAAGCAGAGGTCAGTTAAAAGAGCTCTAAAATTGTTCAATAATAAATATTTTTGAAACCCTTCTCAATATATAAACCAAATAAGAAGTAAGCTAGAGGAATTACAAAACTTGATAATGTGTGGTAAGGGAAATGATGCAGTGTTTGCTGAGGAAAAGATTGTTTTGCAAAACCTTGAGGAAGCTATATTACATGAACAACAAATACTATAACAAAAAGGCCAGGGATACTTGGTCTAAAGAAAGTGATAGTAGTTCTGCTTATTACTACAGAATTATCAAGGCTAGACAAGCAAAAAACAAAGTTACTACCCTTGTGGATGATGAGGGGAACATTTTATCTACTCGTAATAAGATAAAGAATGAATTCTTGAAGTTCTATATATCTTTAATTGGTACAGCTGATCCAAATCAGGAGGTATGCTCAGTTACTGTAATGAAGCAATTACTAAATACTTCACTTAATGATGAGCATATACAGTTTTTAAATAGTCTATTTACAGATAAGGAAATTAAAGAAGCACTGTTTGCTATTGATGAAACAAAATGCCCTGGTCCAGATGGATTCACATCTGGATTTTATAAAGATGCCTGGAGTATTGTAGGTGATGATTTTTGTAAAGTTGTAAGAGATACCTTAGTAACTCAAAAAATGCTGAAGGAAGCTAATGCCACAAATATTTCTCTCATACATAAAACTCAAGTTCCTACTGGTGTGAGGCAATTTAGGCCTATATCTTGTGTTAATACACCCTATAATACACTATCAAGGGTTATTACCACTAGAATTAAGAAGGTACTAAATTCTCTTACTAATTTCAATCAAGCTGCATTTGTAAGTGATAGGCATATTGAAGATAACATCATTGTGGCTCAGGAGATTCTTAATGGCTATGATAAGGTTAATATAACTGCTAGAAGTACTATTAATGTTGATTTGCAGAAAGCTATGATAGCTTGAATTGGAATTTTCTAATCAATGTCTTACACGCTTTTAATTTTCCTGATATGATGATTAAAATAATTGAGATGTGTATTTCAACTCCTACCTATTCACTATGTGTTAATGGCGAATTAGTGGGGTACTTTGAGGGTAGAAGAGGGTTGAGACAAGGGGACCCACTGTCCCCTTATCTGTTTGTATTGTGTATGCAGATTTTTACTTCAATCTTTCAAAGAATTGGAGATAATAGAGATTTTGCTTTCCACCCTAAATGTGAAGCTTTGAAGCTTAATCACATAATATTTGCGGATGATTTGCTTATATTTATGGAGTCTACTGTCCAATCAGCTAATATAATAAAGGATGGGCTCAATATATTTGCTAGGTTATCTGGCCTGAGAATGAACAAGGATAAAAGTGAAATCTACTTTGGCAATACTCCTAATGATGTTAAAGACGAGATTATACAAGTGTTGAACATAAGGGAAGGATTCTTACATGTAAGGTACCTTGGGGTGCCTCTGAATTCAAAGAAGCTGAGCTTATCTGATTCAAATAAGCTAATTGATATCATATGTGATAGTATTAATAAACGGAGTCACAAACTACTTACATATGCAGGGAGGTTAGAATTAATTAGAGTGGTCCTTATCAGTAAAATTCTTTATTGGTGTAGGGTTTTTTTATTACCTAAACATGTGATATACAAGTTGAATAAAAAACTGTCTAGCTTTCTTTGGAAAGGTAATTTGGAGGGTGCAAAGGTCTCATGGCTAGATGTATGCAAGAGTAAGTCTTATGGTGGACTTAATATACCAAATATTGAAAATCTTAATAAGGTTTGTTTACTAAGTGTATTTTGGAGGATGTATAAGAGAGGTGAAAATTTATTAAGCCTCTGGGCATATAAGAATGTGTTTAAAGGCAGGTGTGTATGGAATTTCCCAATTAAACAGGACCTGTCTTAGACATGGTGCAAAATTCTAAAACTGAGAAGTGTAGCATATTCATTTATAACTCATAAAGTGAATAATGGTGTTGTTACTTATATTTTCTGGGATAATTGGATTTGAGGAGATAATGTGAACTCTTATCTGCACAGAGACACACATGACTGTCCTATGTGGCTTGAGAAAACAGTCAAAAGTTGTTATATGCGAGGAAGGTGGCATTTACCTCCCTCTCTTGGTGGTTTAAATGAAGTACTACCTATACTAAATGAAGCTAATGATAAGATAACATTGAGAGCTAGTGTTAAAGGTAAGTTTTCCTTTAAGAAAACAATGAAGGAAGTTTCTGATCAAGGACAAATAGTGGAATGGACAAGAATTGTATGGAACTCAATGAATATTCCAAAAAATTCTTTTTGTGCTTGGCTAGCTTGTTGGAATAGACTGCCTACTAAAGCAAGGATGCTACAGTAGGGATTACAAATAAGTGCTATTTGTGAAATATGCCATAACTGCATAGAAGACATAGATCATCTGTTTGTCCGTTGTCCCCTTTTTGCTAGTATATTACAGAATTGTTTTGCTAAATGTGAGGTTCAAATGCCTACTAGTCTGAACTGGGCTGAGCTTGTGGAATTTATCTTAACTCAGGCAAGTGATAAGTTTACTGATGTTGTGTACTCGGGGTGGTTCACATCCTTTTTATATTACATTTGGGCAAATCGAAATGCTATGATACATGGAGGTAAGGTTAGTAATGAAGATGATATATACCATAAAATCCAGTACTGTCTTTTTGTAAAAACTGCTGGCTTGAGAAAATTTAAGAACAAGAGTATACGATTGAAGATTGCTACAAATTGGGAGTTAATGCAGATTTTTAAAGAATGATGGTTGTTAGGTCCTTACTTGTTTGTTTTTAATAGGTATTGTAGTTTATTAAAGGTTTCTCTTATGTAATAGTTATCTTTTTCTATTACTTGAGGCTCTTGGAGTGCTCCTTAATGTAAAGATTAAAAGTTTGAGCTAATAAATTTGATAGTTGATCGAAAAAAACTACCAAGACTGTCCCGAACTTCTTGGTTACCAATGTTTTATAATAATAAAATTTACATTATAAATTTTTATATAAAAAATAAAACTCAAGCTATTTTACTATATTTAAAATATTTCATATAAAATGTGGTCGAAAAACATACATCTAAAAAAATTTACTGCATTCATTTTAAAAACATTTTTTTATTTTAATTCTCTTTTTAAATGCTATTTAAAAAATCTATTTGTAATTGAGGTATATTATATAATTTTGAAAAAATATAAAACAATAATATAGTTTAGTTTAAAACACAAAAAAATTATTAATTCTTTTGCTTTAATGATGAAATTAGACTCGTATATACTCCGTATCATTGACAAAAAATAAGGTTAAGAGTTTTGAGATGTAATAATTATTTGCTGTAATGAGAAAAAAAACTGCCTCGTAATAAAAGAAAAAACATCAGAATCAACTACCAGGGGTTGTCCCGAACTTCTTGGTTTTTTATAATAACAAAATTTAAGTTATATATATTTATATAAAAAAGAAAACTCAAGCTATTTTACTATATTTAAAATATTTCATATAAAACGTGGTCGAAAAACATACATCTAAAAAAATTTACTGCATTCATTTTAAAAACATTTTTTTATTTTAAATCTCTTTTTAAAAACTATTTATAAAATCTATTTGTAATTGAAGTATATTAAATTAATTTGAAAAAATATAAAACAACAATATAGTTTAGTTTAAAACACAAAAAAATTATTAATTTTTTTGCTTTAATGATGAAATTAGACTCGTATATACTCCATATCATTGACAAAAATAAGGTTAAGAGTTTTGAGATGTAATAATTATTTACTGTAATGAGAAAAAAACAGCCTCGTAATAAAAGAAAAAACAATAACCTTAGTGTGTTTGACAAGTTTTGAACTAGGAACTCTACGGTAAAAATGGCCACCTCGTATCCGTTAAGCTACTATTAGTTTTGTGTAGTGTTTCAATCTAAACAGAATATTATGCATAATAAACATTTTTTCTTTTGTGGGGCCCTCAAAAATTTGGGGCCCTAGGCGACCGCCTTGGTTGTCTTGAGCCCAGGACGACCATGTCAACTACCAACAGCATCTCTGGCAACACATCAATTGGCGGTATCATCTTTGTTTCTTCAATTAACGGGTTATCTTTATCAATTTTAGTAACCAAATTTCAGGGTTTCTAGGATTTGTAAGTATGAACCCATCATCGGACGGACGGCGAAACTCACGACATATTCTCCTCCATCAGAATCACAACAAAGATCCTCTACCAGAAATCGAACAGACAAACAACTATAAACAAGAAACAAATCAGGTGTGTTTTCATTAATTTTGATTTTTTAAAATTACAGACTCTCTTTAGTAGGCAAAACAAAAACAATATGTACAATCAATACTATGTATGCTTCTAGGGGCGGATTCATAATTTCAAATCAGGGAGGGCTATTATTTAGTCTTAATAACATTAGTGTATAAAATTTAAGTTGAGGAGGGCTAATTTTTAATTAAGGTGCTATAATTTTTTTTATCCTTGCTTTTTTAAATCGGGCCAAATTGTACTACTATCCCATAGGTTAGGGTGGGCTGCAGCCTACCCCAGCCAACCCCTGGATCCGCCACTGTATGTTTCGAGTTCGAGAATCAATTTCAGGAAAAGGAAATTAGGCTTTTCAATAAAGAGTCGGGATTTCAGAACACCACTTCTAATCTCACCATACATATACAAACACAGTCCTTGATAAAGTCAACATCGGGCGACACCAGATCTAGAAAACAAACAAAAAGAGACAAGGTAAAACAAATAGAACGGAGATTCACTAATAACAACTGGAATCAAGGAAGGAATAATAAGGAGGACATGACAACCATCCAAACAAGTGCGAGCAATAGCAATAAGGACGACACAGAAGGAAGGACTTAGTTTTCGTATGATGGCAACAAGGAAGCAATTAAAACAAGGCGTAAGGATTTCATCACTAGTAATTTTGATTGTATTAAAGATATTGAGTATTTTTGTTACTGTTTCTTTGATTGGATTACTAATAAGCAACTTTTATCTGTTAAATATGATTATATAAAAAAGGAAAACTCTCTCAAACAAAAGAAAGAAACTCATATGGATGGTAACTATGGAAAACATGGAGTGATTATCTACTATAATTTTGGTAATAAGAAAGAAAATTATCAAAACAGAAGGGTTATGGACTATTGTCAACAATATTATGTATTAATTGTGATAAAATATCCAGGAAGAACACCAGTCTGACATATACGAATGTGAAGCTTCTTTCTATACACATCTTGTTTTGTCAAATGATATTCAATCGGGATGATTACATGGTGGCTGTTGGAAAAAATAAAAATTATAGGAAAAAATAGCAGAGACAAAATCAAGGATGATATTCCTTCTAATATTAAAGCTTTTAAGTCTCATCTGTTTCTTGGGGTAAAAAGAGGGATGATACTGCTCGAGAAACTAAATCAACAGAAACGAAAAAGCATTTTAAATGGGACCTTGATTTCTAAGGGAGGAGAAAAAATGTATAGGCTATGGAATGTTGGGGTTAGGTTTGATCATTTGAAACAAGAAAATGTGCACATAGGGAAAATAAGGGGGCGAGAAATACTTGGGTACCAAGCATTAAAGGGGAGTGATATTCATCGATGGGGGATGAAGTGAGCAAACAAGAAATACTTTGTAATTAACTATGCTTTGAAGTTTAAAGACAATTTTTATGGCGGTGAAATTAAGGAGAATGATAGAGGCGAGATTTCATCACAAGTAAAATATGACAATGGAGTGAACAACACCCAAGACCTAAATGAGAAAATTAAACTAATAAAGGCAACACAAACCAAGCAAAGATGTATTAGAAAGTCACATAATCACTTGAAGAACAAAAGCTGGACTAAACACACATACGAGGGCAGAAAGAATATGGAGGAAGAAATCACGGAAGGAACACAAAGGAAAGGAAAGCATAAGAAGATCTCAAATATAACAAAGATAGAGGGCGCGAACAATAAATGTTTTGGAAAAACCGAGACAGTGGAATTAGAAAACAATTTAATTAGCGGATCGCAACTCGTGAGGAAGAAGATGATCACAACGCTAAGGTCCAGGTATGAACTTAAGATATATACGGTTTTTGTTAAGTGCAAGATTAATACTAAAAGGTATATCCGGACTGTCCCCAAGACGTCCGACGACATATCTCAATGAGTGCATTGTTCTGGAACTGTCAAGGGATACAGGCTCCTTTGACAAAGAGACAAATTAAATCACTTTTGGATCGTTTTAAACCCGGAGTAGTTTGTTTTTGTGAAACAATGCTTAGACAAGTAGATTCTAGGGATACGTTACGTAAGATTGGTTTTGAAATCTTCTTTATTTTTTACCCCACCGGGAGGGCCTATCACTCGGGTTTTTTTTTATCATGGGCAAGCTAGTATGCATCTAGATATTATTTTTTTGTAATAGGCACTACATTATTATGCTTATTAATGATCCTATTTTCACGTATTATATTATCTGTATTCATGCCCCTAACAACTATGAAGAATAATTGGACATTTGGGAACAAATTACAAAATGGAATGATACGAACAACAAGTCGTGGCTATTGATGGGCGATTTTAACAACATCTTAAATATGGATGAAAAGTGAAGCCTCACTCCACCTAAAACACACCATATTATTGAATTTAAGAACTTTATCAGTAATAATGGACTTGCTTAAATTAATTCACATGGATGAAACTTCACATGGAAAAATAGACAAAAGGGGGAAAGTGTTGTCAAGGGAAAGATTAATCGAGTTCTAGGGTCATTCGAATGGATCATCAAATACCCGAGGGATCAAGTGTTTATCCCTCCGGCCATCGGGTCAGACCACTCACCACTTATTCTTCAACATGACACGAACACACCCATCGGGGTAAATACTTTAAATTCGAATCCCATTGGCTCGACAATATGGAATGTAGAGAAGTGGTACAACAAAGTTGGGAAGAAATAGGCAACCAACAAGCTTTAGCAAACTATATAGAGAAAAAAGAGAACACAACACAAGCCTTGACAAGGTGGAGTAAACTCACCTTCAAAAACTACCAAGAACAAATCAAGATAATACAACAACAATTGATTGAAATAACAAATGAGGAACCAACACAAGAAAACCAACAAGAAGAAGAATATCTAAGACAAGAACTACTTTTCGAATATGCATGCGAGGAAAAGTATTGGGCAGATAGAGCTAGACAACAATGGCTCACGTGCGGGGACAAGAATACAAATTTCGTTCACATGGACACAATGCAAAGAAGTTCTTTTAACAAAATTACAAAAATAAGAAACCAACAAGGAGACTGGCTGGAAAACGCCACAGAGCTAAAATCGAATTTCCAATATTTCTATAACCAACTGTTTGCAGAAAAAGTGGCGTCAAACGATAAAATGATCAATGCGATGAGATACGTCACACCGAAAGTTACAAATGCAATGAATCAAAATTAATACAATAACCTACTATGGAAGAACTAGAGAATTCTCTTAAATAACTATCACCCACAAAGGCGCCAGGTCCGGATGGGTTAAACGGTAAATTTTACAGCGAATTTTGGGATATTATTAAAGACGACGTATATAGAGTTGTACAGAATTTTTTCAACAACAACATAGACTTGGAAGCACTTAATGACACCCTGATCACACTAATCCCAAAAGGAGAGATACAAGAACTACTGGGCGACTACAAACCTATATCTTGCATCAACTTCGGATATAAACTAATAGTTAAGAAGCTCTCGAATCGTCTTCAACATATAATGAACGAAATAGCATCACCAACTCAAGGTGCTTTTATTAAAGGACAGGCCATCCAAGATAACATTCTTATTGCACAAGAAATATCTTTCTATATGAACCGAAAACGAAAGAAACCGAAACACATGACAGGTATAAAAATAAATATGTACAAAGCATATGATCATGTATGATGGGAATATATTCTTAGATTACTTACTAAACTCGGTTTTCATGATAGATGGGTTAGCTGGATAAGGAATTGTATTAAACGATGTCCTTTCAAATCAATTTTAATGAAGAAAGGTTACCGAGCTTCCGGTCAGGAAGAGTACTCAGACAAGGGGATGCTTTATCCCCTTTCCTTTTCTCTCTGTTGACGGAAGCACTAATAAGCCTTATAGAAAACGCGTGCCTACAAGGACGGATCAAAGGAATCCATATTACAAGAAACTGTCTAGAAATTTCTCACCTCCTGGTTTGCAGATGAATCACTATTCTTTCTTATATTGATAATACATATTTGCAGGCTTTCACTAATTGCCTCATAGAATACTGTGAAGGTTCTATACAACAAATCAACTACCACAAGTCAGTGGTTTACTTTAGTAAAGACACTCTAGAAGAAATACAACATCATGTAACTCAAGAAATTCAAATGGCAGAAACGGACGACCTAGGCAAGTATCTAGGTATACTGTTATGCCACAAACGATCAAAAGTAGAAGCACTAGAATGGATAGCAAAAAACCTATTCTAAAAAATAGAAGGATGGAAAGCAAAACTATTATCGGAAGGAGGAAAAGAAGTTTTGATCAAAGCAGTTCTACAATCTATACCAATATACATAATGTCAATATTCTCGTACCCAGTTTCGTTTTGCAGGAAATTAATTTCAGCTATTGCAAACTTCTGGTGGAGCTTGGGAGAGCGAAATAGAATACACTGGCTGGCATTGGGAAAAACTGGCAGCCGGGAAACTACTCGGAGGTATTGGATTTAGAGATCTCAAACGTATGAACACAACATTACTAGTAGCAAAGGCATGGAGTATTATGAACAACCCAGGAACACTAGCTACAAGACTTTTAAAAGGTATTTATTTTTCCAACTCCGATTTTATGATAGTTACTGAAAAATGGTGTGATAGCCTTGGAATATGTACGATCAGAGAACAACCTAACTGATCCATTTACCAAAGGCTTAACCAGGAGAGTAGTCCTGGAGATGTCGAGGGGGATGGAATTGAAACCCATTAATGGGGAACATGTGACTAATGAGTCAATGTGATTCTCTCCATCCCTATGGCTCAAAACAAAATCTTCTTAAAATTCATAGCCACTTGTGGTGGTCCTGTTGAGAAGGACTTGATGAATAAGACGTATTGAGTGTTTAAACTCATAAATAATTCATAGCCTAAATGGTGGTTCTTTCGAGAAGGACTTGATGAATTCATGGGTAATCGCGAGACCCAAACTTCATAATAGAATGTTAAAAGGAGACGTCCCTAAAAAATCTTAAAATGAAGAGATCAACAAAGTTCATAGCCCATAAAGGGTGGTCCTTAGAGAAGGACTTGATGAACTGAAAGGTGATGTTCGAGGGAACTATAACATTCAGCTAGGTAGAGTATATGCAGTGAGGGTCTCGATCGAAAACCGTTAAAGTTCAAGAGTAAGTTCACTTAAACGGAATTTGGTGGTTGCCTCACTTCACTACGTGTCAATTCAAATCGAAAGATATTGTCACTTAAGTATAATTCACTCAAATGCTGGTAGATATGGAAACATGTTCACCTTCGCTCCAAAAGACCCTGAGTGGGGGATTGTTGGATTTCATGTTAAAAGATGTATATTATTATCTTAATATAATCTTGAACACGAATCCGTTCACGTTCCTTTGGAGAATTGGAAAAGGCTTAGATTAATATAAAGCATTAACTAAAACCTTTCCTATTCTTTTGTAAAAGTGGAAAAGACATTTTTTGTGAAGAAAATGTCCCACATAGGAGCACAGATGGAACAACTAATAGTTTATAATAGCTTACCTATCTATTACTTCCAAAAGAACTAAAGGCTATGAAATCCAAAAGGAAAATGACAAATCCCCACACGCGCGCACCACCACCACAACCACCCGCCTGGCGACGGCGACGACGTGGAGAGTTGGGGAGTCAAAAAATGAAAAATGAAAAAAAAAATTGAAGTGAATCCGCTGGAAGATGACTAGCTCTTATAGTAGTTGGTGGCTAGTCAACCCATTCAGCCAGAAGACAAAACGCACACCAATTTCGCTCCGGAAGACAAGCCTCCACAAATTACGCACCAGTCAACAGTTACAGGACTTGGTCTGAAATTGAAAATGTGGGTCAAATCAAAACCGCTAATCAATTAAGGAGGAAATCAAGGACACTAATTGTGGAGGTTTCTGACAAAGACTCACTCCACCTACTCCCCTCCCCTATAAATACAACAACTCCTCACTTGTCTCAAAGCTACGAAACATATACGAAAAGAAATACTCTACCTCTCTTATTCTCTCCGTAAGAGGTAACCGGTACGCCGGAATATCTTTTTAACAATATTTTTCGTGTAATTGTTTTCTTTTCTAATTTCTGTGTAATTATTTCTTTTGCGTTTGTATTTCAATTCTTGTAATAGTTAGAGTTTACATTTATTTAAATTATTCTCTGTTTTCTGGAAGTTCATTTCTGTTTTGTCAAAACCGGTTATTATTTTAATCACATATATTTGTTAGCTAGATAGAATGCTTAGATAAGCAAGAATATACAAGCTATGTTGTAGAACTTGTTTTCATGGCCTAGGAGGTCGATCGGTGACTAGCGCCTAGGTGGGTTCGGTTTTGTATATTACTATGTAATAATGTATACATAGTAATATATACGTAGAAATTGTAACAATTTTAAATATTTAGATTATAAAATTCATCTAACGAACACAATTGTAAATATAAGAATACTAAATTTTGAGGTTTAATATTAGTTCAAGAATTCTCGAGAGAATGAAAAATAAAAAGAAGGGTTTACACAGCCATTTTTTTCCATTATCGGCGCCTAGACAAGATAGGCGTCTCTTCCACGACGACTAAGGCGCTAGGCAAAAACGTCTAGCACTTTTACTGGGCATAGGTAGCTGAGGGGGGAGTTGATACCTAGGTGGTGATATCGACAACATAGTATACAGGCTAGCAGCTTGGGTGTCATCACATACATGAGTTGTATCTTATGTAGATATAGAGATGAACATAGAAATTAGTTATATTTGGATGTAGCTCCACAGCTAGAATATGGAAAGAGGTGTTGCTAAAGTGCATGGTCTTTTGTTGAGATATAAAATTTCATTAATAGAATGCCTTCTCCTAACAGTTCGGACTGTTGGTTGAGTTGGCAATTTAACATGGTATCAGAGCTCCATGGACCTTGAGATCCTGGGTTCGAGTCTCTCGACCGCCACCCACTTTATTCTGCACGTGCAAGCTTAGCTCTTCTTCTAAGCCTTCTATGGGCACTCGGGGGCGTGTTGAGATATAAAATCTCATTAATAGAATGTCTTCTCCTAACAGTTCGGACTGTTGGTTGAGTTGGCAATTTAAAATCTTTAGTAACCTTTATTAGTGTAATGATATCTTGGATTGGAACAATACAAGAAGCAAAAACATAAGCTTTATCTACGATGATGTTTAAGACAATTTCTAACAATTGTGTGTATTTATTGTGGTGAAGGATACCACATAAATTTTATAGGAGTTTGCAAGACTGATGAGCAGCTAGCTTAGGCGATTAGATTTGCGGCTTCCTGCATAATTACTAAATATGGAAGAACAACCTAGAATTCATATCAGAAAACCTAGAATTTAAATAAAATGAACAGAACAACAAGACTACAAAATCCAGCTCCTCTACCACGTTCCCTAAGAGGGTGGCGAGATATAACAATGGAGGGACTGGTTTTTTGCAGAGAGAAAATGGTTTGGACCCAACTGTTTGGACCCAACTGAAGAGTATTCATACAAAACCAATGAAGAGTCTAAGAGTGAGCAAAGTGCTTAAGAAGTTAGCCTGGAGAAGTATGCTCGTGTTATCTCTGGTAATAAAGGTTTGGGTGAGAGGGTCTTGATCGCGATGTTGGTAGAGAGGATGATTTCTCAGAGATCTATACAACTTTGATGAGAATATTTGGAAAGAGAAAAGAACATTGAAAGGTAATGAGGTGGCGCGTTGAAGCTCAAAGCTAAAAAGACGTGTGCTTGTCCTTAAACAGACTGCTGGAGAGTTATGAAGTTTGAATATTGGAACAATTGGAGAGTGGAAGCCATGCTGACTAAGCGTAGTTTTAATATCTTTGTTAAGACTTTTAATCCTGGTGTATTTTGTTTTATTTAGTTAAAGCTTAAGGCTAGTTGTGTCGAGAAGTTTGTTAGGTCTCAAAACCTTTTTGGCATTGGAGTTTGGTAGACCTTGCTAGTTTATGTGGTCATTCCAGAGGTCTGTTACATATGTGAAGAATAGTGTTACTTTTATTTTGGTTTTTATGGGTCATATTAATGAACAATTGGGTAATTATGGGTATTTGATTATTGTTCACGCATCAAATGAATTTTAAGAATGAAAAAAATATTGGAACACGAATCAAAATGGAATAATAGTTGGAATGATTCATGATCTAACGACATGTCTACATCTTTCGAAAAGCAAAGTTTAAGAGATGCAAACGATACTGATATGCAAATCCTCAACGATTTCAGATCTAATGATAGCCTGGTAAATTACTCTTCACAAGAGTTATTTCTTCACGTGGATAAATAAAAAAACAATGATTTAAATTGTTATTAGTATAAATTATTACTTTACTTGCATATATTCACATAATCGTTTGATAACTCGTATGACCTATGAGCTCTTCATTTGGTCAGTGTATATTGTTTTTGGCGTATAATATACTCCTTCCGTCCACAAATGTTTGTCATACCTTTTTATTCACATAGATTAAGAAAAGCAATTAATGCCTTCTACTTTTACTAAATTAGCCTCAACTAACTATTTAATGATTAAGAAAAGCAATTAATGCTTTCTACTTTTTGAAAATTAAATAAGGGTAAACTTGGTAGAACAAGTAAAAAAGTTTCTTGATATTTTAAAATGACAACCTTTTGTGGACATCCATTTTTAGAAATTGTGACAAACATTTGTGGACGGAGGGAGTAACATGTTTTTCTCTTTCATTATTGATTCAAAGCATCCCAAACTTTTTTAGTTATATTCCTGACTTCCTGTATGGTTTTTTATAAATTGACAACAATTCGTTCTCCTTCAATTTTACACTAAAATTAAAATAAAGTGACAAAATTTGATATTATACAACTTGATTTCTTGACTAGTTTGGATTACATTTTATAAAATTTTGGACTGGTTCGATACCGTTTCGGTATACATTGTAATCCAATTTGAATTGAAGTGGATTAAGTTTAAATCGATTTACGTCAGTTCAAATTTATCCGAACTAGTCGATAGTCAAATAGAGTTTTACATTAACGTTGATTAACAAGATGGGTCTCTGTAAATAGATATCAAGTAAGACGTCTAACTAAACTAAGCATAAATTGATTAGATCCTAAATAAAATTTATATTTCAATCTATATATGAAGATTGAACCAAACTCTAAGAGTAGTTGTTGATTATTTTGTTTTAAATGTCTGTATTGTACAATAAAAAAGCATTTCTAGTGGATTTTGACTTGTAAATATTAATTACTAGTGTAGTAGTACTAGTATATAAGTAAAAGCTAACTAACTGGACACTTGTGGTTGTTCGACTGGGCTAGGGATGGCAACGGTTCGGGTTTAAAACCGAAACCGACGGATAACCGAACCGATTACAAACCGAATATGTAACCGTGGTTAAATTTATTAGGTTATGGTTTTACAAAATGTAACCGTGGTTAAAACCGTTAGGTTACGGTTTTGGTATAAAATAAAACCGAAAACCGAAAAACCGTTTATCTTAATTTTATATATATATTATATATCTAAATTAAATTGTTAGATATATTTTTATTTTTATTTTCGAAATAAATTAATAAATATAGCCGAATGATTGATTTCAATTCTAATTTATATACTTTTTTATATTTTTAATACCTATGCTAATTTATCAAAAAATAAATATCTTCAATATCTTTTATTCTCTACTATAGTGTTCTTTTTGTTTTGTTCGAAACTACTACAATGTTGATAAAGAGGAATCTACGATTTGCAGCCCAAATATCACACCCATTAGGATATAAAGCCCAAGTTACTATTAGTTCTAACAAAAGCCTACACGTATATAACTACCATCACCACTTACCTTATTACCCTTCCTTTACATCTTACAACAAATTCGTCTCTCTCCTACTTTTGCTGACACCATGTAAATATATTATTGATTTTCTCAATATAGTATTACTATTCAATATAGTAATACTATTCTTCCTTTCTTTAAACGAATGGATCCGTACCCACGGGTACGGACATATATTTAGATGTGTCCAGACATATATATTAGTGTGTACATACCTATATTTTTTTTAACGTTTTTAAGGTGTGTTTGTGCCGATTTTTTTTTTGTATATGTTCATTTTCTCAGACATGTCCAAGTACGTGTACCCAATGGTCCGCACACAAGTCATTTTTTGTCCATAATTATGCTAATGTGTCCATTTACAACAAGTCGTTTTAATTTTTTTTTCTATTTATTTAAGAGATATGTCCGGACAGATAGGTACAGACATACATACGTTAATTTTTAAATTTGTTAAGTTAATTAAAATGATTTTTTATATAATTACAATTATAGTTGTCCAAGTATAATTGTGCAATTGTCCATCCAATTGTCTAGTTGTCCATCTAATTATCCAATTGTCTATCTAATTGTCCAGTTGTCTATCTAATTGTCCAATTGTCCAAGGTAGGGCTGTACACAATACATCCAATGGTTTGTACAGACACTTCTGTACAGTAGGGGTTGTATATTCATAAAAACACTAGTAAAACAAGCAGAAATTTGTTTGGGTATGGACCCCAGTGTCTATACCAATAAATTCATCTAACTGTTACTTGAAAAACAATGGAAAAAGGAAATGAAATTAGACAAACCCAACATTTTAATCAAAACAAAAAAAGAAATACATCTGGTGGGCTGGACCCTGATGGGCTGGACCCTGATGGGCTGGACCGGACCGGAGAATGTGGCTGGACCCAAATGAATCACGAGCGAAACCAAAGGTTAGCGATGGTGGTGGGGCGGCGAGAATGGCGGCGCAGAGGGATGAGATCCGGTGATGCAGAGATGTGGGACGAGATCCGCATTTCTGGTGTTGTGCAACATCGATGGAGATCTGCTTGAGTGGCGGAGGTCTTTCTTGTGCGCAGAGGCTACACGAACACGACGAATAGGACCACCAGATCTGTGCAGCAACGGTGAGATCTGGGCAGAGGATGGTGGCAGCGAGTGGAGGAGATTGTGGTGGTGGGTTGGTCAGAGGGAAGGATGATGGTGGTTTTGGACACACGACGAGGTGGCGAGAAGAGATCTCGGTGACAGTAGCGAAGCAAATCGGTGGTGGGAAGGTTGTTGCAGATCGGTGGTGGGAAGGTTGCTGCAGCAGTGGTGGGAAGCGGCGGTTGAAGCTTGGTGTTGAAGCTTGTGTTGAAGCTTGTGTTCGTCAACATCGATGGTGGTGGCTTGGTTCACAACAGTGATGGTGATGGCTTGGTTCACGACGACGATGATGTTCACGACGGTGCTGCAGATCTGCAGCAGTGGTGGTGGTCCGCAGATCTGGGAAGGTGCTGATGAAGGAGGGCATCGGTGGTGGGAAGGTGGTGATGAAGGAGGGCATCGGTGGTGGGTGAGGGAGGAGGAGGGGCGGTGGGTTGAGGGAGGGGTTGTGGAGTGGTTTGTGTTCTTGAGCACAGTGAGAGCAGAGGAGGTTGGAAGGAGACATCGAACCCCTATATGGGTTTTGTTTTTTGTTTTTAGTTTCTATCAGTGTGGTATATAAGAAAGGGAGGGTATTTTGGGTTTTCTCCTCTTCTTAGTTAGGTTCTAACGGATTATTAGTGTGTAGTTGCTTTTGGGACTTTAATAGAAGAGTGGAGGGGTCTTGGGCCTTAAACATTAATTCACCCGTTGATAAATAGATTCTTTCTTTTCTGAATTGTTGACAAAAAGATATTGGACGGGCAATTGTTAGAAATAAAAATACAGTGAAAGTGAAATGCTTCCTGTGATATAATTTTATGATAAATAAAACAATGTTATATAAGTTTATGTATTCTGACAAAAAAAGAAACAAAGGTATAAACTGATATATTCATTTATGTTAAATAACATTTCAATAATTATGTTTTTAAATTAAAATTTGAAGAAAATTGACTTAAACGGTTCGGTTCGGTTTTTTTCGGGTTTTATGTTTTTTTCGGGTTTTATATTTTTTACCGGTTGCGGTTTCGGTTTTTACATTTTATAACCATACGGTTTCGGATTTTTATATGTTAAAACGGATTCGGATTCGGATTCGGTTTTAGGTTTTCTCGCGGTTAACCGAACCGTTGCCATCCCTAGACTGGGCGATAGCTATCGAACTGAATTTGCAATAACTTCATTAACTAAAGATCTTGCTTTTACCATATGGGGACTAATTAATTTAATGCTTAATCATGGACTTGAATAGACCAGTGAACCAACTACGAATGTCAGTCCAAATTAATTCATTTTTCATTCATATATACAGGTGGAACCCTATCCTAAAAGTGCATCTTTCCCTTTAAAATGTGCTTTTACTCCTCCGAATTAAAGAGCTCTCATTATTAATCTCATTTATCAATAATCTATCTTTAACAAAAATATAAACTCAAAACTTCCTCCATACTACATTAGATAACGAAAAAATGTCTATTTAAATCATGATTAGGAATGTCTATGCCTAAAAAGATACATGTTATTATTTATTTTAGTTTTCCATTTAAATCAAAAATTTATTACTATTTTTTATCTTTTTTATTATTATTAATTAAAAATAGAGGTATCTTTTAAAAGAAATCTAATAAAATTACATAATTGTTAAATTAAGCATTTAATAATTTATTTTATAAAAAAATGCCTAATAAAATAATTATTTATAGAAAATATCTCATTTATATTTTTTATACCGTTACTACCCTTATTATTAAATATATTATTTTTAATACAATATTTATTTTTAGATATTAAACAAATAATAGGGTCTCACTACCACCATCACCATCACTACTATGTATTTAACCACCATTACAGCTACCACAACCACCACCACCTCAACCACCACAATCACCACCACCGCCGCCTACTACTAATTCCATTACATACGCGCGCGTTCGTGAATTTTTTTTAAAATCGTCATAACTAATTCTAAATAAATCAGAAAAATAAATTTTTTGTATTTTTGGATAAAGTAAATTAATATTTACGTCTATGATTTTTTTTTTATTTTAATTTTTTTATATTTTTACAATAGAGATGGGACAAATTTCATCATAGTTATACAATAGAGATGGGACAAATCCCATCTCAGTATTAGAATAAAGATGAGACAAATTCATTCTAATCTTAAAATTAGAGATGAGACAAAATCCCATTAAAAAATCGAAAAAAAAATTCAAAAAAATCCTGGACGTAGATATTATTTTGTCTCATCTAAATTTTTTTTTTTGATTTTTTTTGAATTAGTTATGATGATTTAAAAAGAAATTCCCGGACGTATGCGTACGATAAATTAGTAGTAGGTGGATTTTCACATATATGATAATGTTTGATTTAAATGGGAATATATATTTGGTTAAAGACAAAAACTAGAATAAGGGTATTATTGTAATATTTTCACCTAAACTAATGTGTAATCTAAATGGGAAGTTGGTTTGTTGTTTTGATTTAAGAGGGAATTAACTCTTAGATAATCCTATTTTAATATTTATTAGCTTGCACTATTAATTATCTTTGATAAATAATTAAACTTCTATTCTATATGGTAAATTTTTCTATCTAATATTAATATTATACTCTTATTAGTAAATTATATGATGATATATAGTCAAGTTTTATGTTTATCTCTATTGATTATAATAATAATTGTCTAGTTAATATTAAAATTTATGATTTAGAAAAAAATATTAGATAAAAACCTTAATTTTTAATATTCATTAATAAAACAAGGATTAATGCCCAAGAAACACCTCAAATCAAATTTAATGCCCCCTCATCCCTGCCGCTTTCCTTTAACCCATAAAAGGCACCTCTTTTAATTTTTATCCTATCCTACCCCTTTCTACCGCCGCCGCTCTCTCTCTCTCCACGAGTTCATAAACAAATAACTATGATAGCCGCTCTCTCTCTTTCGTTTAAATCATCAGCATATACACAAACACTGTGAATTATGAGAGCACCCATTAATGACGAATTTAACAAGAAAAATAAAGAAACAGAGAGAAGAATAAGAAGAAGAATGAATAAGAGAGGAAGAAGAGATGTTTTATTTCTTGTTACAGTTACAATGTACAAAACTAGTTTATATACAATCATGTCTAACTAGATATAGCTGTAATCTAACTAATTTTTATGTAGAAGAAACAATTTGCATTTTGGTCCCTGCATTATTTCTTTTTATCCAATTCATTTGCTGTATTCAAAGATAGATTGACATCTCCACTGAAACATGATATTTGAGTATTGGGAAAGTAAGAAATTATGATTGAATTGTGTGAAAGTTTGTATAGAATAAGTTGATTGATTAACGTTGAAAAACTAGAAGAAAAAAACAATTCAAATGAGTAATGGAAATCTCTCCCAGAACTCAATATTTAGTCCACAAGTACAAAAGTGTACTTGCTTAGCGTTTTCTGAGTTCTGGGAATTTATCCCAGTACTCAACATTTGCCACAAGTCCAAAAGTGCACTTGCACAAGTACAAAAGTGGGCTTGCACAAGTACAATCCGAGTTCTGAGTAATGGGAATCTATCCCAGAACTCAACATTTAGTCCACAAGTACAAACAAAAGTGGATTTGCTTAGCCTTTTCCGAATTCTGAGTAATGGGAATCTATCCCAGAACTCAACATTTAGTCCACAAGTACAAAAATGTACTCGCTTAGCTTTGAATAGAAAATTTGAAAATTTGAAGGAATGTGGAAAAGTTTTATTACTCCAACTTGAATCTTCTCTCGAGTAGTCTTACAATCGATGTCTACATGCTTTGTGCGCTCGTGATGTACAGGATTTGTAGACATAGCAACAGCAGACTTGTGGAAGAGATCGTTGGCCACAGCGCTGTTAAAGAAAAGCAAATTTGTGGTGAATGGGAGAATCGGCCAGCAGCGCTGTTGAAGAAGAGCAAATAAAGGACAAGGGTATTTTTGTATTTTGCAGCAAGGTGCCTTTTATGGTCAAAGGTGTAAGGTGACAGGTGTTTAATGGGCATTAACCCATAAAACATTCGTTTTTTTATTTATTAATTGAGATGTATTTTGGAATATCTAGGGATGCGTACGTATATACATGTATTTTACTAAGCGATTAAACAAATTAAACAGTATGGGAAACATTGTTATAAGGATCACAACTAATGTTGATTAATTATTAAGCAATTGATCGACGACAACCCAACAACGAATTATTAAAGCTAAACAACTTAATAAGTGATGTCAAATTGTTTGAAAGATATTTATCTAATAAGGAATCGAATGCTTTTATTATTTTTAAATTTTTGAATATAAAATATTACTTTTTTTATGGACGATTCTATGCTTAAAATTGAACCATGTATATTTTATTTTATATACTTTGAATGAAAAAAATAATAACCTATTGAATCAATTAAATTAACTCAATTAATTATTTAATAATTACTTTATATTATCTTGTAAAATCTTTTGATAAAGAAAAGATAAGATATAAGAACATTAGAGAAATGATAATAACTTTATTGATAGTATAAGTATATTCATATTACATTATAAATATTTCTATTTATAGAAAAACAATAAATTATTTAATATGATTTTGTCTTTATAAACTTAGTATAGGGGGGTTTTTGTAATAATATACCAAACAAATAAAAGAATTACAAATATACAATCTGAAAGATAATTAAATTATAAAAATTTACTAAATCGGCAACTCAGTTGCTGTTTTAGATTTGAAATCGGCATCTGTTAGTCTTGTCAACTTCCTTGTGTGTACCAGTGCTCACAAAGAAACCATCAAGCATACCAACAAGCTTCTGCTCCTTCCATAACCCACCCGTTAAATCAAGAAAATGCATTTATTTGTGTAGGCATAGACCCAAACCTTGTCGAAAAACCAAATAAAACCCTGTCAACCTTTACCAACTCCTCCGTTGATATCACCGGAATTTCATCATCTTTAGGTGGCACCCTCATTTGTTTCAAAACATCCAATCGTAACGTCTGAGGCACCCTATATACGACCCCTTCAACACC
The DNA here is from genome assembly GCA_029959085.1 of Nemophila menziesii. Taxonomy (NCBI): domain Eukaryota; kingdom Viridiplantae; phylum Streptophyta; class Magnoliopsida; order Boraginales; family Hydrophyllaceae; genus Nemophila; species Nemophila menziesii. Next base: position 18,993,451 of record JARWIR010000013.1, on the reverse strand, counting down.
ATCGGTCTCATTAATTCCTTTCTTTATTTTATTTCCTAAGCTCTCAACATTCCATACATTGAATAAAAATCAATGAATATTTTCAATTTATTGGTGGTTACCAATTGCTTAGCTATTTCTTGTGGAACTACTACTAAAGCTGTTGAATTAGTGATACGGTTGTGAATTTCTAATGAAATCGTAGCGTCAGATGCACCAAAAGGTGATCGGCTTTTACAGGGAAAACAACTGCTGCCTATTGGTGTGTCTGCCGAATCCAAAACTAAATCGGCAACTGAGTTGCCGATTTGGTATATTTTTGCAATTATTATTTTTTTGGTATATATTTGTAATTATTTTATTTATTTGGTATATTATTAAAAAAAACTCTAGTATATGGTCTATAAGTTTATAGACTAAAAATTTATATAAAATTATGGATAATTCTCAATTAATTACAATTTTACACTTTTCATTCCTAAAAAAAGGAAGAAGCAAATTACTTACTCCTTACTCACAAATTATCAAATTAATTCCCAACTAAACACATTGTCATATTTACCTTCCATTAATGTCCTTATATGATTTTTTTTAATTTTTTTTTTCCGATTTTTTTTTTCGAAATCGAAATTTCGGGTTATGTGTTGCTATAACACACAAATATAGATTTATGTATTCATGTAACACACAAAGTCATAAAATTGATCTGAAAGATTCTCTTTTTTAACAATTTTTTTTTCTCTTTATTAATCGCATATACCCTATTTTTACTCGTTTTTAACTATCTTGATATATTATCTTTTTGTCCAACACTTTTTTGTTATTTTTGTGTGTTTATGTTTTAGGGTTTTGTGTGTTCCACACAAAACTTCATTTTGTTTATTCCAATTCTATTCCTAGAACACACAAATCTCATAATTGTGTATTCTTAAAACGCACAAATATCAGATTTGTGTATTCACGGAACACACAAAACTCAAATTTGTGTATTCATAAAACACATAAAACTCGAATTTATGTATTCCTTGAATACACGAAACTTGATTTTGTTTGTACCAATTCTGTGTATATGTGGAACACACAAAACTCATAATTGTGTATTCTTGGAACGCATAAATCTCAGATTTGTGTATTCATAGAACACATATAACTCAAATTTTTGTATTCATGGAACACATAAAACTCGAATTTATGTATTCTTGGAATACACAAAACTTGATTTTCTTTGTTTTAGTTCTGTGTATTCCTGGAACACACAAATCTCAGATTTGTGTATTCTTGGAACCCATAAATCTCAGATTCGTGTATTCATGGAACACATAAAACTCAAATTTGTGTATTCATGGAACACATAAAACACAAATTTGTGTTTTATGTGTTATTCATGGAACACATAAAACACAAATTTGTGTATTTATGTAACACATAAATATCAAATATGTGTATTCATGTAACACATAAAACTCGAATTTATGTATTCCTAGAACACACAAAACTTGATTTTGTTTGTTCCAATTCTGTGTATTCCTGAACACACAAATCTCAGAATTGTGTATTCCTGGAACACATAAAACTCAAATTTGTGCATTCATGGAATACATAAAACTCAAATTTGTGTATTCATGGCACATAAAACTCGAATTTATGTATTCCTGGAATACACAAAACTTGATTTTTTTTGTTCCAATTTCGTGTATTCCTGGACACATAAATCTTAGAATTGTGTATTCTTGGAACGCACAAATATTATATTTGTGTATTCATGGAACACATTAAACTTAAATTTGTGTATTCATGAAACACATAAAACTTGAATTTATGTATTCCTAGAACACACAAAACTTGATTTTGGTTGTTCCAATTCAGTGTGTTCCTGCAACACACAAATCTCAGAATTGCGTATTCATGGAACACATTAAAAAAAATTCGAAAAAAATTTAAAAAATTTAAAAAATGAAAATAAATAAATAAATATTATTATAATTAATTAATAGGCCTATGGGTATTTTTGTAATCTTCCAATTTTTTGTGCTTAAGTAGGAATTAAGTCAAAACTGTAATTAATTAGGAATTCTTACAGTCTCCGTGTAAATAACTGCGCGTTGTCCCATAAAATTATATGTTTTATAAAAAATTAAAAAATAAAATCTTGAAAATATGTCTCATTAACATGACAGAAATCCAGTGAATTAAAAAAATACAGTATCCTATATTGTCTTGTAAAAAAAATCTAAAGAATCATATGAGACAAAATATTGATGAATGAAAAAAAGAGTATAGTACATAACTACATATACTACTTACCTTTTATGTAAGAGTAATGATATATATCACCCCAAATACCACCCATTGACGTGGCATGAATTGGTTGGTTAACAATCGTTAATTAGATCAAGAAAATAAATAGATTAACGATTGTTAACCAATTAATTCACGCCACGTCATTGGGTGGTATTTAGGTGGTACATATCATTATTCTTCCATATTGTGGTACGATATACAAGGATCTTTGTAATTTAATTAGGTATAGCCCGTTACACTTCTAATTATATGCCTCAGGTATTTTGAATCCTTCAGGGACCTTCATGTAAACATCATTATCTAATGATCCATACAAATTTGTAGTGAGCACATCCATGAGACGCATATCAAGCCTTTCTTTGACTACTAAACTATTTAAGTATCGTAAAATAATTACCGGGGCATATGTTTTACTATAGTCAATCTCAGTTCTTTGTAAAAAAACATGTGCCACAAGTCGTGTCTTATATCTCTCAAATTTATTATTCTCACTTTGTTCTCTCACAAATACCAACTTGTATTCAGCGGGTTTCATACCTTTAGGTGTTTGGACTACAGGTCCAAAAACTTTACAATTTTGTAAGGACTTCAATTCTGCTTGTATCACATTCCATTTAGGCCAATAATTTCTATTTCGACATTCTTCCAAGGTATTTGGTTCGAGATTGTCATTTGCAATGTCTAGTGCAACTTTGCATGCAAAAGACATGATCTACTATGACTTTATTTATATCACAACTTTCTCTTGTATTTAAATAATTCAAAGAGACTTCTTCAGAAATAAGTTTTCCCTCCTTGTTTCCTACTAGAGATTTTTTGTTATACTGATCAGTTTTATTTCTTGTAAAATTTTCTTATTCGGGATAATTTACTTCTTGTAGCCTTTTATTTCTAGGGTTCTTATATTTTGCTCTAATCAGTCGACCACTTTTGTTACTTAATTGGATATTATCAGGTTTTCCTTCGGGGATATCAACTCGTGGTGTATTTTTAGCTGGTACATATGATGTCATTACTTTCTTACTGTCAGTAAACACGTCTGGTAACTGATTTGCAATATTTTGTAAATGAAATATTCCTTTTACCTCTTGCTCACATCTATTTGTGCGTGGTTCAGGATGAGACAAAGACGGTACAGTCCAGGAAATTTCCTGTTGTTTATTATGAAGTGCTACTTGTTCTCGTTCCCCCTAACGACGGGAAAACCTTCTCATCAAAATGGGAATCTGAAAATATTGCTTTAAATAAATCACCTTTCAGGGGCTCAATATATCTTATAGTGGATGGGGAATCAAAAGCAACATAGATTTCAAGACGTCTTTGAGGACCCATCTTCTTTTTTTGGGGTCGAGTAATTGGAACATGAACTGCACAACCAATTTTTTGAAACGAGTTACATCTGGTTGCTAGCCGGAAACAAGTTGTAATGGTGAATATTGATAAATTAAACTTGGTCTAACACGAACTACTGACGCAGTACGTACAATTGCATGCTCCTAAACAGAAGTGGGTAAGTTAGACCTTAAAAGCAAAGGTCGAGCAATTAGTTGCAATCTCTTGACATATGACTCGGCCATGCCATTTTGAGTATCTACATCTGCTACAGAATGTTCAACGTTAATGCCTATTGACATGAAATAATCATTAAACTTGAGATGTAAATTCACCGGCATTATCCATACAAATAGTCTTGATTGGATAATCAAGAAATTATGTTTTCCATCTTATTATTTGAGCTAGGAGTTTGGAGAAAGCACTTGTTCTATATGATAGTAAACTCACAAGTGACCATCTTGATGATGTATCTATCAAGACCATAAAGTAACGAATGGTCCACTGAATGGATCAATGAGTCCACAAATATCCCCTTGAATTCTTTGTGAAAATATTGGGGACTCAATATTTACTTTTATAGGGGATGGTCTTGTAATTAATTTCCCTTATGAGCAAGCAATGCATACACATGCACGGGGTAATAGAATCTTCTAGTTCTTTAAGGGATACCCGTGTGAGTTTACAATGATTCGGCGCATCATGATTGATCCAAGATGTCCAGGGCGATCGTGCCAAATCATTAATAGTTTTGGGTGATCTACCTTTTGGTTCATAAATATATTCGACTCTACGCCTTTTATATTCGCATAATATTATCCTAAAGTGAAAACTGGGAGTTTTTCTTTTACTTTCTTCTGGCATGTAATATAAGGATACTCAATGTTTCCCTCATACATAATCTCTATATGAAAACCATTGAGACACAGATATTTATAAATTAATAAATTTCTTTTAGACTTACTAGTATATAAAGTGTTTAATTAATATATTTGTACCATCCGATAATATTATATTTTCTCTTTCATACCCTTCAATTAATTTAGCAGTATCAGAGATAGTACTAACATTTGATTTTAGAGATACACTAAATGCTTTGGTGTACGGTGGGTACGAGACTAATTCCCTTGCACCCCACATCGATAACAAGTATCGTCACCATCTTGTTCATCCATTGTTGTTCCACTTCAGGTGATATGGGGCATTTTTTTTATTTACATTATTTGGGTTATAGCCACGTCCATAACCACGGCCGCGATCTAGACCACGACCACGACCACGTCCCCTTCCAAAATTATTTGTAATTACTTCTGGGAATGAGGCATTGTCATTCTCTTCAGGGAATGACAATGATCCAGTGGGATGTGAGTTATGATCTAGCACATCAAATTCAAGATTGATTAATTTTTCCATGGTTTTGAAATAAATAAAAAAGAATAACATCTGAAATATAAACTATATGTCTATAAACCGATGTGAATTGTATACTTGACAAATAGCCTAGTAGTTATAAATTTAAGACATAGCTTAGTGATATTACACTCACTCTACTATCTAAGGCCTCAAGTTCAAATCTTCCATGCTACTCAAAGTTTCACTGATCCTATTTTTTACGGGATGATAAATTAATCTACATATAGAATCATCACATATTAATCAAAATTGAGACTTTGAGTCTACAACATTAATCTTAGCTTCGGGGTTTTGAATTTTATTAAAAGGGATCGGGCCTTTTAAAATTAAATATTAGCTTCAGACCTTCTAAAATACACATAGGCTTCAGGTCTTAAAAAATTACATAAAGGCTTCCGACCATCGAAATACTTAAGCTCCAAGAAAATTCACAAACACCAAATTTAACACATAAATAATAAAAAGAAAATTACAAAATATTGATCAATTATAGACATTATACATAAAATTAAACCAGTTTGTGATTCAAACACAGACAATCTACTTTGCTGAATGATGATTTTACCTTCTGGACTATCTCAGTACATTTTGGAGAAAGAGACTTATTCGTGTAGATAACGTGTTAAAAATAAAATAAGATTAGTAAAAGGTTGAAAATATATTATTTCACATCTCACAAATTACAAGTAGGAGGGCCTATTTATAGAATAAACAATGGCCTTTCACACGTTAGACTTAACACACAAAAGGTAAGTTACAACTTTTGAAATTCTAAAATAAATATTCGTAATATATATAATATGAGCATCCATTTTCTTAAAAGTGGTAATAAAAATAATATAAGGTAGCCATTTATTGTGAGGATCATTTTGATTTATGACATTTTTGTAATCGAATGAATCCGTCCTTTGCATTATAGATAGAAAATCAATCAACATTATATTTAAGTGAATACCATCTCCCAAGGTGTGATAAGAATAATCCAACAAATCAAAAATTTAAGAGATCACTCCCTACAAGTGTGCGGGTCATTTGCAAGTAATAAAGTAAGTACTAATATCGTTCTCCATAGAGATTAAAGTAGTTAATGTGAGCTCGTGTTCTTAAAGAGTGTAGATGATTTGGTTGTTATAACTAAAAGACAAAAATAAAAAGAGAAATATTTATTTCTGGTCAAACTAAGATGCGAGAATTAAAACTAATTAATTAACTACTAAATCAAGTAAATAAAATACAAAAAATAAGATGAGAGAGTTTAGCTCAAGATGCAAGTGATCCCATATCGTGATAATGATAAGTTCTAGTATAAAGGTGAATTTTGAGAAATTATATGTTAATCGGGATTCTAAATTCCTTCTAACTCTCGCCAGAGTAGAAGGCTGCCTAACTATTACTAGAGTCCTCGAGTGAGATTATTATACGCTAATACTCGGCGCTACAAGGACTTAACCTATGTGATTATCTGGCTAGGCAAGCCCGTCAGGATCACTACCGCTACTAGACAAATATAAACCAGTTTTGTTCTAAAACCCCCTGTTAGGTGACAGTTAAGATACTAAGTTCAATCTATAATTAATCAATTTATAGAAATCATAATTTAGTTCCATTCATATGCAACAAAACAAAGAACCTAGTTCAATTAAATTAAAATATCCCAAATTGCATTAAAAAATAATTCAATTGTCATTCAAGGTTCATACAATTATGCAACTCAAGCTATAAGATATTTAGTTCATAACTAAAAAGATAAAAATAACAACTATTAGAATCATGTTTAAGACAATAAACTAACACAATTTACCCTAATACTAAAGATATAATGGTTTAGAAGTCGTGCAGTAGGGCTCCAACTTCTATTTCTTCTCCTCCAAGCGCGTGACTAGATAATAATGAATTGGTGATATTTTTCTAAACTTAATTTCTGATATATATATATATATAAAAAGGTTTAAAAACATTGTATGGGTTGTGGGCCTCTTTTAAATGACTAAATCCAACCCAAAAACATTTTCTAGGAAGAGTAGACTGGTTCGAGCCACGACAACTGCAACTTTAATAACTTCTTCAATTCAGCTCCAAATCACAAACCATCGATTCCTACAAGCTCCTAACTTCAAGCAATATCTAGAAACCAAATATCTCTTCCAGAATCTTTATCAATTTCGTGTGGTGACACCAACAAGTTGATTTCACAATCTGGCCGGCATCTGGTCTTGCTTTCCAAAATTTATTGTTTGGTCCTTTGACGCCTTGACATGGTTTTGACCTTCCTTTCTTGACTACTTTGTCTTTAGATATAATATCATCCGAGTAATTAAGAGTTTCACATTTAACATATAAATTACACACAAATAGTTCTAAAAGTAACACTTCTCCAAAACTAGACAAGAAACGAGAAACTATCAAAAATAGGGAATAATCCCTCAAATATGCACAATTGCACAATATAACCCTAAAAATATGTCTCGTGACTAAATTAATCTATCACATAAATGGAGATATTAGTGAACACTTAATATATATATACAAGTAATGATATATCATCAAAATTTATACAAGCAAACACATTATCAATGACGTGGTATGATATAAGCACTTTTCTCATAAATCTGAGAGAACAAAGAGGGAAAATGAGGCTTCAGAGGAAGCCGAGATTGGGATCCAACAAATGTGTAAATTGCTATAATATTGTAAGAGATAGTGGTTCTTCAGAAACAAGAGTCTGGGCTTGGGGATACAAAATTGAGCTTCTTTCAACAAAAATCAAGAAGTGGATATGCGCTTAAGGGTTCCCTTTCTCTAATCTTTTTCATAACATCATGAAAATTAAAGAGATGGAAAAATTTATTGCAAAAGTCACACATCCTTGTGGCTCCGATACAACGTCTAGTAGTCAAGTAAAGGAGGCTTTTATGAATCAATACAAAAAATACGTGGGTACTAGAGGTGAAATGGAAAGTGTTGGTATGTGATTTTATTATTTGGGAAAGGTGCTGACAAGAGAACAACAATTTGAGCTCTGTGCCGGATTACTGATCAAGAAAGTAAATATGTTATTGTCTGAATAACTAATGATAAAGCTCAAGGGAAGGAGGGATATTCTTTGCTTTTCTTTGAGAGATCATGGGACGTCGTGGGTTTCAGCTAATTGTGCCAGTGAGATAATTTTGTTACATCAGGTCTCTTACTTAAATAACTTAATATCACTATCATTGTTTTGATTTTGAAAAAAGATAAACAGTTGAAAGTGAAAGATTAGCAGCCAATTTCATGTTGTAATGTCATCTCCAAAGCAATCATGATGACAGTTTCAGATATAATGAAGTCAAACTTAAATAAGCTCATAAATTAAGCACAAAGGAAATTTATATCGGGAAGGTAATGTCCAACAACATTCTCCTAATGAAAGAACTTTTGAGATGGTTAATAACAAGCGTAACTCGCTGATATGTACAATGAAAATTGATTTATGCAAAGCGTATAGTTTGGTTTCTTGCGGATTTATTAGAGAGTTTTAAGGGGCTAAATTTTCGGACACGATATATTGATTAGATTATGGCTTGTATAACCACACCCTCGTATTCGATGGCAATTAACAAAGAAGATAATGGGTTCATGAAATGAGGCAAATGCCTAAGAAAAGATGATACTCTCTCACCTTATCTTTTTATTATATGCTTGAATATTTATCAAGACTCCAAAAGAAATCAACAGAGAAAGGATGTAATTATCATCCCAAATATGCTAAAATCCAAAATATACATTCGCCAATGAGTGGATGTTTTTATCAAGAGGAGATAACGAGTCAGTTAAAATACTTATGGATTATTTGAATAGTTTTATAAAATGTTCGGGTCTACGGTTGAATGTGCTCAAATTAAACATATATTATGTGGGGATTTAAGAGGATAAAGTTGAGAGAATAATAGAGATCTTACAACTAACAAAAGGAGCAATTTCGTTCCACTATATTGGGGTTCCACTTGGAGTTTCGATTTTTGTTTACTACAGATTACAAGCCACATATCGATAAGTTAGAAAGTTAAGTTCGATCTTGGAAGACCCAGATATTGTCATATACGGGGCGGTTAAATCCTATTTGATCAGATTTACAAGGAGTAGTGTGTTTTTGGTTGGGCATATTCAAAGTCCCGACGAAGGTAAAAGATCGAATCTATAGTATTTGACGGGCCTTCTATTGGGATAATAAGTCTCCACAAATTAAATGCAATATAATTTGTACTCCGAAGAGTGAAGGAGGCCTCGAATCGAAGTAGGTGGGAACAAGGCCTTACTCCGGAAAATATAGTGGAGAATATTAGGTAAAAAGGATTTTATGTGGATCAAATGCGTATATGGTGAGTAATTGAGAAATTTGAGTGTATAGGAATGAGAAGTTGCAAGAACGGACTCTTCTTTGGTGAAAGAAGTTTAGAAATTGAAGGATGAAATAAAGTCTTCTCTCAAAATTATGGGAGGTGAGAAAAAAATTTCTAATTGGTTTGGTGAGATAGAGGTGCAAGTTGTAAGAAATATACCAACAACCGTTGATGATAATAATTATGAGGATATGACATTATCATCCGCCGATGATCTTAATAGTTGTGAATATTTTGTTTTGTACAAGTAGTCTTATGATGTCTGTCACCGGCGATTTTTGTCTAGATCATGGCCAATTATAATTACAAAACCATGTTTAACCCCCAAACATGCGATCAGTGTACAGATGACAATATATTAAAAATAAAGGATTAACTATCACATGATTTATGTGAAATTGAACCCGTTTTGTGGTATGTGTCGTGATGATCTCGAATCCAACAATCATTTATTCTTTGAGTGTGAAATCTTATGAATGGTTTGGTTGGATGTTCGAAAATGGATTAGTATCACAAAAGAAATGATTATCATTTCGAACTTTCTTAATTAGTTAAAGAAGATAAAAGATGAAAAGATTTGACAAAGAAAAACGAGACGTACGTATCGATTTTGCTATAACAGTATACTTCATTTGGCAAGTAAGTAGCAACCAAATTTTCGAGGGTGAGGCCGTATCTCATGAATACGTGCTAAAAGAAAAGTAAACTTTGTTACCTTTCATATTTTAGATAATATGTACCATCATCTTTTATTTAAGGATGATAGTAAATTTATTTGTGATATTTTGTCTTAGTAATAAGATTAGAAATCTGTACATGGTCCGAATTTTCTTTCTAACGGAGATAAAGTAAGAGGTATAAGATTCTAACTCCTTCCTAAACATTGGTAACCTAGTTCTGATTCTGGCCGGACAAGCCACGTACCAAAATTTAAAAAAAAAAAAAACTTTACTTTAACCTTTTAATTTGAATAATAAATTTTGACTTATACCATATAGTTTTGATCCTATTTAGATATGAATTATCTAAAAAATATATATAATTTAATTGCAAATAAATTATCAATCTTATTATTTATTCAATCTGAATGGTTTATGTTATCACTTCTAATTTTTTTAGTCGAAATCTGTAGACAATAGAAAGTGAAATAGCTGGAAAATATTCAAAATGAAGTCGGAGTCTTTATTATTTAAGATAACGCGCATCCGCCCTCGCTGACCAAATTAAATTGTCTCCTTGTAGAAAACTCTAGGCTACTCTAGAATTGTCCTTATTCCTTACCCTCGTTACTTTCTTTTCATATAAGAATATTTTATAATCCAGAAGCACGAAGTTACAAAGAAGAGAAGAAGCTTGACAGGTTGAAAGGTTAAAAAACAAATTATAGAGAATCAAAGAAAAGAAGATGTGTTTGGTGTTTGTTTGTGATGAAGATGAAAGAGTGATAGGAAGGCAAGCATCACCAGGTTCTTGTCCATATTGTGGAGGAATGATACAAGCCATGGATGTTGAGAAACAATGGCGGCTTTGCTTTGTTCCCCTTTATTTCAAGACTAAACGTAAATTCTACTGCACCATCTGTGCTAAACGCTTGATCATTCAACACTGATCGAATCTACACTGTTATAATATGGATTTGTATTTATTATAGTGTCTTTTAGTTGAGAAACGTGTGTTTGTTATTTATATGTGGATTAGTTTTCTTGTTTTAGTTTAGTTTTTAATTTTTAATTTTGTTATACGTGTGGTGGGTGTTGATGGGCGTAGCTGCGGTGGAAACGGAAAGAGGCATGTGAAGAAGACGATCGATATGATATTAGAGGTTGTTGGAATGTAATACCATATTGAATAAATTGATTATGACTAATAAATTATCGAAAACAAGGCTAATAAATTAAGAGTAAATACCCTTTTTGCTTTCTGGTTTTTGACGCGATTGAGAAGTTGTCGTCCACTGTTTAAAATGCGACTGGATACCCCCTAACTTTTGTTTTCGTGACTCGTTGCCCCCTAGTAACAGTTTTCATCCAAAAGCTCCGTTAAGTGTGACATGAAAGTTACATGTTAGCATTTTCATTATTTTTTTATTTTTAATCCTAATTAATCAAATAATTATATTAAACTAAGTTTTTTAAATGGTAAAATAGTATTTCTTAATAGTTTTAATATTATTAATAAAAATAATAAAATAACACCCACCCCCCCCCCCCCCTCCACAAACACCCACCTAACCCCTACACCCTACCTCCCTATATACCCTCTCTTTCTTCCTCGTCTTCCCATTCTTCTTCTTCTTCCCCAACAAGCTCTGTTTCTTCCAAAAAAATGTATTTTTTTTTTTGAGAATAAATGATAAATTTGGATATTAAATAGAACAATTGGATAAATTAGTTCAAGAATTGATTGGGTCAAAAGACTATAACTCACATTTGTATCTTGTAAAAGAAATTGCAACATCGTACCTATATTTATAATTGTAAATTAGAAGATCATCATAATTTTTAGGTATTACTGACTAATTAGACGGAAGAAAAGAATGATATTCTCCTATAACAGAGGGACATTGGGAAATTTATGTGTATTTTAGAAAGTGAATTAGAGGAGATTGTGTGTGATCATTGTGAAGAATTGAAAGCGTAAGTAGTTGGGTAAATAAGGAAAAGTAAATTCGGTAAGGTTTATACCTTTTATATTGATAGTCTAGTGTTCGGACGAGTTAACGGATTTCGTATGTGAAAATGTAATCTGGATAATTTTTTTAAAATGTTAAAACCATACCCTGCCCATTAATAATAAAATCCACTAATTTTTCGGGCTTGAACAGAGGGGTTGAGCGGGTTTTTTTGAACCGTGCACACCCCTAAGTAGGATAAAATCTCTAACCTCATCATTCCCCATCCTTAGTTTCCTATTCTCATTCATATCAACAATTGCCAAAATAACAACGTTATTACATGCTAAGCCTGTGTGCCAACCAGCATTCTTCCTCGGCGGATTCACCAATGTAGGAATGATCAGGGTTGTGCGCTATTATGAGAAGAAGATTCATTTGAGCGTGCCTGTTTAGTTAGCCTACTGCTATTTTGGGTTGTCAGTATAATACGAAATTGCTCAATGTCCACCCCATTAATCACGGGGATATCCATTGCAATGTCTTCCATAGCTTGTTCCTATGTCGGTGCAGTGGCCGACGACCTTCCTAACGATGGTTCGGTCATGTTGGATATTTAAGAAGCGGCGGTTTGTGCAGTTGAGCGCTGGTTTTTTTTCTCACGGTGGAGGACTTTTTTTGTTGAAATATTAGCACTATGAGAGAGTTTAACTACCTTATAAGCAATAAACTTAGCTTCAACTCTCAACAATTTTTTTTTTTTAAACACAACAACTATTATCTTAGTTTTTTTTTTAAGCAAATTATTATCTTAGTTAAATATATTATTTGTAACAAACATATAACAAATGAAAGTATAATCTAAATAAACAAAACTTAAATATATATAATGATTAAGTTATGTTATTTACACAAATCTTTTATTTTCTTAATGATATATATATATATAATACAAGAAATATCCAAACAATCCCTAATGAAATACATAAACAACCATACATGAAAAATAAATAGAGAATACAACTCAAACAAACGTGAAGTAATAAATCTCTCTATTACGTTATTTATCGGACAATTTTCAACCGTTTTTTCGATTATCGATAAGAACTACAAAACCGTAAGACCGACTAATCAACCAAACACAAAGCAATCGATAAATATTTAAAAAGGTAAACTTAAATGACTTTTTTTTAAACTATAATAACCAATACATACTCAACTTTTTTTAACAAATCTATGTTACGCTAAGCAAAACATGACTTTGAATATCACTTCTCAAAGTATATCAATTTAATTAAGAGTAAGGATATATTGGGTGATATATATTAGAGATGGTATATATCATTACTCTTTAATTAAACCTCAACCATTGAGTGATATCGACCATATGAATCTAATGAAATCTCATGTCGTTATCAAGTAATATAAAGATTTATCGACATCACTTGTTCTTCTTGTCAAGAGTCGTCTTCTAGGAACCTTCTATGCCCACAAGTTGAATTTTTTATCTCTAAGAATCTAATTGGTGGAGCACTTGTATCCCTGAGATTGATGAAATCCAACCACCTGAGAAAGAGTCCATACCCATAACGTTGCAATTGTATCAAGCAATAGAATAAATCTGAGGAACAAAGGAAAACCACCTAAAACCACAACTCCATTTGTGAGGCAATGAAGGACATTTAGGTATCCAATGCCAAGTCCTCCTCGAAACCTTGTAATACAAAACCTCAGGCCAATTATAACAGCACAAACAAATCAAACCCTGATGCCAAAAACAATAAACATGTTCATAGTTATGATAAGTTACTGATAAAAACTTCTTACACATCATTTCTGGTACAGTCCCGATCTCAATCCAATTCATTTCATCGTTCAATTCCCATAACTTTATGCTTCTTGAAATCCCACTCCTTCCATATCCACCTATCAAGTATAATCTCCGACCTAAATCGCTACACAACCGCGCAAAAGTGAGCCCATTGGGTAATATAATCATCGATCTACGCCAATTTCCGATTTCCAAATCAAAGGATAGAGTGACAAAAGGCTCCGAGGTGATAAAATGTAAGTATCCTTTGTAATAAACACCTTCTTGATTATAATTCTCAGTGAAAAACAGATCAACACCCTCAAATATACTCCAAGAACGGTCTGTGGAATCATACACGAGAGCTTCTTTTAATGATCCGAAACAAGACAACATAAACAATTTGTAACCACCTTTTGATATTGAAACTAAAGTAACCAACTCAAATGTGAATGGAAGCTTTGGAAACTTGATAACAGTTGAAGATCTTGTTAGCAAGTTGCATACTATGAAAGATGAAGAGGGTCGATCAGAGAAGCATGAAAGGCCATTGGAGGATGAGAGAAGCTCTGAAAAAGATGTACATGGTTTGACATGGGAAGGAGAGATAGATAAGCTTCTCCAGGTGTTTACAACTGTGTCAAATAAAGGGTATCGATGGAATTGTGGGTGTGAAAGTAGGAGAAAAGATAGAGAAGGAGATGAGATATGTTTGGAAATGAATTGAGATGAAAAAAGGAGGATTTTGAAATGCTTAGAAGTTGATCTGAGCTTCAAAAAGTTCTTCAATGGAAGAAATGATAGTATACGATCCAGGAGGTGTTCTGGTAATCGACTCCATATTCGAGGATCCATTTCTTACCTCCTTAGAATTTAAAAGTTACAGTAATATATACGAGACTGTGATCATTTCTTTTTCTCCATAATTGACCATGGAAAATGATGGAATCGAAGTCTATGATCTAAACTATGTAGATATATAATAAGTAACGCTCAATTTGGCCATTAGTTTATTGCCACTAGATTTTGACTATAGAAAGATATTGCTAGTAGATGAAGGCGTTATGGGGAAAGTGTTGGTTTACGAGTCTTTTATAAATTGTTTTTTATATATAAAATTGTGTGAAAAGCCTGCATGAACACGTTGCAAGAGTAGGATTCTCGAAGTATCATAGGTGGGTTTGAATCTTTAGGTATGTGTATATATTAGGTTTGACTAAAAGATATATATACCGACCAAAAAAATACTGAAAGATAAGTGAAAGAGAAAGATGCATTTGAAGCCAATACAGCCAAATAAGATGCATCTCATAAAGTACACAAAAATTCTGAGATTTAACAATAGTGACGAACTTTTTTCAGAAATAAAACGAAAATTAGTTTCATCTTAATAAGAACCGCGTAAGAATTCAAAAAGAAAAAGACTACAAATACCCAAACGGAAATCTGAGTCCTTAATTTTACTAAAATAGTAGCTGAGAAACCTTAACACCCATAGATTCTCCCTCGGAAGGTTCCCTAAATTTCTTCTTTGTCTGGCTTGATTTTTCAACCAAGGGAGTAGGAAATCGTAATAAATAATAATGGTAGGGCGTTGTCACCTTTCTTTTCTTTCGAATTTGGTAATGATGGCAAAGCGAGTGACAAATTTGCAACTAAAATTTTTATTTTATTTTGTAACAAAACATCTTCTATTTTATTTAATACATTAGAGAGTCACTTTAAATTCGAAGTCATTGACTCGGTTCAAACCCGCTTAGAAGGAGAACCAAAACTCTGGCCAGTTGAACTAACCCTAACTCTAACTGGCTACAAAACAGCTCTTTTAATCACAAGTGTTGTGTATTTAAAATTTTGAGTAGCTTTATATTTGAATTAAAATTGTATTTCCAGTTATATCTTTTATGATTATTTCCCCTAACTCACTCATGTTATTTTGCTGTCTCTCATGAATTCAAACATAATGCAATTCATAATGTATTGAAAACTCCTAGAAAGTAGAAGCTTTTCTACCTAAGATGGAGAATGTAAATATTTGTTGATTGAGTCAATTCAAGAGTGTAATGGAGTAGGACTGACCAACCAATATTTTGACTATTTTCAACAAATTTGTTAAGCCATTGTCAATTATCTCAACCTACTAGAACTAGGTAGTAGGTGCAACATAAAGAACCTTAGAATTGATACTATTAATATATACAGTCAAACCCACTTGATAAATAAGAAGCTAAAATAGAAGTTACCTTGCTCAGGATTAAAATTTTCACCAAAGTTACATACTCTATGCATTTACTGTGAAATAAAACAAAGAACAAACCCCTCACTCATAATGTACATAAATAAACAAGAAAAATTTCACTATAACGTGATGACTGACTATTATACAGACATACATAAAGTAAATCTTAGTCACTCCAGTTATCTTGATCAGTTGTAGCTTGCTCTTTTCTCCTCCACTCATCCTGCATTTCAACATAAACACCATAATAAAGCTCAGAGTCTCACCATGTAAAATTTACAAAATTAAAAGAAATAGGAATAAATACCGTTTCATCATCAATAATCTTGGGTGGGGACCACACAAGAATTTGTCTATCATTACCACCCGTATATAGTTCCTGCACAAAACAATTACACACACATTCATTTTATCCTTGACTATAAACAATTACATTAAATTTACACTTATTTACCTGATCTTGTGCATTAAACCAACAACAATTAACATTCTCGTAATGTCCACGGAAAGTAAACAATGTCTTGCCTGACCAAACATCAAATGCCTACAAAATACACGAAACTCTCAATAATAAATACATGTTCCTTGTATAGGAAGCTAAATAAATTTTAAATACAAACACAAATATTACTTTAGCAGTTGTCATACACGGAACATAAACAAGAGACGAATCTTCACTTAACGCTAATTGTAAAGGTTTACTAGTTTGTAAACGCGGAACTTCAAAATTCACAAGCGTGTTACATCCAGATTCTATATCCCACAATCTTAACCTTGAATCCGAACCTGAGTAAAAAAATAAACTCAGTAATTGTAAATAATATAGGTTATTGTATATTCGATATTTAACTCACCTGAACTTATAAGATACATTCCATCTAAAGTAACTTTTAATCCAGTTACAACACCGTAATGAGCAGTTGCACGATCTTGAATAGACAACATTCCTGGATGAAGCCTTTGTTTTGATCTCGAAATCTTACTTACACTAGACTGTTTTATATTATTTTTTCTTTGAGGTCCACGGGTTTTCGATGTGGTAGGTTTATTTGTGGGCCCACGTGGTTGAAGAGGTGGACGCCTTCCAAGTTGAGTGTTAGATTGATCTAAAACACGAAAACAACCAGCTCTTCTTATATCCCAAAATCTAATCGCTCCGTCACATCCTCCACTTATTAAAACCCATTCACTAGAATTTGACCACTCTAATGACATTACACCATCTAAACAAAAAAGAAAAATATATTTATTATTTTACACACAAAAGAAATTAAAAAATGTTAGATAATTGATCATACCACGATGACCAGACAAAGTATGTGCGAATGCTCCAGAAGCAATATCACAAAGACGTATTTGAACATCTTCAGACCCTGCAGCAACTAGCATATGAGAAGTTGCCATTGATGACATGGCAGTTTTATACACTTTTCCCGGCATTTTAAAATTCATTACAACCTATACCAAACAAACCAACAATTAAATAAAGAGTTTATAGCATAAAATGTGGGACTTAAATACCTGTGTAGTATTTGTATCCCAAACGTTGATGAAATGATCATATGATCCAGTAATGAATAGTCCTGTATCAATAGGGTACCATATAGCTGTTGATACAGAGTATTTGTGGCCTTGTTCATGTTGTTTATCAATAACAAAAGTGGATTGATGTTTTGCAATTAGGCCCCCGGCTTCGTAATCTTTTGCACGTTGTACATCATACACGGCAATGGATGCATCTGATGCACCGGATAATAAGTATCGCCCCTCTGTCAAATCAACCTGATTTTGTGATCATGAATCATGGCCACAAGTTTTTTTTACAAAAAATGTAAAATCACTAGTATATAATACAGGGACCAATGGTGCAAAGTGTTGGTAAATATAGGGGCATATTTACTAGACCTCATATCAAATGCAATTATCCACTTAACATTAATTATCAAATACATTAACCTATTAAAGTGAACTTCTATTATGTGAAATTTCTCATTAAAACTCGTTTATTTAGCGGCACTCTCATAAACAAAGTCAATTTTTTTGGCAATTTCCAGCAAAATAAGACCATGACCAAACACATCACTAAATATAGCTATTTAACATGTACGGTATAAAAACGATCATCCGACAAAAAGAACTGATTAACATTTGCTAGTAATAATGATTAGTTAATTTTATAATAACTTTTGAAGTTAATTTGCTAAAGAAAAAAGAAAATGGATAATATGACAAATTATGAACCTGAAGAGAGTTGATGGAGGCGCGATGAGGAGAGACAATTTCTTTGTGATTAGAGAGATTAAGAGAGGCGAGTCGACTCGTCTTAACACGATGGCTGAATAAACTAGAGCGAAGCTTTCCCGATTCTCGTTGTTCAATCTCCTTCCACATTTCCCTAGCATCTTCCCGTATTCACACCCCTTACTGACTGATTCAACACCGAGTCAACTCAGTGTGGATAAATATGATGTAGATTGTCTAAATTAGGAAGATTTCTGTGTTGTTTTAGAGGAAGATTGCGGTGTTGTTTTAGATGATAAGAATCGGAATTGAAAATTGACGTGCAGAGTGGAGCTGACTCGGATTCTTGATGACGCGGTGTTAGCCCAAGCCCAGTTTTAGAGCCCAATTCTCTTCTTATTATTGTAAAATTGTAATTAATAATCTATGTAAACCTTATACTAATTTTAAGAGATTTTTATTTTTCTGGTCTTAAAAATGTTTTTGGATCCTCTCCTAACTAGCTTAACTATCCTAACAACCAATCATAATTAAAATAATTATATTTTATTATATTTATCTATAATTAATTTTCCAAATTAATAACAAACTCCTTCCAAAATGCTTCCTACTAAAATAAAACTCCTATTATAATCTTTTAATTGATTTACCAACCATTTATACATAAATATGGAGGATTAAAAATAGAAAGAAAGAGAAAAAACTAGATTAAAAAGCTAATTATACATAAATATAATAGTTAGGATAGTTAGTATAGAAAGCTAGTTAGGAGATGATCCAAATCCCTTAAAAACTCTCCTCAAAACTCAAACAGCTTCCTTAGAATCTATTTTTATTTATTAAAGAACAATTATAAGATTTAACATAATATTACTATTTTCCTATTGTCTATTACTACTATAACCTTAAATATTTTTTACCTAATATGTATATTAAATCACATTATAAAAATGCACTTTTCACTTACAAATCCTAATAATCATTTAAAACATTTTCCTCTCCCATCCCACAATCCACACACGCTTTCATTCTAGGAAGATTAATAAGGGATAACATCCTTTTATCTTATGAATTGTGTCACTTTCTTAAGAGAAAAAGGAAAACTAAAGTCCACTATACAGCTATTAAAGCTAACGTGGCCAAAGCATATGAAAATGTTTAATGGGACTTTTTAAATGATATAATAGAAAAATGGGATTCAACAAAACTTGGGTTGAGTAGATTATAGAATATGTGACTTTGTTACTTATGATGTTTTTCTTAATTGATGTCCCAACCCATATAAGGATTAAGACAGGGAAGCACCTATCCCTCCATCTCTTTTATATGAATTTGAAGATTTTGACCAAAAATTTAATTAGGCCCCTGATATAAACAATTTTAAAATTTTATAATTGTTATAATAATTGTGAATGAAAATTTATTTAATTGAGTGCTGGAATAAAAATTAAGAAAGCCAATTGAATGGGTTTAGAAAAATCGATTAAAGTACTTGATATCCATGATAGTTAGTTGAAAATGTCCTTAATATTTTTGTATAGCATTCGTTTTTCAATTATAGGGTAATGAAAAAAGAAATTATTCATAAACATGACATATCATTTTTATTTTAACAGTTGGATTTATCTCAAACTCATAATTTATTATTGTTTACGTAACATATGTGAAACAAATGTAATATTATAAAAAAATTATAAAAAAAATCAGTATCTTTTAATTTCGTATTACTCTTTTATATTTATATATTATAATATATATATATATATAAATATTACACAAGCTTTTTCTTCGCCCATAAAAGACAAATCGAGGAATATATTGTAAAAGGAATTGAAATGGCTAGAAACTTTCTTGTACATATTCAAAATATACTCTTTGTAAAATTTTATTCTTCTTGAGAGCAAAAGAAGCTAAAATACAACACTTCCTAGTTGTGTTGAACAAAGATACTACAACTACTGGCCATTATATTAGCCTAGAAAAGAGTGGCATCATGTTTTGCAAAAGTACCCTAATGAGAAAACTAATATGGTAACTAGTCAACTTAGGATGGAAAAAATTGTCTAATTTAGAAAAATGCTTAGGCCTTCCCTTTGATTGGAGAAGATCTAAGGTCGAAGCCCAAAATTGGATCATTGAGCAAATTGTGGCTAGAATAGAAATATGAAATCCTAATTTCTATTAGAAGTATGGAGAGAAACACTTATTATCAATTATTAATTCCATTTCTATCAATACGATGGTTGTCTTTCTAGTTCCATTAAGTGTCTATAATAAGATATTCTCTATAATTGCATATTTTTAGTGGAACAATAACTCCGAAAAAGACATACACTGGAAAATAAGAACTAATATATAAGATGAGGGTATGGGTTTTAAGAATATGTATGTAACAAACTTATCCCATCTTGCTACTGGTGCCTAGAAACTGCTCAATAACCCACATACTCTCCTAGCTAAACTACTTAAAGGTATTTAATACAATAATACTACCTTTAAAAAAAGCTAAGTCTAAATTCCTCTTGGGGTGGAGAAGTATGATTGAAGGGAAAAATATTTCAGTAAATGACAACCAGTTCACCTCCCACGTATGATAATATAACAAAATAGAGGGTGCTTACCCGCATGTGTATTGGGCGTTGACAAGTAATAAAAGATAAGTATAAGGGGTTATCGTCTCCACAAGGACTATCAAAGTTATGATCAATGTGTTTACAAGTAATAGATTAAGTTGCTACGAAATGACAATAAAAGTAAATAATATTTGTTGGGTTTTTGGATTAACTAAAATGAAATACAAATTAAAATACTAAAAGAGTAGAAATAAATGAGAGATACGCTTGAGTCTTGTTGGTGATTCCCAAAGTCAACTATTTAAATGTTATTCAATATAAGGGTGAATTAGTCTTCTCACACTAGTCAAGATTCCCAAATCTCCCCTAGGTAGATAGGAAGCTATCATACGACATTAGAAACCCCTTATAGGTGACCCTACAATGCTTTCAAATGCTAGTTGATTACACCCTAATCACTTCTTGGTTAGTCAAGACCTTTTGGTTCACTAACGCACACCAAGCGTTTATATACTAATTTCGTAATCCAGCCCCCCCCCCCACCGGACGAGAGTTGAGACTAATAACACTAATTAGTACTTGACCAGGGCATGATTAATAATAAGTCTACATATATAATTAATGGAAAATGAACTCAATTCGTTTAAATAGAAATATCCCAAAATAAAAAAATAAAATTATTGTTTAAGGGGTCCATACCCATAGCAATTCTCAAGCAAAAGAGGTCTAGTTCATAATGTAAAACTAAAAATTAAAGATAAATAGTGTCAAAATCATGTTTAGAATGTATAACTGAATAATATTACTCTAATGGTTGGTAGGAAATGGATGTGGAATGGCAAAGAATGATGAACTTGGGTGAGAACCCTCCGGGTCTTCTTTTCCAGACGTGTTGCTCTTCTCTCTCTGGTAAAAAAAATTCTTGTATGTTGAATAATGAGCTTTTAAAATGCTTAAATACCTATCTAAAAACGTTTTGGGGCCTTATGGGCTCACTTAGAATGGTTAAAGATAGTTCAACCTGTTTTTAGCTAATGTTGGATCGAGTCGAGTCACGGGGGAACCAAATAGCATAACTTCTCTCACCTCCAAATTGGCTTATGTCACTTCTCATGTGTCACTGACTTCAAGCTTTATCCAAATCAAAAGATAATTTTTCCAAAACTCTGACCAACAATTCGTGGTGATTGAATCAACTGACGTTCAGGATTTTGTCCGTAAACACTCTAACTCCAAAGTGACTTTTAATTCTTTTTACGCCTTGGCTTGGTTTGGACTTGTTTGCTTGACTTCTCCTCCTCCTCTTGGTGTCTCATGTCAAACATGAACCTAGAAACTACACACTTGACACACAATTAGTGCTCAAAAGCTCTATAAATAGCAAATATGTCCAAAAAAATGATAGAAAGAAAAGATATGGAAAATATTAGAAAAAAAACCCTTACTTAGATCCATTAACTAACAAAAGTTAAATATTTAAAAGGGAAATGCCCTCGTGGATATCCACCGTTATCGAATTTTGACAACTAAGTGCCCAAAATTTCAAAAATGACAAATAAGTACCCAAGTTTATACTTTTTGTCTTCCATTAGTATTTATCGTCAGTTTTGACGTTAAGTGTCATGTGGCACTTGTGTGGCGCATCTGTGGAGCTTGCGTGACGTTTCCATGCAAGCATCACACAGACGCCACGCAAGTATCCCGTGACACTTAATATCAAAACTAACGATGGGTACTAACGGAAGACAAATACTGTAACTTTAAGTACTTATTTGTCTTTTTTGATAACTTGGGCATGTATTTGTTGATTTTTGAAATACTAGTAGGTATCTATGGAGGTATTTTTCAAATTTAAAATAAAGAATACTATAATTTAACTTGTTGGAAATAAAAGTGCGTATAATGACAACTTGATTAGGTCAGCTAATAAATACTATTAATTCAGTAATATCAATGGCCCCCTTATATTAATTTACTCTTATTTAATTGATTTGGCCCCAACCATGGAGTCTTTGCTTATTACTACTGTGTTATATCAACAACATTACAGCTGGCTATATAATTTAAGAAAAATAATAGCTGGCTATATATTTAATAACTCGTGGAAATAAATCAATCGAACTAATAGTTTTAATAGGGATCTATTATTTTTCGGTCAATCTAATATCAATTATTAGAAAATAAAGATAGGCCCGGTGGGCACATGAAGATGAGGTAGCCGTGGACTCCCACATGGGTGCAATGTAAAGGGAGGGCCAATGAATCTAAAGTCTGAGACCATTGACATTGACATCATTCCGTAAAAGATAAAAAACACAAAAGATCAAGCACGAGTTGCAAACCTTACATTGTATTGCACCATCTTCAAGTGGATAATGATGTAACATCTGTATTATTCCTTTCCCATTTTTTGTGCAGCAGGAGAGGAATGAATAGCAATCGTTAGTTCATCACGAAAGATAATGTGATAAAAATAAGATAGCAGTTCAATAGAGCACCTAAATAAACGCAAATGTACGACATTATTGAGAGTTTTTTTTAAGTTTAGCATTTTTTTTATAAATAATTGGCAATTTAGCATAAAAAAGAAAATAATTTCAGATTTGGCACAAGGGCTGTATCTTGAACACAGCCCTTAGGCAAAATTGTATTTCTTTTAAGGGCGGTGGTTGAATGACCGCCCTTACAATTTTGCCTAAGGGCTGTGTTCAAGATACAGCCCTTGTGCCAAATCTGAAATTATTTTCCTTGTTATGCCAAATTGCCAATTATTTATAAAAAAAGTGTTAAGATTTAAAAAAACTCCATTATTGACAAATAATAAAATAAGTATAAGAGTATCGACTTCGTAGTGATAAAGTTTGTTAATTTTGGTATTGTGTTTTTAAAAGGTGTATATTGATTTAGTTGCTAACCATTAAAAGATAGAAATAAAATAATAAATTTTGTTCGGTTTTCTGATTAAAACTAAGATGAACTAAAAAGTAAGCTATTTAATTAACAACTAAAGCAAGTAAATGAACTAGGAAGAATATGAGATTAACGACTAAAGGAAGTAATCATGTCAAGGACATCGAATTGATAATTTTCCAATATTTCTAATAGAACATACCAGGAATCTTGTCTAGCCCCAGGGATTTCTTACAACCCATAAAAAAACTACATTCCTGTCCTTTTCCAGGGTTGGATTTCGCATGAGGCCAAGGTTCATCTCGTGCGTGACTTTGCAAGGTATATGATAAGCGGTTTCCGGTCCCTCCGAATCAAGACCCCCATTATAAATATTCTCATAAAAGAATATAAAAGTATCTTTAATGATCATTGGGTATCGTTCCATACCTCATTGTCACCTCAAATTCGAGTGATTTTGTTGAAATTTAGTCTTTGGGCCACTAAGGTATGAGAGAAAGTCGTGTTCCTATCACCGGTCACCACCTAGTTATCTCTAGATTTGTCTTTCCAGAAGGATTCTCCTCGAGCCTAAATACTATCCAAGGTAAGAGTAATTTATTTAAGCTCCTCAAGAATATAGTCGTTAAAGGAATTTATATGATGACCTGTATTTTCATCAGCTGCCCCTTCTAGACAACTCACAAATTCTCCCAAGAATGTTAGACAAGTTCTTCACATGAAGGATCATCAACCCAGAAGTTCTCCATGCAAAACCACTTATCATGACGTGAGAATGAAGGATTACAGATAACAAAGAGCATGAGTTAATCACATCTGATGGTTGAGGGGAATGGTAATAATGGCTTTTACAAAGACAGAAAGCCATTGTTGATTACGGATAACTTGATCGAGACTAATTTTTAAATTCTAATCAACTCTCTTTCTATTTGTTTAAGTTAATAAACAACCCTTGGGTGGTAAGTCGATCGAGACATTGTTGGTGATGAAATCATTGAATGTTTTCATGTGAGTATCATCTGCATATCTTAAACCTTGTTTTTAATGGACGTAGATATATCGTTATAGTATTTGATATAACCCATGGAAATGACAACTACTATTCCAATTAGATATTCCATTCCAAAGTAGTATACGCTTCTCGAAGACATTTGGCGCATGAACAAAATCCAGATACCAAGAGAACCAGACTTCTCTACGATACAACACATAAATAGAAAACTATTAGTTAACACAACACTAAGATCGACACTATTCTTACATAAAAAAAAGAATCTCTAGGAATACCTCGCATACACACATGTACCAGAGAGTACCAAGACTAAAAATGGCTATGTGCCCTAACAAATTTATCAACTTTACCAGACTTATGAGTGGAATCAAAAAATAAAATATAAAAGGCTTAAAATAATTGACAAAAAAAGGTTACTCTCGGTCAGTGAGGCCCGCGCCCCATGATAGATCCAAGACGCAAAGATCATAACCAATCTTCAAATGTCTTAGGGTCAATCTAATATCCCATCAAGATATTGAATTGTTAACTTCAAAGTTGAGTTGAATCTGATTTTTCACATGTTCGAAGTATCCACTTTCAGGGTGAAAAACACTTCTCTCACTTTGTAGTCCTAGGTCCCTTTCTTCATAAATAAATCGCCGTCTCGCATCCCAAATTTTTGTTGTGTTATCTTCACTAGGGGGTTGCTAAATGTACTATTCGATTTAGCCCCAAGCTTTAAAGTTAATCCCTAGTTGAACATTGTTAACAAAATCCTTAAAGCTCAACCTGAGGTCTACATTATTGATAATTGCATAAAAGGTCCCATCTAGTGCAAAAGCAACCAGTCTTGGAGAAAAGGGTCCTCTAAGTTTTTGAATTATCGAAATGGCCCCTGAGAAATATGACCCACATCATGCCTATGTTATATTGTAAAGAACCAAAAATATGGAAATTTCCCAATTCATCCATTTTTTCTTGTGGTGACACATTTTCCCACGTATAAAAGGGATTTAAATCTTCCAAGGCCATAATTTTGTTATCTTCACTGGGTTTATATATCTATGTCCCTACAGTTTGACAATATTAGTCAATTGGCATATTAATCCCAACATGTTTTGTCTCTATTCCTACACTTATGGAAACCAAATTCTCAACCCCCGTGCTATACTTAACAACCCCCATAATTCTAGTTTGCAAACCCAGGCCCATAATGAAAAACTTTGCACCTATAATCCTTTTTCTCATGATATAGGAATCGTTCAAATAAAATAGGAGGCACTATTCTCATTACATCAATGATAGGAAATCCAGACTTCATGAAACATATATTGGTTCCTTCTCAAGGTTTGACATTGTAATCCACCTATTGCTCGTCTATAGGATCTCTACTACGAAAATACTCATATCATCAATCATCACTCCATAAAATAAATTTATTTTTTCTCTTGAGTGACATAGGTTCATGGTCGCTCCTGAGACATCAGTTCACCTTCGTGCAAAACCATACAGCAGCAAAGCTTGCTCGTAAATTGGAAACATGTGTAACTTTGTAAAAGACCACTGATCAAAATTGAGTTGCAGACACAACAACCACGTACATCATTGAGGAAGATGGGGGGCTGTTGATAAGACACAATAAAGTGTTAAGGCTAACTGTTAAGAATGAGGCTACGGCCGATCATAACTACCCTCACTAAGGATAAATACAACTAACATAATTCAGCTAATCGAATGAAGATGTGTGTGCCTAATGACCAAATATACTCTCACCATGAGCCCTAAAAAGGGGATAAAGACCAAAGTTTGTAGAGGCGCTATGGGCCCTGGCTACTTATAAATATCCCATGCACAACTTCCAAAAAGGGTATCTAGTATTAATTACACTAAAAATATTGTTCATAAATACATTCAAAACCTCCATAGTTGTCTCGGGTCATAAGAATACCTTTGGTCATAATAATGGTTGGAGTGTTGAAGTGCCATCAGGAGCAAAACTCCCTATGGTCCCGACTTAGTGTTTGGTTTCAGGTATCATCAGCTATGTGTAAAGCTAGTTTATTAAGAAGACGCCTCGACTAAGCCTTCCTTTATCTTAAATCATTCGAAGATTCTCCCAGTTATCTCTTAGGTAACTCCACCTGATTCCTATGTAAATAAATTCTATTGATGTATGCTTTATCAGTTGACATCGTCTGTGGGAATCAAACTTTGATCCCCATTGAGATACCACATGGTGTTAACAAGATCTGTGAGAAATTTGTCACAACAAATGAAAGATGAGGTCGTACAGGTTGTTGCTTTGAGCAATGGGGGAAGATCTACCTCCTTAGCAAGAAATGAATAACCACAAGAAAGTAATGAAATTCCATAACTAAACATTTGGAATAACTATCCTCTAATGGAGAAGGCACTAGTTTATGTTGTCCAAACACCAGTCGAGTAAGATCCACTCCCACCAAGTGTGGCTTAGTACCTTAAACAATTAGTGTAACAATTTTTATGAACTAATGGTGAACTGCACCAACATAAAAACAAATAGAACCCAGTGTCATACATTTTCAAGGGATATACACAAGAACCAAGGAGACACATAACCCTGTTTAATGAAGAAAGAGGAAGAGGGCGGCATTATTCGAGATAATACTATCAAATAATCTGAATTAGATAAGAGAAATAAACCAAACATACTACTCATAGATAGTTAATGGTAAAAATCCTTTCTCTTGGGAAATCTTAGACGCTCCAATGCCGATGAAATTTATACCACAAAAAATGACGGTGTTCGATGGACAACTACCCGGATGCTTACATTTACACGTATTAGAGACATATGGAGTTTATTGTAGTAACCAATGCAATTTGTTGTTGAACATTTCCCTCGTCTTTCGCTGGAAGTGCTCAAAAGTGATTTTCCAGGTTAGAACCACATTTGATTGATAATTCCCAATATGAAGACCGGAGATACAAACTCGTCACTATTAGACTTATGCCTAAAAAAGACGAAAGTCTACAATCTTTTATGGATAGAATCATTGAGGTTGTGTATAATGTTGATGACTTAGATTAATCTATCATATATGATTATTTCACTTACGAGTTATTCAATTAGGATTTCCTAATTCATCTGGCCTCAAGGCATCGGTATATACTTTATGAAATTATCGCAGATTCAAGAGCCTATCATGGATGGGGATATGAGAAAGAATGACCAGAAGAGTGCAAGATATATAGAAGGCTCAACGAGTGAGACGTAGAATCAAGAGAAGTAAAACTGATATCAAATATCTAGAGACAAACCAGGGTATAAAGGGCTTGGTAAGCCAGGTTCAAGAGATGGTCAGAGTGTACGGGACAAAACCCAATATCAAGGCCTGCGTCAAGTTAAAAAAGACCAAGAGGTCTGCTAGATGCCAAAAATGTTTTCCGATTCAGGAGCAAGGGATGTAGCTCGATATTTCCACTTTCACAAATATCATAGGCATTAAATAAACGAGAGTACAAATCTAAAGAGATAAATATAATGATTGATAGGATTGGGAGAGTTTTTGAATCTATTAGAGGATAATGCTAAGACCCCTGAAGGGGAAGACAACCAAAAGAAGTGTCCTCGAGCAAGATTATTCCAAAAAAGGGTCCATATGTGTCTGGACAACAATATGAAGAAGCAAGCACCGAAATCGCACCCTCACCAATGTGGTAGAGGATATGAATTCAAGGTAAAATATATTGCGAGAGGACCTAAAAGTGGACTATCAATAAATGAACGAAAGAAGCATATGCGAGAAGTACGAGCCATCTAATGGGGATAACATCCAGTTCATCGATAAAGACACAACCATGCTAACTTTTCCTCGCGACGATTTGCTTATAATCCCCATAGTCACCGAGAATGGTCTAATGTACCGAGTGCTTGATGATACAAGCAACTCCACCGATTTCCTATATGTAAGCACGTTAACTAAGCCAAAGACAAGACCGAGAGACATCAATCCATACATATATCCAATTAGGGGATTCATTGGACAGATATTCAACCATGTAGTTATATTGAACTTCCGGTGGACATAGGCTCAGGGGAAATTTCCAAGAATGTTGTTGTAAGGTTTGCAGTGGCTAATTGTGAGTATGCGTATCATTCTATTATTAAGTGGACAACTCTTAATAAGCTTCGAGCTGTTGTGTCGACATATCATTTAACTTTGAAGTTCTATACCCCAAAAGCTGTGGTAGTGATTCGAGGGGACCAACTACGTGCACAAGAATGCTACAATAATTCCCTTGGGGGACCGATTATGGTGATTGAAGATGGTGACGAAGGAAAGGACCGGGAAATCCAGTATAATTTGAATTTTTGGATTATATGTACTTTTATATGATTTTTCAGAAATGTGTATATTGATCAAAGCTGCTCCTCTACGCTCTTTTCCACACAAGGGTATTTAATGAGACAAAAATATCAGGGGTAAGTCGATGATTACAAAATATCCTTTATGAAATCAATAAAACATTCAAGCCAATCCAAATGAATCCTAACCTAAAAATATCAAAAGACCAATTTTTTATACCTAACCTCCTAAGTTCGTAAAAGTAGAGGGTCGGTCAAATCAAATCCTGACCTAAAAATGTCAAAAGACCAAAATTTTCACATAACTGCTAGAGCATATTCTACCAAATAGAAATGATATGGTAACGAGGTATTTCAAACCCCCACTCATACCTTACAAGAGAATACTTATATGAGCAAAGTAAGCTCATCTGGATAATTCAAAAGATTGACTCTTGCATCGGCATATCATGAAGTTAGTCAAAAGATCGTCTTTTGTGTCAACATATCATGAAGATATTCAAAAGACCGACTTCTGCGTCAGCTTCACAAAGTTATTTACAAGATCGACTATTGCGTTGACGTATCACTAAGTTATTCAAAAGTCCAACTTTTCTATTGGTGTATGTATCACAAAGTTATTCAAAAGATCAACTTTTACGTGAACATATCATGAAGTTATTCGAAATACTAACTTCGAAATACTTACATGAACATATCATGAAGTTATTGGTGGGTCCTGGGGTGTTAGAAAATAAAGTGATAAATAAGAGGAACCACAGAATTGCAAGTGTACAGTTGTCCCAAGTAATATATGATAATCAAGTTTGTTCTCAAGGACGGATTAGGTTTAAATCAAATATTAATCAAGTAGTAAGACTAATTGTTGACAGGAAAATAAAAGATAAGATTTTTGTTTGGTTTTCTAAATTATAAGATGCAAATATAATAAAGACTAAAAGTAAATTAACTAGAAAGAAATAAAGCAAATAAAAGTGACTAACTTCAAATAAGAGAGATACTTGAGTCTCGCAAGGAATCCACTTAATCAATATAATCTATGCTATGTTTAAGGGTAGAATTGGAATTATAATACTAGTCGGGACTCTAATATCTCCTAGCCCCCTGTCGGGTGGACCTAGGAGCTATCCTAAAGTACTATAAACCCCTGTATGGGCGAATATGCTTCTTCGGATGATAAGAATTTACCTCTTTGGCTATGTAATTAGTTAAGTCTGTCGGTCAATAACGGACATTACACGGGTATTACCTAGTTCTGTATTCAAACCCCCTTGTCGGATGATCACTTCGCCACTAAAGTGAATAGCCCAAATACTAAAAGCTATTTCTAGTTGTTCCTAAAATAAATAGTAATGCAAACAAAGTAATATCCAATATATAAAACTCAATTCAATTTAAACCATAACAATCCCAAATTCAAAACATAGATTAATTAATTAAGGTTCATCCTTTTAATAAGATTCTCAAGTATATGGAAATTTAGCTCATGATAAAATTAAAGACTGAAAATAAATAAAAGGAATTCATGTTCAAATACAAAAGATAAATTGATAACCTAAAGGGTAGGATGACTGTTGATGGAAGAACAGGATTATCCCAGCTCTAGTTTCTCCTTGCCTTCTTGCTCTGACTTGAAAACCTTAAGCCTCTTGTGTAATTCTCTGATGTGTGTGATAAGCTGAGGCTAGGGTGCATTTATAGGTGTTAGAAAGCCCTAGGTCTAATTTACTTGGAGTGGAAGACAAGGCAATAACTCTTAAATTCGTAGCCCTAAAATCTAGGAAAGGTAAGATTCTGATGCTGATTTGTTTTGGTCATATCTCCTTCAATACTTATCCGTTTGACGCGTTCCAATATTCGAAACCGCTTGTCTCAGAAAGCTTACCATTCCCCACACTCCATCTGAAAGACTTAAGAAAACAATTCCTGCCCTCTATAAGGATTTTGAATCCCCAAGAGAAATTGCTAGGTAAAATAGCTTCAGTGAAATCAGAAAGAGGGAAATATTTACCTTTTTAGAACTTAAAACAATAAAGAATCTTTCCTGTTCATAAACTTCCATGCATTAGAAGATAGCAAGGCTAGATTCTGGCAATGAAAGTCTTTAAATCCCAAACCTCTATCCTGTTTTGAATTCATAAGTGTATTCCATTTAACCCAGTGACACTTACCTTGCCCTTGATTATTCCAAAAAAAGTTTGAAATAAGGGAAGTAAGATGTGAAGTAACTTTTTTAGGAATTAGAAAGACTGACATTAAGTAATTTGGGATTGCTCCAATAACTGCTTTAATTAAAATCTCTTTTCCACTTTTTGAAAGCAATTTGGTGTCCCAACTTTCCATTCTATTCAACATCAGCTCAAGTAGCCATTCTAAAGATTTGACCTTGGATTTTCTCCCTGAAGAAGGTATACCAAGGTATTTTCCAAGATGATCAAGTTTCCTCATATTTAAATGAGTTGAGATTTTATTCTTTTCCTCCACAGGTGTACTTTTACTAAACAAAATGCCACTTTTGTTCAAGTTAACTTTCTGACCTGTAGCAAAAGAATAGCAATTCATAATATTTCTGAATATATCAATATTGTTCTCTTCAGCTTCCATGAAAAATAAGCTGTCATCAACAAATAAAACATGTGTTATCATAGGAGCCTTTCTTGCTAAATAAATACCTTTAAAAAGTCCCATTTCCACATAATAGTCAATAAGGTGAGTAAGAGCTTGAGTAACAGGGCATAACAGATAGGGGGAGAGGGGGTCCCCTTGTCTCAGCCCTTTTTGTGGCTTATCAAGAGAGTATAACTGTCCATTTATCTGCACTTTATAAGTGACTGATGTAATACAATTTTGAATCCATCTTACCCACTTTGAATTAAAACCTATCTGATATAATAAATCAATAAGAAAATCTCATTCTATATTTTCATATGCTTTGCACATGTCTGCCTTAATAGCAAGACTATACTTCTTTGAATTTCTCTTATCATTTAAGAAGTGAGTAACTTCTTGAGCTAATAAAATGTTCTCAAAGATTGATGTATCTGGTATAAAAGCTGTTTGAGTTTCCGAGATAAAGCATCCAATATAAACTTGCAATCTAGATGTCAAAATTCTAGAGATAACTTTATAAACAAAATTTGTGCAGCTTATAGGTCTGAAAGAGGCTATAACATTTGGATTTAGACATTTAGGGATTAAGGCAATTATAGTACAATTAATAGCCTCAGTTGAAACATCTTCATTCATGAAGTCATTAACAAGTTTAAAGAGATTTATCTTAATATCTTCCCAGAACTTTTTATAGAAAAAATCCCCAAATCCATCAGGGCCTGGTGATTTATCACTGCCTAAGGACCATAATGCATTTTTAACTTCCTCTAAAGAAGCTTTTGAAATTAAGGCCTCATTAATATCTTATGTAACAACTTTCTTAACTTTAGACAGTATTGGGGAATAATTTCTTTCCCATACTGTCTTGAAGATATTATTATAGTAACTTGTTATTTCTCCAACTATTTCATCCTTATTTGATAGCCAAATACCATCACCATCCTTAATTTTAAGGATTTTGTTCCTGGTTCTTTTCACTTTTGTAATTGCATGAAAGTATTTTGAATTTTATCTCCCAATTTGAGCCAGTTATTCTTAGACCTTAGGGACCAGTATAACTCCTCTTTTTCCCAATTTTCTTCAAGCTCTATACTCAGAGAATTAAATAGAGAGTCGTTCTCATCACTGTATGGCTCATTGATAATTTTTTCCAACTTTAATAAGCTATTATTGATTAGAATCCTATTATTCAGGAACCTTTGTCTTGCCTATTTTGAAATATGTCTTTGTAACTGAGATAGTTTATGTTTAAATTTATAAACACCTCTAAATTCCATATGGCATCCTGTTTTCCATTTACTTTTAATCAGTTGACATAAAGTATTATCAAAGATCCAACCTTTTTCCAACACAAATCTTTTTTTATGTTTACCTTTGAAAATTCCAAACTTTAAAATAATAGGTGAGTGATCAGACCCTGTAGGGGGTAAAGTATCATTCCAAGAGTCCGGATAGCATTTCATCCATTCATCATTTACTAATATTCTATCTAATATTTTCTTGATTTGCCGGTTGCCATTTTTCTTGTTAGACCAAGTGAAATTACATCCAAAGGCTGGAATATCAAGCAAAGAGTTTGATTCTATAAAGGTATTGAATAAAAGCATATTTTTCTTATGATTCGCATTAATATCTCCACCAATTTTTTCAGAGGAGAATCTAATCAGATTAAAGTCTCCAATGAAGCACCACAAATTTGAAACATGATTTAATTCGTTCAGCTTTTTAATAAAATTTCCTTTGTTCTCATCAACCGGAGGGCCATACACAAAGTTTATCTCACACAATTCCAAGTTGGGACCCGGGTATGTGCATTGTATCAAGTTCTTATCAGAATAAATAAGATTAAATAGATTAGGTTCCTTTACAAAAATCGCAACTCCACCAGATAAACCTTCAGGGTCTATTTGTGCAACTAAAATCAAATTAATTTTAGTGTTTAAGGAAAGTAAAAAATCAAATTTGCGCTTAGTTTCAGAAAGAAATAATACCTCTATTTATGAGTCTTGATCATGTCAATCAAGCTCAGCTCTGTCAAGGCTGTGCCAATGCCTTGACAGTTCCAGGCTTTTATCATTGGTGGTTTTGGGGTTGATATGGGTCAACCCGCAAACCTCTTCAGCATCTAAACCTTCCATCAGTCATTCTTCATACCATTTCTCAATACCACAACCATCTTCATCCTCTATCACTTCCTTATCCATCTCTTCTTGTTCAACCATCTCATCATCCCCTCCTTGTACAGAGGTTATGAGAGTTGCTGGAACAAGTGATTCTAAATCATTCTCCTGAGATAATCCTAAGTCTTCTCTGACTTTTTTAGTTCTTTCTATAGACCCAAAACTAATATTATCAGCAGAGTTTTGAGTAATAGAGGGGTCTATAGTAACTAGTTGATCCAAGGCATCTATTGGGCTCAGTTTAGGATTAGTTTCATTTGGGCCACATAACATAAATACCTCATCAGTTCCTAAGGGCCTTATGTCAATCTTAAATAAAGACCCTTTAACAATCATTGTTCCCAATTGAACAGTTGGTACAAGTAAAGAGTTTTGAACCTTATTATCTTGGCTCAAACTGTAAGGTTTCCCGGTTGCAACAATCTCTCCTTCCTCTAATTCTTTTTCAACCTTCTTATATTTCTTTTTCAAAGGCTTTTTAGCCTTTTGAGTAACAAAATTATTCTTAACAGCTTTGAATACAAACTTTTCTAGAACTGTATATTTAATCCAAAATCCCAATCTCATTGAAAGCTTATTAGGATTATCACAATCCCTTTCCTCATGTGAGAGGATACCACATTTAAAACAAAAATCAAAGAGTTTTTCATACTGAATGAAATCCATACTTTCTGATCTATAGCAATCTTGAAATTTAAACCAGATTGTAGAGGTTCATTAACTGAACATTCAATTCTAGCTTTAATAGTAGAGTCTTCCTTAAACTTAACAGGGTCTGGTAAAATTACTTGTAGAACTTTTCCAATCTTAGAGGCAATTTTTTCAACATTTGCCTCTTTAATAAACAAAGGTGGAATGCCAGTAAACCTAACCCAAAACGCAGTTTCATCGAGAAGAGATGGATTCTTAATTGTTTCTGCATATTTTTGGACTAGAACATGAAAACCAAATTTATGATACGGTCTATTAACCTAGAGAAATTCCATATCCTTTTCACTATCACATTGCACAGTAAAGATATTCACTCCAATTTTTCAACATTAATTCTACCTTTAATACCCCTGTATTGAATGATAATCTTTTTGAGATAGTTGAGGTTTATAATACCTGTAGCCACTACTCGAACCAAGAGTTTTGGTTCATCATATTTAGAATAAACAGCCTCTTTATCTGGAGGAAGGCAAAAATCATCTTCCGAGACTCCATTGAATGCCATAACGACAAAGGATTAGAAGATTAAAGTAATTGAAAAATCAATAAAGCACTGAATAGTGATTTTAATAAATCGAATACTTGCGAAAGAGACAAAGAACACCTCGAGTTTCATAGATCTATCAAAGATTTTAAGTGAAAAACGATTATATTGTTCTAAGTGTTAAGTAAAGGGTCGTGATAGGTTAGTGTGATGGTTTAAGCTAGGGTTTAGATCGGAAATAGTATTAAGGTGAAGAAATTTGTGAGTAATTAGGGTTAATTTGGGAGAGAGAGAGTTTTGAGGTGGTGGTTGACGGTGGTATGTGGTGGGGGATCGGGTTTCAGACGAAAAGGGAGGGTTTATCGAACAACGTGCCTGAGAGTAGTATATTGGTTTGAGCTACTTACAGGAAAATAAATTTTACCATAAGAAACCAGTGCACTCTGTTTCCGTTTGAACAAGCGTCTCTCTGTGAAACAAGTGTGTTATTGAGATTTTATTAACTTATAGCTTTACATGTGATTCTCCAAAAAGACATTTTAAAAAACATTTATCTATTAAAAATGTTGTTTGGTTGAATATGGATTTATGATTATACAAATAGAGTTTATAACTAGTATTTAAAATCAATTCAAGTTTACATAGTTTTATTTGGGTTAGGCTTTAATTATTTTGGGTTAGGCAAGTTTACATAGTTAAATACAATTAGTTAGGTGATACTAATTAATTTTGTCGGCAAACAATTTTTTTCAACTTTCAACACATTAGAGCTTGTCTTATTATGTTTATTTGGCTTAACCTTAACTCGACTGTCGTATGATTTTTTTCTCAACCTTATGCCACTTGCGTAGATTCTTTTTCTAGCTATGTATGGTTCAAAGGTACTTGAGCACCGTGCATGGGTGCGATAGGACCAGCGAAATGGAAGGTAAGAAATTTTTAAGCAAAAAGGTAAGAAATGGGAGGAGACAAAAAGTATCAAAATCAAAAGGATTATGTATTGTAATGATTTTCCCATGATGTAATTTTCCTTTCTTAAAGCCAAAAAGATCTAACCAAGATTAAATATTAATAATTTTCTCGAATGTCTAAACAAATATGAACGTAGCTTATCTTTTTCATGATAAAATATACTCCTAGTGCGTAGAACCAAAAAAAAAAAAAAAAAAAAAAAAAAAAATCTCCTATTACATGTCTAAGTTTTTTTCTTTGGTAAATATATTTTTACTATACATCGAATCTTTCACCCCAAAAAAAAAAAAAAAAACACGTCTTAAACATTTCAAAGAGCACTATGTACAATTTTAGGTATTATGCATATGTATATCACATGTTAAAAATATCCTATGCTTTTTAGCACCTTATTAAAGATCTTTCTTTGATTACATTAAGATGCCCCAACTTATCTAATAAATC
This sequence comes from Nemophila menziesii, assembly GCA_029959085.1. NCBI lineage: Eukaryota > Viridiplantae > Streptophyta > Magnoliopsida > Boraginales > Hydrophyllaceae > Nemophila > Nemophila menziesii. The sequence goes on along the minus strand of JARWIR010000013.1, from coordinate 18,956,920 downwards.
CGTATATGAATAAGTTTTCCAGAATATATCCATCAATTTAACGTCTGGGTTTCGGCGTAGGAGAATCCTAATGTCCTCGGCCCACATAGCACACAAACCTCTATTTCTTCCCCCAACCTTGATCATAGCCACTACGTCACTGGAATCCACCTCAACACGTTAAATCTCAACCCCTAACCGCTCTACTTACGTTAAACCTTCGTGTGAATCTACCAACTCTGGTACTATAGGGAGTGCACATATCATGCTTTTTGCAAAACACCCACTCCACCCTCCTTCTCTGACTCTTAGTAATCCTCATGCTCCACCCGACCACTTAGACGTATTCAGGCTCCACCCGCATTGAGCTTCAAACCCCTTTAGGTTTTTTGACCAGCCTACCCACTCAACCTGATTTCAGACAACCTTCCATTTGGTATACCTCCCCAATCCCGTTTATAATCCCCTGCAAGAATCTTGGCCTTTGAAATTACATTATGTACATTTGGTCGCTCCTGCTTAGTAAAAATGGCATCATTAGGACTCGTCCATAGTGACCAAATTACGACCGTAAATAAGATATTTCCATGGAATATTGATGAATACACATTTGTTTTTCACATCCCTTCCTAACCACCCGGATTCATCAAACTTGTTGCGAAATACCCACTTTGTTCCAATTATAGTATGATCAACGAGATTTTCAACAAGATTCTATACTTTCCTTCTTTCAAACTGATTCAGCTCTTCATGCATAACATTAATCCTATGATCATCAAATACTGCTTCTTTGATATTCTTGGGTTCTAACTGAGATAGGAAAGCATAGTGAGCGTACAAAGAAGTAAGAGTTAAACGTGTTCTTACCCCCTTCACTTAGATCACCAAGTATTAGATTTTTTTGAGAGTCCTATAACATTCTTCCAACTTCTAGGAAGCTCCTTGGGGATTTCATCATTTTTATTTTCTATAATCTTAATTTGAAAATTGACTTGAGACTATGAACTGGTAGACTAGTAGGTTGCACTTCTTCTTATAGTAGATGGAATGTGGGATATTTAACTAAATTTTCTTCCTTTCTTTCATAGGGATTTGTTTCGTCAAAGTCAACGTGCATAAATTCTTCTATCACTTGTACATTTGCTTTGATACATGATATGCTTTGCTTTTGATAGATTAGCTAAAGAATATTCCTTCATCGGATTTGGTCTCTCGTGTTTGTTATATATTTATAGGTTCACGAGGCATCTTTTTTGGGGTTTAGTGGACTTATTGGAGGGATTATTCCCTACTATATGACAAGATTGATCTATTTTCCAATCTCGGGTGTTTACTACTTTTAGAGTTTTTGTGTGTTAATCTTAAGTACACGCATGATATAAGACCCCGAGATGATAGAAGTCAAAAAGTCAAAGATAACCCCAATTCAAGGCGTGAAATGACCAATAAGTCACTTCAAAAAATTAAGTATGTTTACTAATAGAACTTTAAATTCAACTTAAGAGAGTCACCACGCGCATTCAGCTAGGATTCTAAGCAAAACCTCTGGTTTCAAGATAGTACTTGAAGTCAGGAGCACGTGAGAGGTGACAGTTTGAAATTTGGAGTTAAGATAACAAAGTTATACTAATGTTTCCACCATGACTCGAACCAGACCAGATTCATTGAAAATGTTTTGGGGTCAACTTTGACCACAAATGGGCCCCTCACTTCCCAAAAATGTTTTTGACTCTTAATATATCAGTTTTTTTATCAATATAGGAGTTACACAATTTGGAACCCATTTATATGCTTGGGATAAGAAGGAGAAAGATTAAAGCAAGGGTTTCATGCCATTGCACCTTAGTCCACCTATCCATTCCATTAATTAGTAGTATAATTCTTCATCTTTTGCTATTCTAAACACGATTCTAGTACTTTTAATGACTTGTACACTTGCGAGCCTCGCTCCCTCGGGTGTCGATTTTATATCACACCTCGGGGGATGACAAGTTTTTGACGCCGTTGACGAGGACTATTATTTAGTATATATGGAGTTTTAGTTACTTTTTACACTTGTTCTTGGCTTTTCTCTTTGCAGGTACTAAGCTCTCCCCCTGAAGGGTGAATCCGATCACCAACTGCTTGAGAGGATTGTTGTGAAGATGTATGGAGGCTATTATCTAAATTCCGACCCATTCAATTATGCGGAAGAATCTTTGGGTTACCAAAAATGGGCTAACAACTACTACCTAGCCCCTTACTGAACAAGTAAGGTACAATTAATGGGTCAGAGATATTCCACAACCTCCTTTGACACCTCAAGCGTCTTAATTAGATGATACACTTGCAAATTTCATACAGAGTTTCGAAGAATCAAATGCAAACCACGGGGTATAAATGTCCAAATGAGAGGCCACATGGGAAAGAATTTAAGGGCACTCGACATATATTTTAAACTCGTTGAATGCCCTAGATCAAGCCTATAACATTGTCGAGAATTGTGATAAGCCCCATCATGATTATACTCTTCCAAGGGATAACTTTCCCACTTAACCGATACATGAAATAGAAGAAATCCATATATATCAACATGAAAAAGTAGTTGTGGAAGAGTTGGTGACAGAAGACATTTGCATTATTGTGTGACAACTTTACCATATATGGTTGAAAACCACTATGTGGTTAAGCATCTTTTGAACATGGTGGATGAAGTAATAATAGGGGATTGAGGTGACGACGAGGTAGAAGAAGTTGAGAAAGAGACCGAGGCACCAAGGTGCGAGAGGATAAGAAAGCCTTGGTGATTTCTTAAGAAAATCATTCAAGTCTATCGTTTCTTTTGAGAGTGCAAAGAAGAACCAAGATAAAAACTACGAGAGGTTTGATGATATGGTAAAAAATTGAAGATTGGCCTTCCATTTGTTGAGGAAATCAATATAATGCTTTTCTAGCACACAAGGGAGACTCTTATTGATAATGATAATGATAAAGAAATTAAACTTAATGTGTTCAAGGGGGTGAAATTTCACTATACTAGGGAATATTGTGTCTGAGTTGATGAGATTGAGCTGTAAACTTTATTAGCATAATTTTGGAGATCGTAACACTATCAAGTATATAATCTATATTTGTGCATTTTGGTAATTTCATGAACTAAAAGAATATGACCTACATACTTTAGTAGATGGCATATTAGGGGAGGGGGGGGGGGTTAATCGTGTTTAATCTTCCATTCTCTAAATGCTTTAATATTCTTTGCCTTCACAACGGGACTAGCAAACTTAATAGAATTCTGTAGAAAACAAAAATGGTGATTTGAGAAGAGGGATTAATATATATTTATAGTGTTGAACTCCTCCTTCCATGATGGAGTAGTTCAAGATCTTGTAACATATAATCAAATTCAAGAAATAGTTTTGAAGAGTTGTAACATCACAAATTAAACACAATAAATTGATATGGATTAATTACTTATATTTAATCTTGAATTTAATATTTTATTTAACTTTCACGTGTCTCTTGATAATACTAAATTATATGGATTTTAACATTCATAACTTTATGGGATAATTTGATTTAACACACAAATAATAAATTAAATCTTATACGAGCAAGTCATCCAAGAGGTTTATGATAAGATGATTTTTGACAATATATTACAAGCGACCTTGAGTCTTGATTCTCCCGACTGATAAGATGAGTTTTAACAATACATTACAAGCAACCTTGAGTTTTGATAAGATGAGTTTTGGCAATATATTACATACTTGCCTCCTTATCTAGTAAATTATATGTTATCTCCATTTAATGGGCTCCCAAACTGTTGACGTGTCCAAACATCTCACATATATAGCTCCCGTTCATTTCTCAACCGGACACTCTTTGATCCTCCTGTAATTGTGTTTATTTTGAATTCATATCCTCGTCCAATTGGATGAGGCCGAGGGTCCAGTGTATGTGTCTCTGGCTTGTTTTTCCTATCATGGATATCTTTCACTTCATGGATCTAGCTCGATGAAGAGGCTTATGGTTCTTTTCTTCCTCCCCTGGCCTATTGTTGACTTCCGCTGGTCTTAGTAGCTTGCCTAACCCCCTCGTAATTCAATTTTCCTTTTTAGTTGCTTACATTGGTTTTTGTCATGTCTTTGATCTTTGTGAAAGTGGCAGTATTTATTTACATCCCTTGCTCCTGGTTCTGCAAACATTTTCGACAACCATCAAATCTCTTGATCCTTTTCAATTTGCCACAGTATTTCGTGAGAAGTTGTCTCCCATACTATGAAATCTTCTATTGCACATTACTTTTAAAACCCTTTGTACCCTGACCTTTCTCTAGGTTTTGATGGCGATCTTGTTTTCCGCGTCTTTACGATTTATCTATTGTACTTTTCTTTTGCCTTTTCTGAATCACTCTGTCTCATTACATTGACCTTAATGAAGGCATTTGACTATGCAATTATATTCCATAACGTGGATCTAGGTCTTGAAATCAAGTGGGAGTGAAGGTCTGGGTTGAACGATCCTCGATTGAAGATGTGATAAATGATGGATTAATCTAATTCGTCAATATTGTACACCATCTCAATGAATTGATTTATAAAAGATGAGAACAAAAGTTTAATAAAGTCGAGCTTGCATGTCTAGTCTTCCTATTAAGAAACTTATGTTATATCTTAGTATTAATGCCCAATAGGCACCTGCCACCTTACACCTTACCAATAAAAGACACCGTCTTTTTTAAAGAAGAGTGAGTTATAGGAAGCTTCCCAAAACTCAAAATCTGAGTAATGGGAAGCTTCCCATAACTCAAAATTTGAGTTTTGGGAAACTTCCTGTAAGTTAAACGACTTTTTTTATGGGAAAGAAAAGGAAAAAACAAAATATATGTGATCTTTTATGGGTAAAAGAATAATGGTTAAAGTAAGAGGAAATTAATTCTAACATTATTTGTTTTTTTTTTGACATTAATCCTATATTTTATTACTATCTAAAATAAAAGCAGAGTAATATAAGGCCGTACGCCCCTAACCATGACGGATCCAAAGAGTCCGTGGAAGCTTCAACCCCGCTTAATGATCTAATCTAAGATTATAGTATAATTTTTTCTTTTTGAAAACCAGTAAAATTACATTATCTTTTTTTTTGTCAACGTAAAATTACATTATCCTAACGAACCATACTTATAATTTACTCTAATACTTACATATATATGTAGAGCCGAACACTTCAGTAGTATCACAATAGAGATAAATACAGATTATGTACTATAATGTCGTTTTCAAAATCATAAAATAATACATAATAAACAATTATATCCGAGACAAATGAAACAGAGAATCTACAAAAACAGCTGCCACTTCTGCAGCCAACAGGGTACTCTCCATATGTGATATGCCCTTTCCTATGCAAAACTATTTCAAACTCACTCACCAAATTTCAAACATATTATTATCAATCTACTTTTTTCTTGGTCAAATTGTCAAAAATAGCTACTCAATCAATCAAACTCAGATCTCTTTAAAAGACATTTATAATCTTTGCATGAAAACCAAGAAGTCTTTTACATGGACATCCACGCTTATTGACTCTGGACACAATTAGATGACATAAGCTTAAGATTTTATTTTCTTCGTGAAAGTTGCTTTCATGGTTGTTGGTCTGTAAGTCACTAAGTTGTCATATTTTGGTATGTCACAAGCTTTTTAGTCTTCTTTCTCTCATCCTTTTCTACATTTTTCTTCTCTTCTCTCCTTTTTGAATTCTGCTTTCTTTGCTTAGATTCTTCAATTTCATGTGTCATTCCATTTGTTTCAGAACATTCTCACTTGAATTTTTCCTATTTATCAGTAGAGTTCTTTCTTTGTAAAGAAAATGTCAGTTTCTTGAAAGCTAATTGCAGATTTCTGGCACCCATTTGTAGAAAATCTTGAATTTTAATTGTGTTGGATAATTCTGAGTTGTAGAGTGAAGATATTCTAATTTAATTCAAATTTCAGGACTGGAAGAACTCACAGAAAGTATATAAGAATACTTGATAACAAGAGTTTAAGAAATTTTCTCGCTGTTGGGAAAGATGTTGTGTGCTTGTTCAGGAGAACAATACAAGTTTGATGAGCCGGAGCCGGAGCAGCAACAGTCGTCGGAGTCCCTGGCCACGAGGGATTTTTCAGCCAGTGGCCTCTCGTCCAGGACAGGTACAGTAGATTGGGACTCAAAATTCGAGGATGCTCAAGTCGATGAAGCTGAGTCCACTTTAAAGGAAGCATTGTCCTTAAACTATGAGGTATAAATCCATATAAGTTGCTCTTTTATTGTTTAAACTATAAGTGCATTGGTAAGATAACAGAGTATCAAAGCTTAGTTCGAAAATGGTCCTAGTTCAAGTCTCATAGACTTGCATTGTCACAAAATCTCAGTATAATGGACTAAAATGTTACTTTTTGCAAAATGAGGGACTAAACTGTCCTAATGTACAAAGATAAAGAACCAAATGAGTAATTTTTTCAGGAAGCTAGAGCTTTGTTAGGTAGGCTTGAGTATCAAAGGGGAAATTTCGATGCTGCCCTTCAAGTATTCCAAGGAATTGACATCAAAAGCTTGTCATCAAGAATGTCTACAGCCATTAACGAAAGATTACGGCCAAGAAAATCTCGGTCGAAGGGTGAAAATATGCTTGTTGGAGTCATGTCTCTTCACTCAGTGAGTCTACTCATTGAAGCGATCTTACTTAAAGCCCGTTCACTAGAGGCAATGGGGAAAATCAAAGGTAAAAAGTAAAAACTTCGCGTTACATTTTGATAATTCTCGCTAAAATTTGTCTCATGTGTTATCTCAGAGGCTGCAAAAGAGTGCAAATCGATTCTTGATATAGTTGATTCGGCCCTCCCTAATGGCATGCCTGAGGGGGTTCGTGAGGATAATAAGTTACAAGAGGTGTTTCATCGAGCACTTGAGTTGCTTCCTCGGTTATGGATAGAGGCGGGATTTTTAGACGAAGCGATTTCTTCGTATCGAAGGGCTCTAATTAAGCCGTGGAATTTGGAACCCGAGAGACTCGCTAGGGTACAAAAAGACTTAGCTGTCTCGTTACTCCATGGAGGTGTTGAAGCAACTTTAGATCCTCGGTTAAAAATGTGGGGTCCCACCGCCCCTAAAAGTAGTACCGAGGAAGCGATTCTCTTGTTGTTCATACTCATGAAAAAAGTAGTATTCCGTGAAATCAAGTGGGACCCGGAAATCGTCGATCATCTAACTTTCTCACTCACGATTTGTGGGGAGTTTGAGTGTCTCGCGAATCACATCGAGCAGATTTTTCCTGGTGTATATACTCGAGCCGAGAGGTGGTATTTTCTTGCCCTTTGTTATAGTGCGGCTGGTCAAAGTCAAACCGCGGTTAACCTTCTTACAAAGGTGTCCGGGCCATCCGAAGCTAGGAATAAACCCCATTTACCATCTTTCTTGCTCGGGTCAAAATTGTGTAGTCAAGATCAAACGCTAGCTCGTGAAGGGATTAGATTCTCACATAGAGTGATTAACTTATCGATAAATCAAAACAAACATTTTTCGAGTCAGGCTCATAAATTCCTCGGCATTTGTTACGGAAATGCTGCTAGAGTCTCTCTTTCAGATTCCGAAAGAACTTTATTTCATAACGAGTCCTTGAACTACTTAAACCTTGCACTTAAGACCCACGGAAAAGCGGATACAGATATTTTATACAACCTCGGATTGGAAAATGCAAGTCAAAGAAATCTGACTTGCGCTTTCCAAAACGCAATGATGTATTCCGAGAATGTGGCCGGAAGCTCCGTTACAGGATGGAAACTATTAGCATTAATTGTATCGGCAGAACAAAGATTAAAAGATGCTGAATCAATAATCGATCTTGCTTTAGATGAAACCGGAAGGGTTGATCAGTTAGAGTTTCTTAGATTAAAAGCTACTCTCCAGATAGCTCAAGAACAGCCGAAGCAAGCTATAGAGACATACAGAATTTTGCTATCTTTAATCCAATCGCAAAAGGAGCTTCAAAGCATGACTAACGGCTCTCAGGTGATCGAGAGAAAATTGGAAATCGAAGCTTGGCTAGATTTGGCTAAGATATACACGGATATGGAGTCATGGCCTAACGCTGAGCTTTGTTTAGGCAAAGCGAAGTTAACCGAGCTTTATTCTCCTCGGACTTGGTATACAACGGGTACGAAATCCAATTTCAAGCTCTTTACTTAGTACTCCTTTGAATTATAAATAAGTGAGCATATAAACGTGTGCAGGTGCATTATTTAGTGCCCGAGGTAAGTACAAAGAAGCACTTGTGGCGTTCTCCGTTTCGTTATCTGTGGATCCTGATTATGTTCCAAGTCTTGTTTCGACAGCTAAAGTGTTGATCAAATCGGGAGGGAATTCACTTCCTATAGCGAGGAGTTACTTGATGACTGCTTTGAGATTAGAACCGACGAATCATAACGCATGGTTAAACCTAGGATTGATTTCTAAGATGGAAGGCTCATTACAGCAAGCAGCAGATTATTTCCAAGCTGCGCATGATCTTGAGCTCTCTGCTCCTGTTCAAGGCTTTGTTTAAATGATCATAATGATTTATATCTCTCGAGCTAAGAAGATCGCCATTTCAAGAAGCGTTATAAATTTATTGAGACGTGAAGTGATTATGATTTGTATATGAAATCCCCCTTAGTGGGACCTCTTAAAAACAGCTTGTGCGGGTGGATGTGGGAGGGGGGAAGTTTCATAGTGTAGAGTGAAGTTCAGAAATATTTCACTAGCTGTAGAATTTAAAATCTTGATAAAATCTGTAAATTCTTTTATGAATGTGATATACATTTTGTAGATTCTTTTATGAATGTAATATATATTTTGATGATTAATTGGAAAGATATGTACATGAGAAAACATTCAACTGAACTGATTTAAATTTTGTAATAAGATTGTCTATCTTCTTTTCTTTGGTTTAAGTTGGAAATTATAAAGAAACCAAAGATTTTTATTAGTTTTCATGTAATTGGAGGAAGAAAATCTTGTATACCTTTCAAATAACTTACCACTCCACAAAAAAAAAGTATAAAGATACCCCACCCCACGTACGCACCACCACTACCACCACCACTGTCAAGGTGGTTGGTTTGGGTGGTGGGGGTGGGGAGGGGGGAGAGAGTGAGTTGGGAAGTCTTTTGGTAAAACAACTTTTTGGGGTCAGGTCTATTTTGAATTCAGAATAAAGTGTCTTATCTCTTCCTATAGAATTATAAAAGGAGTTTGACAACTTCATTCTACACCTGAAAATTATAACAAAACACCAAAAAGAAAAACTCGGACTCTCCCTTTCTCTAAAATTGTTCTTGAACTAGACTAGAGCAGTAATAGTAATTCATTTGAGTAGAACAGATATATCCGAAAGAACCTTTTTAACAAAGTGATTGTAGAAGTCGCACTATTGCTCGATTAGTGTTTTTGTTTGTAAGTTGGTTATATTTCCTCTTATTTACCCATAAACATGGTTTAAGTTGTATTCAATATTTAAATAATATTTTTGTATTTACCAGCCAGTGGTATAATTTTTACCATCAATTCAAAAAGGATTTCTTGAAAAAATATTGTCCAGATATGGCTTTTCACTACCTTGTTGTTGTTTCATCCTTGATACAAAAGCACCACTTCTCGACATGTCAAAGTTGGAACCCTTGAATGGTCACAATTACAAACATTGGACACAAAAACATCTGATATGTCTTGAACAACTTGATCTCGATTATGTTGTATTCGAGGAGCTCCCCATCATTGACAGGTGCAACTGCAACCTAAGCAGATTTGGTCCGGCATCTCGTTTTCGAGACCAAGTTCAGAAAAGGTAACTTGGTGACTAGAGTCGGGCTCTTGAACAATAGAACGAACCCTATTTTCGATTTGCTCGATAAGGAGAAGTCCGCAAAGATCATTTTGAAGACGCTTCAGAAGAATTATGGGGTTGATGATCCCGTTAAGAAGAAATACATGACTAGTAACTGGTACAACTTCAAGCTCACATATCAAAAACCTAACATGAAACAATTCCATGAGTACGAGAAACTATGTCCTAAAGTCATCATTGAAGGTATGAAGATATGTGATCCAAGCTAATATTCTTTTTGAAAAATTCCCACCTTCATGGAGTGAGTCCTAGAACTTAAGAAGAAGGAGAAGGAGATGACCCTTCAAAAGCTGATTAGCCATATGCAAGTCGAAAAGTCAAATTGTGTCAATGACAAGTCTTTATCTTTTAATACTAACACTTCGAAGGCTAAGCTAATTGAAAGTCTTGGTCATGCAAACAAATACGGGTTTAAAGGTAATGGCAAACAACAGGGGTCAAACAAGACCAAATCCAGTGGCAACAAGAATAAAGATCATTCCAACAAAAAAGGAGGCGGCTTCAAGTCCACCTATAAGATTCAGAAACCCAAAGGCTCGTGCAACTGCTGTGCGAAAGAAGGCCATAAGGTCTAAAATGAGGAACCGGTAATATATATCTGTCGAGCTAAGAAGATCGCCATTTCAAGAAGCATTAAAAAATTATTGAGACGTGAAGTGGTTTTGATTTGCATACGACATCCACCCTTAGCGGGACCTCTTGAAAACAGCTTGTGCGGGTGGATGTGGGAAGGGGGAAGTTTCATAGTGTAGATTGAAGTTCAGAAATATTTCACTAGTTGTAGAATTTAAAATCTTGATGAAATCTGTAAATTCTTTTATGAATGTGATATACATTTTGTAGATTCTTGTATGAATGTAATACATATTTTGATGATTAATTGGAAAGATATGTACATGAGAAAACATTCAACTTAACTGATTTAAATAATTTGAAATAAAAAGTTGTCTATCTTCTTTTCTTTGGTTTAGGTTGGAAATTATAAAGAAACCAAAGTTTTTTAATTAGTTTTCAAGTAATTGGAGGAAGAAGACCCAAAATTTTAATCATTTTACTACATCGGTCCTGAAAGGATTAGTATATTACTAGTTTCTATAATTTTTATCTTGTATATCTTTTTTTTACGGGTATATTTTTCAAATAACCCAAAACTCTACAAATGAAAAGTATGAAAAATAACACGTTAAAAAAGAAAAGTATGAAAAATACCCACGTATGCACCACTACCACCATCTTTGCCCGGTATGGGGGAGGGGGAGGGGAGGGGGGGGGGAAGGTTTGGGTTGGGGAGTATTTGGGGTAAAACAACTTTTGGGAGCAGGTTTACCTTAGTACTTGTCGTTCCCTAGTGTGTTATAATAAATCAACACTCAAGGGGTGACTTCCTGCAAGTGTATGGGCCGTTGACAGGTAATAAAATTGATAAGTACTAGGGTTATCGTCTTCACAGGAACTATCCAAGTTAAATTAATGTGTTTCGCGAGAGTATAGAAATGTAAAGTTGATAGTAAAATGACAATAAAGTAAATATGATATTTGTTTGGTTTTTGTTTAACAACTAATAATTCAACAAAATAAATAACTAACTAAGATGACAATGCAATTAAACTAATGAGCAGATGCAAGATGAATGAGAGTGCTTGAGTTCTGCTACTATTCTCTTATGCCACTAATTTAATGTTTGTATGAATAAGGGTGAGTTGGTGGATTTACATTAGACGGGATTCGATAATCCATCTAACTCTTCTCGGTAGCTTAGAAGACAATCCTCCTTCACTAGAGACCCCTCTTGGGTGACCCTAAAATGTTTTCAAATGATTGAGGTTCTAATCCTGATGACCATCTAGTTAGGCAAGACCTCCTGGTTCATTACTGCACACTAGACATCTATATGCTAGATCGACAATTAGACCCCCTTCCGGGATGATAGCTTAATTACTTGAGTTACCCACTACTTAGCTATTGTATGGATAGTATTGATACAAACATATATTAAATGTAATATAATAATAATACCAATCTCCGTTAAACATTATAATCCCAAATGCAGTAAAACATCAAATAGCTAAACACAAGTTCTTACATAAGCAAACCTCAAATTATGAGGGTTAGTTCGTAAATATAAAATAAAAACTATTGGAAACTAATGCAAGAATCGTAATTAAAATACAAAACATAATAAAATCACTCTTTGGAATGAAGGGAATCAGATATGGGATTTAGGGGAATGGTGGAATTAGGTGCAAACCCGACTCCTTTTCTTCTCCTTCTTCTCCATACGTTTGAGCTCCTCCTTCTAGTGTAATTTCTCTTCTCCAAGGTTGTATATCAATGAGGGGATGCTAGTAGGCTTATATAAGACCTGGAAAACATTTTAGGTTTTCCATGGGATCACAATTATCTTAATCTAGCCCACACTTGTTTTTACTTAACACATTTCTCGTTCGAGCCCTGGCATCAGTTATTAACATAACTTCTTCATCTCATCTCCGAACTGAATTTTGTCACTTCCCACACGTCAATGACTGTAAGCTATTTCTAACTCAAAAGAAATTAAGTCCAAATCCTAGACCAAGTAACCGTGGTGACTGAAACGATATGATGTTAAGATTTCTTCAATAAACACCATAACTTCCCAAAGTGACTCTAGGCTCAATTCGCGCCTTGGGTTGGGGTTTATCTTGAATTTTTTACTTCTTCTCTTCATCTTGGCATCTTGTATCAACCTTGTACCTAAAAGGTGCACACTTAACACACAATTAAGGCAACAAAAGATCTATAAATAACAATATGTCCAAAACAAGAGACAAAAGTACAATATAGCAAATAGTCGGGAAAAATTCCTCACTTAGGCCCAATAAACTCCCAAAAGAATGTCTCATGAGTGGATTAATCTATCACAAAAAGTGAGACATCGCTCCTCCATTTGAATTCAGAATCTAGTGCCTTATCTCTTCCAGTATGACTATAGAAGGTGGAGTTTGACAACTTCATTCTACACCAGAAGATTACAACACAACACCAAAAAAAAACTTTGTCTCTCCCCCTCTCTAAAATCATTCTTGAACTAGACTAGAGTAGTAATAGTAATTCAGTTGAGGATACCAGCTATACCCGAAAAATCCTTTTTAACAAGTAATTGTAGAGGTCACTATTCTCCCCCTGAGTTTAATATAAAAAACAACACTAGAGAGGGCGACTCCCCGAAAGTGCACGAGTCGTTGACAAGTGATAATTTGATAAGTGAGGGTTCATCGTCTCCACATGGACTATAACTATAGATAATTGCTCTCCAATAGTGTAAAAATGTGGAGTTTGTAATAGGAATAAGTAAAATGGCAAAATCTTGAACAATAAAATATTTATTTGATTTTCAATGATTAAAGACTAGGATAATTAATGAGACATGATTAAAAATGATATAATTAAAATAAAATAAGCGACTAATATAAAAGATGAACTAAAAGATGATATAGTTGCTTGAGGAATTTCTAATAATCCCTTATGTCGCTAATTTAATGATTTTATTAATAAGGGTGAGTTGGTAATTCGCATTAGCCTGGATTCAAGAATCCATCTAATTCATGCTGGTAAATTAGATGGCAACCTTAATATTACTAGGGGAGACCCCCCAGTTCACTGCCGCACACTAGACGTCTATACACTATGCCCGTAATTAAACCCCTTTCTTGGGTGTTAGCTCAATCACAAGGCCTACGCACTATTTGGCCAGAATATAGGTACTATTAAAGAAAACGTATAGTCAATGGAATAAAATAAACATCAAGCTTAATTAAACATTTGTCCCAAATTCAGTAAAGCATTAACCAGCTAACCATAAGTTCTTACATAAGTAACATCAAGCAATGAGGGGTTAGTTCATACTAAAAGAAATAAACATTTGTCTGATCTAAGGAACTGGTAGTATATATTGTTTTTATTGTCCTCCTTGATCATTCTTCACTCTCTCTTCTAACTCTAAGGGTGTTTTATATACTTCTCCTTGGCATACTGCATGTATGTACACTCTTGGTGTTGTTATTTAGGGATGCATGTCTAATCTCAAGTTATCTACAAATTCCAGCATCTTGTCTCATAAATTTTACCTGCCAACACTCAAGAGACAGCATGTACAAGAGGTATCTATTGCAATCCTACATGTAGCTTTTAGTCCCTAGTAGAAATACAATACCAACCTATATTTTGAATAGGCATGATATATGTATTTCATGTAATAACAGTTCCAATCTCTCCCAACTCTAATGCTAATTTTCTTGGTCAAATTGTAGGCATCCCTATATCTGTTCTTTAATCTCACTTGTTTTCTGAAGAGGGCAGTATGTTTTAAAAAGTTTCTCCTAAGCTCAGTCGAACTAGTAATGGATTATCTGGGAGATTTTTTACGTGCCTTCATTTAAAACATATTGAATTACAATAATTTTTAATTTCATCCTTTCCCATACACTAAAACTTATAGACGTGTATGTAGTCTTGAATCTCCTTAAGTATCTATAAGGATTTTATCCTTATTTCCTATACACTTGGGATTGCACGTATGATTTTTCTTACATTATATTTAGTATCTTCGAGAAAGGGTGGTAATATCAATGTAGAGTGGGCACATAGTCTGGGTTAAGATATAATATTGTATTAAAGTTTTTTGGAGATCCATTACTTCCAGATTTTTTATTTAATATTTTTTTTCTTTTTCTATTTTAATTTTGTTTATATCAATGATATCATCAAACTTTCAATAGAGATAAGAAAGTGATAATCGTAAAAGCTTGAGAAAAGATCGAGAGAGATTGAAATTAATGCTTCAATGTTGTAGTATATATGGAGTATCAAGTTGTAGTGAATGCTCTCTTGAAGGGGATATATATAGACATTGATGAAGCAAGTTCTCTAAAAAGCGCTAGGCGCTAGGCCGGCGGTCAACCACCTTAGAGTGTCTAGGAAACTAGTCGGAAGCTTAAGCAGAGCGTAGGCATTTTCCTCCTATGAGGGTTTGAATTTTATTTATGACTATTATATATTATTAGTTTATTTATTGTTAATTCCACACAGTATACTAGATTCAATAAGTAAACACATTTGAAAAAAGCTCACAAAATTATATATTATTTCTTAGATACATAATTTATAAAATTTAGGTGAATGATAATTGATTATAATTGAATTTTTTTTGGGATTACAAAATTATTGATATATATATATATATATATATAAATAATTTTTTGTGTTAAAAAATTGGTTTTTTTAGCATCCAAACCGCCTAGGCAGCCACCTATGTCCGCCTAGGCCATTTCTAGAAGGCAGGCCACCTTCTAGAGTCTAGGAGTCTGCCTAGTCCGATTTTTAGAACAGCGGATGAAGCTCCTTATGTAATAAATACGGATTCATTTTCTTTAAAAAACGGTATAACGTTTTGCATAAAAATGGGCTACAATTTTAGTTGGATTGTACTACTTGTCCGTTGCACATTAATGATCTAGCGGTATGAAGTGAAACGCCCCTTTTGATGAAAAGGTATTGACGTTTTGCGCCTAAAATTGGCTCCCGTTTAAGATCTGGATGCCGGTTTGAGATGCTTGCAAGGTTCCGATGCTAACTATAAATTTATCCGTTCCACAGATTCTCCATCAGAAACGGTATAACGTTTTTATGAGAAAAATGGGATCTTGTTTTGAACCGGGGTGCCGATTTAGAGGGGTGCAAGGTTGTCGATTTTGACTATAATGCAACTATCCTTATTTCTTGATTCTTTGTTTGGATGGATAAACTTTCTTCACAAGAGATATTAGAAAAATAATTCATGATAAATTGTATCAACAAGAAGACCAATACTCAACACATTGAAAGATATGACAAGAAAACAATATATTAAAGATGTGTTTTTTATGAAAGAAGAAGTGAAGAATTTAAATGAATTTTTTTTGTTAAATGATATATTTTGAAATTGATTTTGAGAGGGATAGTAATTCATCACATTAAAACAGATAGGCTAATATGAAAAATACTTTTTTGCCAACACAAACCAATCCCGATGAGTTCCATATGCACTCGCGGCACCTAAATTGATTCAATTTACTCAACAGATCCAATATTAAATCTGAGAAGATAGATAATAAGAGAGTGATGACATACCTTAGACCCTTGGCGCTTTTTCTCCGTCGTAATATAAGTTGTGACTAATCCTTGTGTCGAATGTCACCAGTCATAGCGTAACACCAACCATTTCACCTCTGTTCAATGAGTGTCACGTTTGTTTCAAGATCCTGTGATCACGATTGTTAGTATTATAAATAGGTGAAGTGATATTACTATTTATTGCCTCCATGTATGATTTGCGAAGAAATTCGTTGACATCCTCCAAAGATTGACTGTTAGGCAATTTCGTCAATGTCGTGATTGAATATTCATCACCTTACTCCACAAGTACATTTAAGCCTTTAAATATGGATACCTTAATCATTTCAGTGGTCTTCCTTTTGATTTCATAAATCTCCTCAGTAACACCATCCAATACCATGTCCATAGCCACGCTTGAAAGCTACTTTGTCAATTCTGCCACAATTGTCGTATCCGAGATAGGACAGACATTGGATTTCACCATCGAATTCACATTTGCTGGCCTAATCTACCCATTATGTTGAGTAGTTAATATGATTGTTATTCAAGTCCATGGTGCACATGTTCAGGCCAATGATGGATCATTATACGATTCCAAAAGGAATGGATTATCTTGATTATGTCTAGAGACAGCGAATTCAATAAAAATATCATCCCTACCATTGAAACTCCCCGCTTCTAAAGGCAAAATTGGTGCAATGGTTTTTATGCTTTCTACCGTTGAGAGACCATCTCGGTCAACGTAATTGAGCGAACGTTTAGAAATCTTATTATTTCCACTAATATATTATGTTGCCCCATGGGAATCCCTTATTTCCTAGAACGTGACCCATCTACCGGCGTGAAATCTTAACTTATTTGACACTAAATAACATTAACTTCTTTTTCCGCTAAACAAGCAAAACTGTTATTAACAGGCTCAACACTTCAAGAACATTACACTAGCTTAATCTAGTACATAGAAAGCAGAAATGAAACTATCATTACTACAACAAACTATCTATTCTTTAAAAACATTATGTAATTTCCAGTTATCCACTACAGTTCTCCTACTCGTATTTGTCCTGAATCTCCTGCAAGTACTTGACTTTATATAAAGGAACTTTTGGATAGAATACATTATATCTTCCTCAGTTTTAATCTGCCCATTGTGTATATGAGAACTCCTAAAACTCAGAAATTTGTTCTTAGCCTCTTCAAGAATAAAATCCCAAAACTCATTCCAAGTACTACACCCTGGCCAAGCAAGTCCACATTTCTCCACACATTTGATCACTATCCTCTTTGTAAAAGGACACTCCAAGAACAGATGATCCCTATCTTCCACCCCATTATGCCAAATCTCGCAATTATTATCATTACTAATACCCCAACCAATCATCCTCTGTTAAGTAGGTAACCTGTTCAAACAAGCAAGCCAAGATATAAAGCAACACTTTGGGATATTAATTTTATACCACACCAGCCTAGTCCATTCTATAATGACCCCTGATCCTTGTACCTCTCTCATATTTTTCTTAAATGTACCCTTACAACTAGCTGACCAAGTAATCTTATCCATCCCCTTCACTAAATTAAGAGGAATTATATCAGTTAAACCAATCAAATCATAAGGCAAATGCCACCTGCCTCTTACATAACAACTTTGAACTGTCATATTACTCCATGTATGACTCATAACAATATCTCTTTTCAAGGCCTCACTTATAATACTCCCCTATATCCATTTGTCCCAACATACATAAGTTTGAAGCCCATTCCTAACTTCATGTTCAATAAATTTATATGCTAATTCCCTTAGCTTTAATAACTTTTTTCCAAATCCATGGCATATCATGTTTGATATTAATACCCCATGCACATTTGCCCCTAAATATATTGTCATGTGTCCAAGCACTAAGTTTATTATCACTCTTGTTATACACTCTCCAGAACAGACTGAGCATACAAAATATATTCAAAACCTCAATATTAGGCACATTTAGTCCCCTCTCATCTTTAACAGTACAAATTTTTTCCTAAGACACTTTAGCTCCCTTTGCACCCTCTAGGTTACCTTTCCACAGGAAACTAGAAAGTTTTTGTTTGATCTTATATATGACATTTTTAGGCAATACGAATACTCTACACCAATACACTACCTTACTAATGAGGGCAACCCTTATAAGCTCCACCCTCCCTACATATGTGAGCATTTTATTGATCCAAATATTAATACTATCACAAATTTTATCCACCAACCTGTTAGCATCCATCATACTCAGTTTCTTAGAGCTAATAGGTACTCCTAAGTATTTAACAGGAAAGTTGCCCTCCTTAATCTTTAGAATATCTTTAATATCCTCCCTAACATCACTTGATGTACCATTGGTGTCGCCTAGGGTGTGATAAGATAAGAGATAAAATAAAGCAATAAAAACCCTAGACTTAACACGGTATTGCAAGTATTACAGGACGTATGCAAGTTTTAATGATAAGAAGATTCGTTTCTTAGAGACTTAAGTGTGTTATGCTTATAGGTAAATAAATCAGAGTAGTAATTAATAATTAAAAGAAGGGAAATAAAGATGATTGATAGAGAGATTAATGAGTAACTAAAGAAATTAAAGACAATGAAATAAATATGAGAGAATAAAGATGAGAAAATATAGCTCAGGTTTTGCTCGTATACACTAATCCTCTATTTCTTCTACTAGTTAATAAGGGTGATAATATCTCTTAGATAAGTAGTCATGATTCTAAATTCCTTCCTACCCCCATCAAGGTGGACTAGGGTGGCGACCTCACAATCACGAGGGGACTTAAATAGTGTGCTCTTACGCCATTAGGTTCCTAAATGAGTCTGGACTTCTAATGATGATCGGTGATTAAATCAAACCCTAATGACTATCAAGTTAGGCAAGCTCGTCAGGATCACTACCGCACACTAGACGTTTATTTGGTGTTTCAATAATTAGACACCCCTTCTGGATGACCATCTAACTACTATTAGCACAACCCTAAATTGATCGCGTTTAGGACAGACAATAATTCAAAGCACATAAAACAAATATATGGTTAAGCAGCTGAAATAAATTTAAAATAATTCTCTCAAAGAAACATAGATAGAAGAAAATAGAATTCATAGATTATACATATGCAAAACCCAAGCTATGGGAAAATTAGTTCATACTAGAAATAAATAAACTAAAAGAAAGATACATACTGCCAACTTGCGCTCTTGAATGATCTCAAATGATGAATAAAACTTAAGGACTAATTGCAGGAGGTAAGGACATAATTACAATAGTTTAAGGGTGTATTTATAGGAGTCTAGGAAGCCCTAACACGTTTTCTTGGAGTGGAAGACAAGTAATTGGACTTATAGTCCAACTCTAATTCGTAACCCTAAAATATAGAAAAGGTAACAAATTGTTGTTGTTTTGTTTGGCTCCTTCAATACAGCTCCGATTGACGCGTTATTTCTATCGAAACTGATCGTCTTAGAAAGCTCTACAACTTTACTTCAGACCATTCTTCAAAATTCCCAGCCAATCTTGAGTTATGATCACTTTTGTGGACGTAGCTGATGGAATTTAGATTTATTTGGCAACTTTATCTCTTGGGATTTATTTGGTATCTAATTAATTACCATATATCTTTAAACTAGACCATTTAGTACCACTAACCTTTTCATTAATTGTTTTAGTCTCTTGAATCGGAGCTTGGACTAGAATTGGAGCTTGGACTCGAATCGGAGTTTGGACTCAATCTGACTTTGAATTTGACTTTGGACCTGAATTCGACTTCGAATTGTTTTCACTCCTTCATTATCCTTTCTAAAAACAGTATTAATCGAAGTAGTTGGGCTATAATTTGTCTTTGACACAACACCTTCTCTTAGATTACTCGATCCCTCCATACTCGGCTTCAAATGTCTTGACCCCGATACTTTCGCAGCCGTCGAATTCTGTTCCCTTATATGATTTCTCTGTTTTGAACCACCTGCAAACTTTAGCTCCTTATCACCCACTGACTTAGATTCATTATTAATGCGAACATCCTCGAAGATTTGCCGAGTAATGTCCACCTTTATGACTTTCCGTCTTGGTGCCATATAAAGAGAAGAGAATTGAAACTAGGTTTAGCGAAAAGAAGAAACATAAGGTTTTAGGGTAGATGTATTAACGTTTAGACTCCGAATCATGTTAAGCAATGACTTGAAATTGGTTAGATATTTTGTTAGATCCTAGAAAATCTGAGATTAACAAAAGATCTGTGAAAGAACCAAAATTAAAGATATTTTGATTGCAAGGGTTTTTTGGTATATGATTCGGAGAGAGAAAACAAAAAAAGAAAGCGTAAAAGTAAACGCGTGAGCACCAAAATTAATCAAATCACCTAAGGAATGTGTAAGCGTGTTTCTTTAGTATCTTCCATCATTTATTTCAATATACTATTAAAATTAACTTTTTTATTTAACAATAAAAGTATAATCATATATTAGAATTCATTAATGATAATAATAAAATGTAGAAAAAATTGATGAAAAGTTAATCCAAATCTAAGATAAGTACATGTTTGCTATTGCGATAACTCTTACTAATAATTTAGAACGAGTTTCCAAATTTAATATGCTGTTCATCATTAAAGAAAAGGAAAAAAGACACATGGGCTGCTTTATCTATACTTGTTATTGAGCTCAATTATTCCATATTTGCATTAAATAGAATACATATTGAATGATATTAATTCTGATCCACCATACACATTCATTGTCCTACCAAAATTATCCGTTTTCTGCCGGAAACGAAATATATGAATTGACGTATTCGAAATAATTGACGTAGTCAATGTAAAAGTCAATTGGTATTTCTTTTGGAAAAACGAGCACTCATAATTTGAACCAAATCAACTCGTGTTTGCTTCTACTCGTTTAATGACAGAAAAGAAAATGCAAAGTTCCAAATCCGATGGGGTTTGCTAAGAAGCATAAGCTTCATTCTAATTAGAAATTTCAAATTATTTAATGTTAGGACGTATTTTGTTAATTATTTATTCCTAATGAAGCATGATGTACACATGTTTACGCTGCACGAAATAACGATCGACAAAAGACCGGCTGATTTTTCTTTCATACATTAGAAACTAAATAATTATTTTAGACTCAGCATTATTTTGCCTTAAATAAAATTTGATCGAAGAATCTCTTAATTGGTGTAAGATATACTTTTTTTCAAATTAAAGGAAGAAAATACAAGACGTTACCCATTATTTTTTACACATAAAAATATTAATGCCAAAAAATCTTTCAAGTTAGAATTAATTCTCTTTTATTTAGCTATTATTTTTGTTTATAAAAAACAGTATACATTTTATTTTTTCTTTTTTACCTATAAAAAAAATCATTTGAGTTATGAGAAACTTTCCAAAACTCAAATATTAAGCTATGGAAAATTTTTCAAAACTTAGGCCCTGTTTGGTTCGTGAAAATAATAGGTGTTTTCTGTTTTCATTTTCTGTATTTTCCAAAATGCTACTGAAAATGTGTTTGGCTAAAGAAAAATGAAAAGAGTTTTCTGGAAAATAAAATGAAAATAGTGCTATATTAGAGAACGTGAAATTGACGTTTTTCATATTTTCTAAAATATTAGAACTGAAAAACAAAAATCATTTTCTGAAAATATATTCTGAAAACGAAAATAGAAAACGTTTTCATAAACCAAACAGGACCTTAGATTTTAAGTTTTAAAAGCGAACTCAAGATATCTTTTGAGAGTAAAAAAAACGCCTTTTACAAAATAGTAAACAAGATTGCAGAGATTTATCAAACATTAACCCTTATAAATATATCAAGTGAAAAGTTACATACGGTTTTATAGTAAAACTTATTTTATTTTAATACTATTAATTCTGAAAATACAGTAACCATATTCTTTCTATATTATTATCTTTTCTCATATTATTTTATAATATTTTTTACATTTTTTACCCTAATAAATATATTCAAAAAAATAACTGGACAATACCCATAAAATAATTTGAGTAAATGTTGTATCCGGAGAAGACCATATGTGCGGATACTAATAAAATTCAGTGTTGCCAGATTTAATAACGATCTTGTTAGAAATTCGAAGAGACATGATTGAGACCTCGATTTTTCATGTTATAAAGCTTGGATTTAGGAGCACACCCACCTCACAGATGAATTTACTTGGACTACATTATTACTATAGCCATTTTCAAAATATATATTCAAAAAAACAAAACAAATTTCTCTAACTTTTACAAGTCCCTTTTTTATTCAAACGGCTAAACTTGAAGTTAAAATATTTAACAATATACAGATCATTAATAAAAAAAAAGTTTATAGATTACAATAATAGTAGTATATTAATCAAATAACAATACATTGGGGTCTTGAAAACTTTTTTCAACCCACATATTCTGTATTTTACAAGTAATGAACATGTCTAAAATCTTCTAATCTACAAAACCAACAAGTAGTATCTACAAACAAAAACTTCTACGAAAAATGACTAAAATTAATCAACAAAATAAACAAGAATCAAATCATCAAATTGAACATCAAAAGCTTCTCCGATGACCATGTTGTCTAGGTGAAATATCCATAGGTCCATTCATAACACTTGTAGGAGAAAATGATCCATCAGAAGATACTGATTTATCACTTAACCTTCTCGTATACTCTTTCTTTTGCAATCCATTATTAATAACAATTCCAAGCTTTTTATCACTAATTCCTCTTGAATAATCTTTCTTTTTCTTCATCCTTTTCAATGTTAAATCCGCACCCTTTATTGTTGACATCAAATACCATCCAAGAGACGTGCATACTATTGCAAACGATCGTCCATAGACAGCCAAAAACAACAAAATCAAGATTGTAACCAAAGGCATATAATAAAAAGGTTGCCTTAACTTTTCCACCTTGAAATCACATGATGTTGCGCTACATTGTTTTTCATCAACCTTTTTCTCGATTTGAACTTGAATATTTCCTGCAGCTTTAGCAGATTCAATTGTATGTTTATCAGAGAGTTCTAAGTTTGGAGTTTGTTTTTTCTCCTTAACTCTCACGACAACAAGCGGTTTGATTTTGTTGTCGTTTGAGTAAACAAATCTAACTAAAGAGATATCTTCAGCACCCTTTTGAGTATAAATCTTCTGTTTTTTATCATCAAGTTCGGCTAAAAGTGCATCAAATTTATCAAGACCACGAGTCGCGTAAGGGTTTTTGCTATGATTATCTTTGATCTTGAAAGAGGCACTTCTTCTTGATTTTTTTGGTGAAGGACACGCCCTCCATGATGCATCATCATCTTCTTGATTATGAAAACTACCACATATGAACATTTTGAGAGAGAGAAAATAATTTGGTCTGAGATAGTTTAGATTTGGAATGTTATTGACTTTGATATTGATCCATGGGACACGTATTTCTTATATAAAGGTTTTATTATGGAGGTTAGATCTAAGTTTTTCTTTTTGTCGTGAGATCCAAGTATGTATGGTCAAATACGGATGGGAAGACTTTTTAAACAAAGAAAACATAATTCAGTGGAAGCTTCTATAATAGTGTTAATCTGTCGTTTGACTTCTTCTGGATGATGGGGGAGTTATATGTTAAGTGATACTCCTAAGGAAGATTTTCCACACCAAAATATCTTGTAATGAAATTGCTGACCTTGACATAGATAGTTAGCCTAGTAGTTAGGTTACTCCGCAGAAACCAAGAGATCTTGGGATCAAATCTCATGAGTCATTTACTTCGAGTCCAAAGTGGCTCTCTCATGTATTCAAAAATAATTACTGACCCCGTGCTAAATGTATTAGGAAAATGATTAATCGATTCACCTAGAAAGAGAAATCTTATTCTTTCCGGTTTTATGAAAATTTCTTTAACTAGAAAAGGAAATATTTCCTTCGTCCCATAAAATATATCTATCTTAAAAAATATATTTATAATTTTTATATAATATATACCTAATTTAAAAAATAGATACATTTTATAGGACGGAAGGAATACTCATGTATAATAATTCACACTAAAATTTGTTAAATAGTTTAATATTTGATTTTGGTTGCTTAATAACATAATTTGATGGTGGAGTTTAAAAAGGTAAAAAATCAATCAGTTCGAGAACAATTTAAGTTTGATATGGAAAAAAATCGCGGTGAAACTCGTTTGTTTATTTATTAAGAAACCTTAAACTTCATACAAACTCGTAATGATTATAAACTTGTTCAAACTCGTTCATCACCTATTCTTTTTATATTTATAAGTTGTAAATAATATTTTACTTACTAATAAATATATTATATATATTTGAATGCTTATTAAGGTATTATTATTATTTTTAAATCTTCATCAATATCACATTACATATTGTATACAAGAGGTGCAAACGGGCCGGGTAACCGACCTATTGACCTTTTTTAGTCATCCAAGCCATATTGGTGATTTGGGATTTATTGAACCCTAAAACCAACCCACAACTATTTATTTTATTTGGTTTGGTTTTACTCGGGTTTCATATGGTGGTTTCAGATTTGGTTTATGTGGGTTTGGTTCGGTTTTGGTTTGGTTTCGGTTTTAGTCAAGTATGGTCAACCCTAATTAATACAATGCAAATATTACAGAATTAACTTAAAATTTAATATAATGCAATGATGCAAAGATTACCTTGAAATTACATCAGTCTATACGTTAAACATTTCCAAATTCAAAGTACAAGTACAACCAAACCTTAATATAACATCAGTTTATAAGTTGAATATTTCTAAAACCAAACTACAACGAAACCTTGAAATTACATTAGTCTAAAAATTACATTTCTAGAAGTCTAATTTATAATAACAATCATTTAACTTCCAAAACTTGATTGTTTGATTTGATTCAATTGCTCCTTTACTTGGATGATCAAATTTAAATAAATAGAAAACTCTTTTATTTAGTAACAACTACAAAAGAGTATAATTCATAGCCTCAAAAGTTTAAGTTGTCAATATAAATAATTTATGCACTATAAATATCATCATTGACTATGAATTATTGTCCTCAGATTAGTACTATAATCTTCGTTGGCACTTAACTTATAGGGACATGGGATAGGGTACAAGGTTTACAGATTCTAAACCTGAAACTTTTAAAAGTGTGGGGGTGCCTAGCCAAAGTCAAACTACCTTATTTTAAAACTGTCACCATTGGACCCAAAACCGTTGACTCAGTTTTCATAGGGTAAGCTCAGAATAGTGCGGCATACAGATTCTTGTCCTTGGATGATAACTCTATTTGTGAATCTAGAGATGTTGAGTTCTTTGAACACATTTTCCCTTTGAAAAATTTAAATACTGTCAGTGCCTCTTTACCTATTGATAACTTACCTAGTAATGATGTTTTACCTCTTTGTGATGTTTTTCCTGACCCCTCCACTTCCATGGAGCCTAGTAGTATTCCCGAGGAAGAACCTAGGAGAAGTAAGAGGCGTAGGATCGAGTCTAGCTTCGGCCCTGACTTTATAATAGCCTTTATGACCAAAGATTTTCACATTGACCTATTAAACGAACAGGTAGTCAACTGCCTCCTCATGGAGGAAGACCCATAAACTTATGACGATGCTTTAAAATCTATAGATGCTAGTTTTTGGAAAGAGGCCTTTAATAGTGAACTTGAGTCTATTAAAAGTAACCATACATGGGAATTAACCAACTTACCTAGGGGTAGTAAACCTATTAGTAGCAAAAGGATTTTCAAGAAAAAGTTGAGACCTGATGGCTCAACAGAAAAATTCAAAGCAAGACTTGTTATTAAGGGATTTAAACAAAAGAAAGGTTTAGACTACTTTGACACTTACTCCAGAGTGACCAAAATTGCCACGATAAGAACCCTTATTGCTCTAGCCGTCATTCACGAACTTGTAATACATCAAATGGATGTCAAAACCGTGATCCTGAACGGAGATCTAGATGAAGAGATCTACATGGCTCAACCTGAAGGGTGTGTGGTCCCTGGTCAAAGTGTGTAAGTTGAAAAAATCCTTGTATGGATTGAAACAGGCACCGACAAAATTGTATGAAAACTAGATAGTACTCTTATATTAAATGGTTTTCTAACTAACACTTCTGATTCATGTTTTACTCCAAGGTAAAAAATTCAGAGTGTGTTATCATCTGCCTCTATGTAGATGACATGCTCATCTTTGGTACTACTATTCATATTATAAATGAGACTAAACGCTTCTTGTCTTCCAGATTTGACATGAAAGATATGGGAGAAGCTGATGTAATACTTGGGGTAAAAATCATTAGAAATAGTAATGGTATTACCCTGAATCAGTCTCATTACGTAGAAAGGATGCTAAAGAAGTTCAATTCCTTTGAGGTAACGCCTGTAAATACTCCTTATGATTCTAGCATTCATTTATCCAAACACATCGGAGATGATGTATCCCAAAATGAATATGCTAAGATCACAGAGAGTGTGATGTTCTTGATGAACTATACTCGACCAGATATTGCCTATGTTGTGAGTAGACTTACTCATAAACCAAGTAGTGACCACTAGGTTGCACTTCACCGTCTATTGAAGTACTTAAGGGGTACCATTGATCTGGGCTTTCATTATAGCAAATTCCCTGCAGTCATTGAGGGATTTTGTGATGCAAACTGGATCTCTGACAATGACGAAGTAAACTCCACCAATGTCTATGTGTTCTCCTTAGGGGGAGGTGCTGTATCGTGGAAGTCTTCTAAACAGATTGTATAGCACGCTCCACCATGGAGTTTGAGTTCATAGCACTAGAGTTAGCTGGGCAAGAAGTTGAGTGGTTGAGAAGTCTCCTATCAGATGTGCCACTTTGGGAAGGAAGTGCCACACCTGTGTGTATCCACTGTGATTCACAAGCTGCCATTGGAGTTGCTCATAATAGCGCCTATAATGGGAAGAGGAGACATATTCGCATCAGACATGGGTTAGTAAGACGGTTACTGAAAAATGGTGTGATAGCCTTGGAATATGTACGATCAGAGATCAACCTAACTGATCCATTTACCAAAGACTTAAACAGGAGAGTTGTGCTGGAGACGTCGATGGGGTGGGATTGAAACCCATTAAGGGAACATGTGACTTATGAGTCAATGTGATTCTCTCCATCCCTATGGCTCAAAACAAAATCGTCTTAAAATTCATAGCCACTTGTGGTGGTCCTGTTGAGAAGGACTTGATGAATAAGACGTACTGAGTGTTTAAACTCATAGAGAATTCATAGCCTAAATGGTAGTCCTTTCGAGAAGGACTTGATGAATTCATGGGTAATCGCGAGATCCAAACTTCATAATAGAATGTTAAAAGGAGACGTCCTTAAACAATCTTAAAATGAAGAGATCCGCAAAGTTCATAGCCCATAAAGGGTGGTCCTTAGAGAAGGACTTGATGAACTAAAAGGTGATGTTCGAGGGAACTATAACTTTCAGCTGGGTAGAGTATGTGCTGTGAGGGTCTCGATCGAAGACCGTTAAATTTCAAGAGTAAGTTCACTTAAACGGAATTCGGTGGTTGCCTCACTTCACTACGTGTCAATTTAAATCGCAAGATATTGTCACTTAAGTACAATTCACCCAAATCCTGGTAGATGTGGAAACCTGTTCACCTTCTCTCCAAAAGACCCTGAGTGGGGGATTGTTGGATTTCATGTTAAAAGATGTATATTATTAGCTTAATATAATCTTGAACACGAATCCGTTCATGTTCCTTTGGAGAATTGGAAAAGACTTAGATTAATATAAATCATTAACTAAAACCTCTCATATTCTTTTAGAAAAGTGGAAAAGACATTTTTTTGTGAAGAAACTGTCCACATAGGAGCGGAGATAGAAAAGCTAATAGTTTATAATAACTCACCTATCTATTACTTCCAAAAGAACTAAAGGCTATGAAAGCCAAAAGGGAAATGGCAAAACGCCACACGCGCGCACCACTACCCTGCCGGCCCGGCGTGGGAGTGGGCGTGGGCCGTGGGCTCGTCGGGGAGTTGGGGAGTTTGGGGAGTCCAAAAATGAAAACTGAAATAATTTTTCTGAAGTGAATCCGGTGGAAGATGACTAGCTCTTATAGTATTCAGTGGAAAGTCAACCCATTTAGCTAGAAGACGAAACGCCCACCAATTTCGCTCCGGAAGACAAGCCTCCACAAATTACACACCAGTCAACAGTTACAGGACTTGGTCTGAAATTGAAAACGTGGGTCAAATCAAAACCGCCAATCAATTAAGGAGGAAATCAAGGGCACTAATTGTGGACGTTTCTGACAAAGACTCACTCCACCTACTCCCCTCCCCTATAAATACAACAGCTTCTCACTTGCCTCAGAGCTACGAAACATATACGAAAAGAAAAACTACTCTACCTCTCTTATACTCTGAACTATTATAATAGACGTAGACTCTCCGTTAGAGGTAACCGGTTCGGCGGAATATCTTTTTAACAATATTTTCTGTGTAATTGTTTTCTTTTCTGATTTCCGTGTAATTGTATCGCTTGCTGATGTCTCCCTAATTGTTCTTATTTTCGACCCTTAGGAGACATCATATTTGGTGTTTATTTAATTAATTTGATAGACTTTTGGACTAAATATGCAATATTCTGGAATTTCCTTTTTATTTCTAGCATTTTTAAATTATTAAGCTTTTGCGCGTAATATTGGTATTTTTAGTGAAAAGTTTACAGGTTTTAGATGTTAGCTAGAAGGGGAATCCGAAGAGAAAGTCAAAGATCGTGAAATAGAGTCAAGACTTGAAGATAAATCCCGAAGATATTATTTTTAGAGCTGAAAATCTGTTTTCCAGGCCATAGATTGCTGATTTCGAGGGGCTTAAGAGCTGATTTAGCCGCTGACCTTTGAAGAGAAAACGATCCTTATCGAGTTACGGAAATTTAGCAACTGATTTCAAGTCAATCGTAGTCATAACGAAGCGGGAAAAGCCGTTTTAGTGAAGGTGTATCAACAGTTACGGGATTTTGGGCTTAGAATTTGGGCTTGGACATTTAATTAGTGTTTTATTATTAGGTCCAAGCCCTAATCCGTTTTTACACTTATAAAAGGAGCCTTTGACTTCTATTTTACATACAATTCACATTCCACAAGATTAAACACCAGAGAGAAGCAGCAGAAGGAAGAAAGAAGAAGCTGCAAGAACTGGAGAGGGTCTATATCTCCGTTCTCAGTCATTCCAATTCCGGAAATTAGGTTCTTTTTATCTTTAATTTTGTAATCAAGTATGAATTCCATTTCTTAGTGCTTGAGAACAATTAATGGGTGAATCCCAATCTTATTGAATTTCGAATGTTGAATTTGGATTTCTGTTAAATTAAATTAGATTGGGGCTTTTACTTTTTTTTATAAATTAAGATTATTTACTGTTTTTAGCGTCATGAACTAGGAACAGGTGTTAGTATTTAGGCTATTCCAATTAGTGGCAATTGGATCATCCTGACGGAGGGTTTAAATACAGAACCATTTATTCAATCTAGGATAGAAGCTATTGATTCTGACGAACTTAGCTAATTCTAGGGCCAATGAGGTAATAAAACTTAAACATCCAAAAGTGGATCATATTTACCCTGACGGGACTAGTGATACTCTAGGATCGCCTTATAGTCCACCCTGACGGGGGTATAAGGAAATTAGAATCCCGACCATTGTAATTGACCAATTTAGCCCTTAAACAACATAAGTTAGGAAATAGGATTGGGAGGATCCCTAGCGTTCTCAAGTGCTACCTTCTCATATTGCGTTTTACATCATTTTACTTGCGTCTTAGCTTTTACTTGCATTTATAAATTGTCTTTCATTTAGTAGCTTTAATAACAAAAACCAAACAAACATATTTTCTTTACTTGTTTTCATAAGTGCAACCATTCATTACTTGTTAAACATTGTAGTCAACCATCCCGTCCTTGGAACGAATCTGTTTTATCATTTATACTACTTGGGACAACCGTACACTTGCGGTTGTGGTTCGATTATTTATTGCATTTATTTAGAACACATAAAGGACCACCACTTGCGTTTGTATTTCAATTCTTGTAATAGTTAGGGTTTACATTTATTGAAATTATTTTTTTGTGTTCTGGAAATCCATTTCTGATTTGTCAAAAACGGTGATTATTTTAATCACAATGTCTACAGAGTTGGATCCACTTTGTGAGTTGTGTGACGAGTCTTTTGAGTTAAACAAACACTATTTCTTCGAATGCACGTTTGCTAAGGATATTTAGGATGAAATTAGAAAGTGGATGGGGATCAAATAAGAATGAACACGATCTTGACCGTCCTCAAATGGCTTAAGAAACTTACACCTGAGAGAGTTGGAGAAGAAAAATGTGGAAAGTAGCATTCGCTGCTACTATCTGTCGTGTATAGAGAATGAGAAATAACTTTGCTATGAGAGGTGAAACTCCGTCTAGAGAATTGATTATTAAGGAGATCGAATTGTGTACTTTTTCTATATTGTTTGCTTTGTACCCTAATCATTATTTCTCGAAGGATAGCAAATTCTTATTTATAACTCATTGACTCCTAGTATAATGAATACTTAGATACTATCTCAAACTTGCGAGCCTAGGTAGATAGCTTATGTACAATGTAAAATTACTTTTCTCATATTATTAATATAATCGTTTACCCAAACCCAAAAAAAATTACCTAGGTCCATCTTTGTTTGGATAGATTCGACTTTTCAACAACCTTGGTAAAAGAAATGACGTTATAATCTTAGTTTGTAGATCGATTAATTTAATAGATCACATAAATTCCATCGATGAGGTTCGAGTTGGACCAAATTATTCATTGATTGTATAAGTAATTATTCAAAATTTATTTTAAAATATATGCAGTATCAGTACAACAAAATCTAATTATCTTTTTCCAAAATATCTGATGCTCTAATTCTTATTGAGATACAATTAATTATATGAAGAGTTAGACTGTAAAATGCTATTCATTTTTACCCAAAAAAAGCAATATGTTATTTTTAAAATCAATTATAGAGATTAGGTGCAAGTTAGATGAAAACAAAATGGTAATCGTTTTATAATGTGGTTAAATCTCTTATAAAGTATTAATTAAAGTTTTCATCTCTCATCAAACATTTATTTATTTTTCTTGCAGGTGCCATCGTGATATCATCTTTTGTAAATTAATTATCCATTGGAGACTTAATTTATTTGAATTAGTATTTTTCAGTATTTCTTAGCTAAGTGATGATTTTCATTATTTTCCCACAAGCAACATAAAGTCTATATATTCTTATCTTAACTAAACCCTCCATTCCTTGACAATTGACATTTTACTTGTTAAACAATTAAAATATATTAATCCTTTTCGTCACGCTTATGCTCAAATAGCTCGAGATTAGCAGATGATTAGTTACACATTTATCAGATAAAGTTATAAAAGCCGCGTTGATGTAAGACTTTTCTCGGTTAAAATGTTCTTTAATCATGAATTGTTATTCAAGACAAGATTTTGACACGGAGAGTCACCAACTTACTAATTTATTTTATTCACTTGACCCAGCAGCCAATGGAGACCTTGCGTCTAGTCACGACCTCAGAGTACTGCATCTGATCCGAGCATCATCGAGGGCCAGCATTTTGAGTTAAGTAAAAGAGAATTGTTTGGAAGCAAATGAAGTTAGATTTTTTTTTTTTTTTTAAAGTTGTTAGTTTGTTGGATTTTCAAAGATTTTCACAAAAATAATTCAGTTTAGTTGCTTCTAATCTCTGAAAATTTTGTTTAAAACAAGAATCTATTCTTTACAAAATATTAAGGGGCAAATATTTTCAAAACTCGTGTTTTCTAGAAGCTAAAATTGGCAACAATTTGTTATGGGGCTGGAAAAGTCTTATCGCAACCAGTTGGGTTAGTTCAACTGGATAGCATCTTACTATTTTTTCAACACTTAAAAGGAGAGACTTGCATATTCTCGTGGAATTAGTTATGGTGCGTGCAATCTGGTCCAGACCACCCACGTACCAAAAATAGTCTTATTGCTGGCAAAGATATTTTCATTTCTAATTTTTTCTAAAATATTGGTAATGGTGATCATGTGAATATCTTGGATTCTTATTAAGGGGGGTGTATTCAATTAGGATTTTAAAAGAATCTATTGGATTTTTTATAATTAGACTTGCAAATTCTACAGTTTTTAGAAGACTTTTTATAGAATCTGACAGATTCTTTTCAATTCTATATAGATTTTAACGGATTTAAAATCTTAAATCATAAGACGTGATATTATTTATTTTGTGAATTTATACTAGAATGGATTATAACTAATATTATACATAGATATATAAGTTAAATTTTTATTTATTTAAATTTTATATATATTCATGATTATTTTATAAACAAAAACTAAAAAAATAGTATTTACATGTACATAGGGTGATATGTAATTGATGTTTTAAATGGAAGAAAAACAAAAGTTTGCCGTAATTATTATTTATCAGCATTTAAAAAAAATAAAAATAAATGTTACAGTAGTTTTTAGTGTTTAGGAAAAAAAAAGCAGCAGCTTATTTTTATAATGTGCCTGATGAAGTTTATAGTATAATTCTTTGACAGCATTATCAAAATTTCTATTATGATAAACTTTAAGAAGTGTTGAGATATAAAATCTCATTAATAGAATGTCTTCTCCTAAAGGTTCGGATTTTTGGTTGAGTTGGCAATTTAACATGGTATCAGAGCTCCACGGTAGACCGTGGTCACGGGTTCGAGTCTCTCCACCGCCACCCACTTAAAAAAATCTGCACGTGAGGGGGCGTGTTGGAGAGGTCACGGGTTCGAGTCTCTCGACCGCCACCCACTTAAAAATTTGCACGTGCTCTTGAGAGCTTGCACGTGAGGGGGCGTGTTGAGATATAAAATCTCATTAATAGAATGTCTTCTCCTAACGGTTCGGACTTTTGGTTGAGTTGGCAATTTAACAAGAAGCTTAAATATTTAAATTTTCATTATGATTGGCTTCAATAAAATTTCCACTACGTGACTACAATATGATTGTGGTTGCACAGTAACTAAGCTGCTGCAACATTCTTTGACTGTAAATCTCTTATAATAATTTTTTGATTGTATTATCAAAGTTTTCATTACGATAATTTCTTGCAATATTATAAAACAGTATTGCAAGTTCTTGAATTTCTAAGTATTGCAGTTAATTCTTTTTCAAAAAAAAACAATCTCAATCATAAACAGAGTATGAAGGAGAGAGACAAACCTTGATATTGGTGGGAAGCAATGATCAAATTGTAAGATACGGAAAATTGGGATTAATAATGAAGAACAAGTAAGATATTGGAATAATTATAAAATAGTTTATGGAAGAAAAAAAATTCAGTCGTTGGACTTTATAAAATCTCTGCTTTTACAGAAAGATTTGTAAAAGACTTGTTTACTTATAAAAAAACTCTAAACTCCTACAAAATCCAAGGATTTGGAAAGTCCAATAACTTTTGAATATCGTGAACTTTTAATGGATTTAAAAAAGTCTTAAATGAATACCTCTTGATTTTAAAAGAGTTTTTAAAATCTCAATTGAATACCTCAAGATTTTAATAGACTTTTTAAAATCGTGATTGAATACCCCTAGACTTTTAAAATCCAAAAAAATCCAACAAACTCCCAATTGAATACACCCCCCTTAATAAAACCTATTGACAATTGTCCTTTTCTTGTAAAAGATATTCTTAATGATGAAGGCATGACATGAAATATTGATACATTACACCTTTAGTTTACTCCTTCAGTTGTAGCAACCATAAGGGAAATTCATGTACCTCCTTACCACAAAGACACACCAGTTTGAATTAACTCTCCAACTGGGGGTGTTACTGTAAAACAAGCTTATGGTTTCTTAAAGAAGGCACACCTTGCAAATGAGAGTTTAAAAAATAAGAATTCATGCAGTACTTCTCATTCTACATCTAATGTAGTGCAGAAATATATTTGGAAGTTTAAAGTCTCTCCAAAGGTTAGGAATTTCATATGTAAGGCATGTAAAAATGGTTTACCCACTAGGAGAATAGATATAGTAGAAAAATGACTTATTGTCCCAGTTGGAATATACGTGGAAAAACTTCTGAAACTGTAAAACACTTATGATTCCACAATGATTGGTCTAGGGCAGTTTGATTTGCCTCTCCACTAATTTTCCTCTCTAGCAATGGCCTTTCATTAAAAACGTCTGTCTGGATGGAACACTTGATTGACTTTTTTAAATCAGGGGTACCATTGATTATACTTGGTGGAGAATTTCCTACAAATTTGGCAAGACACATATGGAAAGAAATAAATGAATTTATGTTTAAAGGTTTAGCCTGTGGCCCTTATAAATTAATAAAAAAACAAGTAAACCCAATGATGAATAAATTATTTGCATTAGCAAAGATCTGAGTTTTTAGATTAACAAAATATAGAAAATGAATGTGGAGAAGATATTATGAGGCATAGGTACTTTAGTAGTGCTACCTCAGTATATAATGAGTCTAATACTGGTTGGGTTTTCCCTTTGCTTAAACAACTTTAAGATCAATACAGATGCAACATGGGATTCTAATTCTTTTAATGTATGTGTTACTTCTATTGTTAGGGACAATGCAAGTACTATTGTGGATGGGAATTCAACATGTGTGAATGCATTATCACCATTGGAGGCATAACGAAAGGGGAGTGTTTTAGGCATGTAGATTGGCAACCATTTACCGCGAATGAGTTGTCACTATTGAGAATGACTGATCTACTTTGATTAAGTCTCTTATATGTAATATTGTTATACCTTCTCATAACATTAGACTTTTGGTTGAGGATATTAGACATATTAGTAAGGATTGTAATAGTAATTTATCTTTGATTTTGAGAAAAAAGAACATTATAGCTGATTGGCATAGCGAAACAAGGGCTAAATGGCAAATTGTTTCTCTTCGGAATGCATGGTCGTTCTCCCCAATTATCTAAACTAATGCTTAATGACTACAATGCAATATGAATTGCCTATTTTTATCTTATAAATTTTTCCTGATTAATGAATATGTTTATCGACTAAAAATAGTTGTTGGCTTGTTCTGGGTATGTATGGTTGATAAAATGATCCAATTACTAGCAAAAAAATTTGGAAAAAAAATGCATAGTGACTTAGATATTCTATCAGTTACAAATTTAAACAGAGAGAGAGAGAGAGAGAGAGAGAGAGAGAGAGAGAGAGAGAGAGAGAGAGAGAGAGAGAGAGAGAGAGAGAGAGAGAGAGAGAGAGAGAGAGAGAGATTTAATATACAACCTGCATATACATATTTATATTGAATATTGAATGAGTTTCATAAGATTAAATTAGAAGAGCAACTAATAGGATTTAGATTGAATATTAAGTTCCTTTTTAGACCATGTGAACCTACGGGTTGATAGACCATACAAAAAAAGAAATGTATGATGTTTTTAGCCTTATATACTATACTCAAATTTTGATCATAATAAATATAAAATTATTGTACATAAAATTAATTTTGAGTCCCTTGCCACTTGCGTTGTACAACCCTACTTAACCCACTACATCATCCATGAACATGCCTTACCTCGTCACCAATTGTCTCACATCCAACTGTCCAGCTTTTATATCTCAAAACTACATATTGCATAGGTAAATTTGCAGTTGTCCTTTTCAAGTACCACGTCACTTGTTTATTTTATTTTACTTTTTTCATCAGAAAATCAAAACTATATTATGAAAACATCAACAACCCATTATCTTTTTTACAAGAGACTATATAAGCCTATTATATTTTAGCCTTTTAAAACCGACCCAAATAACCTAACAAAGTAAGCGCTCGATTAGCCCACTAAGATATTACATAAACATAGGACCTCATTTAATAAATCATTATCCATGTTTTGCACTACCAAGATACTCTTCTCCTTCATTCTTCTTTCCTGCAACTTTTCCACGGATTGATAGCGAATTTTTTACCAAATTTGCTCTTCACTAAGACTCGTACCTCCATGATCTCTAGTATTTCTTTCAAACCAAATCCAATAAATATATGACGTAAGAAGTGAACTTACAATAATCACGTGTTCTTTAGATGGTATTTGTAAAATTAAATTAATAACTTCATTAAGAGTAACTGCCGAGGAATGAATGCCACAAGTTGTGAAGAGCTTACCCAGAATTCTGCTAGAGAATGAACAATTTACAAACAGATGATTCACATCTTCTGTTCTTCTCATACATAAGCTGTATAAAGGGTTAACTAGAAATCCCCATTCCACCATTCTGCTTTTAGTAGCCAACCTATCTTGAATTGCTAGCCAAGAAATGAAAGAACATCTAGGAATACAACTTTTACCCCAAATTATATTATGCCATTTAACCTCCTCTTTCTTTCCAGACATAGAATTAAGTGTTTTTTTGAAAGAGAAACCTGATTTACTACTTTCTCTCCAGACTTTTATGTCCTTACCTGTAGTAAGTTTAATATTCGCAATCATATGTAGAATTTTACCAATACAAGAGGGCATTCTCCATCTTCCTCCACCATAGCATGATTTAACTGTTGGACCGTTTTTCTCATTAAGCTAATTTACCCCTTATTACAATAATGCTCAATTAGTAGACTAGGGTTTCATAAATCCGCAAACCCAGTTAGGGATTTAGCTCATACTTCCATGAAAATAAAACAAAAGAAAATAAGATAGAACGAATAACTAAAAGAAATAATGAGAAAAAGGAAATTATAACATTTTGGATAATAAGATGAAGATTTTATGATGAGATGAAATTGAATGTCTTGGACCTTGGTGGGGCCTAGGGTGTGATAAAATAAGATATAATTAACGTGCAAATAACACCCTAAAGCTACACGGTTCTGCAAGTATACAGATCGTATGCAAGTTTTAGTTAAAAGATTAAGATTCGTTCCGCAGAGACTACGAAGGTTAGAGGAATCTTATGCAAATATCAAGTGTAACTAATTAGAGCTAGAACAACTAAACGCAAATAAAAGTAAAGACAAATAAAGATGGATTTGATTTTCTAATTAACTAAATTAAAACTAAGAATTAAAAGACAGAAAATAAATATGAAAGAGAAGTGATATGAGAATATAGCTCAAGTTATTAACATGTAATCCCCACTAGTTTTGCCGTTCTAAACATGTAAGGGTGAATTATGTAGTATTTCCCTAATCGGTCCCAATTCGCTATCGGTAGTTTCAAATAGGATTTACCTGTGTCAATAAGGCTTCCTAAGCAAACTTTTCCTGTAATTGGTAAATATTCACAAGAACTAAACCATAGTGATTATCTAGCTAGGTTGGGTTGTCAGATCAGACCTAATACTAGACGTTATGTGCTCAACATGCAATTAAACACCGTTGTCAATGGTGACCTAATTACTAAATGGTAATTCTAATGGCTGCAGTCCACAAGAACACAGAATATAAATCCAAACACATAAACAGAGAATAAAAACTATAATTCTTTTTAAAACATTAAATTCCCAAATTAGATAGATGTCAACTCAAAACTAGGGTTCATACATTAATGCTAAAACTCAAGCTAAAGAAATTTAGTTCATGAAAGAAAAGAAAGAAATTACAAATCTAAAGGTAGAAGAAGACATTGTTGATGATAGCTCCTTCCAGACTTCTCTCTTGTGTTGTAAGCTTCCTCTTGGCTTAAGGTTTCACCAAGGATGATTTAAGAGTGTTAAGAGGATGTATTTATAGTGTATAGGTTGACCTAATTCGTTTCTTGGAGATAAGGCCAAGTAATAAACTCCAAGCCCAACTCAAATTCGTAAGGAAATAAAGATAAACACTGCTGGACCGTTTTGGGCATATCTTCTTCGTTATTGGTCGGTTTGAGCTCCATAAGATACCAAAAGAATCGTAACAGAATTATCCATGTCCATATGAAAGGAATCTTCCAAAATCGGCTTCCTTGTAGGAGTAATTACCACTTCTTTAGGCGTGTGCTACAGAAATTCAGATTAGGCAGCTTTTCCTTTTCCATGTTTTTAGCCTTTGTTACCTTTATCTCCAATTTCCATATAAATCTCTTTCCATAAGTTGTAGTCTTTGACTTGGACTCTAATTAATCTCCATAATTATCTTTAAAGCTTCACACTAAGTGCCCGTTTGGGACTGCTTTTTAAAATAATCACTTAAAGTGATTTTATCTCTATAGCAATATTTTAGACTCTTAAAATCACTTTTAAGAAAAGCACTAGATTAGTGATTATTAAAATAATCACTTAAAGTGATTTTAGATGTCAAAATATTTTTTAATATTTTTTACAAATAATTTAATTTTAATCAAAAAGCGCTTTTAGCTCCAAAATAATCAATCCCAAACGAGCACTAAATAAACAATTAAACCCAATATGTTCTAAAAATATTATGTTCCTAAATCAAGACTCAAAATAGGAAAGTGCACTAAACTAAGCTAATATCAACCTATAAACTAATAAATAAGCCTAAAATGATGTCTCAGAAGTATATTTTATTATCACAAATGAGGAGACATCAGACCTCTTCCCGATCTCCTCTTCCCAAACCTTTGCTCCCTTTGATCTGTAGTTATGAGTTATGTGGGAAAAAAGGCTTTTATACCTTCTAAATTCGTGACCCATAATAGATAAGTTTGCTCTGTGGGCTAAAATTACTAAAATTATGGAGTATTCCCGTTTTTGTGCATACGTGTCATCGTAACTTGACCTTCTGAACTCCAAATCGCGCTCAGTTTTTCTCCATGTATTTTTCATTCCGAGAGCTTTCCAATGGTCTATAAATTAGCTCCAAACAACTCTCATATCATCTTAGGTGTCAATTCAAAGCTTTTGCCTAATCGTAAAACCTTCTTTTCTCAAGCATTTAGTCAACTCTTGACTCTTGGGTTTACTTTTTGGTCTTTTTTCACTTCCTTGGAGGTTCATATTCACTTTTTCAAGTCCTTAATTAATCCATTAGTTATTGGACCCACGTGCTCTTATGAGTTTCACCTATAAAGCACAAAATGCCTCAAAATGCTCCAAAAATATGAGATTCATTAACATTAGTTTAGGACTTGGAATATATCAAATAAGGGGACAAAATCTCAAATTTAGACTAAAAACCCCCAAAAATAAATGTCCTAAACTATTAAATATAATTCCAAAAAATGAGACGTCAAGGTCCTGTGTTTGATCCACACTGACCACAATTCTCTAATTTTTTGTCGTCCCAGCGGTTTATATATCTGACTTTCACCTAGGAGAATTGGGTTCGATTCTCGTTAACAGAAGAAACTTTTTTCTTTTTCTATGAACCATGAACTTTGAATCTTGAATTTTGAACCATGAATCATGAAGTTTAAACCTTAAACATTTAACCATGAACTTATTTGTTTAAAAAATACATGCAAGTTACACACAACAAATATGTACAAGAATTTAAAATGATGAACCATAAATTCAAAATTATTTGGATATGTGTTAATATATTAAAAAATAACCTTAACCTTAACCTTAACCTTGACCTTAATTTTAACTTAAACTTAACCTTAACCTTAACCTTAACCTTAACCTTAACCTTAACCTTAACTTTAACCTTAACCTTAACCTTAACCTTAACCTTAACCTTAACCTTAACATTAACCTTAACCTTACCCTTGAACTTAACCTTAACCTTAACCTTAACCTTAACCTTAAACTTAACCTTAACCTTAACCTTAACCTTAACCTTAACCTTAACCTTAACCTTAACCTTAACCTTAACCTTAACACTAACCTTAACCATAACCTTAACCTTAACCTTAACCTTAACTGTAACCTTAACCTTAACCTTAACCTTAATGAACCTTAACATTAACTGTAACCTTAACCTTAACTTTAACCTTAACCTACCTTAACCTACCTTAACCTACCTTAACCTAACCTTAACTGTAACCTTAACCTACCTTAACCTAACCTTAACTGTAACCTTAACCTCAATATTTACCATAACCTTTACCTTAACCTTAACCTTAACATTTACCTTTACCTTGACATTAACCTTGAACCTTAAACCTTAAACATTAACCTTAGCCTTAACCCTAACCCTAACACTAAACTGTGAACTTTACCAAAAACCTTGAACTTTAAATCTTAATTTTAACTTTTATCTTAACCTTAAACTTTACCTAAAAGACTCGGGATCCCTAAATGTTCACAATGGCTTGTTGAAGATAGGTTTCTATTTTGGAAAGAATATTATAATTACCTGAGAGATGATTAAATATGACATGATTGATTGCACTGAGAAGATAGATAATAAATTGCAGGGTAAGATTTTTTTTCTTCGGTAAAAAGAAGATGAGAAAGAGAAGATTGTACTAAGAAGATAAGAGAGACCAGCAAATAAAGACTACTTTCTGTATATGAACGTGTATATACTATATATATATACATATCAATAGTGGTTGGACTCGACCGAATTTTCAAAAAGGAAGGCCCAATGGTATTTAGTCGGTCCAACAACATTGTGGGGAAAGCCTCATCTAACTTAAGGTCAGGTTAAAAACAACAATCTAACCTAAATCGGGTTCATTAGGCTAACTCCAAGCATTCCTAATTTTTTTTAGCTACAATCGGAAGTCAAATACTCAGTCTCTTTCAAATATTAACTTTCCAAAATCAATTTTCACTCCAACAGTTTTTCAATTTTTAAATTATATTTTATCTTTATTTCATAAATATTTTT
Organism: Nemophila menziesii; assembly: GCA_029959085.1. Lineage (NCBI taxonomy): Eukaryota > Viridiplantae > Streptophyta > Magnoliopsida > Boraginales > Hydrophyllaceae > Nemophila > Nemophila menziesii. The sequence goes on along the minus strand of JARWIR010000013.1, from coordinate 18,916,131 downwards.
CAGCTGATTCACTAATTTTATAATTATTCAATATTTTTTAAATTTGAAATATATTATTAATTTATTTATAAAAGTATTTTAAAAAATTACATTATTAATATTCAAATTATAATTATAATTGTTTTTTTATAAAAATATGTTTTTAATTAATTAGTTTCTTTGCTCAAAATCAATTTATAAAATTTTACTATAAAAAATTAAAAAAATTAAATATATGTAAATTTATAAATAAGTTACAAATATATTTTTATTAATTAGGTACCTAGGCAAAAAATTAGTTACATATAAATTAAAAACACACAAAATTAGATACTTTATAATTAAGTACCCAATTATTAAGAATTAATTGAAATTAAAATGCAATTCTTAATTCTAATTTTTTTTGCTTAGACCCAAAATTGGGATTCTATTAAACTTTTCTGAATGTTTAGGTATAATTTAAAATGCATTAGTTAGTCAAACAAAAGATCTTCTACTACCAAAAAAAAAGTCAAAACAATAACTTGTTGAAGCTGAAATGGAACGGCGATCTTGCACAATTTGCAGAAAAAAGAAGAAAGGACTTTTTATTTACTAATGAATGAAAAAGCTCACATGATCTAGAAGAAAAATCACATGAGCTGGATGCTTTATCAGTACTCATCCAATCTTGTTGATGAGATTACTCCAGCTGGAGTATATACTATAATATTAATATTGATTTACTTTCACATGTTATTCAAGTCGACTTTTGGTTTTCTGTGAAAATTGTTTAGGTATTTTATTTTGTTCGACAATTTTACTTAGAATGTAGAACCCAAGTAAAATTTGAGTTCATAATGATTGAGGAATTTTTTTTTTTGTTCAATTTTTTTTAACTGTTAGAGATTTACAAATTATTGTCAATCTTTAAAAATAAGTGTCTTTTTTAGAAAAAAAAGATGAGCATCCTATACCGAAATGTGAAAATTGTTTAAAGATGAGTATCCTATACCGAAATGTGAAAATTGTTTAGGTATTTTATTTTGTTCGACAATTTTATTTAGAATGTAGAACCCAAGTAAAATTTGAGTTCATAATGATTGAGGAATTTTTTTTTTTTAACTATTAGAGATTTACAAATTATTGTCAATCTTTAAAATAAGTGTCTTTTTTAGAACAAAAAGATGAGCATCCTATACCGAAATTTGATTCATTAACTACACATACTGGATAATTAGTTGACGTATATACTTATTATCTATTGAATTTCTTTTACATTTTTTATTTTTTTGATCGGAATTCTTTTACGATTGAGATACGTGTTTAATCACTACGAATAAGTGATATTCAATTCAGATACTGTATTTGGAAAAAAAGAAAAAAAAAGAAATCAGATACTGTAATATAAAATATATCTTAACATAATGAATTCAATTAACTCAATCTAATACAATTCAACCTGGCTACCGGACCGGACCAAACCGGCCGGTTCCACCACCGAACCGGGACCGTTGTTACGTTGGAGAACCGGACCGGTTCCTATTTAAAAAAATCATTGGTAACGAACCGGACCTGACCGAAATCGTCCCGTTAACCTTCTTTTTTCTTACATATATATATATATTTAGCCCAAAATGAAAAATTAGTCCATCACTTAATTACCTAATCATCCCAACACAGCAACACAACAACACTCCAAGCCCAAAATTGAATGGGTAAAAGAGGAATAAGGGCCTAAAACCACTTCAGTTTTATAAAATAGGGCTCTAATTGGAAACCAACTAGCCCAATTGAAACCCAACTAGAAAAAATCACATAAAACCCACCCCCTCCCCCTTCTTTCTCAACAGAAAAACCCACCCCCTCCCTTTCACCCTTCTTTCTCGACAGACGCGTTTCATACGCAACCAGGCCACCACCACCACTGTACAAGATCCACCACCGTCAACCTATTGCGCGACCCAGTACCACCACCAACATCCCTGTGCTGCGCGAATCAGATCCACCACCATCACCCCGTCACTGCTACTGCGCGAATCAGATCCACCACCATCAAACCGTCGCTGCTGCATCTTCACAATCGGAGGTCACCACCACCACCAACCTCTGCTGCGCGAATCAGATCCACCAACACCAACCACACAGTCGTCGCTCTTCACCGTCCCTCTGCTGCGCGAATCAGATCCACCACCAACCTCTGTTGCGCGACCCAGTACCACCACGAGTTCCGCTGCTGCTGTGATTTCGAGGCCACCACGAAGCGTTATCATCGCCACCAACTCTCCATCTCTGATCAGCTCCCATCTCCGATTTGCAGCCCAACCCCGCCGCCTCCTCTCCCTCTAAAACCAAACTACTTCTCTGCCACCTATACACACTACAACCACACAAAACTCACTTCCACAGCGTCTCATCTCCACGTTATATCCAAAGCACAGGTTTTTTTTTTAATTTGTGTCTCTGTCCATGTTTTTTTCTTGGTTCATGGTGTTAATGAATTTATTTGCAGATCTGTTCAGGGAGTAAATACCCCCTGTTTTACTCTTTTATGGGGTAACCTGGTATTTTAGGGGGTAACCATGTTATTTAAGGGGTAAACATGATTTTTAGGGGGTAAAAATGATATTTTAAGGGGGGTATAACCCCCCGTTTTGGACTAACCTGTTTATTTGGACTGCCTTTGACAATATGGACTCTGAACAATATGGACTTAACTTAAAAAACGGTAGGCGTGTACCCTCGAAAAATTAAAATAGGGGGAATCTACCCCCCAAAAAATTAAAAAAAGTGGGTCTGTACCCCCTGAAAACGTGAACCTAACCAGAAAATTCTTAGTTAGGCCCTTAGAAAACATAAAAAGTAACTAGGCCCTTAAAATTCTCATTTTAAATTTTAGGCCTAAAAAGGTATATTCCTCAAAATTGAATTCATCAGCCCAAGTTTTGTCATTTGTGTACATTGATTTTATTAACCAAACACTCTAATCTTTATTCTCTACACACACATCCCTTTTGATTTTCACGCGTCCCTTTGGCCTTTACACCGATTACCCACCCAACTATCTACCAACTAACATTCACTCCATCTAATTAATCTCTCAACTACCCCTTCTCTCTCGATCTAATCTATTGCCAAGGATATTCTCTGATGATCTTGTTGGGAGATTATGTTGCTTTGGTGATCTTGTTACTCATATGTGATGTTTATTTGAAGGGTTGGGTTTCGGGTTTGGTAATAGGTGTGTTTCGAAAATTGTAAGTTTACATTAGATATTTGATATTTCTATATATATACAATTTTTGTTTAAAAATGTGATTCTTATGTTAATTTTTCTTCTGCATGGGTGAATTATGATTGTTGTTGATGACATCACAAATTTGGAGTGAAGAAAGATGGTTAAAGATGTGAAATTGCATGGGTAATGTTATTTCTAGTCCCTACTGTTTTTGGAAAATGATGTTAAAGTCCCTGATTGTTGGCCAAACTTGTTTCTGTAATTCGAATTTGTCCAATTTTATAGTCAGAATGTTTTGTATGGTCTTGAGTTTGATGAATTTGTATAGAGTCATACTCCAGGTTTTAAAAAATAGTAGTTTGAGCCATTGTTTTACTGAAATTGATATTGAAATTGTCTATTGTGTGTAAAATAGTAACTTTTGGTCCTTGATCTAGTTGAATTGTTACTGGTTTTTGTAAGTTAGAGTTTGTAATGCATACTGTTTAATGCATTTTACATGATAATTCCTTAATTTATGCGAAAATTGTATTGGTAACCCCTTGTGTTTTTGAAAGTGATACTTGGATTCACTGGTTTTTGTAATGTTACTGTTGAAAATGAGAATTGTAATTGACAGTTTTGAAAATGAGTAAAGATATATATCACCCTTTTTTGCTTCACCCATGTATCACCTCCTACGTGGAGGTTTTAAACACCAATAAGAAAGTTTCTCTCTCTTAAGTGATTATTTTCTCTTTTCTTTATTTAATGCCACATTAGATGACACATAGGAGGCGATAAATGGATGAAGCAAAAAAGGGTGATATATAGCAATCCTCTTGAAAATTTGCGAATATATGTCCCTATGTTCTATTGATTTGCGAATTGAAGTCGGTAAGATCAAGTAGTTGAAATGTGTTTTGAATTGACGGGGTTTTTAGAATTGACGGGTATAAAGTTTTGGAAAATGCAAATCAACCCCTATTTAATACAAAAAAGATGAAAGAACCTATATATAAGATAACTATCTTTATAAATTTGCCCTAAATTTTTCTAATATTGTTTAATTGGACCCAAATCCGTTTAAAACATCTTCTTTTAGTGTTTTCAATGATGAAAATATATTTGAAAATTTATGAAATGGTCCTTAAACTAATTAGAGATGTTTTTTGTGGTAAAAAATTCCTTGGGCGATTTAATGAATACTTTGCGTAAGTATTTTTACCCCTAAGTGTTCTATATTTGCAAAGTTTCATTTAATTGCCAAGGAAATACATTATACTTTTTTAGACATATAATTTGGGGCTAAGCTTCTGATTTGTTAAATAAGTAAGGGGTTCTTTTGTATCTTTTTTGAAATCTAAAAGTGAGTTGTGTTATTCTGAATTCAAAAACTCAATTGTCGTTGAGATTTTCGGACTTATATGATAAATTCCCATCTTATCAAAGGTAGTTGGTGTTACTTATTGCAAAAGCTGACAGGGATATATTTTGTTGAGATATTCTGAAACAATAATTTAAGACAACACTTTAATATTTTATGGTGGTTGGTTTATTACATCTTATCTACCACCCTTAATTGCAATTCTTTTTGCCTATAAATAAAAAACCTACAGAACTTCATTTACACACTTTCATTCCTAATTCTTAAAGCATTACGTTTGTACTTCATTTACACACTTTCATTTCTAATTCTTAAAGCATTACTTTTATTCCTAATTGTTAAAGCATTACATTTTCACTTCTACAACACTACACAAGGAGGTAACCATCTAAAATCTACTACATTGTTATTTACTTTTCATTGTTCTTTACTTTGTTATTTCATTTACTTATTTGGTATTTACTTTGTTATGGACGATAAAACGCGAAGGCGATAAAATTCGGGTTCTTATCCTCACCCAGCAATTGAAGGATGGATTATACTAGTAACGGAAAGTCATGAAGAAGCACAAGAGAATGATCTTCACTTTGTTTTCTATTGTGGTATTCCTTTGATTAGTTAAAGGAGAGAATAGTTGATGTAATAGTATATGCTTTTCCTTTGATTAGTTGTATGATTTTCACTTTCTTTTCTATTGTGGTTTCTTTTATTAGTGATTTTTTCTAAAATGTTGTAAGTCCATGATTAGTGAATTTTTCATTAGTATTGGTAAGTATTTTATATTAAATTAAAAACAAAAGAAATTGATGTCTTAGAATATTCAAAATGTATTTTATTAGTTATTTAAAAAAACAGTGGAGAACCGTTTTGGAATCGGTACGAAACCGGCTGGATCGGTTCTTCTTACCGGTTCGTACATCAACTTTCCCCACACAGAACCGGACCGGACCGGACCGGTCCGATAAGGGGCAGGACTGGTGGACCGGACCGATCCGGTAAGGCCCAATACCGTTAAGAACCGGACCGAACCGGTCCGTACCGGCACGATAGCCAGGCTGAAATACAATATAGATTATAAGTTGAAACATAAATCGTTTTATCTTGCAACTTATGAGAATTTGTGTACTTATACTTCATCTAATTATTAAACGAGTAATGATATATACCACACAAATTTATACCACCTAATATATCATCCATGACGTGGCGTGATTTGATTGGTTATAATTCATCAATCAAATCGAGAAAATAAATAAATTAACGATTTATTTACACTCAAATCACGTCACATCATAAATGATATAATGATTGGTATGAATTTAAAGATATATATCATTATTTTTATTAAATAATGAATAAACATTTATGAACCTTTATTTTTATGGTATGTGATTTCATGGATCTTGATCCTAAATAACATTTATCTTACATTTTTTAACCTTGTTGATTTTTTTTTTTTTTTTTATGATAGTTGACGGTTAATCAACGTTACCTGGTGTCTATGCTGTAAAAATTGTTGTCTAGGACCATAAAAATTCATTGATGATCATAAAAAAAAGATTTAAATTCATTACACGCATCACATTTGAGCTTTAAGACCATGTATGAATATTGATCTGATCTGATAATAAAGGAGATGATATGATGATAAAGCAGAAAGAAAAAGTGATCATGATCCATGCATCATGTGACCCCTTGGGCAAGATATCTAGAAGCTGAGCGTCAATTTCAATTTTCGATCCGATTTGTTTAGTGAAAATTGATAAGTCTTGGTAGGTTAGGTTTCTAGAAGAGCTGCATTAATTATTAATTTTATACGGGAGATAAAACCTTAGTCCTACCTGATTTTTTTTTTTTTTTTTGGTTCTAAGTCCTATCTGTATATATTATGAAGAGATTATTACCATATAAGTCATCAAAATAAGAATAATAGCCCTCCAGCATCTTTAGTATTATATTATCTATAAAAGTCCCCAAAAAATTAATTATACCAACTATACCCTCTTTAAATTTAATTAACAAACAATTTCTTTTTTCTTCTCATTAATCGGTGGAAAAATAAATATCTGCTTCTCATCTTCTCTCTGTGATGTCGTCCACCACCATCGCTGCCATATCCACCGATTGAAAGGTTTGAAGCAAAAGAAGGCGCACATAATGGAAATTTAAGTGAAAAAGTTGATTATGCTTACGGTTTTTTCGAGAATCAAAGCCCAATCGATGCGATTTTCCAGAAAGATGAAATGACGGATATTTATTGGTGTGTGGCATCCCGCTAGGATTTTTTTACAATTAGCTGATGAAAGGAAGAAATCAGCTGATGAAATGACTGATCTTGATGCGATGAAGATCGTCTGGGCGCTAATTTGAGCTCTTCGATCGCATTTCCAAGCTCGTTGCTAATGATCCTGTAAATCTTTCTATTCATTCCATTCTACAATTTCATATTTTGTGTCAATTAATTAGGCCGTATAATTTGCAATTTTATTTTCAGTGTTGTTAGAATAAAAATTGATTGAATTATGTTGATTGATACATATGCTCCCAAGTATCTGTTGATTCGATAAAAGTTTCACGTTAAGAACCTTACTAATTTTCACTGAGTAACTCGCTCTTTTTCTCCCATTATTTCATTCCTATCTATGTGGATGATAGGGGTCAGGTCAGATTATACTTGATGTATTTTGGAGGACTTTTTCTGCAATTAACTTAATAAAGTAGATATAGGGATGTGTAGGGTAATTTTTGCATGATACAGGGGGCTAAATAGTGTTATTCTTGCATTATATAGGGACGTATAGTGTAATTATTGCATAATATAGGAAACTGTTGGGTAGATCTTGCAATATTGAGGGAAATGTGGTGTAATTGTTGCATATAATAGGACCTGTAGTGTAATTCTTGTATAATACAGGAGTTGTAGTGTAATTCTTGCATAATATATGGACCTATGGTGTTAGTTTTGCATAATGTAGGGTACTGTAGTATAATTATTGTAAAATATAGAGATATATAGTGTAATTCTTGGACATGGCCAGTTACCTATACCTGCTGATCAGGTGATGTTTATGTGGAGATCGAATATGAAAGAGGTGCTGTTATTTTTTATATTGTTGAGATAATTTTTTTATTTGAAATTTGTGTGTAACTATGCACAGAGGGATCACCTACTGGACGAGGGATCACCTTTGAAATTTGAAATCTGCATTAATATTGTGCGAGCTGTTTACAGTTTCATAGATAAATTGTGGAAACTTCAATAATTGGCATGGACTTGAGTATTCATATTTCAATATGCAAATCTATGAAAAAGGAGCTTAGCAGCTAATTTATACAATATTTTCTACAAAATGTAAAGATGTCATTTACATTTATACTTCGCAGGTTTTAACTTTGAATCTTATTTAAAAATTCATTACTAGTCAGACTTTACTGCTTTTTACCTACGAATAATTCAGTGGGTTCTATAATACCAAAAGGACAATGATTTAATTTGGTGGGATTTTTTCCCACCAAACAACATAAACCCCTAAATATATTTTGGTGGGATTTTTCCCACCAAACAAAATAAACCCTAAAATATAATTTGGTGGGATTTTTCCCACCAAATAACAACATAAAATTTTGTGAGAAAAAAATTTGGCCGGAAAAATTTGGTGGGAAAAAATTTGGCCGGAAAAATTTGGCGGGAAAAAAATTGGCCGGAAAAGTTGGTCGGAAAATTTTTGGCGGGAAAAATTAGTTTGGTGGGAAAATTAAATTTGGTGGGAATATTTAGTCAAGGGTATTATTGTCTAATTATGTATTTAATAGTAGACATGACTTTTATGGGCAATATCACCTCCTTCTAGGGTGGTATTGGTAATTGCCTCTTATTCATACGTTAGCTGTGCCTGTGTTCCTCATTTTCCTGTCTTATTCACTTCAAAAAAAAAATCCTGTCTTAATTGATTAATTAAGAGCCCGTTTGGGATTGATTATTTTGGAGCTAAAAGCGCTTTTTTATTAAAATTTAATTATTTGTAAAAAATATTTAAAAATATCTTGACATCTAAAATCGCTTTAAGTGATTATTTTAATAATCACTAATCTAGTGATTTTCCTAAAAGTGATTTTTGGAATCTAAAATATTACTATGAATATAAAATCATTTTAAATGATTATTTTAAAAAGCAATCCCAAACGGGCACTAAGTTTGTCCAAAAAAAAAAGTGATTAATTATGTGGAGTGGCAAATCACAGTATTTACTTTTTTTCATCTTTGAAATTCCGAGTAGGTTCGTTGTTATCTTCCAAAAATAAGAATTTAATTGGAAAAGTAACCTAAATTTTTCTATTTGTTGATAATTTTATTTTTATACGTGGTTGATCTAAGCCAACTCTTACGAAAAATTTAGAAACTTTTTCATGCATACTTTCAAGTAAATTAAAATTAACCAATTAGGTTAGCACTTAATACAACTGGGTGGAACCTTTCTAATTTTTCTACACTTAATTCTTTAAGTGAGAAGTACAAGGTTCGAATCCTTAAAAAACGATACCTTAATTTACATTGGTTACTAAAGAAATAAAAATAAAACTACCCAACAGCTACTATATATATGTCACCCCTTTTCATGTCACTATTTTATCACATTTCTATATATATATATATATATGTTTTAATTTTCTTGAATAGTAGATAGAGAAAAATTAAATAGGATAGAGAAATCTATTCATTGGTACATGTAGGTATACACCTAGGAGGTAATAAAAGGGTGATTCAAAAAGGGTGAAAAATATATTACTCTTGTAAATTTACAAAATCTCTTTGCCATAAAATTTTGAAAGCTAAAATACGATTGATCTCATTCCAAATTTTATTGGAACTCTCCATCCCAATAAAACCTATTTTCAATGAATTCATCATCTTTCTATACGAGAATGAATGAAAGGAGATAGTGGGAGGGTTGTCTCCCTCCCCATCCTCAGATTGCACAATTTTTTTTTACTAACGGAAACAAATTTATAAAAGGTAGAGTTTTATTCTTCTAAACATATCTTTCGTCCTCCAAATCTTCCTGAATGAGAATTAGTCTAATTTTTTTTAAACTTTATTGGTTTTTTTTAACTTTTTGCCTCCCCCTTCCTTCCTAGAGATAAATCATAGATCCATCCTTTTTCATACAATAATCATATTCTAAAATTTCCGAAAACATACAATCAACCCAAAAACTATCACTGACTAGAAAAACCTCTCATAAATTATTACAATTTATAAGAATAGTATACACAATACAAACGTTTCTTAAAAATGAGGAGCGATTTTAATAAATAAGAAAATCTATTTCTCTGCAATTGATAAATATAATATAAAAAGGGATAACATAATATAAGAGAGCAGATAATAATTAATACTAGAGCCATAAAGGTTCGAGAACAAGAATGACTATTGGGATGATGGTGTTACTAAGACAATGGAATGAGAACATATGTATAGGTCTAACAACTTAGTGAAAAAGAAATCCAACTTGATAAACAAGAAAGACGGCACTAGTTTTACTAACTAGGAAACAAACACAATACTAAATGAACTGTTTAGCTTAATAAGATAAATATATCATTGTACTATATTTAACCTCCCTCAAACTCAAGTTGGCGAAGAGAAACTAGCTTGAGTTTGAAATCATAATCCTTGATATGTCTTGAGCGTCGTTGGTTGAGAAGATGTGACATAGTGGATGTGTTGATGTGGCGATGAGCTGCGAGTTAGGAACCAGTAATTAAATATGGAGAATTGTGAGTGTTGAGATCATTGATTTATGTTATCGACATGAGGACCACTGGATGGTCTAATGAGATTAGATTCTTCAAGAGGATTAGTTGGAGAGATCGAGTCATACAAAGAAAAATGGAGAGATTGTGTCCTCAAATGATGACATATTAGTCAACTTCTAAACAAAATAGACTGGCGTATAGAAATATAATGAATAAAATTTACCCATATGTGATACTATGAGATAAGATGAATGGACATAATGAGTGCAAAATTACCCATTTATTCCATTACGAGAAATGGATATAATGGGCGGAGAATTACCCATATATGCAATTACGAGCTACGATAAAAATGACAGAAGAGCATTAGAGGAGGTAGAATTGAAGTGAAGATTGAATTCTGTCAATTTGATTCAGAGGTAGAATAGATTAAGAAGTGAACACATGAAAATTTGAGAAAATAGATGGGAAAAAATGATTAGGAAGACTAAACTACTCATGAAGGGTTGAGACATTTTCTTTTATCTGAATATATGTGACATCGTAGGAGAACGAGCTTGCAGTGGAAAGTGTGGCAAGTTTGATGTTTGATTATCGAGATTTTTGATGTTATAGGACCTTATCGGCAAGAAGGCGAGATAGTATACAAGGTGAGAAAACTAAACGACAAAGATTGATGTAACAAACCCAAACATACTTTTTGTTTTTTTTCATAAAATTTGCAACAACATCAACAATGCTTTAAGAGACACGTGTGGTAACGGAAGGCGATGATTTTGGTGTCAATATGAATATTTCAAAAGGATATTTGATTATATATTTTGTTTGTTAAATTCTGGATAAGATAACAAGACGAAACATCGATTCGAATGGAATGATATGGATCATGGTTGAATTTGACGGTGGTTATGGTGGTCTTGAAGGCGGTGATGAACGATTTTAGGATAAAGTACTTATAATACGAAAGCGATTGAGACAATAATGATAATGAAAGAGCACCATTCGTGGTGCACTGCTAGAATGTAAAATATTGAAACAAATTAAAGATATAATATACAAGGGAACATTAAACAATAAGATATATTATTAAAGCGATAGTCATACAGTCTTGGTAACAAGAAAGACTAGAGATTGCACTGTAAATTGATGGTGTTACTAATACAATCGAATGGGAGCATATATATGCCTACTAATAAATTGGTAAATGAGAAATCTGACTTGATAAATATAAAATATATGACTACCGATACAAAACTAATATGTACATAAACTCTATACTCTGACAAGGTAAAAATATATAATGGTAACATATTAACACAATATCTTATGGGGTCCAAGTTGATTCGGGTGGATGTAGGGACATGGGATGTGGTGTTATTGTTACAAATGAAAATAGTGGTTGTTAATAGGAAATAATGTTGATATTTTAAGGATTTCGATGAGACGAAAGACTATTTGATGATGATAATGACATAATGATAATAGACTATTGAGATTGTGATAATGACATCGTCGTTCAAAAAATATGGTATTGATGAAATGAAGAGGAAAATTCGATGGTGGAGATAGCTTTTAGCGTATGGAGATGTGTAGATGGTGAGATGGAGATGAACATTCAGTATAAAGGAAGGATTTTAGGTTTATGTTAGTGATTAGGGAATTGCAAAAGTGGGTTGTTGATACAGTAACAATGACATTGTTACTAGAGAGAAATAAAAATTGCAAGATGGAGAGGAAGACTCAATGTGACTATGGTGAGATGTTATCAGAAGATAGGAAGATATGGTGATGGAGAAGAATATTTGGTGGTGAGATGAAATAGATATATTGGTGGTGGAGATGGAGATGGTTCCCATCGTCTAAAGAGATGGGGATTTAGAGTAAAACAAAAAGGACGAATCGATAGAAAGTAAGAGTCGATATAAATGATATATTTTAGGGTTTTGTATAAAAATATGAGCAGGTTAACATGAGTTATTACAATGAAATATTTAAATTTAATATTTATTTACACATTTATTTTATTTTATGTCTAAAATTTTATATATTTATTTTAACTATCTACTACATAATTTTTTAAAATTTTAAAATAGAAGCCCTAAAAATTATAAGCTACAAGCTAAAAAATGCTCATTAACTCATTCTTTGTATTTTGAATTTTTACTATTTATGTTGAAAACTAATTGTATTTTATTGATTGACATTTAAAAAATAATTTTATATTTTTGTGTTCTTTTTGTTTGATGTTTGTTATGTATTGTTCTTTATTTAGGTTATATATGCATTTTGATCATATTTCCTAATAATAACATGATACTCATAAATTGTATATTAAAAATATTCATGTTGTTTTTGTTGAAAGTTAATGGGTTTATACACATTGAGACAAATAATTATTTGCATTTTTTTGTTCTTTTTATATTAATATTTGATGTGAATTGATATGTTTAGTATTTTTTTTATTCTTTTGTCTTATTTTCTGGCGCTTTACTATAAATATTTGCCACTGATATGTGTTTCTGAGTCTGTATAATAATATGAATGTTGAGTTGTTTTTACTCATTGTCATTTTGTAGTTTTTAAAAAAGATTTGCTCAAATATTGTTGTGTACTGCTACTATGTGTTTTGTTACTATAACTTCACAATAACATGATCATTATAAGTTCTGCTATAAAAAAATTATGCCGTTTTTATTGAAAGCTGATAGATTTTTATCTATGGGTATTCAAATATTTTTGTTGATTTCTAAAAATTAGATTATTTTTTAAAAAATATGTACTCTCATGATTCAACCATGCTACCAAAATTGGGTGTAGCTTTTATTGACATAATCCTATACATGGGACATTTATGGCCATTAATCAATTTATAAAGTATTAATAATTGATCTATTTAATGATATTGATTAGTGTTAATTCAAGTTTTGATATTCGTGTACTTCAATTTAGTAAGGTTGATTGGAAGGGGGCTTTTAAGTGCATATCAATTTCAAATGGGTGTAGTTTTAAATATGGTAAATTTTTCAAGGGTCGGTTATCAAGTGGTGTTGAGTACAAAATATTGGACATAAAAGGGTTTGGATCTTGGAGTGGATAGCATAGGGGACTTGAGTACAAAAATGACATGATGATTGATTGGTCTAAAACAACATATTTAAGTATCCTCTTTGCAAGAGGGTGGTGGTTCAAATCCTACTTCTAGTATTTAATTATCTTTTTATTAAAATGTCATCCTATAAGGATCCATTTCAGAATTTATCTTTTTTTTTATTTTCATGATTCAATAATCATGTCAAATACTCATTCACAATTTCAAGTTTACGATTTTTTTTATGATAACGTGTTCTTTTCAGGAATACGTAATTATTTCTCCAACCCCGTATGATTTTCAAAGTCAGTGACAAATAGAATGTATAATTGTTCATTATATCAAACAAATTTTTGATTCGTGATAACTATATAAATCATGGGATTAGGCTTTAAGCCTCGTTTGAGATAATGTTGAAGAAATATCATTTTTTTCTACACAATCGTTCTTAGATGTGTTACTTTCTTCTCAAATGATTATTTTTCACTATCATTTGTGACATTTATATGGCTTTCAAGGTCATGTCAAACGAATATTTTAACATTCAATATTTCATAGAATTGATAATAGAATGTTTTTTTTCCATGTCATCAAGATGTATTTGAGAATTAAAGAGAATTCATCTCAATACTTATTTGCATGATTCAATAAATCATTTTTTCCATAAAATGTTGAGACTTTAAGTCTATAATTAACGATATTATGATAAATGAATTCCATAATCTTTCACATATGCTTTCGCAATTTCAATCCACTTTTTTTATTGTGGTGTATTTGGATTACATGTCCAATTTTTTTCATATAAGCCTTATTTTCTCACTTGATTTCAAATTCAAGATATATGACAAAAGTATTAATCAATATATGAACGAAAAATTATTTCGTTAGACTCATTTTCATGAATTATACTTTTTTAACAACTAGGCTTTGAATAATTTCACCATGATACATTATCAAGTTGGACATTTTTCAATGGTTTCATCAATTGTTTCTCAATAGTCAATTTTTTCTTGATAAGTTCGTTGAACTATTTTACTTATAAACAACTCGCAAGTTATTTTTTTCATAAACAAGACAAGTTTCACATTGCTTTTAAGCAATCATAATTTATAAATTGAAGCAAACATTCAGTTGCTTATTCTCGTCATTTTTTTTAATGATTGTAATTCTTTTCTTGAAGCAAACTTGTACAATTTCAATTTGAATCTTCTCTTTCAAAATCATATATTTGAAGAGCTATATGAATTTCGATTAATCTTTACTCTCTATTAGAATATATATTCAAACATAGATGTAGTAATCAATTATATTATAATATAACATAAAAAATTAAAAAAATATATCTTACCTCAAGAATTACTTGCCTCTATATAACAAAAAGAAAATTATGAAGAGTCTCAAATCATATTAGCTCGGTTGGTAAAGTCGTGCTGATAACGTGTTGAAACAATATGTAAAAGAAACTACTTGATGAGAGGCTATATGGGTATAAGAAGAGTATATTATTAAATATGGATTCCCATCATACTTTGAGGGAATGGACAAGCCTTTATATAGAGACTTATGAGACTATCCAACTACCCTACTAATTACATAATAAGTAGGATGTTACAAGGGATAAATGTGAAGGTTACAAAGGCTCTCCACTACTCTAGAATAATACCCACATTATAATATTTCATAACAATCTCCACTTAATATTAAATCATCACAAATGGGGATACATCATTTACCTCCCATTTCCTTTTCCTCGGTGGCGAGTTCATTCATCTTCCTACCCTTGGGATCTTGAGTAAATTACCTCAGGTAGCTTTTCTATCTTCTTCCCACTCTTACCTCTCGGCCTTAAATATGTTCTCAAACTTGACACTTCAACTTCTAGTTTTTTAGACCCACAATTGTTGGATTTATTTATTACCAATTATCACATTAACATGCGGTCTTTGGTAGTTGGTAACATTTTTCTCGCATATCCCAATGGTGTGAGGCTCATTGGTGGCGGAGAACCATTGGCGGATCTACCTTTGTAATTGGTGGGACCCACCCTCAACTTTTGAAAAAATTACTATTATATGGTTATCTCTAGTAAATATCCTTTATACAATTAATTACTTTACATTTCTTAAGTATTCTTCTTCTTATTCTAAACAAAAAATACGATATATTTTGCCTCATAATTAATACTTCTTCTCCTTCCTCTAACTTATCTCATGCCAAATATATTCTAACTCAAAAAAAAATGGACTCTATATTTAGAAAAAATATCCCCAAAATTAAAATATATAAGAAATTTTTGATTCATTTACTTAACATCTTATTATGTTAATTTGAATATATAATATCCTTAGACAAAAAAAAATTATGGAATTAATTAGTAATATTATCCCTTATCCCTTCATCTATGATGAAACCCACCCTCACATGTATTTCTGGATTTGCCGCTGCAAAGAAGGAATATCCTTGGTTAGAGGTGTTTCCATAGTCACAGGTTGAAGGTGTCTTCCTTATCCTACTCGTTGTCTAGGATTCTCAAACATGTAACTGTCGGTGGTGAGCGTCGCGCCCAAACCCGAAAATTTGCATTTTTCAAGAATTTTTGTTTTTGTACAGTTGGATATCGGGCACCCAGTTTCGACCAACCTTGTACCTTGTTTCTAACTGCATATTTTTAGATCAGGTTTTCTTGGTTCTCAATATTATCCTAACCTCAACCCATACATGTTCTTATTTTTTTTTTGGGTACTTAGCAGTTGACTACAATGTTGGTGGAGCCATCATCAACTTTCACATTTGTATCCTTCGCGTAAAAATATTTATTCTCAACATGACTAATTGTCCTATTCTTAGTGAAAAGAAAGGGGTAACCTTCATACCTTATTTCTTGATCAAATGTCTTACCATTAGGCATTATAATTTCCAAGTTATAAATGAACTCCTCCTTTGTATCAACCTCTACAAGAATCCTCGCAAATGATGTCTTGTATAGTTTCTCCGATTTTTTCACCATTACAATACATTTTCTGATTGATGTCGCTAGTTTTCTTAATCCCTCACTTGTCCAATCATATTTAGTAAATTTTTTAGTTGAATCCACGTGTGGATCTTAGATATTTTCTAATTTCCAAACGTAAAATGCCCAGGCATGTCCTCAAGCATGGGTTGTCTCCCGAACACAAAATTCGGACCTTCTTTTAGCACTCTCGCACGGTCTTCCTTCATTTCGAACTTGAAGATCAACCATTCACTATGTCAGATGCTCATATCACACTCGTTGCTCTAAGTTTTCATCGATTATTGCAACGCCATTCTTTCGGAGAATTTCAAGATAATATAACTGACGAGCGCAACTCCATACATTTGTTATGTAGTCCTAACATCATCAAGTGTTACCCTTACGGGTTCACCTCTCTTGGTCGGGTACTCTTTTAAGATCATATCCACTACGGGGTCTCTTGTAGCATCTCAAAATGACATCTTGGTTGTGTTAGCGATTTCCAACAATTTCGCATAATGCTCTTCTCCATCCACGATTCCTCATGTTACGATCTCATACGTTAGTTGAAACTTCTCCTTGCTATTCATAATAGAGAAATCATGTAGCTCAGTGTCAAAATTGGGTTCCTGGTTTTGAGAAACCGGTCTCCGGTTTCGTGTGGTGTTTTCGTCAAACATTGTATTGTGCATCTCTTATCGGGCTCCCCTTTTTAGAACTGTGTACCCGATTTTCTTTTGGAATAGTGGTATTTATACACGTTTTTGCATGATTTTACTCAAAACTTGTTTGTTCTCCACTATCTCACATGCTATAGTTTGGTGGACGTTTGCTTACCAATCTCCTTTGAAGTTGGAGTCACTTCTATGCTCAAATTTTTTAATTCGACTTCTCGGGTTATGGAATGGTTTGAGCTTGAACTTTTCGTTGAGATTATGCCACCTAAATTGGGTTATGCTATAGTTGTAATATGTTGTTAATTTTCAATTTTTCAATATAATTGTTTTAACAAGAAAAATGGAAAATGTTTAGTCTCTGTGAAGGCAACATTAGTCTTCACAGAGACTAAATTTTTTTCATTTTTCTTGTTAAAACAATTATATTAGGTAAATTGGGATGGAAAGCAATAACTGATAATCGTTCTATTTGGACTATTGTTATGAAACAGAGTATTTCAATTCGAGTCATCTTCACTATTGTTCTAGAGCTTTGCATAATAGGACGGAGGTATGTTTTTGGTTGGATATTTGGCTAGGGGGCCGCCCTTTGATTGATTTCGCGATGGGTGATGTAGAGGTGGGCGAGAGGACTAGGAAAATTAGAGATTATGTGTTAGAGGATGGCTCTTGGAATTAGGATCACTTTCAGAATCTATTACCAGTCTCCAAACTTTTAGAAATCACAAATGTTACTGTACAGGGAGACATGGATAGCAAGGATCAGTAATCTTGGACTAAGGAGGTTTATGGTATATACTCCTCTTTTTGGGAGAACGAGACTTATGAGATTCAGTCTAATATTAAGTGGGAATCGATTTGGAAACTAAAGTGCTCTCAACGAATACGGGTGCTTATTTGGAGGGCTATTTATGAGCGTTTAGCAACTTGTAGGAATTTATGCAAACGAGGGGTTATTGAGACAGGAATTTTCCCGTGTTGTGGATTAGAGGTAGAGAGTGTGATACATGTTTTCAGAGATTGCTTCAGGGTTCGTGATGTATGGAAGCTGATTAAAGAAGAGGTACACCAGAGTTTTGATAGTAGAGTGAGGGGCGCTTCGGAGGGGCTTCAGTCTAGTTAGACTATAAATGTTGTAGAAGGGATCTCAAGTGAGAATAATTTTAGTGTTTTGGGCGAGAACTTCAGTGGTGCAGCAGGGACTATAGGTGCCATTAATGAGGTTATGGGTTGTTCGTCGCGAGCTAGAACATCAGGTCCAAACCCAGGATTTACTGCTGGGCGAATACAAGTACAGGTCACGGTTCACAACCTGAGGGATGCTTCTGAGACAGGGACGGTACTGCAGACTCGGTACACAGTTTCACCAGCGCGTGGGGCTAGGGCCTCTACTTCTCGGGTGCAACAGGTACAACGAGGAACTGAAGAGGAGTCTACCTTAGGCAACAGGGATGATCTGCTGATGGCTGGTGTAGCATGTCGGACAGGGGTACCTAGTGTTCATTCAGGGGCTGCTCATGCTATATCAGGGAGTTCTTGGTGGAATAAAAATATAGATAGTAAAAACATGTATTCAGGGATAGCGTGGAGCGTATTTTTTGGTACTATAATAGACTTAATCTGGAAGTCTCAAAATGAGGTGGTCTTCAAGAATGGGGTCTTCCCTCATGCGAAATCACTGATTTGGCAGGCCATGTTTACTACGATTAGCTACTCGCGGGTGTGGGGTAATGGCCCGGGTAAAATGGTTAGAGGTAAAAATCTAGATAAATTCATAGGGTGGGACAAGCCTAAGCAAGGTTTTAAACTAAATACTGATGGTAGTTTTAACAAGTGGAGAAATTGCGGAGGAGGCGGTGGAGTGATTCGAGATACAGAGGGTAACCGGATATGTGGTTTTTCGATGAAGATTGGATGGGATTTGATCACGGGTATTGAACTTATGGCGCTAAGCCAAGGTCTTAGTTTGGCGGAGGAGCTTGGTTTAACGGACGTGGAGGCTGAGATTGACTCCAAGGAGGCTTTAGATATACTTGGGCAAGAAGATTGGGGACGAGGACCAGCAGTTCTTTGGATTCAAAAGATTAAACAGATACTTAATAGGAATACTTCTTTTAAAGTACGAGGCATCTTTAGAGAGGGCAATACATGTGCGGATTGGTTAGCGGAGTTGGAGGTGTCGCAAGAGGAGCATTTTCGTTGTCACAATGATCCTCCGAATGCTATTTGGGGTATTCTCACGTGGGACTGGTTAGGTTGGAAAGCTCCTAGAATAATTCATAGCCCTGATTTATTATCCGATATATTAGACTAGTTTTTTTCCCTTGTTCTGTTATGTGCATCTCATAATCCTTGAAGGATCTCGCTTGTAACGCTTGTAATGAAAAAAAAACATTAGTCTTACTAAATTACACCAAGTTGCTTAAAACCCTTGCTAAGACTTTAAGCATTTCAGCTTATAATTATCAGGTTCAGGAGGATTTACTCCATACCACACCTCACCCTTCCAAACCAAGAAAGCCATCACAAAAAATTAGTCTCAAGAAAAATAAACAATAAATTCAAGAGGTGTATCACTCATTTGGTACCATCATGTATTTTGATGGACGAACAACTATTTTAGATTTTGCTAAAAACGTGGATAAATATATTAAATATTATCATAAACAAACCAGAAGTCTGGGGAAAACTACTCTTCACATAATTCATTCAATAATTGAAGGCAGAGTTGTACACTGAAAAGTTGGTTATACTATTAATCGTGTTTACGTCAAACTCCGAGAGTCTTTATCAAACAATAGAGTAATGTCGCTATTTTTCTATTTTTTTATTTATAGTGATTAGTATGATCTTTATTTTTTGTTAATTGTAGTGATCATGATCATGGGGCATGTTTTTGAACAAAAAAAAAAATCATGGGGCATGTGACATTGACATATTCTAGATGTGGGCGTCAAATGTCAATGCACCTGCATCATTTCGTCATGGTCAAGTGCCGGGTTATGTGGACAATTATCTTGTAAGTATCATTTGTATAAAAACACTTTTGTCAAGTTATTAAGAGTATGTAAGAATATCCAGCTCTTTTATTTTTTGTTCAATTGAAAGAATATACAACGCCAAAATAAGCCTAATACGTATCATCCCAATAACTAATGCACGCATCACGAGTCACGACCATATGTTAACAGACTCAACTCAAATCCCTATCTTAAACCCACTCAATACCAGTCTCGCCTTCGACAAGTGAATCATTGTTGTGGTCCCTTATTTTTGGACAGTTGTATTCAATAATATCTTCCGCAAAGGATGCTTTATTTTAGCACTAATGTTTTTACAAGTTTTAAAATTGGAAATCAGCGGGAACAAAAATTTAAAAATGATGGATTGTGTAAGCAGTTTTGAAGCATAACTGTTAAAATGGACAATCATCCAACAATAAGAGGCCAAATAGGTTATTTACTCATTTGACAAAAAAAAAAGGTTATTTACTCAGAATGAGCTTGATGTTTGTTTTACATCACTCAAATTATATATACAAGAATTTTGCAAATAAATTGAAATAGTGACATTTGATAAAAGAGTCACAATATAATTTAATCCAAAACAGATTTCTGTTTAAGTTAGTGTCTACCAAATTATTGTAGTATTTGTCCAATAAAAAATTAGACAGTCAATCAAAAAATTAAAACATTTATCTCTCCTTTTTCATGTTTCTGTCAAGTCAAAAATCCACGTTCTTGATGGGGGATATTGAAGGGTCAACGAAATCAATTTGATTATATATTATGTCAAAGACATAATTAGCACGATTTTTGGATGAATTGTTGTGATATAGTCCCTTATCTATGAAGGATTTTCCCATTTGAATATTTTTTTCAAAAGTTAAAGATTATATTCATATAAGCACTTTTTAGACATATAGTAACTAACCAGTTGGGTTAGCTCAACTGGCTAGAGCCTTACTATTTCTTCAGCACTTAAAGGGGAGGTCCATGGTTCAAATTCCTCCCTAACGGGTGTAACGTAAGAGGTACAAGGCTCGAACCCCTCCCTGAACATGGGCAACCTAGTTCTGATTTACCATGAGAATATATATAGAGAGGCATGTATATCTCCGTGGGATTAGTCAGGTGCCCGCAAGCTAGCCCGGAACCCATGTAACCAAAAAAAAAAAAAAAAGACATATAGTAACTCTAACCAATTTCACCTAGTGACTAGAAAAAGTAAATTATTGTATAGCCAGCAAAAGAAACAATCAATCCAATGGTTAAAAAACCTCAAAACCAAGGAATTACATTGTATCAGACATACTTCTGATACAATCTCTACACATATATAAAAGTATATGCATTTTCATATATGACAAACCAAAACCAAATGAAAGAATTTACGGTCATATATTAAGCTTAAAACATTCTTCAATGAAATTTCAATTTTCTTGATCAACATCCTCATCATCTTTCATGTACTTCTCCTGCACTGCCGCTACAGTAAACCCCCTCCGTTAAGTGAAAATCAATAAAATTTATTATAGAACATTAATATTTATAAAGAAAAAAGATAATCTTTATTCAAAAAAAGGATATCGATAGTAATCCCAATCAAGAGGACCCACAGCTATTTTACTAAAATCAACAGCACTTGCATCATATCCTCTAAAGATGTATCCATTACTCTTATCTATTAGCTTCACAAGCTTTCCTACACTTTCTTTATCCTGAAAAACAAATACAAAATTCACAATTCAATTCCATAATTAAGTAATTAACCATTACAATATTATCATACACATGGTTTTTATTACCTGGATATCTAAAGTCGAAAAATTGACAAGTCCGAAATTATCTACCACCTCACATATCTCCTTTGTCAGTTTTCTGAAGTAACCAAGAATTTAATGATTAACCAAGCATTAATTCATTATATATAAAAAGACTAAGTACCTATACTTATCATATCGAGGATCTTGATCAACATGATCTTGTAAGTATGATAAATCTTGTACATCCGTATAGAAATCGAGATTAAAAGCTGTAAAAAGAAGTTGAATTAGTAAAAAGAAAGAGACTAATTTTATTTTCGACTTAAAAAACTAACCTAGTTTTCCATAGCTTTCGATTAAATCGATTTTAGATAAGACATTGATGTGAGGAAGTTCCATGTGTACCATTGTGGATAATGAGAGAAGTAATGCACTCACGTATTTTCCAGGGTCACTACAAAGATGAGCATCCACTAAATGTACAGCTGTCAACTGCATAATTAAAGCAAAACTTAGACAAGATTGAGTTTTTTAAAATATTGTGTAAAATCATACCCTGAGGTTTAATTTCTTTATGAGTTTCATGATCACTTGCTTTGCATTAGAGTGAAGAAAAAATAATTCCACTTGTCCCGGGAAATCAAAGAGAAGATAATGATCTGAAAAGGGTAAATTATGCGGAAGGTCCTTTATGTTTGCCTCTTTTGACAAAAACACTTATACTATTACCTTTAAGAAGAGGTTCTAATTTGGATTGTAACCAATCAATGTTCTTCTCCAAATAGTCCATGCAATAGATCAAGCCTATAAAACACGAGCAATATAAGTTGGCAGAAAATTCATATAAACAATCATAACATATATATATATATATATATGAAGCTTAAAAGGAGAGTGAGACAAAACCTCCATTAGGACCAAGAGAGTGCTCGATCATCACATCGCTAAGTTTAATGAGATCCTCTATATTCACAGCACACTCATATCTAATATAACATTAAGAATAACATGAATAATCAGCTCCATGAACTATGAATAATGTTACATTTCTTGAATTAGATAGAGATAAAGGCTTAAAGCATGTTTGAAGAAGGATACGGTAAAGAATCATTTGCAGGATCCAAGTTAATTACAGCTACTTTCCTGCAACATAACATCACAATCGTTATTATACCGCACTAATGAACCTAATAGACTAAATGACACATATAACCCCTATTATATCTACAATCACTCTACATATACAGTTTATATTAAGGATAATCAAGCGAAATCTACAGAAAATAGCTTAAATCACCCAAATTACACTAAAAGTCCTCAATGTACTATTATTAGGCGATCAATCAGAGTTGAAGCACAGAAAACTGCTGCTACTTATTATTAAGAGATGAAACTTTATCACTATTCCAAATATGACATATAAGTTAGGTATTCTGAAAATTGAGATTTTCCAATTCAAAGTTTCTCTTGGATATATATATATATACTTACCGGCCGATGAGGTTGAGGAACTGAGACATGCCATTGCAATAGGTGGTCTTGCCAGAGCCAGGTGGACCAATTACAACTTGACCAAATACCATTATCAATGGGTTTGAAGGAAATTCAGAGCTAAAACCCTTAAAAGATATCTATTGAGAATATAAAGGGTTTGTACTCTCAAGCAGTTCCGCCAAATGGATATTTACTACATACAAAAATAAAAAATAAAATCAGTATAAGACCAAATTACTCACTCCAATAGTCACGGCCAATGGTCATATTAATGACCATTACGGGAATTTATATAAATATAATAGACATGACTGCAATTAAACTCAAATCAATTTTTTTTTCTTTTGAATTTATTAGAATTTTAATCATAAATATTGATTTTTTACCTTAATTTGGGTGGAAATGGTCCCAGTGTGGCAGCGGTTATCTGTGCAGGAGAGCAGCTTGGTGGCAAAGTGAGTGCGAAGAAATTTCTTTTTGTTATTTGTTCCAACTGCGAGTGTGAATAGACGGGGTTTAGGTTTTATGTTTCATTGTTTTTCAATTTTTTTTTGTTCGGAAGTTTCTCAAGGTTTCCGTTGGTATATATTTTTTTATCTTAGAATTTTTTTTTTTTTTTTTTTTTTTTTTGGTCTAAAAGCTTGTATTAGAATTTTATTTTAGTTTTGTATGGTTTTAACCTTTTGATTGGAAATATTATAATAATTACTTTTTTAAAATAAGATATACATAAATAATTATATTTATAATATTACATATAGTACCTATTATATCTATAACTATAACTATATATATATTTTTTTTAAAATTATTAAACTTTAAAAATAACTTTGAATATTAAATGAGGCCTATTTTGTGATTGGTTAATCTATTCATGATACCATTTTTGGGGGTTTATGGGACCTAAGTGAGGGATTATTCTATAATATTCGATATATCATACTTTTCTATCTTGTTTAGGACATATTGTTATTTATAGCGCTTGTGTGTCTTAATTGTATGTTAAATGTGTAGCTTCCAGGCACATGGTCAACATAAGATGTCAAGATGATAAGGAGAAATAAAAAGGCACCGACAAAATCCTTACGTCAATTCATCCCGTCACCATGAATAACTGATTAGAATTTTGGACAAAATTCCTTTCGTTTTGGTTAGAGCCTGAAGTTGGTGACACGTGAGAAGTGACGAAAGATGATGAAGTTATCCTTTTGCTTCCACTATGACTCGAACATGTCCAACACTAGAATAAAAACGAGTTCTTAGACTATTTTAACCCATCTAAGTGAGCCCATTAGGCCGCAAAATATTTTTAGCCTAGTATATAAGTATGTTAGCATCTCCTAATTCATTAGACACCATATTTTTACCACACTTTAGACTTCATATTTTTCATTCAAACGTCTGGAGAGCGGGAGAGAAGGAGAAAAGGGGTTTTCCACAAAAGCCCATTTCCATCCTCCTCAAACCTCCGATTGTTGTCAATTATTAGAGTAAACTTATTCCATTTCGTATTTTAATCATAATTTTTGCATTATTTTCCAGTAGTTATTTAATTATGAACTAAACCCTCATTGCTCGAGGATTGCTTATGTATGAACCTTTGTTAGTTTATTTAATATTCTATTGAATTCGGGATTATATTTAATTGAAGTAAGAATTCATTTCCATTGAATTCTGACTAATATGAAATTACCACTTCATCTTTATTCCTTAAAAACATTATATTAACTATATTGGGGGATTACTAGTAAGACTCAAGCATCTTTCTCATCTTATTCTCCATCTTTTTTGATTAGTTTGATTTCAATTATATTTTAGTCATTTAATTTGTATTTTCATCCTAGTTTATAATCAAACTAAAATAAATATTATTTACTTTTATTGTCATTTAATTACAACTTTACACTTTTGTACTTCTAAACACATTAAGAATAACCTTAATAATCCTTGTGGAGACGATATCCCTTATACTTATCAAATTATTACTTGTCAACCCCCCCCCCAACTTGTGGGTAAGCACCCTTCTATCGTGTTGATTTATTATCACGTTTAGGAGGTGAACAATAACTATATATTATAAGTAAAAAGTTAAATAAAAAAATCTATTATAATATTAATATATTATGGGATGTTTGTTTGAGATCTTTATGTGGTTCATTAAGATACTGGATCAAATTGGTCTATTTCATTAACATTTCAAGTTAAATTCTGATTCATTCAGACATTGTCTTTTAACATCATAATAAGTTCAATTTAGTTGTTTATTACATTTAGTACTTATTACTTAATTAATCAAATGACACCTTAATTATGTTATTATAAGAATATAATTGAAAATCAAAATGATTAATGAATAATAGATATGAAGTAATTGAAATAGAGGAAGTATATGTTGATGTGGCATATTTATGGAGTAACATGGTCTAAATAAGGAATGTACCTTTTGAGGCCTCAAATTCAAAAATGAGAATTTTAAGGGCCTAGTTAGTTTTTATGTTTTTTAAGGGTCTAACTAGAAATTCTTCTGGTTAGGGTCACGTTTTTATGGGGGTACATACCCACTTTTTTTACTTTTTTGGGGGGTATATCCCCATATTTTAATTTTTTGGGGGTACACGCCCACCGTTTTTCTTATTACATTATAAGTCCATATTTTTTTAGAGTTCAATGTTTTTTTTTTCCTTGTTCAGGTCAGTCCAAAGTGGCGGTCAGTCCTTGTTCTCCATGCTTACCCCCTAAAATAACAAGATTTTCCTCTAAAACATCACGATTACCCCCTAAAAGAGCAAAAAAAGAGGGTATTTACCCCCTGAATAAATAGATTTGAAAATGCACCAACAATAGAACAACATATATAATAAATAATTAAAAAAATGAAACCAAATCTGGTAGTGCTGCTACTGCAAATGGGTTGCGAACTCCATTATCACACAAATGGTGCTCGCCCCATATACCCTCGCTAAAAAAAACAAATCTGGATCGGCGAGGCCTGTAGAAGCAATGGTGGGGGGTGGCGAGGCCTGCAGCAGCGTTGGTTGGAAAGGGGAAGGTGATGGTGGTGTGGAGGCCAAGATCTGGGCTTTGATGGTGGATCTCGAATCTGCATACGAGAATGGTGGTGGTGTTGGTGGACCTCGATGGCAGTAACAATGGTGGTGGCGTGAGGTGTTGCTAGTGGCGGGAGATGAAGCATTGCTGGTGGGCGGCGGCGAGGCCTGCAGCAGCAATGGTGGTGGGGCTGCGAGGCCTGTAGCAGTAATGGTGGGGCGGCGAGGCCTGCAGCAGCGTTGGTTGGAAAGGGGAAGGTGATGGTGGTGTGGAGGCCAAGATCTGGGCTTTGATGGTGGATCTCGAATCAAGATCTGGGAAGGTGATGGTGGTGGGATGATTCGTGTGGTGGTCGGGTTTTATGGCGATGTTGCAGAGAGGGAGGTGTGGTAGTGTTGCTGCTGCACGGCGAGGTTTTTCTGTGTGCATAGAGAGAGAGAGAGAGAGAGAGAGAGAGAGAGAGAGAGAGAGAGAGAGAGAGAGAGAGAGAGAGAGAGAGAGAGAGAGAGAGAGAGAGAGAGAGAGAGGTTAGTTTGCTGCAATTTTGTCGACAAATAAAGGGGGAGGGTGGGTTATATGGACCTTTTTTTAGTTGGATTCTAATTGGGCTAGTTGGTTTCCAATTGGGGCCCTTTTTTATAAAACAGATGTTGAAGTAGGCCCTTAAACCTCTTTTACCCGGTCTAAATATGCAAAAATATGAAGTTTAGAATTTGAACTCGGGAAATGGTCTAAAGAAGGGTTTAGATTAGTTCAAAAAACATAGATGATTTTGTAGGGGGCATTCAGACATTGTCTTTTAACATCATCATAATAAGTTCCATTTAGTTCTTATTACGTTCCGTACTTATTACTTAATTAATCAAACGACACCTTAGTCATGTTATTATAATAATATAATTGAAAATAAAGATTATTAATGAATAATAAATATGAAGTCATTGAAATAGAGGAAGTATATGTTGATGTGGCATATTTTTGGAGTGCCATGGTCTAAATATGCAAAAATATGAAGTACAAAAATTGAACTTGGGAAATGGTCTATAGAAGGGTTTAAGTTCGGTTCAAAAAACATAAATGATTTTGTTAAGGGGCATTCCGAGAATCAAACTCGGGACCTCTCGCACCCAAAGCGAGAATCATACCACTAGACCAAATGCCCACATGAAACATTTGATAAGCGTTGTATATTTAAAAAGATCGATAATTTTCAATAAATACATGGGTGAAAGACATGGAGTTCAGAGTTATTCTAATAGTTATAAATATTTCTTAGATAACTATAGAGTCCTAGAATCTCAAGTCATGAAACTATTCCATAAAAAATGAAAAAAAAAAAATTCTTAATATGGATGAAAATTGAACGTAGATGATTGAGTGATAAGAAATTTGAATTCTCTCATGAATATTCAAATAAAAGTATTTTCGCATAGATTTACCCACAAAGCATTGCACATAAAAATACAATACTTAGTCGTGTTCTCTTATTTTCTAAATTCTCGAGAATATCTATATTTTTTCTCCTTATGAGATTACAACTTCTCGCTTCTTATAGGTTGAGCTGAATCCTTTTGTATTTCACGTTTTGTAATAATCACTAATAACGTGGGGGGTCCACTTTTGCGCACTTCCATATGTTTTAGTACCTTTAAGTCTCCATGATTCTCGTTTCAAATTATCAATTTCTTGTCTCTCAGTCATTTTTCTTTTGTCACTTGTATCCTTTTTTTATTACATTCTTAAATTACTATCTCAAACAATGCCTCTTCAAAACTATATTGGTCATTTTTTAGCATTGCTAGATATCACCTCTTTTTGCTTCACCCATTTATCACCTCCTATGTGTCATCTAATGTGGTATTAAATAAAGGAAAGAGAAAATAAACATTTAAGAGAGAGAAACATTTTTATTGGTGTTTAAAACCTCCACGTAGGAGGTGATACATGGGTGAAACAAAAAAGGGTGATATATATCTTTACTCGTCATTTTTACCTCTTTTAACACTTTTTTCCAATTACGTAACTATTTTCTTTACAATTCACTCAAACATATAGCCAAAATTCTTGAAAAATTTACACTTTTATCAACAATTTCTTTACTTGGACACTGAATGAGCCACCCATTTTTTATCCTCGCCATATTCCAATCAGTTGAATCATTTTTCAAATTAGTATCGAATTTACTTTCTTATTTCTTTCGACCTACATCCACGCTTTGTCACGACATCAACTCTTAGGTTTTGTGGTTGAAACCGTAAAAGTCACGCTTAGGTTTCGTAATTGAGCCTGCCAAAACCACGCTAAGGTTTGGTGACTAAGCCCTTAAAGAAATTATCATTTAGGTTGTGATTACTGATTTCTCCATTTATGTGATAGAATATCCTAGTCACGAGACATCAGTTTAGGGGTATTTAATGCTAGTTGAGGGATTTTCCCCATGTATTCATGTTTTATACTTTCTTATCTCGTTTTAGGTGTTTTGCTATTTTTAGAGATTTTGCGCGTAATTTGTGTAGCACTTAGGTACATGGAAGCTAATACACCTTTGGATGATGACAAGAAGTGAATAAATCAAGCAAACCCCCTTAGTCATGGCGAAAAAGGAAACTTTAAGCATATTTAGAAAGTAAAAGTTGAGCTGACCAAATTTGTAAACGTGTAGTATTTTCAATGTCGCGGAAAATCGACAGAGAATTTAAAGGAGCCCTTGTATACCCAGAAAGGTATTTTAATTTCGGTCGTCTGTAACAAATAAGTTATGAATTTTACAAACTCCATGTGCCAATCAATCCACCTTTAAAAAGAAACGCTTTTGAGTTGGACAATGACTCTAAGACCTAGCCCTAAGTCCTAATTTTGACCTAGATTCGATATATACCTGCTTTTACCTTAAAATAATCATACTTGGTCAGTCCCTAATCAACAAAAGACCAAGAGGGCGCCTGGAGAAAGAGAGAAGAAGAGAAGAAAGAGCAGGGAGGCTGTTCATGCCATTCCAACCATTCAGTTTATTAGTTTTCAACAATTAGTATAGTATTTTTATTCTGTTTTGTCTTTTGAACATGAGTATGATATTTTTAGTTGATAGTTTTATTTCCTTAGTCTGAACCAATATTTTTTAGCTTGTTAATAGCATATGGGTATGAACCCTAGACTTGTTGTATGCTTTATTTGAATTTAGTATTTATATATAACTGAATTATACGTGATAGCTCTGTATTTTGTGTTCGATATATGTTTGTAGTCCTTTATGGTGTACAAGTATAGGGCTGCCCCATTAGTAGTTGGATTGTCACCCTTGGGGATTCAATTATAGAAAACAACACATAATCGTCTAGTGTGTGGTAGTGATCCTAACGGGCTTGCCTAACTAAATAATCAATAGGGTTAGATTTAACTATCAATCATTGCGTAAGGAACCTTTACCCAAGTACCCTGGTAATGTTAAGGTTGCTTCTTAAGCTACCCTGACCAGAGTTAAGAGGAATTTAGAATCCCGGCTATTGCTTATTTATCACACAATTATCCCTAAGATAATAAACGTAGATCAGAGCTAGTGGGGATTACTTTCTATTTCTTGAGCTAAACGCTCATAGTTTTTCCCTTCCGTATTTTATATCCTTGTTTAAAATTTTAGACTTAGTTTATTAATCGTTAATTATTTTAGAGTCTTAAAAATACAATAAATATTTTTATGTCTTTGCGTATTATTTTATCAACCTTTTCTAGCCACTTAGTAATGACACTATTATAAACTCACTTTTGTAGTACCTGGGATCGATATTTGTTTTACTTACTTCCTACTTACAAATGATCTGTTCACTTGCAAAGAGTTTATCGTAGTGGACTTGGGTATGCGTGCTTTATTATCTTTATTAATTGTTATTCTATCACATCTTTTCCCCTACTAATTAGGCCCGTCAAAAGTATTGCTACTGGGTTTTGATTTAACCGGATAAAATCTCACGTGTATTCGGTGTATATGAAACTAGTGGAAAAACTTTTACTAATCTTAAGGTTGCTAACCTATGTAGTGGAGTACACTTTAATGAGTGTGAACCATTATAGATTGTTGATTGATTTCCTTCATTTATCTCTTTACATATTGTTTGACTTAGCTTATATATCTAACCATTAGTGACTAGTTGCATGATCCCATAATTGTTTGGTCAAAAGCATAAGAGTCCCTTGTCTAATGAACTTTGCATTCTTGCTTAGGACTTAAGTTTACTCCTTAACATTATTAGGTGCATGCTCTATTTGTAGTCCTTATCTTCTAACTTTATTTCATAATATTATAGATTATATTACCCATTAATTTTGTTCCCTTAGCCGTAGCTTTTAAATTTCTCAGTTAATGTCTTAACTTTCTTAGTAAATTTGTTCCTTGCTCGAACAAACTCTGAAGAACATCTTATAACATTATTCCTTAGAATTTTCCATATAAATATAAATTAGGCTTACTAAACCTAGACGTAGGTGTATTTATTTTCTAATTAGACATTATTTGATAAAGTTTCCTATTCACCCCCTCTAGGACCTTACACATTTTTTTATATCTAATTCAACCAGGATTCACGCATAGCAGATATCCTCATTAATCATTGAGGTCATATTCGTTTGAACTGGTTTCCCAACTTGTGAAGCTATTTTAGAAATACTTGAATTAGTAAGGACCTAATTTGACCTAAAACAATAATTTTCTTATCATAATCCAAGTTGGCGTCTTCGTCATCTCGTAATTACCAATATCAAAAAACTCAGGTATTACGGAGAGCATGATCATTCTCCCATAAGAGGTGTATAGCTACACCGTTTTAAAATTTAGCTTCTGAACTCCATCTTCATGAAATTTAAAGATAAGCCATCCAATGGGTATTTTTTTCACCCTAAAATCAACATTTCACTCTTCACTATTCATCGAATATCAACCATATTTGGCACTTTGTTACCGACGATGTAACCCATGAGAGAAAATCTAAAGTCTTGTTCAAGTGTTATTACATCCTCCTATAATTGTAAGATATCTCTTTCCACAAGTTCAAAATATTCAAGCTCCATATCTACTGATGCCTTTTTATTATTCATAAACACACACTTATATTCCCTCTTTCTCTCTTCTACTTCATCCTCTTGGGTCAAACCCAGGCTTGTCAAGTCGGTGACCAAATCCCTGACCATGTTCACGGGTTCCTGGGTGAACCTCTCACGCCAAATACGACCAAATTCTTGAACTCGGAAGCATGTACTTAATCATTAGCAATGAAGTCACTAGTATTTGATATGGGGACATTAGCTTCCACTAAATTTAAATTGAGACTTTTACAAAACACTTGGTGTATATTTAGTAAATCCTAAGCTTTAGCCAAGAAAGACCTAGCATCCACCTTTAATTCCTTAAATTTACTTGTATTAATTTTCTTAGTTGCATTATACTCCAATCCTATATTTTACCTTTTAAATTTATTGTAATTGATATTACTATTTCATTCTGAGCAGCTACTCTATATGACCGAGGTTCTCCAACTTTAGTAAACCTATGTGAACGGGTTTGTTGTTTGAACTTTAGTCAATTCTTATAGATGTAGTGGAGCACAAATGAGTGCTTGATCGCCCAGTGGTGGGCTCAAGCTCCTACTGCCCAAGAAAGGGGTTGTTTTCGGAACTCCTTGCAAGCTCGCCAAAGGTAAACCAAAATAAACCCATTCCGGAGAATTACATAATAACGTGAAGCTATTCATTTTTGTTGAAGATTGGAACTCCAGGTTTATCAAAGAAGTCAGGTTCTTGGGTCCAAGGGTTTTTTGGCGGCGACTTCAAGCTGAAAGTTTTAAACATCTTAGAGTCTAGATCGTCAGGTGAAATGTATCAAGTGGTGTTGGATATTGATCTCATATTAATTGGTAAGAAATTTTAATGTAAAAAACAAAATAGGCGTTAAATTGAAGTGATTTAAATGAAAAAAATTAACCTCTTTCTATTTTATTATTTTTAATGTTAGTATTTTTCCGTTACGTTACTTATATGTTTCTAGATATTTTGATTTATTTTAAACTGGTTAGGTTATCTCAACTAACCAAGACCTTTCTATGTCTTCCTAACTTAAAGGGAGATGCATGGTTTGACACTAAGGGTTTTTTTGGATATAAGGGGTTTTTTAATAAATGAAAGGAAATGATAGTATATTATAAAAAATGATAGGAGTTTATTCAATCTTGTTTGGACTGAGTAGAAAAAGAAAGGATAATATTAGTAAGGGATTCTTTGAATTGTGTGTTTGGATTCTACATTACTTTTGTAGCCCTAATACAATATATTATAAATAAAACATAAGGGTAATAAAGATATTTTACTGTTTAAATCAATTCCTTCCTTCTAATGACTCCAAATTGGAGGAATGGGATATAAAGGATTAGAAGGTATACTTATAATTCTTTAGTAACCTATCCCTCCAAAATTTTATAATACAAACAAAGGATATCTACTATCATTTATAATCCCTTCGCTCCCCTTCTAATCCCTCTATCCAAACATACCCCAAAGGGTGTGAAGTGAGAGGTACAAGATTTGAATCACCTACCTGAACATGGGTAAACAATGGAATATGCATGAGGGGGCATGTATATCCACATGAGCGCTTAAACTTGTCTGGACCACCCACGTACCAAAATAAAAAATATTTTGATTTTCTTTGTTTTTTTTTGTTCCAAAAATATTACCATAAATTGAAAATATTACAAATTAACCAATCCCCGAAGGGACGACATCATCCTTAATTAAAACGGCTACCCTATCTGGGATATCGTGTAAGAGACACGAGCCTAGCATATTGCCATGGAGCTTATGATTGGCAACCCAGTCGGCCACCCTATTCCTATCTCTACTAATATAAGTAAATATAGGTAAACATTGTTCAACAAAAAATTAAATACTCTTAAAAACATTACAAATAGTAGGAAAAGAAAATTGCAGATTCTTATCAAGTGGATTCGTAATCTATTGGCAGTCGCTCTCTATGATAGTTCTATGATTGTGGAATATTTGAGCTTATAGACAGGCTTTAAGAACACCAAGAGCTTCCGCTTCCACCGGAGATTCAGCTGCTATATCCGCATTGCTTGCTAGTAGATTTCCCAAATGATTCATGGACACATAAGAGATAGTAGATTTATTATTAGCGAATGTAGCGTCACAATTTTTTTTCATTTAATTTGGTGGTGGTATCCATTTTTCCTTGAATTTCTTTGTATTCACAACAGCTTCACCATGTTCTATATCATTTAGTACGGGCTCTTCATTAGAATATATTGTTTTATTATCCTTCAGATTTTATTATTATCATCATTAAGATAGTTAGCTATTTTATACCCATCCCATTCTTTTATAGCCCTTTGTATTGTATTCATAGCTCTTTGTTGATGCTATTGAATATGTGTACAACATGCTTTAATGCATTAGTAAATCAAGCCGCAATAAAAGCAAGATGAAGTATATATATATATATATATATATCCTTTTTTTATCACTCTTTATGTGTTATTATATATATTATTAAAAAAGAGAGAAAAACAAGTTAATTCAGAGAGAGAAATGCTATGATAGTTGTTGTTTAAAAGATTTTTTTTAAACATAACATTATTTATATAAAAAATTGGCAAATAAGCACCTATACGAAAATAATTTAAAATCTGACACTCTAGCCGTGATCAAACCATCGCCTTTCCGAAAAGCCACGGTCAAACCATTGCATTTTACTTAATTCGTTAATCTGCTAAAAGAAAAGGTAGTGGTTTGACCGCAGCCTTTCGGAAAGACGGTGGTTTGACCATGGCCAGAGTGCCTGATTTCAGATTATTTACATATGAGTGCTTATTTGCCAATTTTTTTGCTAATGAATGTGATTTTTTTTTAAAACTCTGTTTAAAACCATTAAATATGAAATGATATGGAGTACAATGATCCCAAATGCTTGGTTGGTTGTGCTACCTTCAGTTGGTTCAGATCATTGTCCTATAATACTCCATCAGGATCAAATTTGTAATAATAAGAATAAAAGATTTTATTTTCAATCTTTTTGGGCAACTGAATCAGAATGTCTTAACATCATTAAAAATGCGTGGGAGTAACACAAGTACTTAAGGGGTATTCCTGCTAGTGTTATAAAATTCAAACTTAATATTACAAAGAGAAAATTATTAGGATGGAATAAGGACAAACTCGATAATAATAGGAAATGCATAGAAAACTATATGGAAAGGCTTAAAGTCTTATCAAATACTGTGATGAATATAAGGCTTTAACAAAACTTAAAGAGAAAGCTTGGGAAAGAGGAGAACAGTATTGGAGGGATAAATCTAGAGTTATGTGGTTAAAAAAGGGTGATAAGAATACAACATACTTCCATGATTGTACTAAAAATAGAAGAAAAATAAATAATATCAAAAGAATCAAGAATGAAAATAATGAATGGATAGAAAAAGAAAGTGATATTATTAATGTTTTTAAGAAATATTTCAATGAGGTTTACAACTCAACCGGGCCAAGAGATTTTGCGCATGTATTATCTCTTGTACAACCTATTGTAACTAATGAAACTAATCAAACACTTATATCCCCCATCACTTGTGAGAAAGCTAAAAAAGCAGTTTGGGAGTTGGGTTTAACTAAGGCTCCGGGGCCTGATGGCTATACTGGAATGTGTTACAAAACCTATTGGGGAACTATCAAATTAAATATAATGCCCATTATTAATGATTTTTGGTTTAATAATGGCAGTTTGGAGCCTTTGGATCAAACTTTTATAGCTTTAATTCCAAAAATTGAAAAACCTTCTGAGGTGTCCAATTATAGGCCTATAAGTTGTATAAATTTTGTATACAAAATAATCTCTAGAATTTTGGTAAACAGGTCAAAACCTTTGACGCCACTATTAGTAGACGATAATCAAACGGGTGTCATACCTGGTAGGAATATTCAAGAGAATATATTAATATCACATGAACTTATCACTATTATTAAAAGAAGAAAAATTACTAAAAAATACTTCCTAACCATTAAAGTAGATGTAAAAAAGGCTTCTGAGTATTTAGAACAGAATTTTTTAAACAAATTATTAACTAAAATGGGCTTTCATCATAAATGGCTGGATAAAATTATAAATTGTGTTACTACAGTATCATATTCTTTACTTATTAACGGGAAAGAACATGAAATTCAGAAACCTTCAAGAGGAATAAGGCTAGGGGACCCTTTATCCTCTTTCCTGTTTTGTCTAACCCCAAAAAATCTATGTAATACTATTAATAGTATTATATCTCGGTTTTGGTGGAGTAATAACAAAAATAATAATAAAATTCATTTTGAAAGTTTGGATTCTTTATGCTCATCCAAGTCGTTGGATGGCTTAGGCTTTAGGGATATAAACCTGGTGAACTTGGCTTTATTAGGTAATTTGACTTGGTATGTACTTAATTATCCTGAATCACTACGTAGCAAGTTATAAAAAGGAAAAAATTATCTTAGTAATGATTTTTTAAAAGCTAAAATTGGCCATTCTCCCTCTTTTGGTTGGAAAGGCATTCTAGAGGACAGAAGGATTTTTGAAAAAGATATAAAATAGAAATTAGGAAATGGTTTACAAATAAATGTTCAAAGTGACAAATGGATTAATAATGTTAATGATGTTATCAAACCAAAAGATAATACTATAATGTTAGTAAAAGAATTCTTCCAAACTAATAATAAGAATTGGAATATGAGCTTTGTGAATTCATAATACAATCGAGAGATAGCTATGATTATTTCTTATATGCCTATCCCTACTTATGAATGTGATGATTTTTGTTTTTGGAACTCTACTAAAGATGGCAATTATTCATTTAAAGTTGTTTATTTGTTACTTAAAAGAAATAAAGACGAGAAGAACAAAGTTGTATCCGACCTTCTTCCTTCTTCTTCACATCTTAATGATCCAGATATTTGGAAGATAATATGGAATATGAATTGTTCTCTTAAGATTAAAAATTTCATGAGAAAGTGTATTAAGAATAATATACCCACATAGGTGAATCTTTATAATAGAAAATGTACTAAATCTAAGGTTTGTAAAATTTGTAATTGCGATGATGAAACCACTGAGCATCTTTTGTTTGCTTGCCCTTGGGCTAGGGCTGTGTGGCTCTCTTCCTCTTTAACTCTAAAAACCTTAAATAATAGCACCTTAAGGATTGATGACTGTTTTCACAAGCTGTTGCCTCTTTGAATGCTACTCATGGTCAAGATATACAATTTGCTGCACTTTTGAATAATGTTAGTTAGGCTTGACAAAAAAAAAAGTAATGTTTGTTGGCAAATTTGGAAAGGTAGAAATACCTTTGTATCCAATGGGGTTAAACATGAACCTATGTTCATGTGTAATTTAGATTACTCCACTTGGAAGGAATATAAAGATGTGAATCAAAATCCAAATGATGGTAAAATAATATAGGAGTTGAGCGATTCAATCTCGGATTTCTCTGCTTTAATTGAAGAAAATGATAAAAACCTTAATATTAAAAATACTAGTAAAATTAGTAATTGGAGTCAACCTCCTACTAATATTATCAAAATAAATACCGATGCTAGATTTAGTTTATCTGGTTGTGCTAATTCTTATATAGTCAGAGTTTCTTTTGGAAACTTGATTGAGGTTAATGCAAAGGATATAGAGGCAAGAATCTCTATAGCAGAATCTCAAGGTGTTCAGTGGGGCTGCGAGATAGCGAAAGATTTTCCTACAGCTCTATTATTATCGAAAGTGACTGTGAAGTGATAGTTAAACCCTTAGCTACTAGGACCCCTTGTAATATTTTTGAGTGTTGTAATATTATTAAGTCGATATTGGTATTGTGGAGACTTGTAATCCGTTTTTTTCTTTGTTAACCGCAAAGGTAATAGAGTAGATGATTGGGTCGTCAAACAAAAATTTGTTGGCAAACTATTTGATAACTGGAGGATCTCTCCTCCTTCTCAATTAGCTTAACTTATCTTACTTGATAAACAAATTTACAATATTGAGTAATATTTGTGATATTTAACATTATTATGCTATTTATTATATTAAGCAGTTGAAGAAAAAAAAGTAAAAAAGTAGCGGTTGAAATAGTAAGCCAGCTAACAATTGGTGGCAACTGCTGAGTGCTGGCAACCATAATTGGTCCGGGACCTCAATAACTTTCAAAACAGACAAAACCAAATATGTTCATCTTTTCCATTTAAATCTGATGCTGATAATAACGGTCAAATTAGGACCATGTCCCCGAGGATTAAATCATTTCCACTCAATTATAGAAATGTAAACATGACATGTGATCATGTGATCATACTTAATTGTGATATAATAAAAGAGTGTTCGAACACTTAATTGTTTGTACTAATAGAGCAATATATGAAAGAGTGTGGTGAATTTAACTATCATTGAAAGAAAAAACAAGAGATAATTCCCAATTAATTACACTTCCTCACTTTTCATTCTCAAAAAAAAGGAAGGAGGAAATTACTTCCTACTTACTCACAAATTTTCAACTTAATTCTCAAATAAGCACATGGTCATATTTACCTTCCATTATTGCCCTTATATGTTTTTTTATTTCATTATATATTTATATATTTAATATCTGAATTTATTTTTTCATTTTTTTAAATTTTTTTTTTAAATTTTTTTTTTCCGAAAAAATATTTTTTTTTTGAATTTTTTTTTTTTCGAAATTTTTTTTTTCCAAAATTTTTTTTTTTTTTGGAATTTTTTTTTTCGAAATTTTTTTTTTTTGAAAATTTTGTTTTTGAAATTTTTTTTTTCGAAAAATATTTTTTATTTTTCGATATTTTTTTTTTTCGAAAAATATTTTCGAAGATTTTTTCATTAACACACAAGTCCATACTGTTTTGTGTTACGGTAACTCATACATCAAACGATTGTGTGTTACATTAACACACAATCAGATGTTCAGACTATCTGTACACTATTATCTATTAATGTGTACAAATATTCTGTATATCTTATTCTGTGTTCCTGCAACACACAATTGTTATTTGTGTGTGTTTAAGCAACGCAAAACTGTAAATGATAAACGCATTGTGTGTCTTACCAACACAAAACCCATACTGTTGTGTGTTACTGTAACACATACTTTCAGCAATTGCGTGTTGCATGAACACATAATCAGCCTACATATACATTATTCTATACTTTAAATGATAAACGCATTGTGTGTCTTACCAACACAAAACCCATACTGTTGTGTGTTACTGTAACACATACTTTCAGCAATTGCGTGTTGCATGAACACATAATCAGCCTACATATACATTATTCTATACTTTGTGTACAAATATTCTGTCTGTCTGATTTTGTGTTCATGTATCACACAATTTGTTATTTATGTGTGTTTAAGCAACTCAATATTATACATATTGGGTGTTCATGCAACACACAACACATATGATTTTGTGTTACTTTAACACACAATTATCATGGAAAAAAAATTCCGGGGGAAAAAATCGACAAAAAAAAATTCGAAAAAAAAATTTCCGAAAAAAAAAATATTTTTTGAAAAAAAAATATTTTTCGAAAAAAAAATATTTTTCGAAAAAAAAATATTTTTCGAAAAAAAAATATTTTTCGAAAAAAAAATATTTTTTGAAAAAAAAAATATTTCGAAAAAAAAATATTTAAAAAAAAAATCTGAAAAAAATAAATTAATATTAAACTATAATTAATAAAATATATAATTAAAGTAATTAATAATAGGTAGAAGGATATTTTGGTAATTGGATAATATTTTGTGCTTAATTGGGAATTAAGTTGAAGTTGTAATTAATAGGGAATACTTACCTTCTCCGCGTAATTAATTGGGCGTTGCCCCAAAAAACAAATTAAAGTATAAATTGTTTGAGTGATTGAACCAAAAACTTCAAGTAACAAAAAAGTTGTCTGATTAAGTTTAAAATAAATTTAGATAAGCAATGCATTTAAGAAACACAAGCTATCCTGTATAGAAAAAATACTATCCATTTTAAAAACACACGACCTAATAAAATAACACAATACCCTAGTAAAGTTGAGTGTTTTAAAGAAGAAAAATAATTAATAAATGTCCTAGAAAAACTATTTTAAAACGACAAATTTTTGGATTAATATATTTTTAAAATGTACATGATATTGAAAATAATTTATTTTATAAAAATATTATTTTTATAGGAATTGTAATATTATATACCATTCTATATATTATTTATAATATAGTGTCATTTGGTCAAACAATCAAAACTGTCAACCAGTTTAGTTAGTTCAACTGACAAAATTTTTGTTATTTTTTTATATTTAAAAGGTGTGAAGTGAGAGGTACATGGTTTGAATCATCTCCTTGGACATGTGTAACCTATTTCTGATTTGCTTGGAGATATGCATGAGGAGGCGTGCATATTCTCTATAAGGGAGTTCTGCTATGCTTATGGACGGCTTGTTTACCTTGAATGAGAGTATAACTCGAGGAAAAACTTAAAAGAAGTCTGGAAAACCGGATT
Source organism: Nemophila menziesii (assembly GCA_029959085.1). Lineage (NCBI taxonomy): Eukaryota > Viridiplantae > Streptophyta > Magnoliopsida > Boraginales > Hydrophyllaceae > Nemophila > Nemophila menziesii. The sequence continues at coordinate 18,876,185 of JARWIR010000013.1, read as the reverse complement.
CATGGAATGGAAAAATCAAATGTGCAGAAGGAGAAGAACCAGGATAAGAAGACTACTAACAAAAACAAAGAAGAGGTGATGGAAAATGTGTCATTTTTTGTTTTTGAAGCCATGAGTGTTGAAGCTAAGGAACACAACAATGGAGTCAAGATCTAAGACACGACAACTAAGAAGATTCTAAAAATGTTAGGGAAGAAAGAGAAGTGGTTTGATAAGGACAACACAGATTGATCAAAGTATAATAAGTTCAAATGGTTTGACTTAATCATTTTTACTTCAATCCTCAAACCAACTAAGAACATCTTTGGAGTATATCTAGTTAATATCAAACTAGATGACGTGTAGACCTTTGTGCAGATTAAGTTGGGACCCAAATGTGAGTCTAGATAAAAATGGAAATGTTTAACTTTGCATTTGGGTATGTTAAATAACTGGATATTTTAAAAGCCTTTATGTAAGCCCAATGGTGGGTTTTAGGCTTTTCGCCGAAGTTCAAATGCTTCACAAGGAAAGGATAACCCAAATAAAAAAATTGAAGAAAAAAGGAACCCTTCTCATTCATTCCTAATGTCGTGAATACTACCCTCTCAACTGAGAAAAATCTTAACACCCAAAATTGAAAACCAATAACCAAATGTTAAGGAAGACTTTCAATACAAAGAGATAGATGATATCATGGGAACAAATAATGCCTTGAGAAGAGACATATAAATAGGCAATGAAAGTATTCGCTAGATAAACAATGGGAAGATGGTGGAATTTGATATGAAGACGAGTGAAAAAGAAAGAAGCGAGAGACAATGGATGACGAGATGGACGCTGAAAATGGGCGAAAAATAGTTGATGAATCCAATGGAGAAAGATGACATGGAAATCCATGACTGGAAACATAGAATGAGGACGAGATAATGTCTTGCAGGATTAAACTCGAAAAATTTTACACACAATAATGACTCAACTATGTTGGATCTGTTGGGGGTTGGGCGATCCCCTAACAATTCTGACACTTAAGGATGTTTTGGTGCAACATCATCCAGAGGTAATTTATCTTTCTAAAATAAAAAATAATATTGTTTTGGTAAATTCTGTTGTTAAGAAAATAGGTTATGATGTTCAACATGTTATAGATCCTAATACTGAGACTATGGGGACTGCCTTTACTTACAGAACCAAATATAAATATTGAGGTTCTTGGATCCACAAATACCTACATTCATTATATCAAGTTTACACTACTTTCATCTATATTCCTTCCTATATAATTTGAAAGATGAGGTAATTAGTAACATAAAGAATTGTTAGAATAATTATCCAAATCTCCTATGGAATATAGTGGGGGGACTATAATATGTATAGATTATTTTGTGAAAAGTTAGGAGGAAGTTCTTAAATCATGAAAACATGAAAAGTTTAGACAAATTAATGAATACTTTAGAACTAGCTGAAATGAACACAAAGGATTCTCATATAGTTGGACTAACAAATGGCAGCATGTGGGCTTGATTAAACAAGTGCTTGATAAATGATGTGTAAATATTGAATTAATTTTCTTAATTCGTGGCTAGTGGTCCTACCACCAATAGGGTCTAATCACTCAATTTTACTAATGATTAAGGATACCAAGAAACTCCATATACTTAAAAGATTTATTTTTGACAAAAACTGGCTCAACAACAAAGAGTGCATTAATATCTTAACTCAAACTTGGGTAAACAGTTCTAGTATAAGAGGTCATGGAATACTTAGATTTGGTAAAAAAATCTCCACACTTACAAAAGTGTTAACTGATTAGCCTAAGAAGAGAAACAAATAAAAAAGAGCACAGACGTAATATGATCAAAGTAGACTTTAAAATTTGATTAAATATCAAACCCCAAAGATTAGGATGAATACAATAATATATATATATATATAAGAACATAAAACCATTGGGCTCAAGAAGAATCCAGTTAGTCCAAAAAATCATAATCACTTGATTAAAGCTAGGTGACAACAATTCAACATATTTTCATGCATTAACCAAAGTGAAAAGGAAATAAAATCCTAAGAATACAAAAAGACAATAATGATTGGATTTATACACATGATGAATTTTTTAAGAAATAAAGACTCACTTTAATAACATTTTTACAACAGTGGGCCCTAGAACTATGATCCAGTGATGGAAAGTATATCTTATTATGTTTCTAAGGATATGAACAAAGACCTAATCAAACACTTAGATGCCTAAGTTAAAGAAGGCCCTATGGATTCTTTGCAATGACAAGGCACTAATGCATGATAGTATGACAGTTTATGTTTATAAAAGACATTGGAATCTGATTAAGTTTGACCTGTTAAGAATGCGTATTCGATTTCCTCGAACAATTGTTATTTCATTTTTGTTAGAAATTTTATAACGAGGTGGTAGGTGGGTACCATTGCTCAGAGCATGTTGAGGATAGACCACCCGAGAATGGCGTGGTGTGCAAATGCACATTGCGCTATATCAAAGCTTACCAGTATACTTTGTGATAAATTTCATGCTATTACGGTCATAGGTAGCTCAATGCATCTAGATGGATAGAATATTTGGGCGGAAAACCCTTTAATCAGTTCCTTATAAAATTTAGTTTCACTTGGATCGATCTTTAACTAGTTTAAGGTACTCATGTACAATAGGTTAACCAAACTCCCTATGTCGACTTGAACTCGTCGCGCCCTTCCGTTGCTTATCATAATTGGTATGACCAACAAATATGTATGAGGGTGGTGTCGCCTAAGGTGTGATAAAATAATGATATAAATAAGTGCAAATAAACACCCTAGTCAGAGCACGGTTCTGCAAGTATTACAGGACGTATGCAAGTTTTAATGATAAGAAGATTCGTTCCTCAGAGACTACGAAAGTTAGGAAGAACTTGTGCAATTATCTAGTGAAGATAATAAAGTTAGAATAATAATACACAAGGGTAAAAAAAGAAAGATAGATTTGTATTTGATTTTTAATAAAGGAAAATTAAACTGATAAACTAAAGATAGAAAATTAAATAAGCTCAGAACAAATAGTATGATAATTTAGCCTGAGTAATTAGCAAGTAATCCCCACTAGTTTTGCCGTTCTAAACATGTAAGAGTGAATCATGTAGTATCTCAATGTTCGGTTTCAATTGTGCTAGGTAGATAATTTTAGGGTTTACCTGTGTCAATAAGAACCTAAGCAATCTTTTCCTGCAACTGATTAAATGGCAATACACCAAACCATAGTGACAATCTAGTTAGGTTGATTTGTCAGGTCTAAACCTTGTTCTAGACGCTATGTGTTGTTCCTAATAATTAAATATGTCTTAGCTATTGACTATCTAACTATTATTAAAGTAAAGTAATCATATACATTGTACACCGCAAAGAAAACAGATTATAAGTCAAACACATAAACAGAAAAATAAAACATGAATTCAATTTAAAACATATAATTCCCAAATTAGATAGATGTCAATCAAAACTAGGGTTCATACATATATGCTAAAACTCAAGCTAAATTTATTTAACTCATACTAAAGAAAGAAAATAAAAGAATTACAGATTTGAAGGTTGAAGAAGACATGATTGATGCACAACTCCTTCCAGACTTCTCTTCTTGTGTTGTAAGCTTCTTCCTGGCTTAAGGTTTAGCCAGGGATGATTTTCTAATGATAAGAGGCTGTATTTATAGGGTATAGGAAGACCTAATTCGTTTTCTTGAAGGAGAAGGTAAGTAGTGGACTCCTAGCCCAACTCAAATTCGTAACCCTAAAATATGGAATCAGCCCCGTTTTTGTTTTGGTCCTAACAGCTTCAATACTTATCCGTTTGACTCGTATGAGTAGTCGAAATTCATCTTCTCGGAAAGATCTTTAACTTTGCTCTTAACCATTATTCCAAATTCCTCACCTATTTTTAGATATAAGCTCATTTGTGGTCGTGGGTGGTAAAATTTAGATTTATTTGGAAGCTTTATCTTTCCATACTTTAGCTTTTGTTTCCTTATCTCCAATTTCCATGTTTATCCTCTTTCCTTTAGCTCTTAGAATTAACTTGGACTCTAATTAATTACCATATATCTTTAAAGCTTCACACTAAATAAACAATTAAACCCAATATGCTCTAAAAATAATAAATAATTATTTCAAGACACAAAATAGGAAAGTGTACTAAATCATGATAAAATCGACCTACACTCTAATAAATACACCTAAAATGATGTCTCCAGCTAGGACTAATTCATGACAAATAGGGAGACAACAGGGGGATATATTAGCATATTTCCATTCTTATCAGTGAAGTGTATATCATCTCTGTTATTAGAACCCCGATTAGTTTATTGGTCTTGATATGACAAACATGACACATTCTCTCATTTTGGGATCTCCAACCTCTTGGTCCTCATGTTATTGTTTGTCGTAAATTCACATGCTCTATTTGGTAAATTATTAGGCTTGACGTGAAGTCAGGTTATTGTCAAACACTTTTTTTTTGTACGGGAGTCCTAGACCATAATCTCTTTGGGATCTCTTGGCTGCTCGGTGCCCTGTGTAGGGGTCGAAAACTTTCCCAACAATTTCAGTATTTCTGTTACGCTCTTAAACCGATCATAGACATTTGTGTCACGACTGTGATCTTTATGGAAGTGCCAATACTTCAAGGTGTCTCTCATCCAAGTATGAGAGAGCATCCTTGAAGACCACTTGATAATTTTTTATGATTTGGCATAAGATGTCGTATAGGGTGTCTTCTGGGAGATCCCGCCAACCAGTTTTTCTATCTAGTCTATATATTTGGGGCCAGTCTTGATATCTATCACATCTGTTATTTTTCATACCTTTGTTGATTCATGTGTTCTTAATAAGGCGATTCTCTTTCTTTTGTCCTCTCATTAACCTTTTTGCAATTTTCTTTGGCCTTCACATAGATCCTTGAGTCATCTATTATATATGATAGGATACTTTGGGGCCGGGAAGCCAAATATACCTAGATCTCGTAGTTGGACAACCCTATATTAAAATCATGATAAACAATTGAATGATTTAACTCATTCACGTTGTAAGCAACCTCGACGAATGATCCTAGAAAGATTGTAAGATTTCCCTTTTTCCTTGGACAAGGCCAAGCGATGTCTCTCCTTTGGCATAATATTTAATAGTCCGAGACATCTATTCTTTAAGGTTTTTTAGTCTAAAGTTGGTATTTTGCCCCCTTATTTGATATATTTCGATTCTTAGGCTAATGATAATAGTTCTTTTGTTTTTGGAGCACTTTGAGGTGTTTTGTACTTTATAGGTGAGACTCATAAGAACACGTGGAGTCTTACAACTTATGGATTGGAAAAGAATTTGAAAAAGTAAAGATAAACCTCCGAGAAAGTGAAAAGAGACCAAAAAGTAACCCGGAAAGTCAAGAGTTTACTTAATGTTCAAGAAAGGAAGGTTTTACAATTATGCTGAAATATTGGACTTGATGCCCAGGATGACCCGAGAAGATTTTGAAGCTTATTTATAGACAGTTGGTAAGCTCTCGGAAAGAAGCACACATAGAAAAAAAACAAGCACAATCTGGAGTCTAGAAGGTCGAGATAAAATTGTTTTAGTGACCCGCGGGTGATATACATGCACAAAGCCGGGAGTTCTCCACATTTAAGTACTTTTAACCCATGGAGCAAGCCTATCTAGTATGTGTCACAATTTAGGAGCTATAAAAGTCTTTTATTTCATTTCTTCTAGTATAACTCATAACAACAAATCAAGGGGAGCTAAATCTTGTGAAGAGGAGATTGGGAAAACGGTTTCAACGTTTTCATCTTCATCTTCAAGTTTCATTATTTTTCACCAAAAATATTGTAAATTCCTTCCTCTTTATTTATTTTAGTTATTTCATGCCAGATATTTTTATTATTATTTTATTTTTAGAAGTATGAGCTAAATCCGTAATTGTGTTTGGAGATTGATGAAACTCTAATTTACTTTTGGGCATTTTATTGTAATTAGAGGAAAACTAACTTAATTAAATTAATGTTGATATGTTTCTCTTTATCTTATATTGAATTGTGATTGATTAATTTGACCAATTGATTGATTATATTTTATCCTTGAATTACACCAGGGATGGGGGGTTTAAGGGTAGATCTAGGTAAATTGAGAGTGTATTATTCTATTAAAATAAGAGATCTTAGATGATGCATTTCCGCGATGTGGGTATGAATTTTTAGCACTTTATATGGTATCTTGGTCCGCCCGGGAGGGGTTCCATATCCTTGTGAGTAGAACAATAATCACCCGGGAGGGGTTTATTGTTAATGTTGAATCCCGGTTAAGATGTACACTTATCAATATTTTCCTTATTAGATAGAATTGCCTAATTAGTGAATTTAGGTAAATTCAATTGTCCTAAACTCAACTTCTCACCTTATAATCTAATTTTTGCATATCTAGTCCTTTACTTTTGTAGTAGTTAAGTGTAATCCAACCCATATTTCCTATTTATCTTTTTTCGCAATTATTCTTAACCAATCTAAAGCACAAGATTAACATTCCTAATCCCTTGAGACACGAATCTCGATCTTTCGAATTACTACTTGGTCAATTTTCGTACACTTGCGGATTGACAACACCGATTAAGGAAGACTTTGTTTTACCAGTCTTTCTATTTGAGAATTGAGCGTGCAATATCTCAGTGAGTTGCGTAAAAGTCTCTATGGAGTGCGACTATAATTTAGAATACCACATTTGAACGTTGTTGGACAAAGTTGAAGGGAAAATCTACACATATACCGCGTCCAACCCCGTAATGAACTCCATGTACCTTCAGAATGTTTTGATGTGTGCATCTAGATCAGTTGAGTCATCAAAGGAAGGAATAGTTGTCGGTTTGAGCTTCTGTGGAATACATCATCAAGCATTGCCCAAGAGAAAGGGCTCCTCGTGTTTATGACTAATACTCGATCGACCTGTAATATTTTTCCCTTGCTCGGGCTCCTTCTTTGTCGGTGTTCCCCTTATCGCATATATCTTTCCCTTCCTCGATTCACATATGTAGAGTTGTCATTTTTTTGAGACGCTATGTTGTATGCGATTTTGCTTCACCGGGGCGTAGTCGTGATGGATGTTATTAACAGGAGGATCCTAAGGTAGAAGTGCATGTTGTAGAAAAAGCTATTCTAAAGATTGTTGTATCAATATTTGAAAATGTCAAGTTATTCCTAGATTTATTGCTTCTTCCTTGGTGGCCAAGTGGTTGGTGAGCACTAGTGATTCTCCTAGGGGAGATGGATTTTGCTCGGTACTGACATGAGTTTTAAGGTCGTCCCTCTGAGGACCCCTATTTTCTGCTATTGAGAGTGATCCCATCTCGATATTTGGTATGCCTAATGGAGGTTCTTCCATTTATACTTGCCTTGGTAAATCTCGTCCAGATCTTTTTTTATCGGTGGTATCTCTGGGACTTTTGTCCCAAAAAATGACACCAATTGATAGAGTGTATAACACCCAACCAATAGGAATACACGAGCGATGGAACTCTGGTAATCTTCTTGTCGTTGCTTGGACTAGAACTTTCTTCACCCGAGCTAATATCCTGAAACCAGACTAAGAGTAGGATCACATCGAGGTATGCCTTCCGATGACACTTCCACGGTCAAATCAGTATTGTAATCAAGGACCGAGGCGAATATCTATAGGCTAGGTCTAACTATAATATGAACAATGTAAGAATTCAAACAATACTTACTCAACTCATGGCGTAGGTATTTATATTTCAGAAAATCCTTGTATACTTGGTTGGACTTTTGTCGGACCCCACGAAGGGGGTGCTCAGGATGCTAAATCCTCGAACGTATACAGGAAGGGCGAAACTTCTCGGGCTCTGAACTTAGCCATCTCAGGAGATTTGAATCATTGGCTTATTCAGAGACCAAGCGACCCTTGTAATCTAAATGATAAAACCGAGTCTATCGTTGTTGTGACGTGGCATGGCCGAGTCTATCTCCATAAAAGAAAAATCAAAAACAATTAGAAAACATCCCTTTAATATTGTTATGTAAATTCTACATCAGATACACAACTTGACTTTAGTTGAATACGCAGGATAAATTAACATATTTACATTGCAAAGGGGATGCCATTATGATTTCAATGTTGTGAAATTTGCTTCTATTTTTTCCAATTGTGCTTGTGGAATTTCCTTAGAGACAGATAATATCATTCGTTTTCCTTGTTGTGCGTAACATGTCTGCTGGCAAGAGGAATATATGACATGAATCCATCTATCTGTATATCTATCCATAAATTCAATTTCAAATTCATTCGTATAAAAGCAATATGTGTCATGTGATAAATGGCCTCCACTTTTTATATGGTCCCCAAAATAATTTGAACTACTTTCAAGCCCCATAATTTTCATGACACAACTTTTTCTTAGTGATATTCATGTGGCTCTTTACTAAATCTACAAGGAAACAAAATGCAAACATATTTGACAAGATTTCAATTTTACCTAACTAAGATCCAACAAAAGCATGTGACATTTTGATGTGTCTGCAAGAAACAATTATGAGTTGGAATGCAAACCATTTTCCTTGTGACTTTCGCAAGGATATATAACAAAATATTATTGATTTAAAAGTCTTTTTTTTTTACTTCTAAACATAAATTAATATCCCTATATATTAATTAAATTTATACACACAATTTATCCAATATATTTCTATTAGGTAAAACTAGGGATATCAATAAGAAAGATTTGGGACGGGATATCCCAACGGGTTTTCCTATCCCCACACCCACCTCCTAAAAGAGAAAGAAGCCCCACATCCCGCCCACACCCACAACATTCTTTTCCACACCCTGCCCCATATTTTAAATTCTCCTGGGGGTCGGGTTCTACCCACAAGTTATGATCCAAACCAAAACAAGACTATACTAAAAAAAAATCATACGGGCTAAACCAGACAACGTCTTATTGGATATATTACTCAACTTAACATGACTGTAGCTTAAAACCTATGATACAAAATCGATTTAAACATTAATCCAACTATGTTTAACTACTTCGAAATTTTGTTTTACATGTTATTTGGGGTGCATCAAAAATCATAAATATATGATTAGAATCCAATGTTGCTATATTTTCTTTCTTGAAGACGATGTAAATACTTTTATCTAAAGTGTTTAATGGATAAATATTTAATAATCACTAGAAAAAAAAATGTTACATATTCTTTTGCTTGCAACCGTAAGTAATTACATCGTAGGGTGCTCATCGCTCATGTTTATATTATATCTTTAAGAGATTAACTTTTATCTTTTGGTTATACTTTATAATTAATTAAGACTTTAGACTTTCTAATATTTATATTATATATTACAACTAAAATATAATATTTGTATATCTTATAGACAATGCAGGGAGGGTTTGCGTGGTGAGAAATGTGTATCCCTGCAACCCGCCCCGCCCATGCGCGTGTTTTGATAATGAACCCCCACATCCCACCCCAACCCCCATTTAGTACCTTAAAACCTTCCCAATTTAGGGTGGGGTGGGACATGACCCGCGAACCCGCGCTCCATTGACATCCTAGGTAAAACCCGTGTCTGGAGACACTTAAGAAAAATTTCTCTCGTTGACAGGAGTCGAATCAAGGTTCCAAGGATGAAAGTCAAGGTTAAAGTTTGGGTTAAGGTTTTTGTTTTTTTGCTCGCCAAGGAGAAGGTTTGGGTCAAGGTTAAGTTTAAGGTTAAGGTTAAGGTTAATTTCAAGGTTAAGGTTAAGGTTGAGGTTGATGTAAAGGTTTAGGTTAAGGTTAAGGTTAATATTTAGGTTAAGATTATGATTAAAATTAAGGTCAACGTCAAGGCCAAGGTTAAGGTCAGAGTTAAGGTTTAGGTTAATTTAAGGTCAAGGCCAAGGTTAAGGTCAGAGTTAAGGTTTAGGTTAATTTAAGGTCAAGGTTAAGGTTAAGATTAAAGTTAAAGTTAAAGTTAAGAGTAAGGCTAAAGTTAGGCTTAAGATTTAACGTTTAAGGTTTAAGTTTAAAGTTAAAGTTAAACTGTGATTGTTGAAGAAAAGACAAACATGAAAAATATGACACATGAACTCAAAAAGAGACCCGGCTAGAATGAAGAATGATACGCTAAAGTCAGTCAAAAGTTTGACCGTTGAAGATCGTACATATAATCTAATCCATATGATACATGTCAGCTCAAACGGGATCCCACAAGGAAGAATATGATAACGGGACCTCCCAATGGCCAAATATTTAAATCTCTTTGTGCCAAGTGGATTCAACCGTCAAGAATAACTTTACCTATAAAATCAATTTCATTCTATTCAAAACCAACCTCTCCAACATACAAGACCTCAAGCATTCATCCAAAATAAATAGAAAGTATGCTCAACCACCATCTAGATAATATATATATATATATATATATATATATATATATATATATATGTGTGTGTGTGTGTGTGTGTGTGTGTGTGTGTGTGTGTGTGTGTGTGTGTGTGTGTGTGTGTGTAATAAAATACGTGTTCAACCATCATCCAAAAAGTCACAAAAAAAGACAAGTCGCAAAATGAGCCAAGAAGTATATTTAAAGTTCAATAAGAATTATTGGAAGAATTTTTACATCAATTTTCGGAGGTCATAACTCATAATTGATGAAAATTTCAATCATGAATTCGAGCTCAAGATAGCCCTTCGAGTGTAAATTACGTGAGAAGAAACTGTTCAGAAACTAGAGTTGAATTTAAGAATGTATGGGTGTTTTACTGTCAAGATCCAAAGTTGTCCAGATTTGAAATAGTTTATTGGGCCACTTTTTATTCACTTACGATGACCCAACTCGTGTCAAACATTTTCTGGGGCTATATATACTAGTTTTTCAGCAACCAAACACACAAATTATTATATTGAATAGTTAGAAACGTTGGGAGTAGCGACAAGAAGTAGGAAGAGCCATAACAACACTTGTTTCCTCAATTAGTGTAATTTTTCCTTACATTATCTTTTCTTCTTGTTTTGTTATCTTCACTTCCACTATGAACTAAGCTTCTTAGTAATTTGAGATATTTGGATGTAAACCCTAACTATTAATTAGGTATTATTTGTATGAATTTAAAATTTGTTATTTATATAAAGCGTGAATTTGTTGTTGTCATAATTATTATTGCGATTCATGATTAATTATTGTAATATGACCATATGCATAGGGTTTGATTGCTAGTAAATTGCGTCCAAAATAGGTGTTTGGTAGTGGATAAAGGATAATTACGCCTCTTGGAGTTGAAGATTCAGAGAAGCTAAACTAATTAGGTAATCACATAGGGTTTGAACTTTAGACGCCTGGATAACATGCGTAGGATTCACTCGGAAGAGGTTTCTAGGGTTAGATAGCAGCCTCCCACTTATCCGGAAGGAACTTAAGGAGACTTTAAAATCCCGATTAGCAACAATATATCGTTTTATCCTTAGAATTGCAAGTAAGTACAAGCTATATCTAATGGGAATTACAAGTGTCCCGAGGTACGTTTATTTTCTCATTCTTACAAATCTTTAGTTAATTTGTTTCCTAGTTAATCATTAGTTTAATTTTATAGATTTAATAGCCCTTTAAATAAAAAAAACCAAATAAAAATCTTCACTTTTCTATCTTATATTAGTATATAACTAAATTTAAAACTAATTTTTTTGTTAGACGAACTTATTTATTGTCTCTATTACTTACGGGTGCGCATATACTTACGACTGCGCATATGCCTGCGAGTTTTTTCATCCTCCGAGTATAGTTTATATAGTACACCTCTTTTTTTTCGTTTATCAAAGAAAAAAAATTACAACCTACCACAAAGACTAGCAAAGAAATTAAAAGATCCGACAACCGAATAATCCTTCCAGCTGGTTAAGTCCATATTTCTTCGTACGCATTTTGTATAGGGTGATTTACCCATACAGTCCACAACCTTTAGTCCATTGCCCATAAGGTCTAACCCATCGTAAAATTCAGAACTGCCCTTGTAACCCAATTAGTGACAGTTGACTTACCAAAACTAATTTCCCTGATTCCATGCAAACAATCAATCATCAAAATAGAATTTGATAACTTATGTCCTTTTATTGGATTAGTTTCAAAAATAGTGTCTGGTACATTAAAGTTATTAATTCACATCAAGATGTTTTTAAAACTTATATCAAAATGTTAATCCATATCAAAATCTCGAGTTTCATTTATATTGTTGTTTTTATGGTGGTGTATGTTTGTTATACTGTCGGGTAGAGTGTGTGAATTGCTAAGCTTCCGAAAATCGGAATTTTGTGGTAAAACATGTTTGTAGGTGTGTTAGTGTAATCGGGTGGGTGTATCAGTTCAATTTGATGGTGTGAGTTGTTGTTTGTGTATTATTAGTCGTGGTGGTTAATGTTAACGATTTTGGTGGTGTGTGAGTGAAAATCAATGGGTTGTGTGTCATTCGAATAACCACGAAGTAGGGTTATACATGTTATTATGATGGTCTGTCAATGTAAAATGATGGTGTGTCCATAACGAGTAGAATATCTTCAAAGAACAATATTGAACTATGTTTAATTTCTGCAAAATCTAAGAGCTTCCACCTATGGTAATAAAATACATGTTAGAAGAGTATCTTGATTTAATTAGTTCAAGAAGATAAGTTATGAATAAAGATGCACCAGCTTTGCTCAACAAGTACTGCACAATCACCTAGCTTTCTTCTAGTTCGGAAACTTTTATAGACTTTTTGTAATTTAATGGTTGCCTCATTTTTTGGGTTGTTGGGATCTAAAACAAGTGAACTCGGGTTCTTCTTGTTCAAACTATTCGATCTAGGGACTAGAATATCTTCTGAACTAGCTTTCTTGAAATCCGAAAATTCATATTCGTAGGTTCTAAAAGTTAACAGATCGTTCTACTAACATCCTTCCAGATTTGGAAGCCGTTAATACTTTTGGTTCTTCACCCTTGAAAGTAATCGAATTCTTTGGCGTCTTGTCTTGGTCGTCACCAACGATAGATTTGATAGTGACGAATTCAAGACTTTTCTCTAAATCACTAGACTCTGGAAAATGGACAAACCTGCTACAAGAATCAAATCACTTTGTAATCAACATTTGATCCATAAAAAAGGAAGAAAAAGCTTTTACAGTTTACTTCTTTAATCTGATTAGCATTTATACAACCAAACAAGGAAATTTGCAAGGAAGCAAAACAGAGCATATCAAAGATTGAATCAACATGCCTCACGTGAATATGATTGAGCGTGTATGAGTGTAACAAGTTTTTCATAATAGTACCTATAATTACGGAATTTAATTGATATGCTATGAAAATGATTAGATGTGATTGTTACAGAAGCGATATATATGGAAAAGATTAGATATAATTGTTAGGAGTAGGGGTACAGATGGTATATAATTTAAAATGTTGGACTTTTTGAGGCAAAAAACTAGCGCTGGACCTGTTGGGGGTGGGTTATTGGGTCTGAGGACCTTTTAAGCTAATATCTCTTTTGTATATTGATCCGCAATAAAATTATGTTTTCTACTATCTTCTACATTGGAAACTTATTAATTCATCCTTTAATTAACTTTTTGTTTTCTAAAATATCTTGAACAAATTCAAGATTATCAGAGTAGAACTATTCTGCACTTTGAGAACGTCAGTCGTCCTCAAAGCGAGAAGGAGAGCTCAAACTTCCCCTTCAATAGTATACCTCGAAAGAAATCAATATCACAATTGGAGATTTACTGGCTGGAGTCCATTAATTTAAATAAAGCCTTTTGAATATCCATCAATTTTTAGACGGATGACATTTTGTAATGTTTAAGCAATTAAGTAATGCTTTTTTAATTAGTGACACAATAACACTTGTATTAATTAAAATTCTTAATTGGTAGCACGACAAAAGATGAAGAAATATTTTCTATTAAGACAATCCCAAACAAAGCATTTCTAAAAGAATGGTGGCATATCATAGAAGATTTCTTTACATAATTGGACAGTTAAGAACTTCAAGGATATTCACAGAATCACATGGAACAACATAAAAACAACGAAAAAGGAAATAAAATAAAAGAATTGTAAGTGTGAAACAAAAGGTAGTTGGCCTCTACTTAAAGAAAATATCATCATCAAAAGTGGTCATCCCCTCAATTATTTACATATGTGCATTATTATTCAGTCTCCTCCTCCTCTCACTACACTTCTCTCTCTCATCTTCTCTCTTTCCGAAGTCTGTGTATTCTAAAACTTGCAACAGGGTGAACAAAAGAACAAGCTCAGATTCTTCAGAGTCATGGCATTTGCAGGAACAACCCAGAAATGCATGGCCTGTGACAAAACAGTGTATCTAGTCGATAAATTAACTGCTGATAATCGAATCTTTCACAAAGCTTGTTTCAGATGCCACCATTGCAAGGGAACTCTCAAGGTTTTTCATCAATTCATTTATTTCATGGTTATTTCATCTTAGCATAGATGAACCCCTTAATATCACCTGCAGGGTCATTAAATTAAGAGCTGTGCCATTAGTTTTTTTATGTTACATAAGAGTAGATGCAAGTTTTTGCTCAGACGAGAATAGATTTTATAGCTCACTAACATGATTTGTAAAATCAAGAAACTTTCCTTTTTATAAAGATAGATCTACAATATTAGTATATACGATTCTCACTTGCCAAACTTGAGCAAATTTTTTATTGATATCACTCAATTAATGCAGCTTGGAAACTACAATTCCTTCGAGGGAACTCTCTACTGCCGACCACATTTCGATCAGCTATTCAAAAGAACTGGCAGTCTTGATAAAAGCTTTGAGGGTAGGCAATAAAAAAAACTCACAAATCTCAACAATTCCATGCATATTTTCTATTTTTTTAAATATTACTTTTGAAATTTTCAGGGGCACCGAAAGTTGCAAAGCCACAAAAACCTATTGATAGCGAGGTATGTTGGAGATATGTTGTTGCGACTAATTAGTAAAAGAAATTAAAGCGTATTTTTCAAATGTTTATAATATATTTATAATGCAGAAACCACTAGCAAATAAGGCTTCAACTATGTTCGGTGGAACAAGAGAGAAATGTGCTGGGTGTAAGAATACAGTTTATCCAACTGAAAAGGTAACAAAATTATCAAGCAACTAATCTGATCCATGAACCTCATATATAATAAATTCTTGAGTACTCAACAGAAAGATTCACAACTATATGGTTACTATTTGACAGGTTTCAGTGAATGGAACACCATATCATAAGAGTTGCTTCAAGTGTACCCATGGAGGATGTGTAATCAGCCCATCCAATTACATTGCACATGAAGGTCGTTTGTATTGCAAGCATCATCATATTCAACTTATTAAGGAGAAAGGCAATTTGAGTCAACTTGAGGGTGACCATGTACAATCTAAAGGAGTTGGACTTGGTGCTCAATCATAATCTATTATGCAAACAATTATCTATGTCTTCATAGCTTCCCCACTTTTCTTTAAACCTCCTCCTCCAAAGATTGTGTTTCTCTTGCCTATAACCTAATTTTAATACTTATTAATTTGGTTCATGTGTTGGGGCTATATTATTACTCTTTGTTTGGGTTGTGATATTGTTAAAGTTTGAATTCAAATCTAATTCTTGTTAATTTTTCTCTAATTTGGTAACTCATACACTAGAATTATCTATTGGGTCGAAGTTTACCCTTGAACTTGATATACGAAAGCATAAAGGCAATACAAGCGAGTTTCATATTTTAATATAATTTATTTTACAAGGTAATATTAACTATTAAGCATAAATGTACAACAATATTGCATTAAACATCAATTAAACACAAGACAAAGCTATACCGTATCTAAAAGAGAACCATCTTGAGCAATATGCTTAAAATCAATAATATAATTAAACTCCAAAATCCCAAAACCAAACGTTCCATTTCCATATTGCCAAATCCTTCCTTCCCCATGCTGAGGAATTAAACCAAAATCTGGAACATCCAAAGTATAGTTTGCTGTTACACAAAGCATTCTAGAGACTTGTTTATTCTCTGAAGAAGAAGTAGCTTCTGTTAATGGCTCAACGTGAAAACGAGTATCATACATATCTTTTTCTTCACAAGGAAATGGAGACTCAATAAACATAGTATTTGATGTCCAAAATATTTGGTTACCAAAAGCTAACAATTCAGATGTATCAACAATTCTTCTACAAGTAATACCACCAATTTCATCATACGCTACTAAATAAAATTCCAAACTCATGTCACCACAAATTCCCTGAACCAACATATTACACTAAGTTACAATTCAGTAATGCATATTTTGCAGAATCAATCAGATATGAATATTAAAAATTCAAATTCATAAACACAACATAATTAAAGATTATAAAATACGAAAATCAAGAGGATAAGATATCACCTTCCATAGACCCTGCAAAGGCTTGTCCAATGTAGGAGAATGATTAACAATTTTCACATAATGTTCAGATTCCCATTTTTTCTTCCCAAGCTTTTCCCTTTCTCTTCTTCTCTGCCTTCTTGATGCACCATTTCCACCTGGACTGCTCAGATTCGCAAAACGATGGTAAATCTCCTGCATTGACCAGTCTCCTTTTTCTCCTGGAGATCGATAAATCTCTTCATCCTCTTCATCTCTCCAACTATTCGAGCTTCCGACTCTACTCATCATTTTTTTACCATTATTTTCAGGTGAAAAATTTGAACTTCTCAATAACCCCCAAATCTCATCAACCACTATGTGAGTTGATCCGATAGAGTTCACAGTAACTGGTATCAAGTTACTCTCTGAATACTTCTCCAAACCCTTCAAATCCTCCCAATTATCTATTGAATCACCCAAAAATTCAATACAACCTTCAGGATCAAGGTAATTTACTGGCTGGCCTTTTGAATTAAAGCCCATCAACAAAAATGGTATCTTTTTTACCTTATATGTCCCCTTCTCAGAAGAGGAAACCCTAAACCCTGTAAGGTAAAACGGACCCCATTCAATTACAATTAAATTGGGGGAAATAGTAGCCGTCGTCTGCGGTGGAGGCGAAGGTGGTGGCCAGGGAGAAGGGGTAGAGCTACGGCGCCAAAATCCAATGAGATTTTCGTAATTGTGTAGGGTATTGTAGAGGTGTTTGTAAGAAATTACGGTGTTGTTGACCCATTTGTTGATGTGGGTCTTTGATCCCCACCTGCGATCGCACATAGAGAACCATAGACGTTGGTCGTCACGGCATAATGAAACGTAGCGTTTAGAAGTGCAAGCGAAGATAGAGAGATCTAAGGGTTGTAGGAATGAGAGTATGCAGCACTGGACGTCTTCTGGGAAATCTGGGAATGAGAATGCGAATGGTGTCGTTTCTTCCATCTTTGTTTGCTGTTATGGTGGTGGAGCAAATGAGGCTATATCTATGTGAGTGGGTGATTGATTACGTTTGGGAGTTTTATTGAAGGTGGCAAGATGAGGAAGATGTATGAACAATCGGATTATACCAATTTTTTGCGTGTGTGTTTTGTTTATTTTTCAGTCCATTGACTGATAATGTTTGTGTTTCCTTTCACTACTCGTTGTCTAAAAAATAGAAATTCGACTAAAAGAAAAATGTCTAAACTACACTTCTTTATATCCATTAAATTATAAGAGATTCTTACAAAGTAGATAATGACTATGAACCTAGGAGTAATGTTAGGTATAGGTCTATTAGCCGAGTCGAGCCGAATACTACATGTACAAGCTTGTTTGTTTAATTTCCCGAGTCAAACCGAGCTTAAATTTAAAAGAGCCGGGACGAGCCGAGCTCAAATTTTACCGAAACGAGCTCGAGCTTCCAATTATCCAAATCAGAACAAAAGTCGAGCACAAGTTTCTCATGAACACGTTGTTTTTTATGGTTGAAACGAGACTTTCATAAACGGTTGGTAATTGATGGAGTGTGTGGTATGAAAATATGAAACATAACATTAATGAAAAAATAAATGTCTAAAGAATTAAAAATATCCAATTTGATATTGAAGGTTTAATAATCTATTTATAAGTAGATAATATATTAATTTATAATTTTTATAATTTTAAACGAGCTCACGAGCCGAGATCGAGCAGACTCGTTTACTTATCGAGCTTAAAATGGAGCTTGAGCTTGAGCTTGTTTATATTCGAGCCGATCTCGAACGAGCTTTTCTCCGAGCTGAGTTCGAACTGCTCGCGAGCGGCTTGGTTCATTTACAGCCCTAGTTAAGTATCCCCCAAAAAAAGATCACCTAAGCATCACTTATGAGTTGTATATGTTTTGTTTTACCTTTGGATGAACCAAAATTATTTGTTATTACTACTTTCACAGTACTCATCATAGGCTTTTAGGGCCTATGTTAATGTATGTTGTAGATCAGGGATAATGTATTCATAAACGAAATTATTTTTATCATTCCAAATATGTACATAATAATAAAAACAAATCCCCAAGCCTTCTACCTTCTAAGTCAGTGCATCATTTGAGATCTAACCCAAGTAACCAGGATTCAAGTCTAGGTACTATGATACTTAAAAAATAGTTGCATTTGAGAAATTATATATAAAGTTCTAGCCCAGGGGCAAGCAAATATTAGGTGTTCTACTGTTTCAGATTCATTTCTACAGAGTTTACAAAGATTATTAGAGGAATACCTTCTTTTATACTTAATTTATTTTGTAGGTAAAATACATTTGCATAATTTTCAAACAAATTCTTTTATCGGTGTAAAATATACTTCTATTAAAGTTTTGTATTGAGGAGTCGTGAGTTTAAAAAAAAATAGAATATTAATAAAGTATTTTTAATATTATAGGCTAGATTTATAATTTTGATAAATTTAAAAGTTTTTTTTATCAAAATTGATACGCCACATCAACAATTAACTTGAAATAGACGTCTGGTTTTAACAATTGGACCAAATTAAAAGTTTAGGTACCATGTTGTCCGAATTAAAAGTAAATGATCTAATTTGTCTATTTTGCATCCGTTGAGTCATTTTCAATTTCTTTTAATAATTTGAATCTAAACAAAACAACAATAATATTTATATAATCCATAAAATATGATTTCAAAACAAAACTTATCATAGGATTTATTCCATATAAACTCTAATATCCCTAGATAGAATTCACATAATTTATGGATTTCTAAAAATAGAAGATTGTCTAAAGAGTGAACAATGCTATAATACCAATTGTTCAGATTCCTTAAGAACAATTCTAAGCTAGGAAATATATCTATATATGCATTTTACATTGTATAACTGAAATTTAACACAAAATTAAAAATATATGGAATTAATTCATGGAAATAGAAATCACGCGCAAAGAAAAATCCATGCTTATTAAATTATAAAAAATTATTGGGTCTATAAAAAGGAAATGGGAAAAGGTCACTCGCGCCCCTCTGGCAGAAGGAGTTTTCTATCACGTGTCAACACTTCTCCCTCACTCGATACACAAGTTGAGTCCTAAGTCACACGAGAGACACTTAGCCTTGTGCGTAACTGACATATGATATCATCAATACCTGCGTGTTTGATTATTATTATGTGTTGGTTAGGAATATGAAGCATGTTATCAACCTAGTGATCAGGCGTGGACCATTCACAAAACCCGATGGAGTGGGGTGTCAGGTGACGTCTGACATGCCGGCATGTCTCATTGGGTATCAGAGCTTACTTGAAGCCTATGTCAAACTCAGGCTATTGAGGCAAAAACAATTGGGGGCACTTGGAAAGGAAGATCTGGTATGGTAGTCAGGTGGACTTACTGACCCCAATGTGATAGTGACGTGGGGCATGTTGGTTGGTTGGACCTGTGGGTTCACTATATTTACATATGGGTGTTGTTGTGAAGAAGTGTGATGAGGTGGGTGACAGACGAGTTGGTTTTTATTCAAGATCTCATAAAATGGGAATTGGTTGATATCCACGCTTATTCGAGGTATACCAAGACGGTGGTGATATGCATGTGTAGTGGTTGAAATGAACTTGGCGTTTTCTATTTGTCTAGTCTACTTGGACATATTAGAATACTTGGTGAATATGGTTGTCTCCTTGGGAATATGGTATGTCTTCCATAGAAATTCTCATCTAGAGGCCGCCTTAGGCAGCTACTCTCCATTTAGCCACCTCCGTCTACTAAAATCTGTGGACATTTGATCTTAACGCCTTAGGTGCCGTGGGAGAGGTGCCTAGCCCGCCTAGGCGCTGACAAAAAATGGTCGCCTAACCCCGTATTCTTTTACTCTGGATTATTCTTGAAATAACATAAATAAATCTAATTTCAGTATTATTATATTACTATTTTGATATTACTAATTATATAAAATTACATGCCGAGATTCAGACCCGCTCCCCGAAACTTCATTATACAACATATCCACTACGCAAAAGTTAGCAGATTGAGTGACGGAGTTTGTCATATGTCGACTTATCTCTCTCACATGAGATACTAGTTGGGATCCTAAACCACATGAGAGATACTTAATCTTGTGTATAATGTGATAGCGCATGGTTATTATTTAATCTTGCTTCAGTTATATGAAACGTGAATGTGCTATCAACCCAATAGTTAGACATGTCCCCTTTCAAAAACTCATTGTGGTATGTATTAGTTTAACCGCTTTTATTGGCGGTGCTGATGTTACTAACCTCATTCCAAAATATTCTTCATCCGGCCCGCAAGTATGAGTTTGTCTGGCCAATTCATCTTATTC
This sequence comes from Nemophila menziesii, assembly GCA_029959085.1. Classification (NCBI taxonomy): domain Eukaryota; kingdom Viridiplantae; phylum Streptophyta; class Magnoliopsida; order Boraginales; family Hydrophyllaceae; genus Nemophila; species Nemophila menziesii. The sequence goes on along the minus strand of JARWIR010000013.1, from coordinate 18,855,430 downwards.
ATGGATTATTTTACGAGAGAGAGAGAGAGAGAGAGAGAGAGAGAGAGAGAGAGAGAGAGAGAGAGAGAGAGAGAGAGAGAGAGAGAGAGAGAGAGAGAGAGATTTGGTATACCATATTTCAAGAGATAATTTTGTTTTATTCAAGGTATAAGACTTTCAACATACTCCGACTTAATTTCAGTAGTGACACTTTTTCTCTATTTATATGATTTTGTGTATATTATCTTAGTACATATTATCCTACTATTCTATACAGAAATCACCATTTAACAATGTGGAGAATATTATTTATCAAAATATATGTTATAGGATATTTTCAACATTTGTTGTAAGGCATGAGTTATGGAAGTTATATCACATGGATTTATATGTTAATAAAATTAATACCAATCTCGTTAGATTTTTTATATATGGTGGTGGAAATTGAATTGCATCCTCAGTGTCTACAAACAATTCATATTGAATTAGAAAAATAAGAATATGTATAATATTAGACTATAATCCTTCTCTAAAATATTAATAAATCTAATAAATTTTTTCTATTTTGTACTTTCTTTCTTTATTATTATAAAAAAAACTCAAACACCGTTTTAACTCCATCACTATTTTACTAGGTCTATTCTCTATTGTGTAGCATATCATTTAGTATTTTTTCCGAATGTACTCCACTACCATATCTACCCAAACCAACTGTATTTTACTACTATATGCTTTTCTTCTCGAATTTTCCGTTCCACTGTCAACCCCCCCTCTCTATTATCTTTCTTCACTCGGATCTACCATAAATCTTCACATTTTTGTTTATTTTATTACATTTTCTTCTTCGTCTCACTCGCATATATGCAATTTTCCATCACCTATAAACTTTAAAGGTAACACCTCTAATTATTTAAAGAAGGTATACATATTAAATTTCTCATCATATTGATCTTTAATTTCACTTGTAGAGTTTTCGTATGATTACAATTATGCTCATATCAAAAGACATTAAAATTAGACAATTGTTTCCTCCAGACTCTCCCTACTAGGAAAAATTATCTATAGTAGTAAGAAATTTTACATGGGTAAAGTTATTTACGCCATTGAGAATACTTATAAAATGAAATTAGAAGTTAATTTTATAAGTTTGCAGTTTTTTTATCTAAAAACAATGATGAATTTTCTCACGATTGAGATAGTTGTCTATGGAAATTCAAAGGGTTGTATTTTCTCATGTAAAAATGTAGAGACATAGATTATTTCTTTAGATAAATCTTAATTGGGGGGGTGTTATGGGATTAGGTTTTGGGTAATTTACTAAAGATAATAGCAGGTTGGTTATTGTTTTGATTATGTCCATTTCTCGATTAAGATATATGTTGCTGAAATCACTTTAGGGTAAGGTTTATTGTGCCTATATTTTAATTTTACCAAACACCTCACTCATGGTTATTAATTTTTAGATTAAAGTTAAATTGAACTATTTTGTTCGCCTTGAATATGAGTAGGTGGATGTATTATGTGTTGCTTGTGGGATATTGGATCACATAGCCCGTAAATGAAAGTACAAACTAGCTAGATAAATTCATAATTATGAACATGCATAATTTTAAGAAGTTGGGTACTAATAAAGTATTTCCTACTAAAGGAAATATGTGTTTTGATAAAGGTAAAATGATTTATAAAAATATGGTTGTCGATGAATACAGGGTCCTTGTGCCAATCAAAATAAATCCTGACTTTTGTTTTGTGAGTGATTTTCCAGTTTAGGTACATTGGAGATAAACTTGGTGGTGGTGTTGATGAAGATGTTGGTAAATAGGGAAATATAGTTTGTGATATTTTCCCATAACTACAAACGATACAGATAAAGTGAATCTGCTAGCAAGCGAATAGAAAAATGAAAAAAAAAGAGTTTGTTGGAGGCGATACGAGTTCCTCAAAATCTAGTGAGTATTTTGATCGCCTCATTAAACTTGCTTTGTTTATACATAGATTATTTGTCAATCTTATACTTCAGTTAGTAAAAATGTTACAAATTCGTCTTTTACTAAGTCTTAGTTCCCTGCATATCCATCCCCTACCTTGTTGTCATTCAATGTCTGGGAAATGAACAAATTTAGAGGTAACAACCTATTATATACACTAAGTTCCTAAAAAACTAACATGGATCTCCTAGAAAGATATGAAACATACCTTAATAAAGTTTCCACTAATTTTGAGAGGGAGGGAGAGGGGTACATCCATTGAAATAACTCTATCAACCTTGTATACACATCTAGAACTAAAATAACACTTACAAGACTGTCTTCCTACAAATAACAAAACAATTGTTCCTTAAAAAAGAGATTACTCTATTACATAAAAGGGCCTTAAGGAACACCCCTTTCTAACATAAATTAGGATACGACACCAGTAAATGTATCTTCTTAACTTCTATAACCATAACTAAGTATTTATAATTCATAATAGGAAATGTCCAAAATTATAAACCTATCCCACTCAAGTCAAAAAAGCAACAACAACTTGCAATTCCCTCCTTCCAAGTGGAGAAAAGATAAACCACCTTACCTGATTTCCTTCCATCCCTAGCCTCATGTACTATGATGAGTTGTATATAATAGAATTATCAAGGTATGGGCCCCCTCTTAACATTCCAACACATCATAAGCCTTATAGGTCCAGAGAACCCATTTGCCTTTGATATCGCTGAACCAAGACACAACACCCCAACATACTATAATTAGCTAAAATATTTAGTTATAAACTTTTCATTATGTTGAACATGAGGTCTAAAAAATTTCATAGAAGAGGATCTTGATCTATACTTTCTAAGCAACTCTCATTTATATGTTAATATTAGAAATAATATCATGCCTCCTTGTACCTAGAATATATTCATATTCAATTTTTTTGAGTATTCTAACTTATGCAATAATTATATTATTATATGTTCCATAAGATAGGTATTTTAGTGGTATCATTTGTTTAGATAAAAAAGAAAGAGTAACAAGAGAACTCTACATAAATAAAAGAATTTAATGCTTATAATACTCAAGTCAACTCGATTTAAATACCTCAACCCAGGATCTCTTTTACCTATAATTATAAAAGAGAAGCGGGTGCTCCTATCCATATTTTTTTGGATAAAGTGTTAATAAACTCTTAATGGTGGAATAAATTTGAACAACAATGGATTAATTATCCCTCGTATTAACAACTAATATCAAATAAGTGGTATTTTTGTTTTAGTAACACCCTCTCTGGTGTTATAACATATAAATGAATTATGATATATGCGATAAATGATTCATTATCTAACGTGTGACTCATTTTGTTTGATAATACAAAAAAAATAATCAAATTGAAATGGAAACAATCTAATTTCTGTTGAATGGTACATCACAAAATATTTGGCATATATAGCCACCCACCTTAAAATAGAAGACATATAGTATATGTAAGAACTCTATTGGGGGATAAGAGAGAGAGAAAACTACGGAATCTTAGAGGTTAATAGAAATACTAAGTTTTTTGCATAACTCCACCAAGAGTACGAGATTAAAAATAAAGTCTTTTTTATGATTTCCTCTAAGGGGACTTGTTTTTATAACACACAAACTATTAAAAAGGAAGTGTCTAGAATTTTTTTTAAAAATTATACCATTGTAGAACCTAGAGTCTTTGATCATATATTAGACTTCTCCTTCTTATTAAACTAGAATTAGAAGTTAAAAAATCTATATTTTATTAAGCAAAAACAAACCCATGTTTTGATAGTTATAGATGTGTAATTTCTTTCAACATATTTAGGATATTATAGGTCTAAAAGTTATTCACCTATGCCTTTGTCTTATTCTTGATAATAAGTTTATGTTAATTTTTACTAACCATACATATATTTCCCTCATTATTAAATTTAAAACTATTTCTATGTTTCTAAATTTAGACTTATCAACTGCTTTAATCGTATTTATAAAGTGTGTATAATATGTTAACAAATAGACACGAACTTGTATGGACCAATTAGTGTTTCATACTCACTCAACCTTTATAGATACATATAAATTCAAAATAACTATATATTTGTACTTTATAAATTCAAAACACCCATGCATTAGGAGAATATTTCTACATGTACAAAGATGACTTTAGGCGATACACCTTACGAGACTCCTGATGAGAATCAAATACAGGAGGTTTCTTCATATACACCTACTACTCAAAACATCCATTGAGGAATGCATTCTTAATATCTAACTGATAAAGAGACCTTTATGCAAAACATCCAAAGAAAGAAAAATATAAACTGATGACCTCCTAAAAACATGTGAGAATGTCTTACCATAATCTGTACCATATACCTGGGAATAACCCTTTACCACAAGACAAACCTTCAAAAAATCTACTATACCATCTAGTGATACTTTCACAATTAACACTCATTGGTAATTAATTAGATATTTTCCACGTGGGAGGTCAACTAAATACAAATCACTATTAGATTGTAAAACATACATTTTCTCATCATATAACCAGGATGTGTAAGAGAATTTGGTAGTGAAGTACAGACAAACGTGGAAGATAGTGAAGTAACAAAAGATGCATGAGAAGGAGATATATTATCATAAAACCCACATGAAGACATAGGATGTTGTGTGGTAAAATTTGAGATACCTTTTCAAAGAGCGATAAGAACATCTAAATCAAGGGACGCCAAGTTTACAGACAGAGAGCAAAACGATATATACAGTAAGAGCGACATCGGAGAAGGATTGTATTGATCATTAACTTGTAAATTAGGTCGATCCAAATTAATACGATACTGAAGGAATCATAGGAACATGTTAAAATATAGTTTGAGAGATAGTGTTTGGGGAAAAAGTAGGGACTGGAGAAGACAAAACCTCACTAACAATATCAAATTGTTAGATGGATAGCACAACGAGGACTCAAAGAATTTAAAATCTACATAAAAAAACCCTATACAAATAAGGACCAAAATAGTGATTTCATTTTTAAAAGTACCCAAAAAAATATACAATTAAGTAACCAGGATCCAAACTATCGGTTCCAGGAGCAAGACTATGAACAAAAGTATACAACCAAAGACTCTAGGTTGTAACATATAAAGAAAATATCAAGGAAAAAAAACAAAGGAAAGGACATGATCATGTAAGACATAGTGCGACATGAAGTTAATAAAATGACTTATAACAGTGTCTTCCAAAAAGTGAAATGGGACATTCTTATAAAGGAAAAGGGTGTGATCAATCTCTATTAGGTGTTCATTCTTTCTTCCGGCCACCCTTAATTTGTTTTGGAGTGGGGTTAATGAAAATTGTTGTATGACCCATACTCAGACATAAAAGAGATAATGGACTAGGAAAAGGTCTCTCTAGCATTAGCACTATGTAAAATAAGAACCAAAAACGTCAAAATTGAATATGAATTTCACCACAACAAGATGAGAAAATAAAAAGTAACTTTGAAAAATATTTCATCACATATAAGAAAGTCATATGAGAGTAATCATCTATGTATTGATAAAATACAAAAAATTGGTTCGAGATATAGTATGACAAGGTCCCCAAACATTGAATATACCAAAACAAAATGCGAACCAACTCATTTTTATACGAATATCAAAGGAGCTACAAGCATGTCTTCCTAACTAGCACGACTCATAAGAGAGTTCACGAATATGATGAAGAAAAAAATCATCTTCTTTAGGATATTGGTGATGGATGACCAAGACGATCATGAATCTACTTGGGCAAAAGATCAACAAGATGAACAATAAAAGAAGTAACATCAAAATAGTAAAGACTCTGCATTTCATATCCCGTACCAATATACTCTTGTACGTGTAGATCATTTACGACCACTAATCCAGAAGTATATATAACATTATCATTAAGATGATTAGTAAGTTAACTGACATACAACAAATTAAAATATAATATAGGAAGATACAAAACGGAATCTACAAAAATAGTAGAGGAATGATGAGAAGACTCAACTTCATGAACAAAAGTGGAAGAGCTATCAGATAGTGTAATCATAACAAAAAGATAAGGACACAAACAAATCTAATAGAGTAAGTGGGCATTACCGACAATGTGATCAGAAGCACCAAAATCAATTACCCACGATTACGAACCCAAACTAGATCGAGTATGTGAAAGACAAGTAGTGGAAGATTAGGTGTGAGAAGGAAAAGATATTGAAATTTGAGATGCATGCAAAGATGCTTTTAACTGAAAAAGTTAGGAATACCGATCACCTAGTATTGTAAATGCTTGCTCGAAAGTACCAAGAGTAGATGAAGAAACCATTAACGAATCAATTTAAGTGACATGGCCAACACTTGATGAATGACCATGTAAATCCCAACACTATTGCAATAAGTGCACTGAGGATGGTTAGTATATGAACACGAACATGATAATCAATGAGTGTTGATAACAACTATATAACCTAGATATGGATTCTCATCGGGTGGAATATAAATCAAGCCTGATATCATATCATAAATTTGAGTAACAATATTGCTATATAAACTTTTAGCCACACACTACATAAGTTTACATGATTCATGATATAATATACCATGAAGTACGTGATCAATAGACTGTAACAAATAACTAACAAGATGACAATCGACAATTTTACAGAGTACATGTTCATCGACAAAAATATCAATATGACAATTTTCTGTCAGATAATGAACAAGATCCATGTTCATAAACCAAAGAGAACCAAAAATAATAATTACTATTAGTGAGATTAGTTGTAATACTAACTGAAGTACCTGAAAAGGTGGTACTAATAAATCAAAAAAATCAAATAGGAAACCCTAGACACAAATTCTTTAAAACCACTATCTTTAGAGGCCTCCATAATTCCAAACACAATAATTATAAACTAAATCACTATTTACAAATAAAAAGAAAATAATAGGTTCATACCATATATCCAGCGGAAAAGAAGAGAGAAGGCAAAAATAAACTTGTTGGAGTGCATCGTGACAAAGTGTGGGGTTCATATTCGACTGATGGTGATAAATCAGAAAGTGTAGGCTTGCAATCACTTGTGGCTCCCACGGTGGTGGTTAAGTGCTCAGGTAGTAACCTTAGAAGGGCGGAACATGATTTTTATTGCTAGAGGCTAAAAAGCAGTTGTGTTGGTTTTGCTAGTAAAATATTATCGGATATGGTGCATCAAGAGCTTTTCTATGATCTGGCGAAGCAAATGGGGTAACTGTCGTGGTCGGGTGAGCAACAGTGGTATCTCCAGCAGCAACAATCAGTACTAGAGTTTCGGTTTTGGAATTCCATCTCTCGCGATGACAATTGTCGTCGTTGTACCTCAGAGTAGACACAAATGACAGTGGGCAGGAATTTTGACCGCCTAATCCCCAATTCTGAGTATTTTAATATTAATAAGCGACGTTAATTGTCGTCGCTAATAACAAATCTTATCTAGCCACTAGTTCTTTGACATAAACTAGTCGCAAATGAGTAGTCGCGAAACACATGTAAGCGACGACTTATGTCGTCGCTAGTGGCCTATCTCTAGCGACTACATTTATGTAATCGCGAATGATTTAGTCGCTAAATATACGCATTGTAGTAGTGTTATATCATTAATCTATGTCTTATGATTGGATTGGTTCCTATTGAAAACTATTATAAATGAATATTTTATACTTATAGATAACATAATATTTTGTTTTTAGAGTGTTAAAAAAACGAAAAGAACCTCTAATGCATAATCGATTAGATGCCGTATTGGATGACAGACATGCAGGATCCGAGAACGCAAACATCAGTTAAGCTTTATAGACCATTGAATAAAGAGTCTTTTTTAAAGTTAGCATTTTTTTATAAATAATTGACAATTTGGTATAAAAATGAAAGTAAGTATTCCAATTATTTATTAAATATATGTTAAAGATTAAAAAAAACTCTAGAATAAAGTTTGATTAAAGAATATCCACACCCTACATTGCTACAACTAATAACCCATTTATTATGTAATGATTTTTTTTATTCCGAGAATTATTATGTCAAAATGAAATTAACAAGTGGCAAAAAATACGTATTTAGAGTTAATGAGAGTCAAAGGGCAAACTAACTAACAAACTCAGAAGTTTCTGGCAACATAGTTGCATCAAAAGCATATGAAGATTTAGTTAGTATCGTCTCTCAACTGATCTGGCTATGGCAAATTCCCTGACACGCTCTCTCTTTCGCTTTCCTCGTCCTTTCTTCCTCTCCTCTACACGGTCATCATCATCGTCGTCATCATCATCATCGGATGCATTGATTGAACTTAAGCCAGGTGATATCGGAATGATATCCGGCATCCCTGAAGAACAACTTCGTCGCAGAGTAAGTTCAGTCAACACCCTTCATGAATCGCACGTAACCTATTTATATGCGTGCATGATAAGTTCATTAGTGCACCTCCAACAATATAGGATTTTTTCAAAGAAAATTTATCATGTACGGTTGTACCACGTTACTTGTTAGCGAGACTGTATCATTTCTGTTTGTTTCCTTAAAAAAAATGAATTCGTGTGTAATATATAAACGTATTTGAGAATCAGAATCCAGTGTTTATATATAGAGTATCACGTAAGAGAGAGAGATTCAGATGCAGAATCCGGTGTTTATATATAGAGTATCACGTAAGAGAGATTAAAAAAAGATAAAGTTTATGAATTCGTGCGTATATATAGATTATCACGTAAGAGAGAATCAGATGCAGACTTCAGTGTTTATAAATAGAGTATCACGTAAGAGAGATTTAAAAACAATAAATTTTATGAATTCTTGCGTATATATAAATTATCACGTAAGAGAGAGAGATTCAGATGCAGAATGTTTATATATAGAGTATCACGTAAGAGAGATTCAAAAACAATAAAGTTTATTAATTCGTGCGTATATATAGATTATCACGTAAGTGAGATTCAGATACAGAATCCAGTATCCGTGGGCTATTTTATGAAGCCGACAAAAACCGTTATACAATTTCAAATTATTTTAAAATATAGAGCATCTTAAATCATGTGATCTATATGTATTAGTAGGTGGCGATAAAAATTAAATATAGCCTGTTGGACAACCGATTGCAAATGGGAGTAACAGAAGGCAATAGTTGAATGTAACAGATTAAAGGGGTTAAATTAGACTTTCAGCTTCATAAAGTAAATTTATTACTTAAGTAACAAGAGCCAAATGTGTTGCTTATTCTGTTTAAGTTTATCTAACGATTATGTGTTTCTGCAAAACATTTGATACAGGTTGTAATTTATTCGCCAGCTCGTACTTCAAGTCAACAGGGCTCAGGAAATACAGGGAAATGGAAAATAAACTTTTTGTCAACTCAAAAGTATGCTCCATTTCTATCCACTTCCCTTGTAAATAGGTTTCTGCAGTTGCATCATTTTCTAATGTTTAATTGTCGTAGTTCTTGCATATGATTAGTTGCGTCATCATGTAAATGTGAATTGTCTAAATTTAGGTATTAGCGATTTTGGTTGGAAGTACGCAATCATTTGATAACACGTGCTCACGTGCTCTCTCAGCTAGCTAGATCTGCCCTAAATATACGGTCTAGTTCGTCAGTTTGAATTTGTTGACATAAAATTGAAATCGTAGTACGTAGTAGGGTTGAGCAGAATAGTGGTAAATGGTAAACCGACCCGTTAGGGTAATAAAAACCGACCTAAAACAGGGTAAAAATTACCCTAGCCCATTTTATAACATACCTTACCCTTCAATTTTGGGCATGTTAATTTTTTTACCACGGGTTTACCTTCTATACATTACCACACGGGTTGGACCCGTCCAACCCGTATACTGTTCATTTAATATATATATATATATATATATATATATATATATATATGTGTGTGTGTGTGTGTGTGTGTGTGTATATGGTCAAGACCTGGCCATTTGACACATTTGGCTACTTCGTTCACCGAAATCTTATCCTCGTCTCTTTTTTGAATTTTACCTAATATGCACTTTATTTTGAAGAACAAAAATTCTTTTAATTGAATAGTAGCATTTAAACTTTATTTGGTTTTATGTTTTTTATTGTGATTAAATTATGAATTTTACCAAGGGTAAAACCCGGGTAACCCGTTAGTTAACTCGTCTTAACCCGTGGTAATTTTTATTTTACCATTAACACGGGTTTACCCTCCAACATTTACCACTTTCCAATATTATCCTATCCTTATCCTAGACCCCAACCCGGGTAAACCCGACCCGTGCTCACCCCTAGTACGTAGTACGTACGTAATTTTGGTCAAAATTTAGGTACATTAATCTTTGTCGGAAGTCAATCAATTAAAAACACGTGCTCCCTAAGCTATCTCTATCCTAAATGTACGATCTAGTACGTCAGTGTGATTTGGTAGACATGAGACCGTACGTGCATACGTAGTCTCAAGTAAATTTGTAATACTAGGTTACGTGATTAGTACGTTCAAACACATATACGACATACTTCTTATCATGATTTACTTAAAACGTGCAGGTGGGAAAATCCATTGATGGGATGGACATCAACTGGGGATCCGTACGCTAATGTTGGTGAAGCAGGTTTAACTTTTGAAAGTCTAGAAGCAGCAAAGGCATTTGCTGAAAAATATGGATGGGAGTATACGGTAATTACACAGTTACATATTTATTATATTACTAGCTAGTACAAGCTTAAGGTTTATTCCAGAATATGAGATTTAATTTCTAAATGGAAAAGGATGTGATATATAAAAGAGGCTCGATACTCACTAGTTTTGCCTATAATATTGCAGGTCAAGAAACGTCATACAGCACTTTTAAAGGTTTGAAATCTAGAATTTCAGCATTTGATTAATATATTTAATCATTCTTAACTGATAAATCTGTATGTGAATCACATTACTTCCTGATGCATTTATGGGGAGTACGTGAACTTCCAAAATGGGACTGAAACACCACGCAAAAAGTCCTAACTATTGATACTTTTTTGTTCTAATTAGAGTTGGTTTTGGTGGTAATTATTGATGCAGCCTAAAGCATATGCAGATAATTTCAAGTGGAAAGGCTTTCCAAAAGGTGTAGGAAAGTAATTTGTAGCCCTGTGGAGCTTTTTTTCTTCTTTTTATTGTGATTAATTTGATCACTAGCTTCATGCTAGTGATTATTTGTTTTTTCTCTTGTCTGTAAATTTTTGGCAAATAAAAATGTACTGAACGTCATACTAGATATATGTAATGATTTTAGTACAAATTATAAATATAATGAATGTAATGATTTTAGTACAAAATAAAGATATAGTTTTAAAGTTTTCTAACATGTGAAGTGTGAACCAATCACTTCATTATAGGTCACCGATAAGACTTAAGAGTATAGTCTTTTCTTTTTTTCTTTTTTGTCGTAAACAAGAGTGTAGTCCAACCAACACACTTAAATCCCCAAACTCAGTGATACATTCTATATCCAGTCAAAATTCAGTCAAGAAACCAGAAACCAATGTATGTATTAATTCTACAAAATAATGTATTCTAAGAAGAAAATACTTATATATGCCAAACTATGAAGAAATATGCCAAACTATGACCAGCATAGTAACATAAACACAAACAACCAACAAAACATCAATCCGGACAAGCACGTTAAAAAGCTTATCAAATCTTATGTTTGTCAAACCTAGGATGGTAACAACGTTAACATCCAAACCTAGGAGAACCTTGTGGCTCCAGATCGAATATTCAACACATCAATTAATAAACAAAGTAAAGTAAAAGGAATAGAAATAACATCAAACATCTACACAAAACATTAAAATATATAACATATATATATGGATATACAGCGATCCTCTTATTTTACAATAATATATAGAGAAATATAAAGAGGCCACATAATTATACACCACAACCACAGGAAATACAGTACCCACTATTTTATACATTTTTTTTTTTGCTTTTCAAACAGACGCCTGATTCATCAAATGGAACCTCCATTCAAACACATAGTTTTTGTTGCAAAACACCCTTTTAGCTTCACAGAAAGCATTCACACAATGATTCACTCCATTACAAGCCCATTCGATCTTAACCCTGCAAGTAAACCCATTAGATAAAATCGGCATTTGAGATTCCACGAACTTAAGCAACACCTCCCCGCCTATCCTCTTAGGCGCTCCACCACCACCACCACCATAATCAAGCATGCAATCTAGCCAAGAACACATAGGCTGCCCAACTAGATCTTTATAAGCTGCATTTTCGAACCTCACATTATTGTTAAAGTCTGATACAATTATAGGAAACTCATAAGATTCAGCTTCTTTCTCCACTTCCTCCGCTAGCATGTTCAACACTTGTTTGCTGCCCCCAGCAGAATATTCGTTGATATGGCCGATGACTATGGTGGATCCCAGTGGCCGGACCGCCCTTGGGGTGATAACTCTAGGGCGAGGGAGACAATTAGGAGCTTCTAATTTCCTCATGAAATCAAGCTCCACAGGTGCATCAGCTACTTTGTTCAAGTCTATGATAGGAACCGCTTGATCTTTTCCTTTGAGTGTTTCCATTCCATTAAAAGGAGTGCATGGCAAGAGGGGGAGAGTGACATAGTTTGATGGAGTAGTAACCGGAGTATTAAGCCCAGATTTGAGAGGTACAAGATTTGGGATCATGGGAATTTGAGGGAGCACATTATAGGAGTGAACAAAGCCTTGTAAAGCTAAGGTTTTAGCAGGAGAAGCTGTTACCTGAAAGGAAGGAGCAACACCATGGATTAAGGTTCTTGCCCTATTCACAGCTGCTGCTGCTTCAGCTGGTGATGGTGGTGATGGTGGTGGAAGTGCAGATGCTCTTCCTCTCTTACGGGTTCTTGTTGGTCTAGCTTGTAACTGAGGCCAAACATTCATAAGGTAAGGCGAGTTTCTTATGTTTTGAGTCAATGATGGGTCAACATCGTTGTTAATGGAGTTTCCTGACCCTGCAGCATCTGGTTTTGGTGCTATTGGTCTGTATCTAGCCATGATTTCATCAGTTTTTGATGGATTGGGGTATGAATTTTGAAGGGCTTGAATCATCTTGGTGGTGGTGATGGTGGTGGAGGAGGAGGAGGGTGGGGGGGAGGTGGAATTTGGGTTTAAGGAGAATGAGTGGGTTGGCTATATAAACTAGGGGTTAACAAATGGGATGAAGGCAACATTAAGGAACTGAATTGACACTTGTAAGTGTACGGTGAGGTACGTGTTTTAGAAACTCAAGAAAAGGACATGTGGGATTATATGAGACTATAGACTACATGCAACCTTACACTTCATAATTTTTTGCTTCTGCCTCTTTCCATCCTTCTTATATTCTCTTTATTTTCATATTTACATCACTAACTTATTACTACACTATGGGCGGATGTATGTGAATGTATTCAGGATACAAGTTTATCCCCAAAGGACCAAACATTGATTATAATGTTATGGTCAAACCGTGGTAAATCATAACAAGACAAAAGTTATATATAAATACTCTATATAATCTTATTTAAAATGATCAAACAACTAACACCTACACCAAAAGATTTAATTCTTAAAAATTTAAGGTATGAATCTTTTTTACAAATATTGTAAACAAATCTTGAATATAAAGGCAATATTTGGAAGAGAAGATATTTAGGGAACAAAAAAAAAGTTTAGGTGATGAAATAATTAAATTTATTATCTTTATAATTTATCTTAATGTTATTATTTTGGGGGGTGCATTTGAAGGAGGGTGGATAATTATATGGGATATGGATTATGGTCTACATGTCTAAGTTTCAAGAATTGTAATTCCTAGTCTTATAAAATTTAAGATATGAAAAATTACAACAAAGTTATTAATTTTGCAAATTAAAAAAATTGTATTTGAAATTGAATATAGTTAAAAAATAATGATTAAATAATATTTTATAAGGAAAAAAAAAAGAGATTAAATTCACTATTTGTAATATTTTACTAGTATAGTCTAATTTATTTTTGAAAGATACCTTCAAAAGAAAGAATATGAATGGATCACATAGTCTTCGAATTTTAACTAAAGACGGATATAGGAAGGAGAGGGGTGTGAATGGGGTTTCTGGCCCTCCGTGACTAGGGATGGCAGTGGTTACGATTTTAATCCGAATCCGACGGATTACCGAACCGAATAAAAACCGATTATATAACCGTGGTTAAATCCGTTAGAGTTTGGTTTTAAAAAGTGAAACCGATGGTTAAAGCCGTTAGGTTATGGTTTTAGATTGAAAAAAACCCGAAAAACCGAAATCCGTTTTTTATATATATATATATATATTGAAGTCCATCTTTCTTATATTTTTTTGATTTTTAATTACCAAAAGGACAAAAGTCTCAACCCAACTGTAGATAAGGATGGAAATAGATATGGTTTAAAATCAAAATCAATGAAAATTTGAACCGATTAAAAATCGATTATGCAACCATGGATAAAACCGTTAGGTTATGGTTCTGAAAAATGTAACCGATGGTTAAATCCTTTAGGTTAAAATTTTAGATAAAAATAAAACAGAATAACCAGAAACCCGTTTATTATCATGTATTTTTGTATATTTTATAGTAATATAGATAAAAAAGTATTTTTCATATCTCAAAACTAAAATCTAAATATTAGAATTAACAAAAGAAGTAATAAAAATGTTATATAATTAAATATCAACATAATATTTTATATATTGGAGATTTTTCATGTATTTGTTATCTTGTTTCAATATTTTCAATATATTTAGAGAGTTATAGTTTGGCATGCCACAAGAGAGAGGCGATGTTAGGAATCCTACCGTGAGAGGGACGCCTCGCGAGCCGAGTTATGGTTAAAATCCGAAAAACCGTTTAAAAAACCGAATTCGAATTATTTGGATATGGGTTTGAAAAGTAAGTCCGATGGTTAAATCCGTTAGGATTTGGTTTTTGATAAATTAAATGGATATGGACATAGTTTTGGATTTTTTTTGCAATAATCCGATCCGTTGTCATCCCTATCCGTGACACTGTAGTAAAATGTTATAAAAAATTAACAAAAACTCTTTGATAAAATAGATTTTCTTTCTCTTCTTCAAGTCTAAAATTCCTTTTTTTTATTCAAGTCAAAAATTACTTTCCTAAGTTAAAAATTTGTTTCTCAAATCTAAAATTATCCCATTTTTTTTAAAGCTATAGTTTAGAGTCTTGTTAATGTATTGTCTTTTACGAAAATTTATCCTAAATTCGTTCATGAGCAAGCTTTTTAAAACATGGTGAAATTTCATCTTATCTATAATTTACCTTTTTTGCTTTTAAAAATATAAAAATAATAATAAATCTTTGAATAAAATTCAAGAATTTTTAAAAAAGATCTCATCATATAATTAATTTCTTTTTCTCATGATTTGAACCTCACTTTACAAGGCCATAGCAAATCAATTGTTATATTTATGTCTTTAATTTTTTAATTTTGGTTAATTAAGTTAGGGATAATGCCTATTTAAATCATGAATCACATTGTCTATGCCCAAATGTTGACAGGTGAATATTTCTTCCCAAATAAATTAGGTTGTTTCCCATTTAAATCAAATTCATATTGTACAATTACATTGGTACCCTTCTAGTCAAAGTCAACATTTTGTTTTTTTTTAATTTCTCGCCGCCGCCGTATATAAAGGCCTTTAAATTCATTTTGTTCATTAATCTAAACCCAGTTTCAATGATTTCTTTACAAGTGAAATTGATTTTCTTCATTAATGAGTCCATTAATTTTCAATTGAGAAGATATTATCTCCAATTGAAGCAAATTCACTCCATTAATACATCGTCTTTGTCAATTACGTCGCAGATGAGAGTTTGTTCAATTTTTCGCAAATTTTTCATCATCTATTTATGCATCATCTATTCCTGCAAATTTTTCATATTTCTTTATTCTTCAATTTCTTTCGATATCTTCAATTTTCCAGGTTTGTTCTTCTCTATCTACAGTTCTTAAGTTTTTAGTTTTTCGCGTTTTTTTGTTTCTTCAATGTTTCTTCAATTCATAAATTTGACGAATTGGTAAGGTCCTGTGTTAGTTGTTGATAGTTTTTGCATATTTTAATATGTTTCGGTGTTTGAGTAGACATTTATGTGTTTTTTGCTTTTGATTGTTTATTCAAGGTCTGCGCTGCAATTTTTTTTTGATTCTTACCTGAGTTTCTAGAGTTAGTTGCGAGTTCCTTCTCTAGTTTTAGTGTTACTTAGCTTCAATCCTTCAATGTTTCTTCAGTTTATTGATGGGACGAACTGGGGTTTGGTTTTTGTGGTTTTTGGTGTGGTTTATTCATAGGTGGGATTATTCATGTTCTGTGTTTTTTGTTTTCAGGCTTTGTATTATGGCATCAAATCCTATTGTTGAATTTAAATATGGTGATCAACTTGCTCTGTATCTCTTTGACTTTTTCGATTCATTCCAGTAGATCAAGGATTATGTTATTGGTCGGTGGATAGATTTGAGAGTTGCTTGTTAGAATACAGATACACTTTTGGCAATCAAAAGTCTTGTTTAATACACTTTTGGATAGATTTTGCTACTATTGTATGGTTATTTCATCATAATTTGTCAACTCCATTGAGTAACCTTCTTATTGAGATTAGTGTTATGATGATTTTAAAAAAATTAACACTCTTCAAACGATCAATTTGTTGTTGTGCAGAAACTATTCATACTGATTGAAAACAGAGATGGGACAAATCCCATCTTAATTTTTTACGTCGCGAAACAGCACATCACCATCTCTAACACATTCTATCTTTAATTAGTTTTACAATAGAGATGGGACAAATCCCATCTTAGTTATGCAATAGAGATGGGACAAATCCCATCTCAATATTAGAATGGAGATGAAACAAATTTATCCCAATCTTAAAATTAGAGATGGGACAAATCCCATTTGAAAAAAAAAAGTAAAAAAAAACCAAAAAAAAAACCAAAAAAACAAAAAATAAAAAAAAACCGAAAAAAATCATAGTCGTAAATATTAATCTGTCTCGTCCAAAAATGCAATTATTTTATTTTTTTTGTTTTTTTAGAATTAGTTATGACGATTTTAAAAAAATTTCACGGACGCGCGCGTGTGATGGAATTAGTAGTAGTAGATGGTGGAGGTATAGGCGGGGTGGTAGGGGTGGGGGTGGTGGGATAAGGTGGGGTGGTGGGGGGTGGTGGGTGGGGGTGGGGTGGGGTGGTGGTGGGGGGTAGTGGTGGTGGTGGGGGTGGTGGATGGGGGTGGGGTGGTGGTGGTGGGTGGTAGGGGGTTGTGGGTGGGGGTGGGTGGGGGTGGGTGGTGGTGGGGGGTGATGGGTGGGGGTGGGGTGGGGTGGTGGTGGGTGGGGGTGGGGTGGTGGTGGTGGGTGGGGGTGGGGGGGTGAGGATGGTGGTGGTGGTTGTGATGGTTTTTAATTAATGTTTCTTATTATTTAAAAATATAGATGAACTTTCATGTTTAGATAATGTTTGATTTAAACGGGAATAACAACTACAATAAGGGTATTTTTGTAATGTTTGAACCTAAAATATTGTGTAATCTAAATGGGAAGGTAGTTTATTATTTTGATTTAAGAAGGCATTGACCCATTAAGTTATATCCCATGGGAAAGCCACCGTCTTCTCAACCACATAAGGTAATGATTGTAGCAAAAATTACAAGCAACATTTTGAACCAAAACATCAATTATCTCGTTGCTCATGTCCATTATCTTGTGGTAATGTATCACTTAAATTAATCATTGTGTAGATAAATTTGCAAAATGGGGCTTATATTATAAATTCTTGAAATGTCTTTTTAAAATATAAAATCTCATTTAATGGTATTAGTCTTAGATGTTTTTTTTTTTTTGGACAAGGAGTCTTAGATGTTATAAGAAATTTTATATGAAACTAACGTGTTGTATGAATTTGAGGCTAAAGTTAAAATTAACGGGTCAAATATGACTTTAAGGTATTGTTTTGGCAAAACGTAAGAAATGAGATACACGATAATAAGTCCAAAAAGAGGAAAAGGCTAAGGTTTTATACCAATAGGCGGTGGCGCTTGTCTCATTGCACCACCGAAGAAAAAGAAAAGGATCCTTTTTCACTTTAACGCGTGTAGTACTTGGATAACATGCATGGCTACACCTATCAGGGGGATTCACCGAATGACCGAATCATATATTATATTATTTCTTTACAAAATATGCCTCCTGAGGTGTTAGATGTTCATTTGATAATAGCTTGTAACTGGGTGGTCTTTTGTTACTTTTAATTTTGATTGGACGCTGCTCTGATAGAAAGAAATTTCGAGATCAGACTTACGCGTGGCGAATGACTAAGGAATGTGATAGCAGACGTGGTCTTCTCTTGGGGCCTTCAGCTGCATTTATGGTCCAATTTTTTTAATATACTTCACTGTTAGGTTTTCTAAATAAATCAAAGTTCGCTTTGTAAAAATCGAAATCAAAATTAGGATTTGAAATTTCTGTCGAGATTTTTTAAATTCATCATATAATTTTCATTAAAATGAAGATCTTTATTACAATAAAGTACTCTGAACCAATAGAGTAAATATTAATGTTGAGAGGCTTTTAGTTTTATTAGGAACTAGTACTAGTAATTTACGAATACAATTGGTAAAAATTGGTAGTGTAAAAAATCGTTCCACGAAAAATGTATTTGAGAACGGCTTTTTAGATTGTTTTGATGACTTATTTACTACATATTTTGCAAGACCTTTAAAACTAATAAGAATGTTAGGGTCATGATTGGTTTCGTGAAACATTACAAGAAAGATTATTTTTAACGATAAAAAAAATCTCACTAAATGTCTCAATTTTCCTATTAATAGGCATTAGCGGCAAACGTCGCCGTAATTTATTCGCCGTAATAAGTTCGTTTTTAAAGACAGTTTTTGTAGAAAATTATTTATTTTTGCATCTATTGACTTTATCTTTAGCGACGAATATTGCCGCAAAAGATATAATTAAAGGTCATTTTGGTGTTACCGCAGTACATGTTGTCGTTAAAAATATCATTAGAGGTTATTTTAGTGTTGTCGCAATATATATCGTCTTTAATGATACTTTTTGTTGTCGTGAAAATATTTTCTAATTTTGTTTTCAGAATACAATTTTAGAAGATGATTTTTGTTTTCTTTTTCAATATTTTCAGAAAATATGGAAAACGTCGATTCCACGTTCTCCAATATAGCAGCGTTTTATTTAATTTTTTAGAAAACATATTTCATTTTCTCTACCCAGACACGTTTTTATTAATATTTTGAATAATATAGAAAATAAAAACAGAAAATACTCATTATTTTCACTAACCAAACAAGAGATACTCTTATTACTGTCGAATAATAAATATGATTAAATAAAATAGAGTTTTCATAATATATGGATTATCCAACCAATCTCATAAATAACGCAACAAAGATTCATCAAAACAAAAAAAATAACTAATAAGTACAAACCAAAGAAACTCCAATCAGGAAAAGATAGAGATTTGGAAAAAGTGATACAAACTCAAACAACATCACCTTCTCAAGATAAAATAGTAACGTAGATGCCACCGAAGTAGCGGGCTGAGACCGCCAAGGATCGAAGAAACATGGTCCTTAAGAAAGACAAACTCAAGCCTCCAGATGAGGGGGAGAATATCGATTACCATTTTAATAATAATCGTAGTTATCAACTCGCTGACTTTATTTCCATAGTGAATACCCAAGAAGCTGCATTAACGAAGATCCTGGTAGCCCTTGGACCAAAATAAGTATCACTAGAACAAGTGATAATAACACAAAACGAAACAGAATGGGCCAATCGAGGCCACAAACACCAAACCACCGCCTGCTTCTATCAATAACACCCAATCGCCACCAACCACTCCTTCCTACATGTACAAACCAGTCCGAACCAAACCCAAACAAAAACTGAGTCGCTAAATTGACGAATGAATGGCAAACACCTGTAATTTTTTACCCAAAAACTATAAGAAATATCCAAAAAACTAGTATGTAGGAACAAAGAAGCAACCAATAAATGAGAAGGGCATGGATCCCCTCACAAACAAATAAACAAGACCACCCAAAAACACAAACCATACACAACATCCACTGCATTCCTCTACACCAGTCACACACCGCCCATCCAACGCCCACTGATTAGAGTGCCTAGTGGATATCCATGATTAGAGATTCCTGGTGAACGACAAACACTAGAATCCTCAAATCAAGATAAAAAATCGGCCAAGTTGGCAACAAATATATAATCAAACTTGGTGGAGAAAACTATAGTAAAGAAAAAAAATGTGGCTCTAAATACGAACGCTTACCCAAACCAAAAATCAGAAGCGACAAGACTTTCTCAAGGAAAACCCCACTTAGTTGATGCTCGGCCCACAACATTGCAACACATCGGCCCAAACCAAACAACTTACAATGGACTCGGACTCTGACCCGGTCCAAAAATCATCCAAAAAAACCAGTTCGCTCATTCCAGAATGCCAAAAAAGGCAGCCCACCCAACAATCAACCTTACCCAAATCGTAATGGTGAAGTTTTGCACAGATCAAAGAAGCAATTGCGACCCAACACCATCCATAAGCCCTGGATAGGAAACCAATGCTGGAGAAGAGGGTGAACATCTATGGCAAACTAAGCTTTCAAAGAGAGAGAAAAGGACAAACAAAAAACTAAAAAAACCAAGAAAATTGAAAAAAGGTGAAGGAAAAAGGGGGGGATAATAATTATTAGTGTATAATAATTTATGTAGTTAGCATTTAATTAGTGTATATTATGCATAACGATAAGGATATTGGAGTCTACATGAACCACATGTCAAACTAGGTGATATTCAAGGTAAAAAGGAAGATGAAACTAAAGAAACAGTGAACTACGGTAGAATTTGGAACCTCCGTTGGAAATTTCTAGAGTACTGGTGTGTCAGGATCATTTTTTTTTTGAGTCAAAAATAAAAAATTTGTACTCATATCTTCTATGATTACCTGTTCACGACAAGGCCAGAGATGGAGGCACTTGATTATAGTCATACTCATATCTTCTAAGACGACTCTTTCACATTTTATATTCTAAACCTGTGATACAATTATTCATATGGATCGAGATGGAACCTGCATTAAAGCTTATGCTAAAAGTGTTTGGTGTAAATCACCTCTAGAAGGAGAAGAAATAGAAACCTTTGAAGCATGAAAATTTGTTGAAGATCATAATTTAGAAAATGTGATTGTTCACATAGATTGCTAGGATGTGTTTGTGGCTTGGTAAACCCACCCAACTCGAGATGGAACATCAAACCTATTATGATGAAGGCAAGTGGATCTCTTAATAAGATCAAGAATTCAGCCATCTATCATGTTCGTTGATCTATGAATGAGTGGGCATATACTTTAGCTCAGAGTTCCAAGCTTCAAAAACTTAGAGCGATAGTTGAATCATTTCCACCAAATCTTTTTACCATTTCCATTAAGGGTTGTTAAGCAAAATAGGCATCAGTTGATGACTTGATGCTTTGGTTGTAAATCTTTTTATTGTTATCACTTAATAAAATTCTGAAGTTGAACAAAAAAATAACTTTGTAACCGATCTAGCATCAAATAAATATGTACTCTTTTATTATTTTATTTTAATACTTGGTTGGACAAAAAGAAATCTTTAATATAATTATTTCCTTTCGACCCAAAAAGTTATCTTATTGTCAAGAGTAAAATTATTAATTTCTCGATATTATTAAAAAAACAATCTTGATATTAAGATGTCCTTTTCCAACCCATACTTGTATAGTTTTGTTATATTATAACTCTATGATGGCTGAACGCACAACACACTCTTGTATGTGTATATTTGCAACAGTTTCATACACATAGACACACACACCTGAGAGTAACATTGATAGATGATAACATTACGAAAAAAAGCCATCACTACCTCCAAACTACGTCTCATTTGCTCTGCTCCAAGAACGATATCTTAAGAAAAAGTAAAAACACGAAGAAGAATAAGAAGAGCAAATGTATTACGAACAAGAAAAATAGTAGAAAATATACAAGAAAGTATAAAAATTTGTTGTGAGAATAGAGAGTTGGAATAATGTGAAATCTAGATATGATCAAAGCATTAATCGCTCTAGGTATATTCACCAAAAACCCTTTGAGAGAAAGAAATATAATTATAGAGAGATCTAAGGCGGGAATATATGTTGTAAAGAGGTTATATTTTTGTGGGGGTTCAAGTGGAAATAACGATGAAAATCAAGATTGCAAATTTTTGGGAAAAAATGGTGATAAGCAAGGGAGTTTGTGTATCATGGAGAATGAAATTGTGATTGTGATGAGTGGAAAATAGGAGGTTAGAAGTGAATTAATGATAAATAGAGGTCGTGGGAGATATAAATGTAGGGATTATGAGAATGTAGGAGAAGAGAGAAAGGGAAAATGAGAGGTTGGAGGTGGATTTATGAGAAATGGATGTCAAGTGAGATAAAAATTTGGGTTTCTTAAGAATGTAGGAGAAAAGAGCAAATTAGAAGGTCTAGAAAGGGAAAAGAAGGAAAATAATATGGGGTGGGTAATAGGGAATGAATAAGAGAGCTCAAACATGAGTAGTAGGAGGGTATATAAAGCCTTTGGGTTAAGAATGAGACCTTAGGTGAAAATAGTAAGGATTGGAGAAAGTGAGAAATCAAATAGTTGGGTAAATGTTGAAAATAAGGGGATTACAAAGTCTAGGAAGGGGAAAATGAGGAAATATATTGGTATTTAAAACGACCGTGAAGATTAGGGGTGTGCAAGTGATGGATTCGAAGAAGAAGAAGAAGAATGAGGTAAAGTGATATAATTTTGTAAATGTGTTAGAGTGTAAGTGTGTGTATGTATTTGGTGTCGGATAGAACAAGAATAAGGTAAATTAATTTTTTTTTTGTAAAAAGGGTGAGGGAATCGTCCAAAATGCCACTTCCATATTGGAAAATTGGACTCATACAAAAATGACATGGTGATGACGTGTTTCTAGGATGGAGGTAATGTGGCGCCAAGTGGCGTTAACTAACAATCACAAATAGAAAATGGAAAAAATGGCCACCGGTGTCACAAAAAGTAAAAGATAAGGGCCATTATGGGTCTTTTGATAGACCATGTTCCATGAGGGCAATTTTCTATAAAGTTAAAGGACCACCCGTGTACTTCTCCCTAAATTAAAGTAGAGATACATGTTTTGGCATAAGAGATGATACTCAGATACTCTTGCACTTAACATATGAAATGGTTTTAAATCCCCAACTCTATCTTCCTTATCAGTGAACCGGAACATAGTGCATAGGTGCTCTTCGATGCAGCGGCGACGAGACGAGGTTACATACTACGATCACGTACAGAAGTGTTGTGCTGCCCTTTGTCTCGGTGATGCTAACTGCACCTCCTCAAAGTATTTCCGAGGGGCTGAGAGGAGGTCAAAGAGTGGAAGGGCATCACAACAAATTGTTATTTAATAACTTTGGTAAATAGCATGAGTAGGTATACTCTAATACAAGTGTAAAATATATAAGAGGTAAGTACATGTTTAGCCATAATAGAGATGTTTATATGCTTTAACTCCTAACATCGAATATGTGTTAAATAAGAATTTAAACAAGGATATAGTTAAACACTTCAGAAAATTCAAGACATATAAAAAACTATTCTCAAGAAAGTGTTTAGCCTATGTGAAAACTCATAAAACATACATAGTGGTACGTAGAATGCTTGTATTTCTAACATGTGAAATATTTTAAATGATAATATAAATATTTTTGCAGTTGAACATATTTACCAGTTTATTTTACATAAAAAATTACATAATTAAGTGTGTTCAACTCATACAAGATTTCATTTAATGAAAGAAAAATATTACTATGATGCTTGTGCTTTAATTATGTGATGTGTTTATAAATATGAAATTAAGTAGACAAACTTAGAAAGGTCAAGTTAATGGAAATTATTATTAAAGGGCATGGTAAAAACATAACCATTATCATATAGTCAAGAAATGTGTTAAATAACAAATGGATGCACATATGATCCTAGAATTCATGCTTGCTAGTTTCTGGCATGAGATATGTTCTACATGTAAAATCATATAATAATGAGGTTTGTACCATTTTAGACACAATCAATACATAAAAAGTTGCATAAATAGTGTAATTAAGATGAATGTATGCACATTTAAACAAGTAAGACATGTTTGGATGCTTTAAATTTTAACATGTGAAATGATCTAATAGACTATACAAGAAAATTCTTAATTGTTCACTTATGCAAAATCAAAGCATATACCAGTATTCATGTTTGAGATGAGTCAAGTAGTGACGAGAGACATATTGCACAAAAAAATATATAATCACGTATATAAGTGCAATTACCATGTTAAACATATAAGAATTTGTCACGTAAAATACACACAAACAAGGGTAATATGCCAACATTAATGTTTAAACTTATTAGTGTTTGCATCTCTTTTTAACAATTATCTTGAACTTTATTGTATAATTGCCTAAAGTTTGTTGAATGGACTTGACTAGATGTTTAACTAATAGATTATTTTAATTATTTTTTTATTATGCAATAAATATTAAGTTTTCTATTCACCCCTTGTAAGATTTACATATATGAATGACATGTTTAGTTATGAGAAATTTCTCATAGTAAAACCTATTCTTTATATACAAACATAAACACTTATACTCAACAAACACATATCAAGTAACACCCAACAATTTGATTTGAAAACATATATATTATCACCATATATTCACCAATTAAAGGTAAACGGTCATTAATAAGGCATAAGAACACACAAATAATTGATATAAGAATACTAAAAAAATGCTCGATATTGAATTAAATTAAAAAAGAGTAATGATATTTGTCACTCTTTTTTGGTTCACCCTTGTATTACCCCTTATGTGTCACCTTATGTGTCATTTAATCAAGGAGAGAAACAAAGTAATTAAGAAAGAGAAACACTCTGATTTGTGTTCAAATCCTCCACATATGAGGTGATATAAGGGTGAACTAAAAACGGGTGACAAATATCATTACTCATTTAAATAATAGAGTGATCAATACAAATCACAACTGAGAAAAGGTAATCACAAGATGAAGATAAGATCACTTTTGAGAAGGTAAATTTTAAAAGAATATTTGAATACGATTTAATCAAAGCAGACCTAGAAATTGGCAAGAGCTTAAAATTAACAATGGATCAACTTTGAAAAACGATGATAAGTAGATGTAGGTTCAACTCGAACTGAAGTTTGAATTTTGAATAAGCTTATATGAATACAGAACATTAATGAGCGTAAAACTAGATGAAAAGGTTATTAGGCAAAGATTATGTTAATTATAATTAATAAACTCATTAATTGGCATTTAAATTAAATATAAGAGAATAAAAGGATAACATGGATTAATATGTTTGTTTGATTCCTTTTGACAACAAAATTAATGACACTATATGAGAGACAAGTATTAAGATAAATAGACGATTCATTAATTATAAAATAATGAACCAATAATTTGATTTCTCTATCCTAAATAATTAATTCTTTATAATCTATTCAAAGAAATCAAAACATACTCACTTGTTCCTAAATAATAGTCCAATTACTACCGTTGTACTTCCAAAATAATTTGTCACTTATAATATCAAAACATTTACCCCAATATTTCAACTACTACCTTTATTAAATATTAAAATTTTTGATTTCAATACACATTTATGATATCAATACAATTGATGAACGGTATTTTAGTAAATGATAAGTCAATCATTATATTCTTTTAATCTATGTGAAAAGTTAAGTGGACATTTATTCAGGAACATAGAGAGAATATAAAAAAATGATAAAAGGGAGACATGAAAAAGATGACGTTTATCATTACTCTTAATTATATATGAAATTCACTATTTTTTCGTAATCAATTAACGAAACTCATATAATATTGACAGTTGCGAATCTACATTGTAGAAGAGTGGGCTTAAGCCCATCGTCGAATATAAAAAGAAAAAAGACACTCCAACACCCAACGTTTCAATTTTTCATATATAGGCACCCATTGTTTTAACGAGGTACCCAAGGTTTTATTTTTGTCCTCTTTTTAGTACCTTCAATCTAATTTTCGTCAGATGGTGATTTTTTAATGTAAAAAGAAAATCATAAATTAACCCCTAATTTTTAAAAAAAATTCAGGATAAACTGTCCAAAACTTCCAAAAATTTACCCATTCCCCTTCTTCTTCTTCCATGCGACACAAGGAAAGTATTAACAAATTCTTCTTGATTAATAACTAGATTCCGGGTTATAAGCTTTAAGTGAATTGTGTTTATTTTTTACGCTAGTTCACCTGATTAGATTTTTGAGTTGCAATTCCATAATGTGTATATGTGTATGTATCTTTATTAACATAATCAAAGTTCAAATATGGAAACTCACCAATAAAGGTCTCATCGCAGTGCCTAGTGTAATTCAAAATTGTTAGTATATCCATTTGGTTTAATCCATCTTCAAACAACCAATCATTCCTAACCTCTAATGCCACAAGAACTTCACCTGCACAATTTCATCATGAAAGATTACTTCTGATAGTTATGAAATATTAGATAAAACAAAAATATATATAACTTTATAATGACAATCCAATATTCTATATACGTAGATGATTAAGAACAAGCTAATTAATTTAATTAATGAAACAAATTATTATTGCAACGTTTGAGTAAGAATTGTCCAACATACTTGTTCTCTAAAAAATGTTTTTTAGAACTTTTATTTAGACTTCGATCCTGTTCTTGATGTTAGTAGTAGGCAGGGTTGATGATGGTGAAGAGTTAGAGTTTGTATTTTATGCTTTATTAGTTTTCAACGTTTTCGGTTAAATATAGTTTTTAGGAAAAAATAATTCTAGGGATTTGCTAGGTGTCCATGGTGTTATTGGTGAAACTTGGTAATTTCACCAAGAACGCCAAAAACACCTACCCAATCCTAGAATTGTTTTCCTCATAAAAATTGTATATAACCAATATTATTAAAAACTAATGAAACATAAAACCTTGAACTCGTCATCCATCAAAGTTTAAAATAAATTTAAAAAAGTATAAAATAAAAAATGTTGATCAATAATGAAACATAAAACCTCAAACTCGTCTCTTTTACCATCCTTAACACTGCTGGCGACCTTAAACTCATAAATACTCAAAAAATAATTTTTTAATCTTACTTTAATGATTTGTATGGTCTACTCTTGTTGATGGGTTGATTTGGATATTTTGGATTCTTGTCGATGTGTGTAACAAGCATTGTTGAGAAGGGTGAATAATTGAGTTTACGGTTTTATGTTTCTTAGTGTCCAATATCGCGTGGAAGACGATGGGGATGTGTGTCTTTTTTAAAAGTTATTAGGGTTTTTATAAATAATTTAAAAAAAATGGGAGTTAATTTGATAGATTTATTAGATTTATATTTTATTTTTAATCATAAATATTTTTTTATTGTGAAATACCCGATTTATCCCTACCACGTTTGCAATCAACGTTAGAAATAACAATGGGTACTAATGGTTGGACACAATCGAACACTTGGGTACCTGTTTGTCCAAATTAAAACAATGGGTACTTATTTATTCACAAACCAATTCCGTTGGGTACCTAAGAGGTCTTTTTCCCAATAAAGAAATGTTGATATTTTACTCACATCCATTGAATCAATGCATTGAGAGAATTAATGAAAGTCTTGGGAAACCAGGTAGTCTTTGAATTGATTTTAGTCTTGGAAGTTTGAATAGCTTGGAGTCTTATAAGGTGACTAGATTCATTGGTTGGTTTAACTGTAAAGCATATAAATAGGCACCATAGATTGATGTTGAAGATGAGAAGAGATAAAAAAAGAAAAAAAAAGACACGGTATATCCAAGAACGAGAATCATATAGGTTATTTAACAGTGAGTGTGTAAAAATCATGTAGTGGTTAGAGTCTTGGGTGAGTGTGAGAGATCTTTGTTATGTATTTTTGAGAGGGTTTTGGGTTTTCCGTACAAAAACCAAGTTGTAATTTTATGAGTGATTACAGTTACTTGCTGGGATTCGTTGTAAAGAGTATAATTTATCAGGCTATGCTTAATTACTTGTTGGAATGCGCTGTATAATCTGTTGGGGTGTGTTTAGTAATTTGTTAGGTTTCGACTAGTGTGAATTAAAATCTGAACAAAGACGGTGTAGCAAACAACGTGTTAAGGACAAAAAATGGCGTTGGGCTCGAACAACGTGACAAATGTTGGATTCACATAGGTGATCGTGTCATTTTTTTAATGGTGAAGGTTATGTTGATCGTTGAGTTTGACAACATACGATGTTGTTGTCCAACTATGTTTAAATCACGGAGAGATTATTGTTGTTGATGGGGAGTGGTATGGTGGCATAATGGATTTCTAGTGGAACTCAAAATTAAGTCTGGGTTGCGACAAGGTCATTAGTAGAGGTTGTGGCTGACTAGGAAATCAGAGCATGTTTTTTTATTGATTGGGCCTATAATGGTGATGATTTCACTAGTGGCTTTGGGTTATTGATGGTGACAAAGCGTAGCAGGGATGATTTCTGATAATTATTTGAGATGGAGACGAACAATAAAGGGTTATGTTGAAGATGTTGGGTTGTACAATGTAGGGTGGTGTGAATTTGGTTCGAATATTGTAGTGGGTTATGTGTGAACAAATTGGAATTAGTAGGTGGATTTTAGGTTGATTCGAATTGGGGCTGGGATGTTGATCAAATATTGTAATGGCTGAGGATTTTGTTGAAGATCATTGTCGGAGATCAAGCAGTTATGGTGATGAGTTCTTTAATTTAGAAGTGTGGATATTGTTAATGGTTGTTAATGGTAAAAGGTGAAATGGTTAATTTCTTTTATATGAGTAATATGGGTATATCATGATTACTATATAAATTTTAGGACTTTAATAGGACAAACTACCTAGATAGACTTGTTAAAGAACGATTTGTTAAGTTGAAAACTCTTTAAACAATTAACTCAAAACTAAAAACTCATCGTCCCTCCATTACATTTTCTTAAATTTTTCATTGGATATGTTTAGTTTTGTTATTTTAATTTAATATTTTGCTTGATCATTTATATTGATCTTTTATTGCATCAATATATATATATATATATATATATATATATATATATATATATATATATATATATATATATATATATATATATATATATATATATATATATATCAATTCTCATTATATAGTTATTGTCCCTTGTTTATCTAACTTACTGTCTAATTCGAGCCAAGTCTACCATGGGCGCACTAGGATATGTCCTCGAGAAATGTGACTAAAATTGGTTATGCATTTCTTTTCAAATGAAAATCAACGGTAGAAGGTTGACTTACCAAGTGAAAGTATGTCCTGTCAATGAACTCGCGAAAAGTCTCATTTTCAGTAATCATCATTTGTCTCTACACTGGAAAGTAAATCGAGTCATTTTCTCTAAGGCCGAGACACTTCTTTGTCCTGAGAACAAGATAAGTTCAGGTATTTTATACCCCCTAGGAAAAGGGGAGGGAGGGTCCTATCTATGTAATCAAGATAGGGTTTCCTATGTAATGACATATCAATTCTTTGTAATCTAGGAACATATATTTGTTCGATCAAGTTAACTCCAGCCATTAACCCCCTTGTACGTTCTCGGTAGTGGATTTTCTATTCTGTATATGAATAAAACATTACTCATCAACATATTTACATATGATTGTAGGTTTTTACTTAATTTTTTAATTTTATTTGATCACTAGAAATACAATATGTATCTAGCTATTTTTTTGTGATTAGTTGGGTTTCAGGATTTTGTTGTCTAAAAACATATACATTACTAGCTTGATTAATAAAATCAACCAATTTAATGTGTATAATGATTTATTTAAATTTTGATTTATATAATTTTGTTTATGCCTATTTTTTTTACAATAATTGAAAAAATATTTTGATATTATAGTTCTTAAATTTTAAGCATTCTGTAGTGGTTTTTCTATTCTGTAAATGAATTAAGCATTACTCATCAACATAATTACATATAATTGTAGGTTTTTACTTAATTTATTTTATTTTATTTTATTTTTAGAAATACAATATGTATCTGGTTATTTTTTGTGATTGGTTGGATTTTGGGATTTTCTTGTCTAATAACTGAAACATTACTAACTTGATTAATAAATCAACCAATTTGATATGTATAATGATTTATTTAAGTATTGATTTATATAATTTCTATTTTGATGTTTATTTTTTTACGTAAATTAAAAAATATTCTGAAATTCTAGTCAAGACTTATTTTGTAAACCCAACATAATTTTTGTTCCTGTATTCATTAGCAAATATTAATCGTATAAAATTTTATTATAACAACTTAAATTATAGGATTATTCCCCAATAAACACTTCAAATTAGAATTAATACCCCCTCACCCCCGTCGCTTTCTTCTTGCCCATAAAAGACACTTCTTCTTTTTTTCTTTCCTATTTTACCCCCCCACCCCAGCCGCCGTCTGTTTATTAGTCCTTAGTTCGTATACATTGAGTTAGTTATATATATATATATATATCTCCTCTGTCTCTCTCTCTCACCATTGGCAGTATCAGATAGTACAAAAGTGTACTTGCACGAGTGATGGGAAACATTCCCATTACTCAACATTAGCCCACAAGTACAAAAGTGTACTTGCACGAGTGTTGGAAAACATTTCCATTACTCAGCATTAGCCCACAAGTACAAAAGTGTACTTGCACGAGTGCCGGGAAACATTCTCATTACTCAACATAAGCCCACAAGTACAAAATTGTACTTGCACGAGTGCTGGGAAACATTCCCATTACTCAACATTAGCCCACAAGTACAAAAGTGTACTTGCACGAGTGCTGGGAAACATTCCCATTACTCGCCATTGGCAGCAGCAGCAGACAGCAGTAAGGGCATTAAGGTATATTTATCTTAAGTGCCTTTATTGGGCAAGTGGCTAAGGTGGCAGGTGCTTATTGGGCATTCACCCTAAATTATATATAAGTCTTTTTTTAAAAATAAAACCTTGTATATTATAATATATCAATGCAAATATTATGTCTCTTCCCTTCTTAAATTTAGTAATTTCTGTATGAGTAATGCTGGATATCACCCCAAATTGTATCGCCTTTATATCGCCTCTTAGGTGGATTTTAAATGGACCAATCATGTGATTTCTCTTTCCTGATTTATCATTTTCTCTCTATTTTATGATTGGTCCACAGAGACGATATAAAGGCGATGCAATTTGGGGTTATATCCATCATTACTCTTTCTGTATATACTCTAATAAATTTCATTTTTTTCTTTATTTCGAATTGAATTCTTTATCGATCGATTTCTTAATGATAAGAATATATATATTTAGTTATCTTTAGCTAGACCGAATCAAACTCGTATCAAATATTTAACTCTTTATTTGAATTTTATGATAAATTAAGAAAGTTGTTGGATATAATTCTCGTGAATCGTTATCATCATACGTGGATTGTTATCGTTATCGTCATTTATTAATTTCTTTTAGACTTTTTTAAGGTGAATAACCATATAATTATTTGTTTAGACCCAAAAAGCTTATCTTATTGTTCATGGTAAAATTATTATTTTCTAACTATTATTAAAAAAAAGAACTTGCTTTTAAGAGTATCTTTTATTAAACGAGCCTTTTTATAGTTTTGTTATATATGACTACTCTATAGTAAACGCACTCACAACACTCTTGTAAGTGTATTCGCAGCAATTTCATACACACAGACACACACCTGAGAGAAACAATGGATGAAGAGAACAGGAAATTGTACTCACTGCCTCCAAAATACGTCTCATTTGCTATGCTCCAAGAACGACATCGCAAGAAAATGCAAGAAGAGAAAGAAGAACGACAAAAGTCAAAAGAAGAAGAAAAAACAGCAGAAAATAAACGGAAAAATATCGAAAGTTCTTGCGAGAACGGAGAAAGTAAGGAATCTGTAAAACCTGGATATGATCAAAGAATTAATCGCTCTGGATATATTCAACGAAAACCCTTTGAGAGAAAGGAATCGAATTATAGAGATGCAGGAAAATCTAAGGCAGAGGGGTATGTTGCAAAGGGGTGGAATTCTTCCAGGGGTTCAAGTGGAAATATCACCATGAATAGCCTCATCTTCAACAACAATATCACCATTTCAGTCACAATAGAGGCAACTCGGTTTTGAGTGATTCTAGCCTTGATGCTCTTGTGATAGAGGGTAGTACTACAATCACCTTTTTGCGCCCAAGTAATTCATGATTTTTGCTTTAGAATCTCCTCTTGAATATTAAGAAGATGCATAAGTTTATCCCCAATCTCCTTCTCAATAGTAAGCATAGATTGATCACCATTCATAAGCATAGTTTGTACCTTCTCAAGCTCCTCTTTAAGCTCCATTATTTCTTTAGTAGAGTGATGAAAATATTTTCAATTGAAGATCTTCAAAGCTTTCTTTATTTCCTTCAATTTATTCACCACTTTATACATCATACCCCCCTTAACTTCATATTTTCACACATTTTCAATCAAAGGCAGAAACTCATCATGATCAATCCAAACATTAAAAAATTTAAAAGATGAAGGTTTAGTTTTTGAACTCCCCTGAATTTTGAGGATAAGATTAGAGTGATATGAAATTCCAGGAGCTTCAACAATCAAATGAGACTTGAAACAAGTGAACCAAGCATCATTTATAAAAAATTTGTCAATTTTACTAGATATAAACCCTTCTATTTTTCAATTAGTCCAAGTATAATAACATCCTTGGCTAGGATGTTCAACCATCCCATTATCCTTAATACAATCAACAAATTCATGAGAACTCTTATGAAGGCTAGTGCAACCCATTCTTTCATCAACTTTAGTAATTTCATTATAATCCCCACACCAAATACAAGAAGAGTCCCCATTAATAACCATCCATTCACCAAGTGTTTCCCAAAGAAGCACCCTTTTATCATCATCATTATCCACATATATCATCACACAATTAAACGTTTTTTTATTATATATATCACGTACCTCAAGGAAGATAGCTTGGCTAATTGAATTAAGACACTTTTACATCCAAAACATTCTTATTCCACTTTACACATATTCTCCCTCTTTCATCCTTATCATGATTAGTTATTGTACCCCAATTACTCAAATAAGTGTTCTGAAACTTATTGTAGCTTTGTAGGGTCATTTTAGTCTCCAATAAACCAACTAGATCAACTTTTTTATCTTGTACAACATGAATAACTTCTTTTTGTTTGAGGTTTTGATTCAAATCTCTTACATTAAATTTATGGTCGAACAAAGACCAATTATTAAAAAAAACACTCCCTAACACATATTACTTTGATAAATTTTGTAAATCGGTTTCTAAAGATTCCGGAAACATGTTCGCCAAAATCTTGTCTTCAATCATGGTTAACTCAATATCATCTAGTAAGCTTTCCAATTCGTCCAAACTGTCCATATTATTAAGTTGTGGCAGAATAGTTTGTATAGGCCAATCGTTAGGAAGTGTGCTAACTAAGACATATAGTAAAGC
Organism: Nemophila menziesii; assembly: GCA_029959085.1. Taxonomy (NCBI): domain Eukaryota; kingdom Viridiplantae; phylum Streptophyta; class Magnoliopsida; order Boraginales; family Hydrophyllaceae; genus Nemophila; species Nemophila menziesii. The sequence goes on along the minus strand of JARWIR010000013.1, from coordinate 18,821,733 downwards.
ATGCAGATTTAAAGGGATGATTTGTCTTTTAAAAGCGTAATTACTTTCTTTCTTCTTGTTAATGTGAGTATACACATCAGATTTTGAATTCATAGGTGCACTAACAAACTCATACCATACGAGAAAACTATTAGTAATTTCACCTATTTCATCGTATACATTAATAAAAGAATTTTCTATTTGTTGGATGATTTCCATTTTTTAGCCTGCAAAAAATAACTATGATTAATATAATTTCGAAAAATATACACACTTATTTTCACATTAAGTGACATTTTTAATAACATTTATTTTTTAATAGTTGATATATTAATATTTATTAACTATATAAAATTCTCTATAATCATTATACATATTAAATTATATCAAAAAGATAAATATAATTTTATTAAAATATACACACTTATTTTCACACTAAGTGACATTTTTAATAACATTTCTTTTTTATTTTACTCTTCTCTACTTTTGCTAGGATTTTACCTTTGTGTTTTAATATTCGTGTAAGTTCTAACTTTTCTAAGAGATGTTTTAAGAATAATAAATAAAACTAAATCGGTCATTGTTAAGTCAATTATATATAAATAAATAATATTATAGTTATTTTATCACAATTTTATCACTTTATAATTTTTATTTAAGATATTAAAAGTATAGTTAAAATATATAACAAATTTAATGAAATTAAAAAAATTACCTAAAACTAATATTTTTAATATATTTAACGTAAAAAATTAGTAAATTTTAAAACGTTTATCCTCTTTTTCGGTATTTGTATAATATACATAGAGGTGTCCAAAAAAAAAAAAAATTAACATCTGTCCAAAAATAAAAAATTTAACATATGTCCAAGTAAACGTTCTTCTACTATTATCAATTAAAGGTGTACGGTATTTGCATAACATACATAGAGCTGTCCAAAAAAAAAAAAATTAACATATGTCCCAAAAAAAAATTAACACCTGTTTTCTTTTATTTACCAGCTGTTTTTCCAGGCGAGTTTCAATCATTTAAAATTTACAGTGTGTATGAAGAAAAATGGTTAAGGAGAGGTGTACAGTAGAATATGAAATATCAAATGTGGTTTAGTATTACAAACCTTAACAAATAAAACATAACGAATTACAAATATTTAAAAGTACAACAAATTTAAAGAAAAAAGAATTCCGAATCATAAAATATTAAAATTTAAATCGGAGAATCTATATTATAAACTAACCTTTGAGTTGAAAAGGTGATAAGCTTTGAAAAGATTTTTTGAGTAAGAAAGAAAACATTTTGTGTAGAAAAAGAGATAGTTTTGAAAAGGTGTTAGTTTAGAGTTATATAATATAGATAGTATTCTTAAATAACTTAATTTAAGGGGGAAAAAGGTAAGTAAATCAAATATTATCAAAGATGCTTTTTAGTAAATTTTTAAAAGGAAAGGTGTTTCTGACGGGTAGGGATGGCAATGGTTCAAATATTAACCGTAACCAATGGATATCCGATCCGATTAAAAATCCGTTAGTGGAACCGATGGTGCATCCATGAGGGTTTGGTTCTCACAAAAGGTAACCGGTGGATTATCCGTTAGGATTTGGTCTTTTACAATAATCCGACGGATAATCCGAAATCCGTATAAAAATATAAAAAATAAAATATTAAAATATATATACTATATAAAGATATTCTATATATGCAAATTTCATACATAATATCGATCAAATATAATTATTCCACACATAAACTAGCTAATTGAATATTATCTATTTTATTACTATATTGTCTAATATCATTTTATGGTCTTCCAATAATTTTGTAGCTAATTTTAGAATTTTAAAAATATTTAATAATTTATTTTATTTAAATCATTTTAAATGATTGCGGATACGGATTAACCGCGGATAAACCGCATCCGTCGCGGATGCGGATTTGGTAAATAATTCTAAAATCCGATGGTTAATAGATGCGGATTTGGTTATCGTTTTTCTTAATGGATGTGGATGTGGTTATGCAATTTTTTGAGGATATCCGATCCGTTTCCATCCCTACTGACGGGTAAGGATTGTTTTTAAAAGTCAAAATTTACCAACTTTAAGGAATTTTGTAAATTTAGGAGGATAATCCTAAATTTACGAAAAAGATTGCTATTTGTGACAGGTAAGGAATGGTTTAAAAAGTCAAAATTTTCCAACTTTACTAATTTCGTAAAATTTAGAAGGATAATCCTAAATTTACGAAATTCAGATAATCAAAAACAAATGATTTACTACAATCTATACTAAATCATTTGATTTCGAGACAACTTTAATTCTCGAAATCAAATCCTGTAAATCCATAAAATACGCCCTGCAAAAAAAATAAAAGATATTGTTAATCACTATCTTAAAATAAAAGAAAATTAAAGATATGAATTCTCTAACTCTTACCTTTTTATAACACCTCTTTATTCTTTTTGAGGAAAAGAAACAGTATGAAAAATGTTGGTACAGCTTCTTGTCTAAAGTTACGCAAATCCTGCTGAACAAAAAAAAATGAAAAAAATCGTAAATTACCCAAGTACTTTTAATAGGGACATATAATGTAAATAACTCAAAGAATAAATTACATACCTGGTCAAGCGAGCCCAGCTGAATGCCCTTCCCCTTCCTTGCACCTGATATATAGAGAAAAAGATAAGTTAAGTGCACAAACATACAATATTTTTAAAGGGACCTATAGATAAATAATTACCTGGAAGCAATAACTCTTCATTAGATTTCACTCTGTGGTGATCACTGCAAACCCTGAATTAAAAGATTAAAAAAGCGGAGCAAATCAAAATAAAAACTTTTTTTTTTAACTTTCGGATATTACGAAATTTCACCTGCATAATCACTATTATAAAGCAAGTAAAAGCTAGAATAGGGAATGGAAAGTAGGACTCACCATTAGCCTCCAAACTACAATAATCGTGCTCATCTGCAAAGTGACACCACATATAACCAGTTTCATCCAAAATTAAAGGACAATTTCTTACAGATTTCGATAATTAAATCCTTGATAAATACAATAGAGGACAATCCTCATATGTAATATCTGAAGGCACCTGAAAACACAGAGTCATCAACAGTAAGTTATTCATAATCGTGATATTTTAACGTAAAATCTTATTTACCTCCATTCTACTCACATGTCTTCTTGAGCGAAGCTGTTCAATTACAGCTTCTGTGCTATTTGCTCCTGGGTCTGGTAACATTTAGGTATTGTTAAATATATATTATTTACACGAAGAAAAAATAAATAAAATATATATATATATATATATATGTGTACCTGAAGGCGTGGCTAAAATATTATCTGAATATCGCATTTCTTGGATAGCGTTCCATCTACCTTGAAAATGAGGCTGTCATTTACGATAGTAGAAAAGTTATAACTTATCCTTTATGCTAACAATTAAACTTTCTAAGAGATGTGAATAGAATTAATGAGGGTATTTATTTACCTTATCAAAATAGTCATGTGTGAGGTCAAAATATTGTTCACCAACTTGATCAATTGGAGGTTGCTCAAGTAAAACAATCCGTTGCTCAAGTAATGGATAACCTTTCTCTGTTCTGCAAGAGATTTACTGCAAGACAATTCAAAAATACATACCTGTTATGAACAAAAGATGAAAAATTAGAAATTATATTTCAAAATGGTGATTAAAACACCTTTAATTCCATCAACAGTAAACTAAAATCTTGTAATGCTAGAGATTCAGATGGGGTAGTTCCAAAGTAATGTATGATATGTTAGCCTCACCTTGTTTTTATTCCCGTTTTAATATTCGACAAATCATCATTTAAACTAAAATTCATTTGGTATCACTTTTAAAGGTTTTCCAAAACCCCTCATTAGATTAGTTGTCTTAAATTCCTCGATCTTAAGCTTGAGCTTCAAAAGAACAGTGTCGCGGTACACCGGACAAGAGCTGCGGTACACCGCAATACCACAGACCAAAGGCGCGGTGCACAGGCTAGTCCGACCAGTAAGCTAAGAAAATGTGCGGTACACCGGACTGAGGCGCGGTACACCGGACTGAGGCACGGACCAGGAACACGGTGCATAGGATAGTCCGACCAGTAAGCTATGAAACCAAGACGAGGGATTTCGCGGTGCACCGGACCATACCCGCGGTACACCGCAAGAAAGGGTTTCCGCACTATTAGAAGAGGACAAAGCTTATATCCGTTGGAGTTTAAATATATCCGTTAGAGAGAAGCCATTTGACCGTTGGAAGCTATTTTCAGCTATAAATTGAAGCTCATTCAAGACACAACTCATCCCTTCCATCTACCAATCTTAAGAGCAATTAATATTATCATTCAAGAAGGTTTCAAAGGAGCATTCAAGTCATATTCATTCCTCAAGCTACATAGTTTCTATCCACTCATTTAGGAGTTTAGTTCAAGCTATTATAACACCCCTAAACACTTTTCTTTTCCTCTTAGTTCTTGTAATAGATTAAGAGAGTAGTGTGAGTATAAGTTCTATACTTGGTTCCTTGTGTTGGTGATAACACAAGTGTATTTCCTTCAAGTGTTTTGAAGTGGTTGTAATGGGTTTGTAATCTCACCCGGGTTAAAGAGTTACGGAGCTTAGTGAAAAGCTTGAAATCCTAAGGAGGCTTCCTTAGGTAGTGGATGTAGGGAAACCGAACCACTATACATCGTTGTGTATCTTTCTATCCCTACACTCTTTACTTTTCCGCACTCTATATGCTTGATAAAATGCTTACATGATATTATTGTCTTTTAGGATTATATAGTTCTTGACTATTTAGTTTGCTAAAACAATAGGATTCAAATTAGCTTTTAATTTTATTTACTTGAAATAAAATTAGCCGATTAATTTCCATTGTCCTATTCAACCCCCCTTCTAGGACGCATATAGAATATCAATTGGTATCAGAGCCTAGCTCTATTGTACTTAATCGTTTCTAGAGTTAATACGATATGGATTCTAATCAACCGGAAGGTTCATGTTCTACTAGACCTCCGCTTTTTGTAGGAAAAGATTACTTTGGATGGAAAAAGAAAATGGAGATTCATGTCAAAGGAATCGATTACTTTTTGTGGCTTGCTATCAAGAAGGGTCCTTACATTCCTTACGTTGATGTAGTCAAACGGAGGAGAAAGCTGAAGATGCTTACAATGCTCAAGACATTGTTAAACTCACCAAAAACGACAAAGCTATGAACATACTCATCAATGGTTTAAGTGTCACGGAATATGCTAGAGTAAGTGAATGCAATTCGGCTCATGAAATGTGGCAACTCTTGGAGCTATCATATCAAGGAACGGAAGATGTTAAGGAAACTAAGATTGGTCTTTTCATCACCAAATATGAGCTATTTCGTATGGAGCCCGATGAAGCCTTAAATGCTATGCATCAAAGATTTTCTAACATTGTCAACACATTGAAGACTCTTGGTCAAGAGTATACCAACAAAGAACAATGCCGAAAAATCTTGTTTGCTCTTCCAAAGAAATACAAATCAAATATCAACTCTATAAGAGATACTAAAGATCTCTCAAAAATGACGGTTCATGAACTCATTTGCAACCTCATGACGGAAGAGCTTGTGCTTGAAGAAGTAAAGATAAGAGATGATGAGGAGAAGAAGATTAAGAAATCCATTGCCTTCCATGCCTTGAGTACCAAGTTGAAAGAACGAAAAGAAAGGAAGGAAAGTGAAAAGGAAGAAAACTCACATGAAGAAGAAACTAGTGAAGATGAAGGAGTAGCTATGTTGGCAAGAGATATGAAAAAATTCATGAGATACAAACGCTTTTCCAAGAAAGGAAGTTTTTCCACACCCTATAAGAAGAATGTTAGAGCTATCAAACAAGATGAACCCACTTGCTATCATTGCAAGAAAGTTGGTCACATCAAAACCTATTGTCCTCTTCTTCAAAAGGAGAAACCTAAGAGAGCAATGCATGCTAATATCACTTAGGATACTCAAAATTCGGATGAAGAAGAAAGTGATAATGAGAATGTTAATCTTGTTGCTTTTATGGGAAAACTTGAAAGTGATGAAGATGCTTCTTGGGATGATGATGCCGGCTCAACTCACTTTGCCTTTATGGCAAATCATGATGAGGTAACTCCTAAATCTAAACTCTCTTTATCTAATGATGATGCTAGTGAGCAAGATATTCATGAGGCATTTGATTCTCTTTACAATGATTTTTTAAACTCTATTGAAACAAACAAAGTTTTAACAAAAGATTTAGAAATTGAGAGAAATAGAACTAAAGAGGTTTTGAAAGCTTTGGAAGATTGTCAAAATCTTTGTGATGAATGTATAGATGAAAATGAGAAACTTCATCTTATTGAGAAAAACTTTTTGGAAAAAAAAGCTTTGTTGGAGAAAAAGATTGTTGATCAAAATGCTATTATTTTAAAATTTACAAGTGGGCAAGAAAATTTGGATTTGATTTTAGGTTCTCAAAAAATGGCTTTTGAAAAAAGTGGTGTTGGATATGATCCATCAACAAAACAAAAACTCTTGAAAAATGTTTTTGTAAAATCAAAAATTTCAAATGCAATTCCATCTTCTTCAAAATCTTCTATCACTTGCAACTATTGTGAAAAACTTGGTCATGATGCATCTCATTGTTACTATCGTAAATTATTGGATTTGGGATCTCTTGTGCCAATTTGGAAAAGACCTATATGGGCTATAAAAAGAAAATCCACTAACCCTCATGGACCCAAACCAAATTGGGTACCTAAAGCCTAAATTATTTTTGTGTGTAGGGAATGAGCATCAAGAAGCAAAATATATGGCTCCTTGATAGTGGATGTTCAAGACACATGACCGGGAACCCATCATTATTTACACATCTATATAAAACAAAAGGTGATAGAGTTACTTTTGCAGACAATACTAAAAAACGCATTTTGGGTAAAGGTAACATTGGTAATATGAATTCTTTACTTATCTCAAATTTTTTGCTTGTTGAGGGTCTTTCTTTTAACTTGCTTAGTATAAGTCAACTTTGTGATGTTGGTTATAGTGTTAAATTTGAAGCATCTAGATGCATTGTTTTCAAAAATGATGAGTTAGATACTATTTTTATTGCAAAAAGATCGGATAATGTTTTTGTACTTGATCTTGAGAGTCTTATGTGTCAACGTATTAAATGCTTATCTGTAGTTAATGATAGTTGGCTTTAGCATAGACGTTTAGGACATGCTAGCATGGATTTGATTTCAAAATTGTCTAGAAAAAATCTTGTTGTTGGTTTTCCTATTTATAAATTTGATAAAGATAAATTATGTGATGCATGTCAACTTGGTAAACAACATCGTTCATCTTTTAAATCCATAAATAAGGTCATCACCGTTAGGCCACTTCAATTATTGCATATGGATCTTTTTGGTCCCGTTGATGTCACTAGTCTAGGAGGATCTAGATATGTCTTTGTTGTTGTTGATGATTACACTAGATATACATGGGTGATGTTCCTTGCTTTAAAAAATCAAGCCTTCAATGAATTTGAAAAAATTTGTAGAAAGGTGCAAAATGAGAAAGACTACTCTATTACATGCATTCGTAGTGATAATGGTAGTGAATATGTGAATTCTCCTTTTGTGCATTTTTGTGATGAATTTGGCATTGAGCATAATTTTTCGGCTCCTAGAACTCCCCAACAAAATGGGGTAGTGGAAAGGAAAAACCGAACTCTACAAGAAATGGCAAGGACAATGCTAAATGAACATAGCTTGCCTACATACTTTTGGGGTGAAGCCGTTCCTACGGCTTGTTATGTGTTAAATAGAGTTCTAATTAGACCCCTTATTAAGAAAACCCCTTATGAGCTTTGGAATGGTAGACCACCAACTATTGCTTATTTTCGTGTTTTTGGATGCAAATGTTTTATTTTAAACACTAGGGACTATTTGGGAAAATTTGATGTTAAATCGGATGAAGGTATTTTTCTTGGTTATTCCACTAAGGGAAAGGCTTATCGCATTTTCAATAAACGTACTCGTACCATTGAGGAATCTATGCATGTTGAATTTGATGAGACTAATCCTTTTTGTATCAAGAAAGTAGTAGATGTTGATTTACATGAAGACACTCCACAAGATCAACCTTTAGAATCTCCTACTCAAGAATTAAAATCTCATGATGAATCTCTTAAGGAAAATGGTCAACTCTCAAATGAAGCTAGTACGGATTTACCAAAGTGTTGGAAAAACATCAAAGATCACCCAAGTGAATTAATTCTAGGTGATCCAAATGAAGGTGTTACCACTCGTTCTCGTATAATTGCTCTATGTGCTCATCAAGCATTCTTATCTCAAATTGAGCCAAAGAATATTAAAGAAGCCTTGCTAGATGATCATTGGATAAACGCTATGCATGAGGAATTAAATCAATTTGAGCGTAGTAAAGTTTGGACATTAATTGAGAAACCAATTGGCCCTACTATTATTGGCACAAAGTGGGTGTTTCGCAACAAGCTAGATGACACCGGTATTATCACTAGAAATAAAGCAAGGTTAGTTGCTCAAGGATACAATCAAGAAGAAGGTATTGATTTCGATGAAACTTTTGCTCCGGTAGCTAGACTTGAATCTATTCGTATGTTACTTGCTTTTGCTTGTTATATGAATTTTAAACTTTACCAAATGGATGTCAAAAGTGCTTTTTTAAATGGTTTTATAGATGAGGAAGTCTTTGTTAAACAACCACCGGGTTTGAGGATCCAAAATTTCCAAATCATGTTTTTAAACTTTCAAAGGCTTTATATGGTTTAAAACAAGCACCTCGTGCTTGGTATGAACGATTAAGCAAATTTTTGTTAGATGATATAATATTTGGTGCTACTAATGAAAATCTTTGTGAGAATTTTTCTAAAAGCATGCATAGGGAATTTGAGATGAGCATGATGGGAGAATTGAATTACTTTCTTGGACTTCAAATCAAGCAAATGAAGGATGGCATCTTTGTCAATCAAGCCAAATACACAAAAGAATTGATCAAAAAATTTGGACTTGAAGATGCAAAGGAAATTGGAACTCCAATGAGCACATCCACAAAATTAGACAAAGATGAAGATGGTAAGGATGTTGATGAGAAAGCATATCGAGGTATGATTGGTAGCTTACTTTATTTAACCGCTTCTAGGCCCGATATTATGTTCCCCGTGTGTCTTTGTGCTAGATTCCAATCCTCTTTTGAAGAATCCCATCTTAGTGCCGTTAAGCGTATTTTTAGGTATTTGAAAGGAACCCTAAGTCTAGGAATTTGGTACCCAAGATTTACCTCTTTTGAACTAATAGGTTATTCGGATGCCGATTATGCCGGTTGTAGACTTGATAGGAAGAGTACTAGTGGAAGTTGCCAATTCTTAGGTCAATCCCTTGTTTCTTGGTCTAGTAGAAAACAAAATAGTGTTGCTTTATCCACGGCCGAAGCCGAATATGTTGCGGCCGGAAATTGTGTGACTCAAATTCTTTGGATGAAACAAACCTTACTAGATTTTGGCCTAGAGTATGATTGTGTTCCCATTCGTTGTGATAACACTAGTGCTATCAATCTTACCAAAAATCCTATTCAACACTCTAGAACGAAACACATAGAAATCCGTCATCATTTTATCCGTGATCACACTCAAAAAGGGGATATTGTACTTGAATTTGTCACTTCGGAAAATCAACTAGCCGATATCTTTACTAAACCTCTACCCCAAGATCTTTTTGAGAAAATTCGTTGTGAGATTGGCATGCAAATTCTCTAACCATCCTTTCATGCCATTATTCTTTAGTGCTTTTTATGTATATTATCTTGTTGCTAATATTTTCTTGGTGTTATAGGGTCCTTGAAGCTTCTAATTGTTATCCATTTATTTCTTTAGCCTTTGTTTTTACTCAAAATGTATTTTGACCCCTTAAAATTTTCAAAAATCGTATCATTAGTTCTTTTTGTTGTTGACAAAGGGGGAGAAATTTTAGTTAAACTTTTTCAAATGCATTTTGTGAGGGGGAGTTTTTATAAAAACTCTAGTGATTAGGTTGAGGGGGAGTTTTTGATTAAAACTTTATCTAAGGCATCTTCAAAAGTTTATGATTTGTCAAACATCAAAAAGGGGGAGATTGTTAGCCTCACCTTATTTTTATTCCCGTTTTAATATTCGACAAATCATCATTTAAACTAAAATTCATTTGGTATCACTTTTAAAGGTTTTCCAAAACCCCTCATTAGATTAGTTGTCTTAAATTCCTTGATCTTAAGCTTGAGCTTCAAAAGAACAGTGTCGCGGTACTCCGGACAAGAGCTGCGGTACACCGCGATACCACGGCCCAAAGGCGCGGTGCACAGGCTAGTCCGACCAGTAAGCTAAGAAAATGTGCGGTACACCGAACTGAGGCGCGGTTCACCGGACTGAGGCAGGGACCAGAAACACGGTGCATAGGATAGTCCGACCAGTAAGCTATGAAACCAAGACGAGGGATTTCGCGGTGCACCGGACCATACCCGCGGTACACCGCAAGAAAGGGTTTCTGCACTATTAGAAGAGGACAAAGCTTATATCCGTTAGAGTTTAAATATATCCGTTAGAGAGAAGCCTTTTGACCGTTGGAAGCTATTTTCAGCTATAAATTGAAGCTCATTCAAGACACAACTCATCCCTTCCATCTACCAATCTTAAGAGCAATTAATATTATCATTCAAGAAGGTTTCAAAGGAGCATTCAAGTCATATTCATTCCTCAAGCTACATAGTTTCTATCCACTCATTTAGGAGTTTAGTTCAAGCTATTATAACACCCCTAAACACTTTTCTTTTCCTCTTAGTTCTTGTAATAGATTAAGAGAGTAGTGTGAGTATAGGTTCTATACTTGGTTCCTTGTGTTGGTGATAACACAAGTGTATTTCCTTCAAGTGTTTTGAAGTGGTTGTAATGGGTTTGTAATCTCACCCGGGTTAAAGAGTTACGGAGCTTAGTGAAAAGCTTGAAATCCTAAGGAGGCTTCCTTAGGTAGTGGATGTAGGGAAACCGAACCACTATACATCGTTGTGTATCTTTCTATCCCTACACTCTTTACTTTTCCGCACTCTATATGCTTGATAAAATGCTTACATGAATAGTTTGATATTATTGTCTTTTAGGATCATCTAGTTCTTGACTATTTAGTTTGCTAAAACAATAGGATTCAAATTAGCTTTTAATTTTATTTACTTGAAATAAAATTAGCCGATTAATTTCCATTGTCCTATTCAACCCCCTTTCTAGGACGCATATAGAATATCATGATATGCACCTCCATAACAATTTCTTGAATCATTGGAATTAGCTCAAGTTTTACTCTTGACACATCATCATGTGACATATGAATCTGCAGAAAAGGTAGATATTAATCCTTTGTTTTAATTCAACAAAATATTTCATCAAACTCATGAATCAGTATGAGAAAGAAAAACTGACATGTCCACTAATATCTATCATATAAGTTAACAACATGAGAACATAATATTTTTTTTTTACGAAAATAATGTAATTTTACTGAACAATATGATAACAAACGTATGTTGAAGGGCCATTAACTTTATAAAGCCTACCTCAACATCCCATTTATAAAAAACCTCCTACCCTCTAACTAATAGTTGGGCTTCAACTATTAGAACAAATATTCCCAAATAGCCCAATAATGCCCTCTATATAACCCTACCCATCCCTTTCTTCTCCAATAGCATACCCGACACCTCCCCTCTCCCCTCCTGTTCTCTGATCAACCCCTTCCGGCACCGCAGCATCCACCACCACCCCACCATCAACCCACCACCTCCTCCTCTACCTTATCTAATCAAACCACCACCAGACCCTGGCACAGCCACACCACCCAACCCATCTCTGCTCTCTCTCTCTCTACCAAAACCCTCGCACCCCTACCCTCTATCGGACCACGCCGCCACACCACCACCTCCCATCCCCACCATCATCATAATCAAACCCAACCACCATGTCGTTGCCCACAATCATCAAACTCACAACCACCGTCAACAGCAACAGCATCGACATCACCATATCCCACCACCTCCCATCACCACCATCGAACCACTGCTCCACCATGAACCACCATCCACCATCGTCACTCACCTCCACTTCCGCATCTGCTGCCGGCATCACCACCTCCACTTCCGCATCTGCTGCCGGCATCCACTGCTGCTGTCGGCAACCAATGAAGGGATACCATTAGAACTCAGAGAAAGCAATCGCAAGCGAGGACCATCTCCATCAAAATCAGTATCGAAACACAAGTTCAGCACTTCCAGATTCTCATTACCATACCTTTGACCCATCTTCACCCCATTACGTGATGGGTCCAGCCCACCTGCAGCGGCAACAAATGGGTACAGCCCACTAGCAGCAGCAACGAAGTATGGGTCCAGCCCCAGGAAGCCCAAGACCGAGGTAGTCCAGCCCCAGTAAAGCCAAATCAGGATTGGTCCAGCCCAACATTGTCAAATTTGAGTCTTTTGGTATGTTTGTTAAGATTAGCGAAATACAGTGGATAGTATTGAGTTGGTTTCAGATTATTTGCAGTTTTGATGAAGGTTTTGTGTTATTTTGTAAAACTATTGATGAATGTTTCAGATTATTTGCAAAACCACTTCTGTTTAAATTGCAAAAATGGCTTTCTCATATAAAGCATTGAGTTTAAACTCTAATTTGTGTGCCAGAAATTTTTTCCATAGCAGCATTGAGTCTCCCCTTTCTGGGTTTAGTACCAACATATGTATTTTGGCGTGAATGGGCCAGCCCCATAACAGAATAGTTTCGTTGGGTCTGTACTCTTGTTCATTGAAAATGTATTTGTATACTGCTGAGATAGTCTAAGAAGGACTTAAAAATCATTGAAAATGTATTTGCCTGCTAATGAGTTGGTGTAAAATGGACTTAAAAAACAATGTAAAAAACGCCGTGGTCCGTACCCATCATGAGAGGGGGTATGATGGTAAAAAAACGAACCAGAGAATTAGAAAGTTGATGTTTTTAGGATTGATATTCAGTTAGGATGTTTATTATAAAAAAGTTGGAAAGTTGGCTGGGAAAAGTAATTTCCTCTATGTTGAACTCCTTTAATGTCAATCTGCCTACCTGCTACCTAACAAAAGTATTGTAACTATTGTTACTTCATGCATTTCATAGACCGATGCATAAATTTCAACACACAACATCACATATCGGACTATTATATTGCAGTTAACTACTGGAAAATATACAGACATAGCAGAATTACAGGAAATTAGATAATAAATAATAAATCGTGACAAACAAATCAGACCATTATACAAAACTACTGAATAGATATAGGACAGATGAATTAGATATCATATATTATAAAGTTCACCTAAAAAGTATTAAATCGGCTTCATAGATTGATAAATGAACATCTACGCAAGCGTTATCAAGTCAGATAATAAAGAAAAACGGCATATATCAGATAATACAAATCAAGAGTTAAACACACATATTAAAGAATCAATATCAAGAAATGAAAATGAATCTAGTTATCAAAAGGCTGAAAATCACCTAAAAAGTCAAAGATGAAGAATGATACACACATATGTATATAGATATATAAATTCATACACATTATAGGCATTGGCTGAATGGTCCTTGAGCGGTGCTGGTGGTGGAAAGGCGAGCGGTTCTCTTTTGAATGGTGGAAAGGAGAGGAGAGAACGGTGGAATTGTCCTCGAGCTGCGCTGGTGGTGGATAACGGCGGTTTTCCTGGACCGTCGGTTCTCTTTTTGCAGCAGAGCAGCTTGGTGGTGGAAAGGCGAGCGGTTCTCTTTTGAATGGTGGAAAGGAGAGGAGAGAACGATGGAATGGTCCTCGAGCTGCGCTGGTGGTGGATAACAGCGGTTTTCCTGGACCGACGAGAATCTTGGTGGTGCAGATTGGGCGCAGGAGAGGAGAGAAGGGTGGATTGTGATGAGATTAGGTTTAAGTTTTGGATCGAATGGCCCTTTCCCGATGTGTCGATGGCGATTTGGTCCTGTCGATGGCGGTGAAGGTGCGAAATGAGGGATAGTAGGGTTTCAGACAATTTTTGTTTTTGTTTTGTTCAAAGAAATCAGACAGGGAAAGAGTTTTTTTTTGTTTTTTGTATTAATGTCAAGTGGGGCCAGAAACGATCCTGGCCACCACTTATGTTTGGCCAGAATCAATCCTGGCCACCACTTATAAAAAAACTGTGTAATATAATATAGATATCAATGCAAATATTATGTCTCTTCCATTCTTAAATTTAGTAATTTCTGTATGAGTAATGCTGGATATCACCCCAAATTGTATCGCCTTTATATCGCCTCTTAGGTGGATTTTAATGGACCAATCATGTGATTTCTTTTTCCTGGTTTATCATTTTCTCTCTATTTTATGATTGGTCCACCTAAGAGACGATATAAAGACGATGCAGTTTTGGGTGATATCCATCATTACTCTTTCTGTATATACTCTAATAAATTTCATTTTTTTCTTTATTTCGAATTGAATTCTTTATCGATCGATTTCTTTATGATAAGAATGTATTTATATATAGCTATCTTTAGCCAGACCGAATCAAATTCGTATCAAATATTTAACTTTTTATTTGAATTTTATGATAAATTAAGAAAGTTGTTAGATATAATTCTCGTGAATCGTTATCATCATACGTGGATTGTTATCGTTATCGTCATTCATTAATTTTTTTTCTGACTTTTTTAAGGTGAATAACCATATAATTATTTGTTTAGACCCAAAAAGTTTATCTTTATTGGTCATAGTAAAATTATTATTTTCTCACTATTATTAAAAAAAAAAAAAACTTGCTTTTAAGAGTATCCTTTTTTAAACGAGCCTTTTTATAAGTCTTGTTATATATGATGACTACTCTAGAGTAAACGCACTCACAACACTCTTGTAAGTGTATTCGCAGCAATTTCATACAGACAGACACACACCTGAGAGAAACAATGGATGAAGAGAACAGGAAATCGTACTCAGTGCCTCCAAACTACGTCTCATTTGCTATGCTCCAAGAACGACGTCGCAAGAAAATGCAAGAAGAAGAAGAAGAACGACAAAAGTCGAAAGAAGAAGAAAAAACAGCAGAAATTAAACAGAAAAATATCGGAAGTTCTTGGGAGAACGGACAAAGTAGGGAATATGTAAAATCTGGATATGATCAAAGAATTAATCGCTCTGGATATATTCAACGAAAACCCTTTGAGAGAAAGGAATCGAATTATAGAGATGCAGGAAAATCTAAGGTGGATGGGTATGTTGCAAAGGAGTGGAATTCTTCCAGGGGTTCAAGTGGAAATAACTATGAAAATCAGGGGCGTGATTACAGATTTTGGGGGAAAAGTGGTGGTGAAGGAGGGTATAGTGGTGAAAATGCGGCGGAGAAGACAAGTAAGGGCGTGATGAGTGTAGAAGAGGAGGTTAGAAGTGGATTACAGAGAAATGGAGGTGATGGGTATGTAAGAGAAGAGAGAAAGAAAGAAAGTCAAGAATGGGGAAAGAAGGTAAATGATCGGGGTTTGGTAATAGGGAGGTATGCTCAAGAGAGCTCTAATTGGAGGGGTAGGCATGGTGGATATAAGGGCGTTTGGGTTAAGAAGGAGACTGAAAAAAGTAAAGATTTATCATCGGAACAAGTGAGCAATGAAATTGTGAACGCAAAGAGTAAGGATTTATCATTGGAGCCAATGAGCAATGGAATTGATATAGCAAGGGAGGGGAATCTAAAAGTAGAGCCTATGATGGGGAGAAATTATGAAAGAGATTGGTATGGAAGTGGATTCCAAAGATATGGTGATTATAGAGAAAAGAAAGTAGAAGAAAGGAAAGATATAATTGATTTTGAAGATTTGTCTTTGGAGGAACAGAGAGAATTGTACAGTGAGGGTATTTTTCCAGGGTTTAAGGGTGGAAATGAGAATGGAGTGAAATTGGAAGTGGAAAAGGAGAAGAATGAAGGTAATTTTGAAGATTTGTCTTTGGAGGAAGTGAGAGCAAAGAAAGGGGTAAATATGAGGAATGAGGGAATTTCAGAGGTCAAGAGTGAAAACAAAGAGGGGGTTTTGGAGAAATTGGAAGTGGAAGTGGAAAAGGAAGAGAATGAAGGAAAATTGGTAGAGGAAAAGGAGATGATAACAGGTGGTCAAAGAGAGGGGGAGAATGTGTTTATTTTACGTGATATTAGTAGTAACCAAGATGGAACAAAGAGAAATGTGAATGTTGAAATTGAAGTTGGAGATTGTTTTGAAATTATAATAAAAGGAAAGTATTTACAAAAGGGTATGAACGTCTTATGTGAAGAAAATGGGAACGTTGTGAAATTTACATTTGGTGATCAAAGGAATCAAGATATTATTCAGGTATTTTCTAAACAGAAGAGTAACGCAGGTGGGAATCAGTGGTCTCGTGGTATTGGTCGTGTTGATGGTGATTGGTGAAAAAAGGGGACACATCTTAACCGCACCATTTTCAGGTATTTTCATTTTCTACATTTTCTTCATTATTTGAATATGCTTTATGATATATGTGTTGAGCTTTATTGAAGAATGTGGTTTGAAATATATGTTATAGAAATTAGTATTTGTTTATAGCTTAGCTTGATCCATATGTGAAGTAGACAAAACGGATTAAGGTCCATGTGGAATAGTTGAAGAAACAGTGTTTGTAATAATAGTTGGTTGTAATTAGTATTCTGCTATGTTGTGGTATGAGTCACTTTAAAGTAGTTGAAGTTATTATAATAAAAGAGAAGAAATGTTATTTTCCTTGTAGCTGAAAATGGTGTATTTGTTTCAGGGTGGATCATCAAGGCCAGAAGAAGGTGGCTAGCCTAACTTGATGAATTGAAGCAAAAGGAGCTGAAATTTTTTTTTGTTTTTTTTTATTTGTTGAGTAAAAAGAACATGTTTTTATTTCATTTTGTCACTCAGATACCGTCTGTTATATGCATTGCATACATTGAATTCATTCCCAGTTTATTTTGTTATCTGTATTGGACAAAGATATTATATTGCTGCTACTTTGCAAGTTGCAACTGATATTTCATGATATTTGTTTTAACTTTTTCTAGTAACCAACGAGATTTGAGGTTTTTTTTTTTAAAAAATAAAAATAGTTTAGTGTCGTGTGTGAGATGGGTTGATCTATCTCTTTGCTATATTTTGGAAGAGATTAGAGAATGAGGAAGTTCCATACTATTTTGTTTGTGGATGCTTCTTAGGAAGAGTATTTATTAGGTAATGCTTTTAGTGTATCTTTGCAATGATTAAGAGTCCCCAATGTTAAATATATTATTAATATAATATATTATTACCATAATATATTATTACCATAATATATTATTGCCTTAATATATTATTACCATAATATATTATTACCTTATTAGACTAGATTATTTCCATATCGTATTTATTTCCTAGTTAGTTTAGTCTTACCTTACTTGTTCACCAAGTTATTAGTCCTATAAATAGGACTCATTCTATTGTATTAGACAATCACCTCATTCACAATGTAGTCCTTTAGTATTCTCTTGTTCTCTAGCCTTTATGGCTCTCTTTCATTATCAATATATTATTTCTCTTTTCCTCTTTTCTCTCTTCCCACTTACTTTAAATATCCCACTTAATTTAAATATCTCACATGGTATCAGAGCCACAATCCAAAGTGGTTTCCCGTAATCGTTTCGTTCGCTTCCGCAAGACGTTAGACCTTTCAGTGGTCTCATCTCGTTAGACCCTTCAGTGGTCCCGTCTCGTTAGACCCTTCAGTGGTCCCGTCTCGCTAGGCCATTCAGTGGTCCCGTCTCGTTAGGCCATTCAGTGGTCCCGTCTCGCTAGGCCATTCAGTGGTCCCGTCTCGCTAGGCCATTCAGTGGTCCCGTCTCTCGCTAGGCCATTAAGTGGTCCCGTCTTGTTAGGCCATTCAATGGTCTCATCTCGTTAGACCTTCCATGGTCTCATCTTGGTAATTCACTCATCACTCGTTTTTGGTTCACAGTTCTCACAACTCGACTCATCACTCCACCTCGACGCCACAACATCAACATTGCCACCACGTCAACTCCTCCATCAACAACGCTCAAGATACATCATCAACGATTCATATTTCAAACTCAAGTTGCTCTCTCTCCGACCTACTTGAGTTTGAGGGGGGGTGTTAAATATATTATTAATATAATATATTATTACCATAATATATTATTACCATAATATATTATTGCCTTAATATATTATTACCATAATATATTATTACCTTATTAGACTAGATTATTTCCATATCGTATTTATTTCCTAGTTAGTTTAGTCTTACCTTACTTGTTCACCAAGTTATTAGTCCTATAAATAGGACTCATTCTATTGTATTAGACAATCACCTCATTCACAATGTAGTCCTTTAGTATTCTCTTGTTCTCTAGCCTTTATGGCTCTCTTTCATTATCAATATATTATTTCTCTTTTCCTCTTTTCTCTCTTCCCACTTACTTTAAATATCCCACTTAATTTAAATATCTCACACCCAAGATCGAAGGTTAGCCGAATTACTATGGCTTTAAGCGGGTGCAGGTTTGAGGATGACTATTTGTTTTTTCGAGAGAAATAGTTTAAAAAAAAAATATAATAGTCCCCTGTGTATTGTATTAGTCCCTCGGCCTAAATATTAGGTGTCCCAAGTCTACATACTTTGACCAAAAAAAAAAAAAAGTCTACATACTAGCTTCAAGTCTATATATTAGGTTCGGAGACTTACCTATTACACTTTTAGCTTACCTTGAACTAGAAATTAACTTTTTCTTTTTTTTAATTTTTTTTTAACCCAATACGATTGTTTTCCACAACCAAAAAAGTAGATAATTTGGTGGATGTTTCGACGGATATCTATTCTTGAGGTTTATGGATAACTATTTGAACAAAAAAAAAAGTTTAAAGTGATGTAACCAAAGAAGAATGGGCCTTGAAGAAGAAGGGAAAATGTCCAAAAAAAAAAAAAAAAAAAAAAAAGAAGAAGAAGGGAAAAACAACAATCGTGACAGAGACAGGTTTGTATTAATATACTTTAACCGTGTTAGTTATATTTTCATCCTTTATTTTCTTTTAGTAATTAACTTCAATCACCTAATATTTTTCCCTATTTGTTTTTACTCATAACGAATTACCCCGAAGCCAATCTAAAACACAAAATAACATTTCTAATCCCTTGGAAGACGATATTCTTTATGAGATAATCCGTTTGTATTTTGAAGAAAATTTGGTATCTCCTGCAAGTGTACGATTTGATTAATTAATAAAGATATAAATAGAAATATCGTCTACCAAGAAATTATCGATGTTATTTTGTGCTTTAGATCGGTATTGGATAATTTCTTATGAGTAAAAAAAAGGGGGGAAATATTAGGTGATTGAAGTTAATTACTAAAAGAATAAAAGATGAAAATGTAACTAACACAATTAATGGGTCTAGAATGCAAATACTAGTTTAAAGCGAGAATAGTGAGTTTGGGATAATCGAATTCCCCTAAGTTTTCTAATAGACATATTCTATCTAGTAAGGGGAAGATTGACAAATACACATTAACCGTGATTCGAAAATCACACTAAACCAATCGCACGTGTGTAATTAGGTGCTACTCTCAAGGAAATGTACCCCTTTTGGAAGAACCAAGGTACCCTAACAAGCGAATATTATAAATCTGAAACAAATTGAATAGATCAAAGCACTCGCAAATGAGCTAGACCTACCTTAACCCCCCCTGGCCAGTGTAATTCAAGGATTAGAATTAATCAACTAATTAGATGAATTAATCAATAACAATTCAATATAAGATAAAGAGAATTATGTTATGATCAATCTCAATTAATCTAAAATACCCCTAATTATATAAATTACCCAAAAAGTACAACAAATCTTTCATCAAATTCTAAACAAAGTTTAAGTGTTTAGCTCATGTTTATATATAATAAAGCATAAGAAAGTAAACTAGGATACAAATATTAAAAGAAATAAAGAGAAAATGAAATTACAAATTTTGGTGTGAAAATGATGACCATGAAGATTTAAAGACGATGATATGGATCGTTGAAGACATTAAACCTCTTTTCCAATCTTCTCTCTACAAGCCCTGGTTCCTTTTTATGAAATGGATGAGACATGTCTACAAAATGAGAGTAAAAGCCTTTCATAACTTCTAATTTCATGACACATGGTGAGATGGGTTGTTCCATGGGCTAAAAACTTTAAAAATGTGGGACATGTATGGTTTTGTGAATGAGGGTCAATTTTGGGAACCAAAACGATCATAAATCGACATTCCGGACTCCTGGTCGCTCCTAGAGTGTGATAAAAATCAACACTAAATAAAAGAAGCGACTATTGCAAGTGTATGGGTCGTCCAAGTAATAAGTGTGTAGAAACAGGACTATCGTCTCCACATGGATTGCGAGGTAAGAAGAATGTGTTTAGATGAGAAGTAGAATTAATTGCAATACGAAATAAAAGTAGATATTAGTTTTGGTTTTTAATTAATAAACTACTAACATGATAATTGAAAATAAACTAGAGATTAAAAACCAAAGTAATTACTAAAGAGATTACGCAGATTAAAGAGATATACGTGAGTCTCGCTAGGGAATCACCTAAATTGATAAATTTAATGCTATCGTTTAGGTCAAAACCGGTATTTTATATTAGTCGAGACTCTATTATCCTCCTACCTCCCGTCAAGGTAGACTTAGGAGGCTATCCTACCGTATCCATACCCCGTCAGGGCGACTATAAGCTACTTTCAGATGTTTAAGCAATTTACCCAATTGGCTACGTGGTTAGTCAAGGCCGTCGGGCTCAATAACGAATACCACACTTATATTATCTAATTCTGTAATTAAAGCCCCCTTCCGAATGATCGCCGCCATTAACGAATAGCCTAATTACTAAAACATATCTTTAATTCGCGCATTAATTAAAAATAGTAAACAAGAGCAAAATAATAATCAATATCAAAATATGTGATTTACATTTAAATTAAGACAATCCCAAATTCTAAAAACACTAAATTAATTAAATTAGGGTTCAACCCATATCGTGATTCTCAAGTATTTGATGTTTACCTTATAATTGAAATAAAAATAGAAAGGAAATTCAAAGAATACATAGATCCTAAAACAAAAATAAAATGGAAGATAACCTAATTGGAATAATTGGCCTGATTGTGGAGGAAGAAAGACTTCTCCAATTTTTGCCTTTTGCTTCCACGCACTTCTAGCTTCTTTTCTCTCATAAATTTAGTAAAATATGAAGTGTCCTGAATTAAGAGGTCTAAAAAGCCTTATATAGAGTTGAATACGGATTAGGTCCATCTTTTTCTTAATTAAGTAATAAAGGGCCCAAATCTGTTTTATTATTCCCACACTGCTGTACACCACTCCAGTAAAACAGGTGTAACTTTCGCATCGTAAGTACAAATCCATTTAAACCACTTATCAAATTTCACTGACTCAGAGGCACATATGTTATATTTGAACCACCAAGTCAGAATCTGCACCGTTTAGGCTGGGACGGGCTAGAAGTGATGACTTTCCAGTTTCAAATGCTCATCCACCTTCATTAAAGTGGTGTCTTTTGCTCCTTTAACACTTATTTTTGATCTTGGACTTTAAACTTCACTTGTTCTCTCCATATTAGTTCCTCGTAGCAACCATGTACCTAAGAACTTCACACTAAACAAGCAAATTAATGCACAAAAACTCTAAAAGTAACAATAATTCATATCAAGCCAATAAATCTACTAACTAAGTCCAATTTCTACCTAAAATGATGTCTCCTAAGGTGATTTATCTATCACAAACAGGGAGATATCAACTCCAGACCGCGCTTAGTTTTTTCATGTGATCTTATTTCCAAGAGATTTCCAATGGTCCATAATTTAGTTCCTAAGTCCTTTCGAATCGACATAGACATCGATTTGAAGAGTTCAGGTTAATCGTAAAACCTTTCTTCATTGAGCTTTAAATCAGATCTTGAATTTTTGGTTCACCTTTTGGTGCTTTTTTCCTTCCTTGGACGTCTCTCTTTGCTTAGTTTACTTATTATCTAATCCATTAATCCTCAAACCGACACGTTATTACGAGTTCCACCTACAAAACACAAAACACCTCAAAATGTTAAAAAAACATGTAAATCACTAAAATTAGCTCAATACTCTAAATATATCAAATAAAGTGACAAAATTCAAACTTTAGACTGAAAAAATTCCGATAACGTATGTCTCAAACTACTAATAACATGCCAAAGGCAATATATCAATATTCGTTCGACGAAACATGAAGTATTCGTCATTGTCCTTCCAATCAGAATGGACGCGTCTTTAGGCATTGAAGACTTTCAAAAGTGTCTCATTTCTACATCAAATTTGGAAACTTCTTAAAGTTATCTTCATAGGGAGTCCCAAAGAAATTCATAGACTATATATCTATATTGATTATTTTTTAGTCCAAACACTTGTATTATCTACTCATTGATGAGTATAGAGGCTAGACTAGCTAAATTAGGCCTAATCATAAAACCTAGGGTTTACTATTGGTCTAGTAAATAAGTGTGATCTTTCATTTACTAAACAAGAGTGTTTTAGAGATTGTGTGATGTTGACACAAAGAGTGAAGGATATATGGAGTGTGAAAAGGTAGATAGTGAATAAAGATTGTTCTTCGTGCTTGTGTGGTAATATACAAGTGAAAGGCTTTGCGGGCTTATAAATTGGTCTATCGTGAGAGGAGAATGTCCACTTAGTTTCAAGTGTTGGTGATAACACTATGGGTTTCCTTCGAAGGTTATTTTAGATAGATTATAAAGGTTTGTGCTCTCAACGTTAAGATACACAAAATGTTCTCCAAATATGTTTTTCCATTTTTGGTGTTTTAACTTCTATTTACTCTTTTTCCTCCTTGGCTTCTCTTGGTCTTGTTCCACTTATCTTTGGAGTTTCCTTATATCCTTGACTCCTTATCATATCCTTTATATCCTTGGATTCTACATGTTCCCAAGAGCTACAAAATTAACACACGAAATACCTTAAACCTTTCTAAATCACGTTAAATCGAAAAGGTTAACTAAGAAATCAATATATGCAAAATCAAGGAATAAACCTCAACTTTTAATATCAAAACCATCCAACATGATGTCTCGTATGTATAAAAATGTATCACAAAATACGAGACATCATATTTTCTAGTGTAGGAGCTTAAAATCCTAAGGGTGCATAGACCTTAGGTGGTGGACTAAGCCTTAGAATCTGAACCACCCTAAAATTGATTAATGTATTTATTTATGTGATATATTAATATAGTTATGAGACATCATTTTAGGGGTATTTAGGACTTAGTTGAGGGATATTTCCCCATTATCTGATGTTATACACTTTCTTGTCTAGTTTTGGTATTTATGTTACTTGTGAAGCTTTTGTGCGTAATTTTTGTATTAAGTGTTCAACTCTAAGGTAATTGGATATTAAGATACTCCTAGATGATGATAAGAAGTCAATGAAACAATATCACCCCTTAGTCATGGTGCAAAAGGAATATTCAACCACTTTTAGAAAGTGAAATCATGTGTCGTCCTAATTTAGAAAGTGGATTGTTCGAGTTACCACGCAAGATTGATGAAGATTGTGAATTGGTCCCTTTGGTTCCTAGATAGTACTTGGAGTCAGGAGCACGTAGGAACTGACTATTCGTGGTTCAGAGAAAAAAGTTATAAATTTGTCGCTGTTGTGGTTCGAACCAGTCCACTCTTTAGTAAAGCGATTTTGGGTTGGCTTAGGGCGCTTAAAAGAGGTCCACAACCCATAAAACGTGATGGACCACACACATGCACATACAAAGAAGAGAAGAAGCGAAGAAGCTCGGGAAGCAGTTCATCCATTCCACTTTGTTCTTTCATCATTCGTCATCAATTAACAGTGATAGTTTCATACTATTATTCATTATGAACATGAATATTACATTATTAGTTTTTATTATTTCATAATGCACTAGTTAATCCATAGCTTGAGAACAATAATGTATGAACCCTAGTTTTATTTTCTGATTTTATTGAAATTGGGAGATTACGTCTTTAATTGAATTGTTATTTTTCATTATGTATTTGTCATATTAACCAACACTTGATTTGCGCAAGTATAGAAATTCCCTTAGTAATTAGGTCTGTCACCCTAATAGGGAGTTCGATTATTGAGAATGATCATTATCCTCTACTGTGCGGTAGTGATCCTGACGGACTTGCGTAGCTAGATAGTCAATAGGGTTAGCAATTTATACACCAATCATTGTGTAGGGTAAGCTCACCCGAATCCCCTAGTAGTGTTGCATTAGCTTCCTAAGCTACCCTAACGAGAATTAGGAAGAAATTAGAATCCCAACTATTGCACGTTTACATAATTCACCCTTCAACAATAAAACGTAAAATCGATACTAGTGCAGATTACTTGCGAGTTCTCGAGCTATATTCTCATTCGTTTATTTACTTGTCTTTACTTTAATTCTGTATTCCCTTAGTTGATTATCTAATTTGCATTCTAGTTTATAAATCCAAAAAACCAAATAAATATTTGTTTTATATTTCACATATTTAATCTAGCAACTCATTCTAGTACACTTTTTAAGAAAACTATACATAGATTAACTTTTGTAGTCCCTGTGGAGACGATACTCTACTTACTTATTTTTATTACTTGTCAACGGTCCACACACTTACAGAAAGCCTCGTCCTCTCGAGGTGTGTGTTTTACTTGCATCATTATATCACACCTTGGGAAACGATATTTATGTTTGTCTCCTCTCCCTTATCTCCTTACTTTTGTGCATTCTAATTGTTTGATTTATTTCCTCAATACTTACTTTTTATCCGTAGGTATAGATTCTTGCATGCTTAGTACTTGTAGAATTGTCTCGTTGATTATTGACTAGCAGTGTTCTAAAACAAGGCCGCCTAGCCGACTAGGCGCTCCGCTTAGGCGTTCCAAGGTGCGATCCGCCTAGAATTTCTCTCGAAGGTGGTTCAAAGGTTCGTCTACGCATAATCTAATTAATAAACTACCTAATCAGATTAATGGGCTGCCCACCCCGGATATAACCTAGCATGATAGCTCATAAATAACTAATTCAATCTACTCCAAGCAAAACCTAAAAAAAATATAAAGAATAAATTACTTAGGTTAGAGTTTGAATGCGCGAGAAAAAGAAGAAGGTGGGATTTTCCAAATTTCAAGTATAGATTTCTTGAATTGGTCATTTTTTAGGTTCAATAATGACTTGTTATTACTTTATAATAAAATATATGTTATTTATGTTAAATTAATATGCTTTAAGTATATTAGGATGTAAATATTATTCAAATAAATATATTCGTAATATATATTTTATATAAATTAATATAAAAACCCGCCTAGACAAAAACCGCCTAAATTCCGATTAATGGGCCGCCTACTTATCTAGGCGCTCGAAGTTGGTCGACCGCCCTAGTACCGCCTAGCGCCTTTTAGAACCATGTTTTTTTTTTAGACAAAGTAGAACCATGTTGACTAGTACTCTTTTATTGAGTAATTATATTTAAGTTTGATTGAGTGTTTCACTCTCGTATCATAAATCATGTGTATCTTTAGCCTATTTATATAAAATCCTTATATATTTTTATTTTTAGATAGAGCCAAAGTATCCAATTGTTGTTAGATTTTTAATTCTGCATTTGTCCTATTCACCCCCTTTCTAGGATTATTCATAGGGTTTCAATTGGTATCAAAGCATATCTCTGATATTTATTGTACTTAATTACACCTAGAGCATTACAACACAAAGTCTAACTAATCAAAAGGTAGAATTTACTAGACCATTGTTGATTACATGCACATATTATTTTCATAGGAAGAAGAGAATGGAGATATACTTGAAAGACATGATTATGCCTTATGGATAATCACTCAAAACAGTCCCATACAAGGATGTTGTTGCAGTGACTATCAAGACGAGTGAAGAGATAATGGAGGATGATCTACTCAAGATCACAAGGAACAACAAGGTTTTAAAGACAATAATATGTGGTTTAAGTGCATGGATTATAACCGAATTAGAAAGTGAAAGACAGAACAAGAGATTTGGAATCTTATCGAGCTATCATATCAAGGAACTCCATAGGTCAAAGTGAGTTCTATGTGTGACTCTATAGGAGAAATTCATAATGGTGTCCTTAGAAAACTTGAATACGATGCACAAAAAATACTCAACCATCGTCAACAACTTAAGAGTTCTCTTAAATTGATATAAGCACAATGAATTGTGTAAAAAACTATTTTTTAGTCTTCTAAACTTGTAATCACAATTAAAGAATATAAGGATCTCTGTTATATGTCCAGTCATGAGTTTGTTTGCAATCTAATTTTGGAAAATCTTGTTATTGATCGAGAGAAACTTTGATAGAACGAAGAAAGAAGAACAAAGCTACCAATAAGGCTTTAAGATACAAGGAAAAAAATGAGAAAGCAAGCCAAAGAAGACTCCAAAGAAAAGAGATCAAGCAAAAAAAGTGTTGAAGAACTAGTAATTATATGAAGAGATTTTTTAGATAAAAAAGATCTAAAAGAGAAAGCTCGGAAAAATCAAAGGAAAAAGGAGCTCCTACATGTTAAAATTGCGAAAAATGGCACATAAACCACTTTGCCTTAAGATTCATAGAGGAAAACTGAGAAGAGCTAGGCAAGCAAATGTAGGAGAACTCCAAGAAAATGACAAGGAAGACAACCAATCATAAAAAAAATTAAAGCATTCGTAGCGATGGGGAGCAACAAAGGAAGACAAGAATTCAACATCGCAGAAAATCGTGAGTGGTATACTGATAGGTCCTGGGGTGTTATAAAATAATGCGATAAATAAATAGGAACCACAATACCGCAAGTGCACGGTTGTCCAAGTAATACTCCGATAAATCGGGTTTCGTTTGCAGGGACGAAATAGGTATAACTCAGGTATTAATCAACTAATAGAAATAATTGCTAAACAGAAAAGTAAAAATATATTTGTTTGATTTTTGATTTTAAAACTAAGATGCAAGAAATTAAATTACTGAATAAAATAAATTACTAAAAAGAAACAATCCAAGTAAATAAGATGTAGAAGCAGAGATGAGAGACGTACTTGGGTCTCGCAAGGAATCCACCTAATTAACGTAATCAATGTTTTGTTTAAGGGTAGAATTAGTATTATTATATTAGTCGGGACTCTAATGTCTCCTAGCCCCTTGTCGGGTGGACGTAGGAGCTATCCTAAAGTACTATAAACCCCTATATGGGTAATTATGCCTCTTCAGATATGAAGTATTTACCTCTTTGGCTATGTAATTAGTTAAGCCTGTCGGTCAATAACGGACATTACACGGGTATTACCTAAGTCTGTATTAAAACCCCATGTCGGATGATCACTTTTTCCACTAAAGTGAATATCCCAAATACTAAAAGCTATTTCTAGTTGTACCGAAAAGAAATAGTAATGGAAAAAAAGTAATATCCAATATATAAGACTCGATTCAATTTAAATCATAAAAATTCCAAATTCAAAACATAGAAACAATTAATTAGGGTTCATCCTTTAATCTCGATTCTCAAGCACTAAGGAAATTAGGTCATAACAAAATTAAATACTGAAATAAAATAAATAGAAGACATAATTCTCAATTACATAAAAGAGATTAGATAACCTAAGGGTTTGGTTGGTTGTTGTTGAAAAAAATAGAATTCCTCCAGCTCTAGCTTCTCCTCTGTCTTCTTGCTCTGACTTGAAAATATGAAGCCTCTGATGTAATTCGTTGAAGTGTGTGTAAGAAGGAGGCTTAAAGGTCTATTTATACTTGTAAAATTCGGAATAGACTTTAGGTTAAGAGCATTAGGTCAAAATATGAAAAACCCAAGCCCATCTTCTTAATTCCTGTAACTGGTGTACAACCCATAGTAAAACAGCTATAACTTTTGCATATCAACTCCAAATAGACTCATTCCAACTGCAAAATCTTCCTAACTAAGAGAGGCATTTTCTATATTCCACGGCCCAAAGGCTAAATTCGCTTCTAAGTGGCTCAAAAACAGCAATTGGTAACAGCCTTCCAGATTTGCAACTCCTTTAGTCAATTCTTCGAAAATTCCTTTCTTGCCTTGAGCTCCTCCACTTGATCTAAGACTTGAATTCTCACTTCTCCTCCTTGTATTGGTTCTCCATAAAATCCATTAACATAAGAACTTTATACTAAAAACAAACAAATTAACGCACAAAAGCTCTAAAAATGCAAATAGTCTAATTCCAAGGGGAGAAAGTGAAATAAGACGAAATAAGCATAAACGTCTATCAAATAAGTCAAGTATTCACCTAAAATGATGTCTCCTAAGTGCTAATGTTTAGAACAAATAGGGAGACATCATATACGCATCAAAATGGGTAACTTTTCTATCCCTATTCTTCTAATATTCGTTTACACTCTTCTTATCTTGTATTGGAACTTATATATCTTAGTTTGTAGGCTAATATATTTGTTTAGATTTAGCCTTGAAAAGTGTCCCCTTACATCTTTGTTTTGTTTGTCTATCGGCTATCCGAGCCATTTAGTTTAGTCATCTGATAACTCTTTCCTCTAAGCTGCTTCGAAATATATTCTAGGTGACCGCATTTCTAAAAGGATGTACGTATCCCCTTTTCTTCTTATCCTTAGACCTATCCCTCTCTTGATGAAATCTCTAGTATTTTTGAACTTTCTAGAACCAAAAACACTAACCTCTCTAGAAGATTTTCTCCATCCCACTCATTATCAACCAACTATTGTATATGCAACTCTATAGATGAGCATAGAGAAGAAGAAGATACTTTCGTTGACTATGTCATTCTTGATGTAATCTTGGAAGATCTAAAATATTAGGTTTGTCTTAAATATTTTTATCCTTTACACGGTTAACGTGTCTTGAAAATTGTGTTTATAGGTACCGACTTCTTCTTCCTTATTAGATTCCATACGAAGAAACCCCACTATGTATCCTTAGTCAAAGAGTTCCTTCAAAACCTCTCCTACACTCGTAAAGTCAACATGCTTAAAACCTTTGTTCTAAGAAAGAATATTATAGGTTGCTAATTCTTTCTTCGTCTGGTGGTAGAATGAAACTTATGAACTGGTTCTCCTAAACCTCAAGGTTCCTCACTATAGTAAGTCTACTATGACTTCCACGAGCCGTAGATAATCAGTAAGGACCCACTTTCCGATCCTTATATGTTTGGAAAGTTCTTCTAATCTAGTTTTTGTGGCCTCCAATATTTTCGTATTCTGAGTTTAGTTGAGAAAGTTATGGACATTTCGGTGAGATGACACATGCTGAACAGATTGCTACAAAAATCTGCTACACTAAACAGAAACTTGTCCTGATCTCTTACCTTCAAAAATTGATTGCTTTACTAAATATCTCTAACAACTTATAGCCCTCTCCTTAATCCACGATAACAACTAATCTGACGAGAGTGGGCTCGCCTTTATCAAGTATTTGATTTTTGGAGAAAAATGAACTCTATAAGCTAAGAATAAGAGCTTAAAGAATTCAGCTCTATGCCAAGGGAGGTTCACCCTACGCTACGTAGAGAGGAGGGGAGAGGAAAGGAAAAATTTCAGCTTTAAATTTTATGTTATGTGTTATCTGTACTGTGTGCATTATATTTCAACTCTTGTCTTTTATATAAAGAAGAGTCCTAATGCAAATACAACTCATTAACAAATACAACTATTATTTATTAAATAATTAAATAAATACTCTTATTTATTGACTTATCTCAAGATAATCAAATATACTAATAAAATAAATACAAATATTCTCTCGCATTTAAATGAAATTAATTTTTAATTTATTTAATAAATAAATAATACTAATAAATTACTATCTTCTTATTTTTTAATTAAATAATAATTACTTCTCTATTTCTATTTCTCCAAATCTAAATATACTATATCTTGGAACCTTTCCAAAAACTGTTTTAGCAACTGACAATTATGCCACTTCTAGAGGAGGAACCATAAAACATATTTAACCTTTGCTTGTAAGCATCTTGACAAGTCACTTGTCAATTAATTAATCGTGTGACTATTCCACGATGGAAACAAAACAGAACTCCAACATGTTTATATAGAGGGTTGATGTGATACAGTCATTTTTCATGATCTACTAAGTTGAAGTGACCAAATGAGTCTACATCACACACCATCAATGTAATTGTATTCATATTATCTTTAAATATGTTACTTAGTTCTTCAAATACCGACTTAAAATTAATAACTGTGCCATAATATACTATATTAGATATTGTCTTGCAGGAACGTGATCAATCAATTCAACCTACTATGAAATGAAAATCTTCTAGATTTTTTCTTGTGTGTACACATCATGACCCGATAAGACGTATACCCAATATACAAGATATATATGTCACAACTTTTACACACACTTGGTATATCAAATCATGTGTACCCAACAAGATCACTGCGTCAAAACACACTCAATATTGAGAGCATCTTATCCTTAGTAGATGTAAGTCCTTATAAGTCCTTTCTATATATATCCAAATATAACGATGAGTTTGACCACAAGGAGGACTACTCCGGTGATTGTACGTGTGCCACCTACTTTATTATCAACCTCCACCATGACTCTCATGCAATCAAAGGGCCAAATAACGATTACTTGGTGAAGAAGATTTATGATATGATTATTGTGAGGTAGCGATCTAAGACATGCTCGCAAATCCCGCATCCCATTGTTTCCTTACACTCAAATATCAATTGAACATATACTATGTCGCCATTTATGACCATTATTTACATTAAGTATTCATGGTTTTAATCATAATCACCATTTTACCCTTTCTATATTTGTACTTGCTATGAATCGAAAGTTGTCTGCTTGGGCATAAATCCCAACAATTCATGATTTCTTGATATTAAAAATGGTTTCCCTTTTTTCTTTTCCTTACCTTGTAAAAATTTCATTCCGGGACTTAGTATTATCCTCAAATTGCTAGTATTAGGGATTATTTCAAACGATAGGAATAATAAAACAATCTCCCCTTCTAAAGCCTGCCTTATCTTTTTCATCTACTTGAAGAGACTCGTAATTTATATCCCATATGCAATACACTTGTCACAAGACTACTCACATTCCTAATGGCCTATATCAATGGGGCCTAGACATCATTGGTCCTTTCCCAAAAACCACCAATATATATATATATATATATGTGTGTGTGTGTGTGTGTATATGTGTACATAAATGTGAATTATCTTTTTCCCCATTTGTTTTTTCTCATAATGAATCATCCAAAATCGATCTAAAATATAAAACAAATTTTCTAATCCCTTGGGAGACGATATTTTTTTGTCTATATAAGGCTTCAAAACACAAACGAATTATCTCACGACTCATCTTTTTCCCCATTTGTTTTTACTCATAACGAATTATCCAAGACCAATCTAAAAAACTAAATAACTTTGCTGAACCCTTGGGAGACGATATTTTTATGCATATCTATTACTTTGTCAACATGTCTTATATACAATAATATACCCATAACTTCATATACTTTTACCTTTCTATCTACTAAATCCATAGGGAATTCTATCAGTGGTTCAACTGGTGAAGCTCTAGCTTGATAATATTTCTTTGGGATATCAATCACATAAATATCGGTTCCAAACAACTTCTTACTATGACAATGTCCCCCAGCTTAGATTTGGAACTTCTCCATTTTGTGACTATTAATGAATTCCCCTGTGAAGTTATCGTTACATCCTTAAACTATTTGAACAACTCTTCCTTTTTGCACTTCCAGTTCTTCATCTGCGTTTTTAATGTGTATCGTGATATCTCAATGGGTGAAAATTATTTAATTCCCACAAACGACACTAATTTTATAGAATATTTTTTACCAAATAATTAAATTTAAATAAAATTAATTGAATCTAATGTTCAAATCTTTATTATAAAAATTTGGATCCAAATTTTGTGCAAGAGTCCTTTATTTATCATAATATCCTATAGTTTTTGAAGGACTTGTTAAACTATCAATAAGCTGACACTCACACAAGCACTATCCATGATTGACACAATCCTCACATTGAAGCTAAGGATGCCACGTATATCGTATACCACGAAAATATAAGTAGTATATATATTATATCACCTTTTTTTTTTCTTCACCCTTGTATTACCTCTCATGTAGAGGTTTTAAGTACCAATTAAATTGTTTCTCTCTCATAATCTTTAGTTTTATCTCTCTCTTTTATTTAGTTCTACATAGGGTGATACATGAGAGGTTATACAAGGGTGAAGCAAAAATGGGTGATATATAACATTACTCAAAGATTAGACATAACACTTTCTTAGTAGTTTTCCTTATTCTTGTGTCCTCAATAGGTTATGTTGATGCTACTTTGCTCACCCCTTATTATATAGTATCTTATTTTATTTTGACACCCTTGATGATTCGATCATAGGTCCCCAAGAAAAAGGTGAGACACATGTTTTCCTATCATAATTACAACAGATTTATCCATATTGTATCCAATGTTAGTATCAAATACCATTTCTCGCTTGCTCGTTGCCACTACCATATATTCAAGCCTCGCTCAATTATATTTTTCATT
Organism: Nemophila menziesii; assembly: GCA_029959085.1. Lineage (NCBI taxonomy): Eukaryota > Viridiplantae > Streptophyta > Magnoliopsida > Boraginales > Hydrophyllaceae > Nemophila > Nemophila menziesii. Next base: position 18,788,994 of record JARWIR010000013.1, on the reverse strand, counting down.
GATGAAGCCCATATAATTAGTAAAATTAGTAACAAAATGACATGGATTAACGAGTTGCTCCAAAGAATATATTCACCTATGATGCAAGCAGTTCATATGGGTGGTGGAGTATTAAAGCAGTGTCTACAATGGGAGAGTGCGAGAAGAAGTAGTGGTGCCTGGTGGTGGTGTTCTCTGATAGTCCGATTCATGTCATGAGTTCTAACCTATTTTCTATGTAGATTGCTTTTGGGTCCCCCTAAATAGCTACGGGGTCGATTTTTAAAACACTATATATCACTAAAGTTCATGTCATGAGTTGTCACAAATTACAACGAGTTGTCACGAGTAATCACAAACAGTGATGAGATTTCACGAGTTGGAAGACTATAGGGGGTATATGTTCCTCTTAAAACCATAGGGTGACTCTTTGTCAAACCATAGGGGGTATATTGTAGTTTACCCTTAACATTTGGATAGAATACCAAATACCCCCTATGGTTTGAGAAAGGTAAAACTTTCACTTAAAATTTTAAAAGGTACAAATACTTTCTTTTATGGTTTTTCAACTCGTAAAAATTCACTGACTCATCGTATACGGATGTATAAATAAGAGTTAATAAATAGGAGATGCAATCTATATCACCCAGTTATGTTTTCAAATTTTAGAATTGTCTAATTTTATCGAAATTTATATGCTATTAGTCTATTTGTGTAAATATGTAAACTAATATTATCATACCAATGAATTTTTTGTTTACAACCTGTAGGCTGCACCTTTATTCTCCATATGATATTGGGACCATTTCTTTTAAAAATTGCAAACAGGGGCCACCTAACTAGGCTCAAGTAAATGTGTGGTAGCATCAAGACCTCAAAATTTAATTTTTTTTTTCTTAAGAGCTAATGGATGGGCCCAGCCAATTGTAAAGGTGATAACTTAAATTATGTAGTAACCCATCAAACCCTATTATGTTCAAGAAAGGAAATGTCGTATCTCATAGTATTTAATTTTAATTGGTTGAGAACATTATTGGACAGACATTTTTATAACATATTATTCTTTCACACTATAAAATTTGGGTGACCTTGCCTTTTTTTACTCTCTAACCTTAAGCATGTACAATAGTAAAATGGTATATATATATATAATGTAGTGAATTTGATTTTTTTTTTAAAGTTTAATTATATTACATAGTAAAAAAACTCTATAAATTAATAATTAGAAGATCATTAAAATTTATTATTTAAAAAATTATTAATTAATCTATAAATTAATAGTTTTTATATTTGTAATAACATATTCAATTATAAGCATCTTTCCAACTTCCACTTTATTATTGTACACTACATGTATATACATACATCTAATGAAAAATTCAATTTGTAAAAACCTTTCAATCTCTCAACTTATATATATATATATATATATATATATATATATATATATATATATATATATATATATATATATATATATATATATATATCTTGTGTTATGTGTATCATTTTATGAACATTAAAAAAATATTTTCGATATAAATACAAGATCAATATATTGTAATACAAACAAGGGAAAACTTTCCCATGATATCCATTGTTTCGCGATTTGGACAAATAAGTATCTAAGTTTACAAAAGTGACAAATAGATATCCGACGTTACGTTTTTTGTCTTCCGTTGAAACTCGCCGTTGCTTTTGAAGTTAAATACCACATGACTCTGTTGTTTTTTGTAAATATCGCCATATATAGGAAAATTTTAGTCTTTACTCCTATCTATTGGAATGCACGGTGTGTTTGTTAGATGACACACATTCTCTTTTTATTAAAACTCAATTGTTGTTCGTTCAACCTAAAAGCTTCAACGAGAGGAGGAAAGAGCTTCAATTGTAGGTATATATCGCTCTAAACAAAGGCAACATGTTTGTTTGTGTGGATTAAATACAAAGCTTACAACATCGTGGAAACAACGTGGTAGGGGGTTTCTTAGTTGCAAAAATACGATGAAGGAAATGATTGTGGGTCGTTCGTGTTGTATGATTCTCCAACGTATGCTTGTAGCTCTCACGTGATCCTTGGGTTGTTGCATAATATTTGTGGCTAGAAGGGTCCTCTATTTCGTATTGTTCTTGGTTTTTCTGTAGATTTGTTCAAAGTTGAAGAAGAGGGCATGAGTTAGTTGGTTTTTAGTATTAATTTGTTTTCTTTGGGAAGTTAATGTGTAGTGGAATTTGTTTAATTACATAGGTTTAGTGTTAGTTGTTAGCTTGTGTTAGTTGAATTAGAGTTTAATAAGGTGTTAGTTTAGTTAAAGGTTTTGGGTCTGTTTAATTTAAGAATGTTCTTGGTTTTTTCTGGGTTTAGTTGAATTTTCTTTAAACTTGAAGTCCAAGACTATTATGTAAGAAGAAAGTTTATTTGGGGTACCACTGAAGAACAGAAACACATAAACTGAATAGCTTGGAAGGATGTTTGTAGACCAAAATGTGTGGGAGGACTTGTCTCCAATTAGCATAAGATATGAATAGGGGTTTTTTGGTAAATTGGGTTGGGAGGTCATACATGATGAATCGACCTTGTGGCTTATCATTATGAGACAAGGGTATATCAAGACGAATCTTCTCCATAATTCGTTTGAATCAAACGACTCACGTATGTGTAGAGTCATTGTGGAAGGTATATGATGTCTCCTCATTTGTGATAGATTTATATTAAGATGAGACATCATTTTTAGTGTTTTAGAAGTCAATAATGTCGATTTTCTTGAGTTTTAGTGCACTTTCCTGTTTTGTGTCTTGATTTGTAGAAATAATGTTTTTAGAGCATATTGGGTTTAATTGTTTATTTAGTGTGTAGCTTTAAAGATAATTATGGAGATTAATTAGAGTCCAAGTCAAAGACAACAACTTATGGAAGGAGATATGCATGGTAATTGGAGATAAGGAAAGAATTGCTAAAAAGATGGAAAAGGAAAAGCTGCCTAAATCTGGGATTCTGCAAAGATAGGCGTTTTTACCTAATAAAGAGGCCGAATTTGGTAGATTACTCCTAAAGGGCGTAGGAAATTCTGTTGCGATTCTTTTGGTATCTTGTGGAGCAAAATCGGACCAATAATAAAGAAGTTATGACCAAAACAACGCAGCAGTGTTTATCTTTATTTCCATACGAATTTGAGTTGGGCTAGAAGTCCATTACCTTAACTCTTCCTCAAGAAAACGAATTAGGTCTTCTAAACACCTATAAATACACCCTTATATCACTTGTAAATCATCCTTGCCTCATAGTAATTAGTTCTTAAGGTTTTATTCTTCCAGTTTATTGTAGAGAGCAAGATGATGTCTTTTATTATTTCTTTTAGTTTATTTCCTTCAGGTATGAACTAAACCTCCCATAGCTTGGGTTTTGCATATGTATAATCTATGAATTCTAATTCTTCTATCTAAGTTTCTTTGGGAATTATATGTTTTAATCTGATATTAGCTTCTTACTTTATATTTGCTTATGTGTTTTGATTTAATGTCTTTCCTAGAACTGATCACTTTAGGATTGTTTTAAGAGTAGTTAGATGGTCTCCTTGTAAGGGTGTTTAACTATTGAACCACCACATAATGTCTAGTGTTGATAGCAGTTCTGACAAAACATACTTCTAACTAGATAGTCATTAAGGTTTGTTTTAACCACAGTATCACCAAGACTTGCAGTATTTGCTTAGGGCCTTAGTGGCGTTTGATAACCCTATTTTAAATCACTTCTTGGTTGTGACGTAGCCCCCTTAGTCGCTCTCAAGGTCTAAGGTAGTGGAATTTAGAATCCTGACTAAGTATTACCAAGAGCTAGTATTCTCCCTTATGAACTAGATCTAATAGAATTAGAAGGATTAGTGCATACTAGCAAAACCTAAGCTATACTTCTCATCTCATATTCTTAATCTTTTACTTTATTGTCTTTATTTTCATAGTTTTAATTTAGTTTTAATTCATAAATTCGAAAAACCAAATATTTATTTACTGTCTTCTAGTTATTTACTTTTACTCGTTATCTGTTCCTACGCGTTTAACACACTTAAGTCCCTGAGAACGAACTCTACTTATCATTAAAACTTGCATACGTCCTGTAATACTTGCAGTACTGTGCCTGTCTAGGGTGAGAGTGCATAGTTTTCCATACTTAAATTGATCTTATTTTTATCACACCCTAGGCGACACCAAGTTTTTGGCGCCGCTGCCGGGGACTTGTGTCTCGTTAGCGTGTGGGTTATCTATTTCGAGTTTTAGTTTTTAATTAGTTTTTACTTTTCAGTTTTAGTTTAGTTTTAGTTTTTATTTTTCCAGATTTACGCTTTGGTTTGCTTTAGTCCTTTTCAGGGTTTCACAGTGTTTAATTCTTGGCCTCCCTTACCGGAGCCTGAGAGGAGCTTCAGAGCTTATAACAAAAGAATTCGTGAGGAAAGAGCCTTGAGAAGAACTATGGCAGACATTCAAGACAATGATCCGGAGTTAGTTTACTTTGCACCAGGAGGACCTCCTGCGTTTGTTCCACCTGGTGTACAACTGCCAGTAGGAGAAGGTAATGGGCAGAATAATCAACAAAACCGAGTTGAACAAGATCTACCTGGCCTTAACATACCATTCCATGTTCAACCCATCGGTTACCGCCCTCCTGAGATTCCGAATATCAAATTTAGACCCGATCCGGGTATGCTTAGTCAATTTCAAAGTTTCGGACTCTATGCTGGTACTGCGATTCAAGATCCGGTAAAAGCGATTCAGAAGTTTATGCAGACTTGTGATGCCTACATTACTCCTGGCATTACACGCGAGCAACTGTATTGTCATATGTTTTCGTTTTTCTTGACCGGAAGAGCTAGCGATTGGCTAGAAAGACAACCACATGGAACCATTCACTCTTGGAGAGAGCTTCAAGCCGCGTTCTTTAACCGATTTTATCCAAAGAGCATGAGACTTAAAGATCAAACCGAGCTTGCAAGATTTTCTCAAGAAGATGGAGAAACAGTGGGAGAAGCATGGACAAGGTTTCAACAAAAATTAGCTAGATGCCCGCTCCATGGTTATACACCTGCTCTACAACTTGCTATATTCTATGAAGGTCTTGATGACAAGGGTAGAGACAAGGTGGATAACATTGGAAAGGGTAATTTTGTGTCCATGAATCACAATGAAGCTTCCGAGGTGTTAGAAAATATTATGGAACAAGAAAGAAGTTGGCCTTCAACGCGAGCTTCTGCAGCAAAGCCCCGAGGAACGCTTCGTTTAGATGCAGAAACTGCGAACTCAGCTCAAATATCCTCGTTAGAAAATCAAATCAAGGAGCTGAGAATCGCGATGGAGAAGAATTTAGCTGCTACAAAGGTAGTTCAAGAGGCACAAGGTTGTCAACAATGTGGAGTTAACGATCATTCATGGGAAGAGTGTGAATCAAATCCGCAATCTGTTTACTTCATATCTAACCGATGGGGCAACCGCAACCATCCGGGTATGCAGTATTCAAATCCACAAGGGGCCGCTAATCCTAGTCAATATCAATCGCGACCCCAGAACAACTCTTACCAACAGAGAGGTCAGTACCAAAACCAATATCAGAATCGACCTACTCCTCCACAACAACCTGCTCAAGACGCCTATACCGATACTTTAGACCAAAAAGCTTTACCTCAGTATCCGCAAGAAGGATCTATGGACAATACACAGATAGTACAAGCTCTAGAACGTTTGAACACAACTGTAAACGCTCAAGAGGAAAAAGTCCGAGGACACGATGCCATACTTCGGATGCTAAGTACTCAATTAGCCCAAATAAACAAGCATCTAACAGAACAAAAGGAGGTAAAGGCAATCGAAGGAGGTGAAAACAATGTTGGGTTCGAAGCTTGCAAGGCTATATGCCTTGAAATCGAAAAAGAAAAGGAGGAAGCACCACATGCTGCCATTAGTGCCGTGGAAGTTCCCAGTATTGAAGAAGAGCCAACCGAGTCTAACCCCGAGGAGTCCGACTGTCTAGAAGTTTATCATCTGGAAAGCGATGAAGAGAGAGACGAGTTCATAGAGCTACTGAAAAAGGTGCAAGAGGAGATGCGATCGATGGTAGAGTATGCAGCGGAGTTAGCGAGAGAGAAAGAGGAAGAAGCCTCAAAAGAAGAATCGAACGAAGAAGTGGCACCTGCTGTGCTAAAGGAGAAAGAAGAAGAGAAGGTGGAATCGCCACCTAGTGTTCAACCAGTGTCATCAACCATTCCTGATACAATTCCTAAAGATGACACTGTTCTCAAGACATTTGTAGAGGCGTACCAACCTGAAAATATCAACGCCCAGATGCTTGAGATTGCAAAGAGAGGACTTACACCGCAACAAGTTTTTACGCAAGTTATTCCTGAGAAAGAGGCGAGTGTAGAGATCCCAAGAGAGAACCTGAGGGTTTCGAGAAGAAGTGAGAAAGAGCTACCCACTAAGCTTAAAGATCCGGGAAGTTTCAACCTTCCTATTCAATTGCATGGTAGGCTCAAGGTGAAAGCAATGTACGATGTGGGTTCTGGTGTGAATCTTATGCCTAAGTCCGTGTTCGAGAGACTTGGACTTCAAAAATCAGAGAAAACTCCAGTGAAGTTGCAGTTTGCTGACAACTCAGTGAAGAGGACATGGGGAACAGTGGAGGACGTCTTAGTCCGTGCAGGTAATATCGCCATCCCTACTGACTTTGTTATTCTTGAGTTTGATGCAGATAAGCAGGTTCCGATCATACTTGGACGGCCTTTCATGGCCACAAGTCAAAGTGTGATCAACTTCC